>CM023457.1:101746330-101855281 GCA_013339765.2 Haemaphysalis longicornis
CAGTAAACAATATGATGCTCACTCTGGAAAGGCTCTACCCGATGCTATATTACACAGCTCATAATAATGGCAAATACAACTGAAAAAATCGTCCGCCACAGTGGCTCGGTGGCTGTGTGGCATTGTGCTGCGAGTTTTTCATCACTGGCAAAATAGTTGTGGACTGGAATAGCTGGAAAGTGGGTAACATTTCTAGTCTCCAAAGGGTTAAAGACGTATAGAGGCAGACAACTAAACTCGCATAAAACAGCATTATGAATTGCATACCAGCAGACTGAAATAACCCTCTGACACATAAAATTTCCTACACAAAAGTGGTGTACCGTGGATAAATATAACCATATTCACTAGACATTCGGACGAAACTGTTTTTGAAAAGGTGTTTAACAAAGTCAGGGGCCGTCTTAGATTCAAGGATGGGTTTTTCTGTATTTACCTGACATTTAGCGCCATCTCGCAGCCACACGCTTTCAGCTTGCAGGTTTACAGGCTTCATTTCGCTTATTCAAACGTCGTGGACACAGCTATCAATGTTCCGTGCTTGCTTGTGCATACTGTCAAGTGTGGTCGACACACCCGTCTGCTCAGCACTATGGCGCCCATCAAGCGGTGACACTACACTGTTGTTCTCAAGTGGAAGGTAGTCTTGGAGGCAAAGTAGGACTGCAAACCTCCTAACGCAGCTTGACTTCAGCATGGATGAGAAAAATGCACCGATGGCAGAAGCTGCGGAAGAACTTTTCAACTGCACTGTTAATCAAATGGCCTTCACAATACCTCTAAATGTTAACACTATAAGGTGGTGAAGGATATCGCCGACTTTATGCGGCAGAAAAAGAGGTAGAATTCCTGTGACGATGCAGATAATACAGTTGAAGGGAAGGGAGATTGCGAAAATTGGAGGTGTCGCATGGAGTAAGCTGAAGGCCATCAAGGGCTGGGTTACTCGTTTTATGAAGCAGGTCCGGTTCAGCCGGGACGGCAGACGTCTCTGGGGCAAAAGCTATTCCCTGACAATAAGGAGATGCTAGTCGCATTTGAAATTGTTGTCTAGAATCAGCTGGAAAAAAAGTGGCACAGATCAGTCACCCCGACCAGACTCCAGTGTATTTTGCATGGCTCTGGCCTTCGAAGTGAATGAGAAGGGCGCTAAACAAGTGAAAGTAACAACTGCGGTCTACCAGAAGCTGCGCACCTCTGTGACGTCATGTTTTACAGCTGATGGGGGAAAGCTGCAGCCCACATTATTAAGGAACGCCTTACAACTGGGAAAGTTTATCCTAAAAACGCTGTCGAGCGAGATCATGAGAATGGGTGAATGAGTGGCGCCCTCATCAAAGATTGGGAGAGGACTGGCAATGTCGTTGGCTCTGCTGTTTAGGTAGTCACTCCTGGTAACTCCTTGGAGTCACTCCTACCGTGAGTACTTGACAGATGTTGTTACGTCTGTGCATTCAAAAAGTGGTACAGACATTACGATGATACCCGGCAGTATGGTGAGCGAGCTACAACCGCTCAATGCGGCCATCAACAAGCCAATTTTGGGGAGACTGCAAAAGTGTTACAATGACTGGTTGCCGCTGCAAGACCACCAAATCACGCATACCAGGAACGTCAAGCGCGCTTCATTCAGCAAAGTAGCAAACTAGGGTCACTGCAGAGTGGGCGAAATTCCGGCCGAGCTAATTGTGCGGGACTTCCATAACTTCAGCGCCTTGAATGCGCTGGACGGAAGTGAGGACAATGCGCTGTGGGAAGAGCCTCGCAACTAAAAGGACAGTGACATCGACAAAGACGACGTCGACGAGTCAGCATTGAACATGCTATGAGTGCCGCAAGCACAATGAAGCGTATGCTTTACTCAAAGTCCAGTAGCTTATTTTCATTCCTCTTTACATTCAAGTAAGTTTTTTTTATGACCTTCAAATTTCGTGGTAGGTTTACAATCGAGGCTGGCCTAAATTCGAGTAAATACAGTACCTTCTTGACTTCTACATTCTGCATTCTACATTCGACGCACTTCAGGTATGACTTCTACCTTCGCCGCTACAAGCAGTAATGAAAATAAATAGAAACAGTTGAAATGAAATTGCTACATGAACAGGAACTGCAAAGTGGTCCACTTCTCTAAACACTACGACTTTGCAGCAAATAGGTTTTCAGAATGCCAATTTCCTGAAAATCAATCTGATACCAATCTGTGAGATTGTTTAAATGCAGGAAAAACACACTAAGAATTTACAAGATCACTATTTACAATACCACTTTCACATAACAGCCGCGAGGCAAAGTTGGCAGAAAGAATTCGAAATGCACTCCTCACAAGACCACTCCAAGTATAGAGTTACCATATCCACGTGAATCAATGTCAGCCTCAAATACAGGTACATCCCCGGAAATTTTGAAGGTCAGAAAATAACAGAAGCTTACTTCGAATGTAAGCCGAATGAAAAAAGGCATTGGAGTGGGTCTAGAACATGCTCTTTATTATGCTTGTGGCAGTCATCGTACATGTTCAACGCTCTCTCGTAGTTGTTGTTTTCGTCGGCATCACTGTCCTCTCCCCCCAGCGTTGCCCTCACTTCCGTCCGAAGTGTTGCTGCTGAAAAGCTTCTCTCCACACGTATCACTAATACTCCAGCACTGTCTACCCGGAATGCCGATCCCGGAACAATGCTCCGACCTCGAAAATCAGTTCACAATCGCTGAACGTTCTGCAGCTATTCGTCAACGCAGACCGAAGTCTGCTCCCGGACACAACGGCATACAGTAGACCCAACACCGCAACCTTCCAGAACCAGCACGATATAAACTCTTGGGACAAATCAACGATTTCTGGGAAACCGGGCAGGTACCTCCACATCTCAAGCTATCCCTCATCTATCCCATACCGAAACCTAACAAAAACGGACCTCTCCTAACAATGTTTCTCATCTTTGGCCAATCTTCCTCACACCTGTCCTATGCAAACTAATCGAATGACTCATTAACAATTGAATAGTGCACTACCTGAAGTGTGTCGAACCATATCTACAGCAAGTTCACGGCGCCGGTATGACAAGGACAGCGAGTAGTTGCCCGCCGTGTCACCTATCGTAAATACACCTGCGTTGTTTTTGAGTATTATTACTAGAAAACGTACCTAGTCAATGCGAACGCCTGATTGCTCGACCGACGTTTACCGTCCAAGCAATGTTTTCGATCTTTAAGTCATGGCACCTGTGGTGCATTCGTATTTGTACCACCTCTACAACAACACCCGCTGCATTGAGTTTTATCGGTTTTTCATAGTCTGTACCACAGCCACTCTAGTTTCGCTGTCTCGAGCAGAAAAACGCTAATCACGTTTTTTCCGTGTAGATGACGCATTCAATGTCCAGCCATTATTCGCAGGTACTAACGTAGGTTTATTCTCGCCGCTCTTACTTGCTATTGGTCACTGGAGTCTGCTTCCGCGCGCTTTGGGTTTTTAAGGCGCAGGCATTAGATTCCTCATAAAAAGCAAAAAGTGACCGTGGTCTGAATTCGTGTGGGGTTTTAACGCGAGTAGTCATAGCAGGACGCGTGTTCACTAACCGCTGCACAAACCACGGAATCTTCCTAGAATGATCAAGAAGTACTTTGATGCGTGCATCTGGCGTAGCATTTGCATTTGGGGGCACGTGAGTAGAACAGGAGAACGTAGTAGGAAATTCGACCATGGGAAGCATGCCTAATGCGTCCTGGCTTGTCTGCTTGCCCAGGTAATTGAGTCTACGGACGAAGAAATGACAGCTGACAGAGATACGTAACCACAATGTAGACGTAAAGACGACTTTGGTAATGAGTAGGCCCCCAAACCACGTAAACAGTTTTCAAGGAATTTTTTGCAAGCTGGAAAGCTTAACCAGGGAGGAGCCATTTATCAAACGCCCGTTCACTTTTGCCATCACTGTGACGCAAATATATCAGTAAGGCAGTATTTGAGGAATAGGAACCAGTTACCGTGTATATATAATACGCACCCAATAATTGTGCAAACGTTCATAAAAATACAAACTTTCACAAAAACACCAATCTACTGTATAAATATGCGAATACTGCATATTTGTATACAACGAATTTTATTTTCAAAATTACTGCTTATTGTTCTCTATAAATAATTAGGAGAGCTGTTTTGTGGAAATGCAACAAGTTATGAAATAAATGTCATAATTTTAACACATGCCGGTGGTGCTTCTAACACTGTATCCGAGCGTCCGAGGGCTTGGTGGGAAAACGCAATAAAGCTGCAATCAAATCAAAAGTTTCTCTTGTAGATTTAAAATCCTGTCCGCAGCATCTTTGTGCTGAAAAGTCCTACATGTCAGTTCCTTTTCGTAGAAAAAGGTTTGTTATTTTAACAAACTACGCAGAACTGAAATGAAGTCGGTTGTGTTTCTCGTCATAGTACACGCTACATTATTTTTTGTGCTAATCACCCGACATATATCCATTTTAACCATCAATGTAATCCTTGCGACGCTGTCTAGTGCATGGGCGTAGTACGAATATATTGTTTCGTTCTTCTGAGTACCGGAAGGGGACGCAAGGTTATATTTGCGGTAAAGCACACAACTCTGAGTACAAACATAGGTACTGTAGTGCAACGAAGGGCAATGCCACGCAGGGACCTTCTGATTTTAACCTCAAGCTTTATTCCGCGAAAGTGCGAAAGTGCGAAACGGCCGCCGTGGTGGCTCAGTAGCTGTGGCGTTCCCGGCCGCGGCGGCCGCTTTTCTGATGGAGGCGAAAAGAAAAAACGCCCGTGTGTTCGAGATTGCGGGGCACGTTAAAGATCCCCAGCGGTGAAAATAATTCGGAGCCCTCCGCTATGGCGCGCCTCATCGCCTGCATTGCGTCGGCGCGTTAAACACCACAATCATCATCAATCAATCAATCATAATCAATCAATCAATCAATCAATCAATCTTGTCTTTGTGTCAATTTTTCTTTTTACAAAAATGTAACAAGTTCCCCAGTTCTCAGAAATGTGAAAAACTTCGCGAAAGCTAATAACACAGCAGTTATTGAGTATTTCGAAAATAACTGGTCTAATTTCGCTGATTATGATGTTGAGGTCCTTTGCAATAAATTTAAACATATGTGTTTATTCTGCTTGCGAAATTTTGTACCCGATAAAGTTAAGAAGACCGCCAAATATACGCCTGGGTATCTAGATCCATAATTCACCCTAAACGCAAAGCCAAGCGCTTGCGAAAAAACGTACAGCACCTCAACAGCTCTCCGTGATTCGTACTGCCCTGTCCAATGCTATTACTCGTGCCAAGAGTTTCTACTTTAACACTACTTTACCGAACTTCATAAGAGAGGAATCACAAAAATTCTGTAACTTTATTAGACAGCGCAAAGAAAACGTCACTGAAATTTCCTTCAACGGCTCTAAATTGACCAATCCTCCAGTCATCGCGAATCACTTTTTTTGTATTTTCATAGCGTATTTTCGTAGTCTGAGTTGAAAGAGAGTAATACGGTAGCTTCCTATCCTGATGTTATATAGTTTCGCACAATGGTGTCTTAACTATGTTACTCCGATTAAAATACAAATCGACGCCAGGGCCCGATTGCATACCCAACGCATTTCTGCGGCGTTATTCGGAAACTGTGAAGAAATTCCTTGTCCTTATTTTTGAATCTTCTCTTCATTCAGCCACGCTACCTTCTGATTTTAAAATAGCCCGTATTGTACCTATTCCCAAAAAAGGAGACCCACTCTTAATTCCTAGCTACAGACCCATATCTATGTTATCATCTGCCTGTAAGCTACTTGAGCACGTCGCTGCTACGTTCATAACGGAATTTTTAGATACCCATCAAATCCTCTCGCCATTTCAGCATGGGTTTCGCAAGGGATTCTCGACCATCACTCAATTACTTACAGTTGTTCACCACGCTTCTTCAATTCTTGATAAGAGAGGACAGGTTGACCTCATTCTCTTAGATTTCAGTAAGGCATTTGATCGCGTTCCACACGACAAATTACTGGACAAATTACTTCAAATCAGGCTTCCACCGTTTATAGTTTCTTGGGTAACTGCCTATTTAACTAACCGCAGCCAGTACGTCGACATAAATGGAAGCACCTCCGACGCTCTCCCCGTTACATCTGGCGTACCGCAAGGAAGTGTGCTAGGGCCTTTACTTTTTCTTTTTTTTGTAACGAATTTGTTAATGTTATAAATAATCCGGTTCAAAGACGTCTTTTTGCAGACGATTGTATCCTTTTTAATGAAATTATTAGCATCGAGGATCAACTTGCGTTAAACTCAGCGTTAGAAAATGTTGCTTCTTGGAGCAAAATTTCTAACATGCAACTAAACTATGACAAAACAGTATACCTCCGAATGACTAGAAAGAAACACCCTTTGGAATTTATTGTACTAGTGACCAACCGCTAAAACAAGTATATGAACACAAATATCTCGGCGTAACATTACCCAGTACCTTAAGTTGGAACTCTCACATTACTAACATATGCGCTGGCAGCTTTCCGTTAACTTTGTTTATTACGACACGAACTCAAGGATGCTCCCTCTCAAGTTAAATACTTAGCGTATACTTCAATAATTAGACCGAAACTCGAATATGCTTGCGTTATTTGGGATCCTCAACACGAAAACCAATATCGATTGCCTCGAGAGAACTCAAAGAAGAGCCATCCGCTTTATTTATGGTATGTACGGGCGAACAGACTCCGTTTCGGCCCTCATGGAAAGACATGCTATCCCAACATTAGAATCCCGACGTAAATCAGTTCGGCTAAATTGCTCTATCAATTAGTTAACCGGAAGCCCTTATTTGATTCCAGCCCCTACATTAGTCTCCTGGCAACACGGCGCGGTCGTATATTCACGTGCTCTTGCCTTAACTCTATATTTCGCCAAAACTAATCTTTTCAAATTTTTTTTTCCACGCACGATCAGTGAGTGGAACACGCTAACCCTTGCCGCCGTTTCTTTTTCTTTCGACAGATTCATCGACGCGCATGTCTTCCTGGGGACGTGAAAATGATTTGCTGTTGTCTTATCCACTGTTTAATTGTGTGTTGTTGCATTGCTTTAATTCAGTGCCATGTTTCTCTTCCCCCCATTTTTTGCAAAATGTAAGTCTTGTAATCCCGCTTAATTGGTTGTTGTATGTATGTATGTTAGGCTTGATGCCTTTTCATATTCTTTTTTTCCTGTTTATGCCTGTACCACTCCTGCTTGGGCTTCATGCCTGCGGTATCTTGTAAAATAAAAATAATAAAAAATCAATCAATCAATCAATCAATCAATCAATCAATCAATCAATCGCTGTGTATGAAGAACTCGAAGCGTGTTCCGTGATCTACTTCCCCTTCGTCTACACCAAAAGAAAGCACCAGAAAATATTTCTTGGAATCGTTGCCGTCGCCGCTGCACATAATTTTATCACGTACATACCTGGCGATCACTTTCTCCCACAACCTGTGAGTAATGCCTCAGCTTTACTGGGAGCTTAGGAGGAGGATGTAAGTCGTTATAAACTTAAAAGCACTGCCGCCAGAGCACGTCACCATCTCGCATGCTCCTCATGAAGCGCGCAGCATGGCTGGGTGGCACGGTAAAACCAGCGCCTCGTCTCCCACGCTACCAACACATGAATTGTCATCACAGCGTCGGCGGGAGAAATTCTTCTCACTCGAGCCGTGGTCGTTTGAAGCAACGCAAGAAATTAAGGAAATGAGCGCGATGGGATTACAAGGGGATAGCCATAAACGGGAAGGATTATCAGCGCAAGCTTTTACGCCTATCAACATCTGGGCATGCGCGGAAAGCACTCGTAATATCTCAAGCATGTGATGAGGAGTACCGCGTACGCAGTTCCCGGCAAGAGCCATTGCGGTTCCTTGCATCGGTCCACACTGTGCGGCCATGTTCGCCTCTCTTCGTTTATTCAAGCACCCCCTCCCCTGAAAAAAAAACTCTCTATTTTAAAGAAGGGCGATGACCCCACGCCGGCGCCCGCGGAGGCCGCAGACGCGGCCGCGGAGACGCCAGCGCCATCTCTCACCCCCGCCACGGATCCTCCCGCGGATCCTCCCGCGGCGAAGTGCGAGGAGGTGGCGCCGCTCGTTGGCACCCCAGCAAAGAAAGAACTGAAACTAAAGCGTGGCAACCTGTTCGCGTGGCGACGCAGTGAAACATCCCCCTTGCGAGGGGCACGATCAAATTCAGAGCATTTCCGGGGGCGCACGACGTTAAGTAGTTTGCGTTAGGTTAATGTTGTTCTGCTGACGAGAGAGCACTCGTCAGCAGTAATTTGAATGAGTCAACGATATAAGGCGCGTTCGTAGCGTCCCATTCTGTGTCGGCTTTTTGGCGCGGTGGTAGAGCGCCATGCACATTGCGCTCCGCCCGCAGGGTCGCGAGATTGAAACCAGGCGCCGGATAGTATTTTCTTTTGTATAGTGTAGGGGGAGGGGTTCGGACAACGACTGGACAACGCGGGTGACATCGTGAGTTACTGAAATGCTCTGCATTTAAAAAACAAAGGCATTCACCATACCTTCGCTAATCATCTGAAAATAGAGAATCCTTCACTTCTTCTGTTCATGTACCCTATAAAAGTAATGTATATCAAAAGTAACGCCAAATCAAGCACACACTGTTAGCGAAACCAGCACTATCAAGGCACGTCACGCAGCAAACGCGCGCTCCGCGTCCAGCGGATGCAATAAAATGGCGGTCGCACTAGCAGACGACGCGGTTGTCCACACCCTCAGCTGAGCGGGTGCCCATCAAGGCACCCTATTTCTTTGCTCGGGCGGATCGGCCTTGCCGTTTTTTTGCACCACCTGCATGCACCGCCTTCGCGCTGACGCTGCTGAGATGCACGATTGCAGACGATCTGCGTTTTTATGCATCGGTTGTTGCAAGGTAAGGCAACTAACAACAACTAGTCGTTCTTTAACGGCCGCATTGGATGTTTGTGATCTCGTGAGTCGGTGAACGGCAGGATTACAATTGTTTGGGAAATAAAGGCAGCATTTTGAATGCAATCGTTACGGCTTCTGCTCTGTTTACAGCGTCCCGTTCGCGAAACGCGTAGACAGAGCGCTTAGCGGGACGGATGAAAGTCGCGCATGCATATACAATAGGCGTCACGGCTTGCTAACCGCAGTTTCGGTGCTCGGTAGGTAATGTCTAGGTTATTTTAGCGCATTTTGAGAGCACACAACCACCTACCTATTTGTACTTCCTCGATCCTCAAACCGATCAGCTCGCTGGGCCTTCCTTGCATAACAAGCATTGCTTGGGTAGCGCCACCAGGGGAGGAACACTCCTCCATTAGGTCACGAAAGGGGAAAATCTTCATCCATTCCTAGGGGGACAAACACGCTCTTCCCTGTTAAAGGGAGAATCATTCTACCTTCTAGGGAGCAATATATGATACATTCCTGTTTCACCCTGAAGGGAGAAACTACCACACCCTTTTTCTTTAGAGCGTGCGTCTGCAAACTGCGAGTTCGCGCCAGCACCTCACCATAATACTACATGCTTGTACGGAGAGGCACGCGCTTTCGTGTTTACTGTCATAGAGCTTTGATCTGTACCGGTTCCTCCATGAGTGCATGAAGGTTATTTCTTGCCTATTATTTGCTTTCATATCTTTATGACGTCACTATCACGTTTTGCTGCGTGAATATATATATCATATATACGCCTTGTATTTTGTTATGCTTCTGTTTCAGTAGTTTCAGTCAATATTATATATCACAATCATAATTAGCCCATCTACGCCCACTGCAGGGCAAATCCTTTCCCATATATCTCCAATTATCACAGCCCTGTGCTTACTGCGACCAGTGTTTTCACGCAGACTTCTTTATCTCATTCAGCCATCCAACTTTCTGCCGCTCTCTTCCACGCATGCCTTCTCTAGGGATGCAATCTGTTACCCTTAATGACCAACGTTATCTTGACCTTCACACTACATGTCGACACCCATTTCTTCTTCTGAATTTCTACTAACACGTCCTTAACACGCGTTTGTTCGCTTACCCACTCCGCTCTCTTCTTGTCCCTTAATGTTACGAATATCATTTTTCGCTCCACTTGTCCGCTGAGTCGTTCTCAATTTAAGTTGAACCCTTTTAGTGAGCCTCCGAAGTTTCTTGCCCCGTAGAGTGAGTACCGGTAATATTCAGCTGTCATACATTTCCTTCTTCAGAGACAATGGTATAATATATATGAGTGCAATAAATACAGTTTTAATACAATTGCGGAACTGCTAGTTAACAAAAGTCTCTTCTGTGGGAGACTTTTTCCAGTTATGGGGATATTTGGCTCGAAATCCCTACGTTGCAGCAAACCCGGCCGTTATGAAGCACTTAATCTCGCACAATGAGCCCCCGTCCTGTGCACGTCCGGGTTTTATCCTACATGTTTTCAAGATGTCACCATACTAACCAGCCTATCGTTACTACTGCTACTAGCGACTTATTACGTGCAAGTTGAACAAATATGTGCGAATGACGTTAGCACGTAGCACGGCAATTTGAACTGAAACTATGAAATTAATGACAGCAGCTCCACAGCACATTTCGCGTTCTCACCCGAGCGCCTCTTATTCTAGTTTCGTATGTTGTCACGGAGTGAAGAACGAAGCAAGCTTCTCGTTGGAATTTACGTTTGTTGGAGCGAACTTGTGTTGCACAACTTACACGAAAACACCAACGTTGAAAAAGCGGGACACAAAGTGATGTGCGCAGTTGACCGCCGGCCAATCGAATGCGTGGCATTTCCTCTGCAAGCATTTATCTCGGAACAATCTCCTTTCCATCGATCACGTTGTCGACCAAACGCGGATAGCTAACCGTTTTCGACGGTCCCCTCCGGCATCGGAGGCACGCTCAGCGCAACCTGAGCCGATTCCGTTCACCGCGAAGCGCGCCACGCATGCGCAATGACGCTCTCGTGAGCTATAGGAGCGGAGCGGACCGCGAAAAACGGTCAGCTAAAACTCGCTAGTAATGGATTAGTGCCGACGACGCGGTGAAACCGTTTGTCTGCCGCACAAGATTGCCCGGTCCGGCATGTGACAACAAGAGCAAATGCTGCTCAGCTCGAAACAATGGATAAGAGCGGGACGCCGTCAGACGACGATAGCATGGACACAAGCGAGCGATTCGTGCAAATTTATTTTATGATCTTTGGACTTCACCGAAGCGCCTTTTATATCTTATCATAGATGCTCCGTCATTTTTGTAGGAATGCTCAGGTTGAATTGTTCCGCCTGGATTATTTGCGTGAGCTTCTCGCTGGAGCAACAGCCATGGATGAAAAACTCTCATTTTGAGTGCTTGAGGTGAGGCGCTCGTAGCCTGCTGTGGTTTGCGCTGAGAGATTTTTCGATATTGTTCTCTTTTCTATTTGTCCTGGCAGCTTATTCTCAACGATCAGCATGTGACCAAGCCCATACTGCAGGTTTTGGTGGGTACTCGCCTAGCCGTTCTATGTCTGTGTTGTTTAGGCCGGGCTCCGATACTCCGACCTTCTCTACAAAGTGAGGCCATTGTGTGCCTCAAACAGCACTTTTGTCTCTGTACAGGAATGAGAGTCCCGCAGTAGCACCTTGACAAACCACTACAGGCTCCAGCTGAACGATGGACTGCGCTGCCACGACTGTGAGCTCAGAAAACGTCTCTGATGTTCAGAAATTGCGTTTTACCGTTTGTTGCGTCCTGTAAGGATGTGAAAACTGCCACGAGGTCAACCAGGGTGAGAAACATTGCTAACAAAACGGTAAAGAGAGCTTGACTCAATATTTTGTCTATTGCGTTGCCTAAATGTGTTTCTGCGTCCACGGTAACGTGAAAAATGCTGTTACCATGCGCCCTCACCGGCCAGGAAGCGAAACGCTAAGCATGGTAGTGCGTTCGTATTTCGCTATATAAGCAATTCTTTGCATCGAATCGTGACAAATTAAGAAAGCAAAACACCCACTCCCGACACCTTGAGTTGGTTTCCGTCTGTGTGCGCACAAATTTACACTCTATCCACTATCGTGGAGATATAATTTTAACCTACACCCTAAACTTTCTTACACCCGTTTTGGCCCAAAAGAGTGTAAAGGCCCCAACCACATGCAGCGTATTTCCGGCGTCGCGCGAGCGTCAGCGTCGTTGGCGACGCTGGCTGACTCTCGGGCATAGAGTTTCTTACAGTATACACTAGAGAGGAACCGGGCCCTAGCGTCTATGCGGCTCACATCAACGTCGTCTGTGTCGTCATGGGCCGCCATTATTATACATCGCGATCGCCTTAGTTTCATCATTGGCTTGGATTGAAACGTTTTAGTTATCGCAAATTTAACAAAGTGCCACAAAAACGCGAAGAAGAGTGTGCAATCATGTAAGTGGAAAATAAAAAACAGGCTGTTTTAAACTAAGAAAAAAAGAAGTAAAGCCTATTTTTGCCGAAACGGTTGTGCCGCTATTCCGCAGGCCAAGGTTGTAGTTACGAACAATGTTAATATTTGGGGAGGAAACTCATTACGACTGTGATTTTATTAATTTTACAATTACCTCTTATAGGTTGTTTGAAGAGTTTCGAAAGTTTTTTTTAACGTGCCTATGAAAACGTTGCCTTCGTGGTGAACCGGTGCACCGCGACCCGCCAGCTAGTTTAACAAGAAAAAAGAAAACGTGGCGTTAAACAGTCGTGGACGATGACAAGATAGGACGCATACACGCGCCCGTATCTGCCGTATCTTGTCTTCGTCGAAGTGCCATTTGCTTTTTTTTTTCGTCGGCTACAAATTTCGCGGCGCCATATTACCCGCTCAGTCATACGTCCTTCGACTGCGGCATGAGCAACGTCAGGTGCGATCATGCATTGCCTGCTGTTTCACTCAACACGGCTACCATAGAAACGGGAGGATTTCGGCTTCCTTGTAGCTCGTAAACGTGTTAATGCATAGCGAAGAAAGCAAATCCCAAAAACCGCTTAACAATCCAACTGTCATTCCAAGCCCAAGCTAAAAACGAGGTCTTCCCATGAACCCCCATGACGACATGGCTTACGAGGCACAGTTTCCTCTCTAGTATACTTACTAAGAAACTCTATGCGCTCGGGCGACGTCGATATCTACGCTCGCCAGATATCGGCGTCGACGCAGCGCGAGAGAGCATCGGAAAGCGGGCGGCAGCGTCCGTCTTCGCGTGGTTTGGGGTCGTTCCTTTCAGCAGAAACAATCAATTTGTTTTTTAACTTACAGTAATCGGTTGCCTTGAGACAAATTGCCAGCTATTTGTGTTCGCAAGCGCTCATCCTTTTGTGGCTTGTTCGGCTTTCATCGGGGAGATCAGGGATCTGCGTTAGCTTTGTGTTAGTCAAATGAGGGAGTTCTGGTTACATCGCACCCAGTATTAGCATAATGTGGCTTGTCTGCAAGATCGGTGCGTGACGAGCAAGCGTTAGCAACGCCAGAATTCTAGCGGTGCATTCCATTCTATTTCGTAGCTCCCGTGGCTTGCGCAGGGGAGACCGGGGATGTGCGATAGCTTTTCTTGACTCAAATAAGGGAGCTGTGGTTACATCGCTTGTAGAACTAGCATTATTGTCCTCGGCTCCAAGATCGGTGCGCAAGAAACAAGCGTAACCACTGCTCAAATCTCTGATGATGACGATGGTTTGTGTTTAATGGCGAAAGGCCGACGAGGGCAAAGAGCGCCAGAGAAGTTATTTAATGAAAAGAAGTGATGCTCAAATCTCTCAAATACTTAAATCACCTGACACTATTCGTGGGCTGCCTTTGTTAATACACCGAATTCTTCAAGACTCGTCGTCTCCTCGCGTGGTCCGGTGGTTGAGAGCCGGACTTCTGTTTTGAAAGTCAGTGGTTCGAATCCTGACAAAGCCCCGGTATTATTTTTTTGTTTGCGGCGAGGGTTTGATCAGTATTTTGTTTACAGGGTACAGACAGGGTGCCAGAGTACCTTGCCTTTTAACCTGCAAATGACGTTCGACGGTAACCTCAGTATCAAGGCAGGGCTGGACTTTGTTTTTCTTCGAATTTGAATTCATGAACGTGCCATCGGTACGCTACATAAAGGGTTTAAATCAAGTAGCAAGTAAAGCAGTTGTGCAAGGTGCGTCTTCGTTTATCATTCTATTTTATTTTGTTCTGATTTGACCGTGATTGCTCGAGATACATTTCGCAGCATTTCAATATTTGCCCGCCAGCATACTTAGGAATAGATAAAGACGCCAAGGGATTTGTTTTTGCTACAGCTAAAGTCTTGAAAATCGCAGTTCAAGGAGCGACAATAACTGCTCATAAACGACTTCAACAGGATGGCATACGTCGCCAGCAACGCCCGCCGACGAGGCGACTGGCGCGCGACTTCGCCGGTCCCATGCGGTTATGCGCCCTGTCCTGCGGGCCCGCGCGGTTGATGCCGAACGACGCTGACGCTCGCGCGACGCCGAAAGTACGCTGTGTGTGGTTGGGCCTTCTGATCTTTCCCTATGGCGAACACCTTTAAAATGTGTATTTGCGGAAAAAGGTGTACAGATGAAAAAGGGTGTTGGTGTGAACACCCTAAAAAAGGGTGTAAGGATGCTGAATGCCCCTCTAAAATAAGTGTGGGGCCTGGGAGCAGCTACGCGTGCCATGTTAATCGGCGGAGCGCGCAGCATTCAACACAAACAGTCAATCCGCACAAATACACATGAAACACAAATGAATTGAGCAAAGAAAACCAACAGGATGGAGCCGGGTACTGGGAGTGCATACTTACTTAGTAATACATCTGCTCTTGCTTTTATATATAGCAGAGGAAATTCCCCGATGGAGTCGGTGGGCTTGTCGCAAAAAACAGATCCCTTGGCGCTAATTTTTGAACTATGGATTTTACTAGAATATACAAATCAACACCCGGATTTGAAAAATCTTTTTAATCTCAAGGTAAATGTTATGTTTCATGACATATAGAATTTTATTAAGTGCCCAACAAATCTTCCCCGCTACCTGAAAACCTTTAAAAAAAGGGTGTTCAGTATTTCAAAACAGTTTTTCCCAGAAGGGTGTAAAGCTACAAAAGAGGGTGTTCGAAACTAAGATAAAGGGCGTAACGGAAAAGGGTGTAAGAAAAGACCACCAACATAAAAAAAGGGGAAGAGACCTGCAAATTGGGAGACATTTGGTACCTGTTTCCACGGGTGGACTGAACATTTTCTACAAGCGATGTTTAGAGCAATTTGAATTGGCATAATTTCAGGTGGGAAAAGCGCTACAGTAACAAGGACAAGTGAGTACACGGGACAAAGCGCTACTAGCAACTGAAGATTTTATTACTGCAAAACATACATATATACAAAGAATAAACGCCACAGTCATCACTTCAAATTTCACAATCTACCATCTGAAAAGATCAAGGCGCACCGACAACCAAACATTTTATAGATATTCACACCGCACGTGTGCTGACACGAAAGGCGCACACACTTTATCAACCCTGATTTAAAAGCATACTCAGTGTCAGACAGCAGGACCGATGGTTGGCTGACACATTCATTCCCTTCTTTCTTTATACGGAAAGCTTCTATTATTTCTCTTGTCAGTCGTGTTTTGTGTTTATCAACAAGTATCGTATCTCGCAGTTTTGGGTGGCATTTGCAGTCTTTACAATGAACGGTTAAATGTGAATACGGTGACCCTTTTAACGAGCTCTGATGTTCGCGAAGGCGTACGTTCAGGCATCGGCCGGTCTGCCCTACGTATTTCTTTCCACACGTTAATGGAATACTGTATACTACGTCTTTTTTGCACTCTAAAAACTTTGTGCCGTGTTTCCTACCACATCCCTTCTTCCTTGTTGCTTTCTTTTCTGCCACCCTTTGCCAGAAGATAGCGTCGAGATATGGGGTGCGCGTGGTGTTTTCAGCGAAAAACAAACTGGCGAAAATTTGCCCAGCGGTGCAAAGGGTGGCAGAAAAGAAAGCAACAAGGAAGAAGGGATGTGGTAGGAAACACGGCACAAAGTTTTTAGAGGGCAAAAAAGACGTAGTATACAGTATTCCATTAACGTGTGGAAAGAAATACGTAGGGCAGACCGCCGATGCCTGAACGTACGCCTTCGCGAACATCAGAGCTCGTTAAAAGGGTCACCGTATTCACATTTAACCGTTCATTGTAAAGACTGCAAATGCCACCCAAAACTGCGAGATACGATAATTGTTGATAAACACAAAACACGACTGACAAGAGAAATAATAGAAGCTTTCCGTATAAAGAAAGAAGGGAATGAATGTGTCAGCCAACCATCGGTCCTGCTGTCTGACACTGAGTATGCCTTTTTAAATCAGGGTTGATAAAGTGTGTGGCGCCTTTCGTGTCAGCACACGTGCGGTGTGAATATCTATAAAATGTTGGTTGTCGGTGCGCCTTGATCTTTTCAGATGGTAGATTGTGAAATTTGAAAGTGATGACTGTGGCGTTTATTCTTTGTATATATGTATGTTTTGCAGTAATAAAATCTTCAGTTGCTAGTAGCGCTTTGTCCCGTGTACTCACTTGTCCTTGTTACTGTAGCGCTTTTCCCACCTGGAACATGTACCAACACGCCCAGCTCGCAGTTCTTCTGAATGGCATAATTTATTAGCAACTGTTTATTTAAGCACTTTAATTAGGCTGTTTGATTTAGTGCGGGACTGTTTAATTAAGCTTTGAGCTAGTTTCGGTGGCGTTAGCGAAAAATACAAGAAAAGAATGCGGCACCTGTAAAGGATACACCACCGCCAATAGGGTATTATAAAAGTGAAGTCGGCTTTCGAGCATGTTAGAGTGGGAGCAGAAGGGGTGTGTTGCGTAAGCGCACCTCTTACTATACCTAGCGTCCTTCATTGCTTCCCTGGTCATGAAACTCCCAGCAAATTTCGTACGCGGACAAAGGCTACTACGAGGGGTGCCACCTCAGATCGGAGGGCATCGGGTGGCCGCCGCTGCTCTGTAACCAGACCGGCAGGCAGGAACGCAGTAGCAGCATGACCTTTCGCACCAAATTCTTTCGCCATTCAGAAAGTGATAAGTCCACTTGAGCGGCCCACGACACGTAACACGAAAGCGCACTGCTGATAAGGCGGCGAGCACCTGTTTTATCTTACTCCGTGCACGGCCGGACTGGAGCAGCGGCGAACGCGCACTTTCAAAGTGCGTGCCCGCCGCTCCTCCAGCCCGGCCGTGCTCCGTGGTCGGTGGCCTGGCAAACGCCCTCTTACCACGCCCCCGGCTACCCTCCGATCAACACCAGCGCTGCGGCGCGGCCTCCCTGGGCAGCACACGAAGCTCTTTCATAGCGTGACGGCGAAGTTTCATGACCAGAAACGCATTAAAGAACTCTTGTACTAGTCTTTTTTGGATTCTGAAAAGCACAAAAAGTGGCACAGCTAGCTATAGTGGTACAAGGCTGGAGAACGGCATAGCTTGGGGTAGACCAAGCTTGTTTCCCCCTTGGATCCCCGGAAAAGGGAGGGGGGGAGAGGGGGCACACTAGAACAGCTTTGTAAAATCCGGTAAAACTTGGCCTCACCCCTCAGCGGTCATCCTAGCTTAGCAAGAACTTTGCAAAGCTTAGGAAACATAACAAAACTTAGCAAAACCGGAAGCAACAAGGTCGACCCCCAGCTCCACTGTTCTTGTTTTGCAGCTGAGCGCCTATTTAACACCGTTTCAACAACCTATAGAAAACCAAGCATGTGGCAGTCGGTAAATACCCTTTCCGCCCCACGACTATAGTCTTTTTAATTTTGAAGGTTCAAATTGGTGTTTCACGTGCCAAAGCAAAACCTGGGGCATGAGGGGCACCTAGTATGGACAAGAGCGATCTTTGCATACTAGCAATTATTTTTTTGCGTTTGAAAATTTCTTGCGAGTAGAGAGGTATATCAGGGGATGTCTTGTTCTCTACAATGCGATTATGCATCCAAGCATGGCTTTATTCAATGAACAGCTGAACACCTTTTCCACACCCTTTCAACACCCTGAAAAACCAAGAGTGTTGAAATTGATCGACACAATTTTTAGATACGACTGCATCTCATTGACTCGCCTTGTCCCTCCATACGGCGTTGTTGTGGTCCGTCCACACCCCTCTCCCTTTCTCCTCGCCGTGCGAGCTGCGCTCTCCGCCGCTCACCCCCTCTCCTCTCCAATAGCGAACACTCTCTCGCGAGGGGCATTGTATTGGATTCGATTGGGTTGGGTTGGGTTGGCTTGGCTTAGCTTGGATTAGATTGGAATAAAGTGTATTGTGTTGGATTGTGTTGCGTCATAGCCGCGCCACGTTGCGTCATAGCCACGGTCGTTCCAGCACCGGCGTTCCGATTTCGGGCACGTGCATACACTCTTAATCTGGTTCCATGTAAGTTCCAGTTAAACGGGGCGATCCACATATTTTTATCTGGATCTAAACGAAGAATAACTGGAACAAGAGATATAAGTGGATCTTATCTGGAACTGTGCATTTGTTTTCTTTAGGTTTGTGGTTATTATGTGGAACCGAATAAATTAGGGGATGCGCTGTCGGCCGTTCCAGTTACTGTTCCACTTATGTCCCAGTAAAAATTTTGGGCAGTGCTTTTGTATATTTTTTGCTCGTGTCTTGTTCCACATAACTTGTGCGCTGCAGTGAAGTATGCACTGAATCGTGCATTAACTGGAACAATGAACCACATATATATTTGACGCGCTTTGGTGCACAAGCGCACGCACACGCACTTGCACGCACACGCCCACAGACATAGATACAGACATGAACGCACACCCGTGCACCCAGACATACACACAAACATGCATGCAGTCACACACGCACACACGCACGCACCACATAAAATTTAATAAACTTCGTCGATATCTATGGAACTGTCTTAGAGCAGTTTACTTATATAAGACGGCTAAGACGTATTTTTAGTAACGTTATTTGACAGAAAAAAATATCTCCACTGCTATAACAACGCCGTACAAAGCATGAAAGGTGCGAGAAAAGGGTATCTTAGCGAAAATAGAAATTCCACGAACCCCTCTTAGGTTGTCTCTGGCGCTCAAACCGCTTTAGTGAATATTGTCTTTTGCTAATTGCAGACGCGCAGTACGTCTGAAATCACCAATGACATGAATTTGAGAAGGACCAGATGTCCTCAGGTTCTCCTTCTGCGTTTGGGACAGAGACGTGGTAGTGCTGAAGAATTCATTGGGCTTTTGTGGATATCTCATAAAGAAATATATATAGTTGTTGAGACTATTGCATGTTCTGCATTTGGTTCACAAAGCGTCGCAGAAACATTGTTTTTTGCACAATGCTCAGCCATCAGCTCGCTGTGTTGTAGTATGTGCACAATTTTAAGCGTTTTACAGGAACGTATAAATGGCTCCAATCTGCTGTAAAATAGGTACTTAGTCCACGTTATGTATGCCCTGATGCGGTATATACATAGTGTTAACCGACTGTGCCGCATTTCACACTGCACGCAGCATGTCACGCATGCAGTTAAATATGCTTGGATGTTCGTTAGCATTTTTCGTCTCGTGCATGCTATTAAGGGTAACTCACCTGATCCAATTCATATGGGACTCACTAATTCATGACGCAAATTCATGAGATTTACTCATTCAAAAGCACCATGTACCGATACAAGCAGTTTTACAAATTCACAGAAATGACACTAACGACCCGGTTTGCTTCTAGAAATACAGTAGACCCTCGTTAAGACGAACTTGGTTAAAACGAACACTGATTAAGAACCACAAAATTTTTCTCTTGTAACGTCCACAATGCAATACACCTCCGCTTAAGATGAATTTCGGATAATACGAATACATTTTTACGGTCCCATCGGGTTCGTCTTAACGGGAGTCTGCTGTATATCATTTCTTTGCAGAGATAAAAAAAACAAGAAACGCATTTTGGTTTATCCAGTCTTCACTGGAAGGCGCTAGCGGTCTACCATGCGAGAGTTTTATTTCATTGTTTCAGTAGAGAAGCGGCATATATCTAAAATAAGCAAACTAGGCCGTTGTGAATATCGGTATGCATTTGTAAAACTATTCGTATTGGTGCACGATGGTTTTTAAGTCCGTTGGTCATGACGTAGTAAGTCCGATAGGAATGCTAACAGGTGAGTCCCTTTTAATTTCCAGAAGCAAAAACAAAAGCCTCTTTGCAGGGAGCGGTTGACTGGGTGAACGGAACTAAACTTGGACAACTAAATATACCACGTGATACCTGCATTATTTTGTATGTATTAATGCTGAAATGACATTGTAATTCCTAATTATGCTGTGCAGTAACGGCAAAAATGCGCAGAGTTAACTTGCTGTTGTTGTGTCCTGTCATAGTAATTGAAGTTCATTGAATGATCCGCCTTCTCCAGCTGCTTCCCCAGTTGCTGTTTTCCTGTAGTATTGGTGTTCAGGAGGGAAAAGGGGTGGGAAACGCGCCGATGTATTATTACTTGCTAATTAGCTGTAAGTAGCTTTATATAACGTGGGTATCTAAGAGCGTCGCAGTATATTTTATTGACTACGGAAAGGCTTGTTGTCAAGTAAAGCAGTATATGGAGCCACGCCCTTTTGCGTTCATTGTAAACAGTAACGCAGAAATTGTCATCCAAAGTTAAGCTCGGATATCGCACGCACTCACGGCCCTCCGCGAGAAACAACTTTAGTCAGTATTAACGCGCTAACGCGGCTATTTTCTGAGCTTTGTTTCGACCTCAGCGGGCGTAAACGTCCGCTTAGACGCATATGCCCGTTTTCCGAATCAAATAAAAGCCATCACGTGTGCCGAGTTTGTATGAGCTCTTATGGGGGCGCATCGCCAAAGCCTCCGCGAGAACGAAAGTTTGCCGAAGCCATGGGGAAAAGACCGCCACTCCAGTAGCGCATTCCATGCGCATGCGTCAGCAGCAGCACGGCAGAGCTGTTTTTGCGTTGATTCACGGTACAGTGGGGCTGCAACGGGTACGACGACGACGGATGAAAATCGGGACTGCGTCAACACTTTACACGACAGCAGCGCTCCCATCTTCCAGGATTCCCTCCGCTAATTTTATGGTCTTCCGCATGCAGCGCCACCAGTGGCATTCCCAAGCGGGTTTCTCAATTGCTCGCGCGATGCGCCTGATATTTACTAAAGAAATTCTCGGTCACGCTGGCGAGAACCGTTAGCGCCGTTAGCAGTTTGATTTGGTTGATTGCGGCGTGCAACTGCGAATTTTTTCATATCCGCGGGCTGTATTTCCTGTTCGACGAAGTGGAGTTTTGCCAGGAGGCGCAAAAAAGGTCAGTGCTGCTTATTTATGTGCTGGTAACGGTTGTTGTTCAGTGACATCCTTGTTAACTGCGTCGGATAAACATACCGCTTCTCTGCCCGTTATTCGTGTGTCGTCCATGCTTGTGGTCGCGGCGTGTAACATTTTGTGTTGGAGAAACGTTTGTAGCCGTAATTTACCAAAACTTCCGTGTTCGTGGGTCAGAGTCGGCTGGACATTTCTGACTGCGTACGTTAGCCATTGCTATAACGAAGTTGCTGGTTTGCGCGTTTCATGGTTGGATTTTCCCTTACTGTGTGGCTTTGCTTAGTTGTATAGGCCTCCTGCGCTGCCCAGGGGGCGCTGCGCAAGCGGCTTCCGGGCAGTACTTCCGGGTAGTACAAAGCTGCGCGGGTCCCATAGGATCCCGTGTTGACAGAAGCAAAATGAGCTCGATGCTCCCGATTGTTTTGCGACATAGACACCAGCCCATCCCCGACGAATCCGATATCTTCTGGCGATCAACTTGGCATTAGGGGAATAAGCTTTGCAGCGCTAAACACGTTTACAGCGCCGACGAAAGTGCCGGGACCGTGACGGCGTCTGCTACTCGCAGGTTCACCGATCGATGTTAGTACGAAATGAAATTTTAAGTAAAATTTCTAGTTTTAAACTAATACTCTAGGTGACAAAGACTTCTCAAAAACAGCCGATCAAAAAAGAAGAGTGACGCAATCGGCGATGATCGCGCTTTAAAAAGCCAGCGAGTCCGGCGGACCGCAGGCTCGCCTGCTGCGGTGCGCCGCTGTTTTGCGTACCTGCACACTATGCGTGCACTTTCATTAAACAGTGCTCGTTTGCGTCGCAGTTACGAATACATGGTGCAGCTTTAGCTTGCCGTTTTGTTGCGTGTCTCAGTGACAAAATGCCGCGACCGTCAGAAGCGTGAAATCTGTTTTGCGATTCCGAAATTAGTGGCCGTAAAACAAAGTGGTCGGGCGAACTAAGAGGCCGCTCGCCTTCCTTGTTTGCTCTCACTTTACTTAATTACGCTCTTGGAACATACATTCCCAGTTCGCACTTAATAGCCTAGAATGAGGGTCAGCAACGGCCGAGTTCCATGCAGCCGACACGGCGGAGGGCTGGACGGCAAATCGGGGGGAGGGGGGGGGGAAGGGGGGGGGGGGAGGAGGAGGGAGCTTTGAATGCACAGAGAAAAAATTCAGCGAATTTTCAAATAATATTTGACAATAATCTGGCGAAGTGTGAAGATGGGGGGGGGGGGGAGGGGGGCAATTAAACTGGAGGACGCCAATTCTCTGTTCTTGTCTCGCTGTCTAACGCCATTTGAAGTCAAAACTGGCGTGTCGGTGTTCAGATTCGACGACCCCTGCACTAGGAAACCAACACAGTCAGTGATGATCGTATATAAATATTCGGGGCCCTGCGCCGTGTATACGGCTGTGTTATGTTATGCTGTGTTATGTGATGTTATAGAAGTACACATCTTTGCAGGCAGCGGGCGTGTGATTTGGTGCGTGTTTTGCGTCCTTTAATAGCGCTTAATTTGATTATTTAATTGGCGCTATTGCCCCACCTACTCTCTAGTATACAAGTACCCTGCCGTTCGTAAATCGTGCGGCGTAAAACGTTACGCAAGAATCATTTAGTTTGCGAAAATACGAAACAAAATTTCAACCCGTTTCAAAGGCGGTGCCAGGACAGCAGTGTCAGCTGAGTCGGCTGCGCAATTCTTGCGTTCGCTTGCATGCTCCCGATGAAGTAACCTTTTGCACTTACCTCAGGATGCAAGATTGAGGAGCGTTCCGTGTTTATGCTACTCGTGAACTTTCCGTTGTCGACCGCACGCAAGAAGAAAAAACTGTAACTGTCGTCAAACAGTTAAACCACCCGACCTGGTGATACTGTCCCACGCCGCGACCACCGCGACAGCTCGCTCAAAAGAAAGCCGACAAATCAGCTTCTTTTACCGGATATTATTTTGTTTAGCCTCTGCAGCTACTTTAAGGGCTATTTCATACAGTATGCAGTCATTTAAACACCCCACAAAGCGCCACAACCAACTTTCACTCTGGCTTGTAATTGAAAACACATGGAGGGCGGCGTGGGTCGTCTGCTTTTGTACTACCCAGAGGCGTCAGCCGCTAGGGGCGCTGCATGTCGCCAAAACTCCAGCGCAGGAGGCCTATATTGACGGTTGCTGTGTATCTCTGCGGTAGCGAATCTTCACGGGTTAGTCGCTCGCGATAATCGCGCGTGCACACGTGTACAACTTCCAAGCAAGTTTGTCGGAGCGTCCGTCCTTAGATTTATTGGTATTTTTAAAACTTGCGTGGTAATTGCGGCGTTGTGTTAGTCTGCTGAGTAGAATGCATTTACTGTGCTTACCAGACCGGGAGTCTTCGACCTTGCCCGTTGCGCGCAAGGTAGACGCTATTTCGAGTTGTGTTGATGTGCTTTCAAGGCGTCATCTTACGTTTATCTGTTCCATGATTCCATGTTTCATGTTTATGTTCCATGTTTCTTCCAATTCCTTTGACCAATTAGATGATCTATTTTAAATAACATTGCCTGAAGTTTAGAGAATGGAAGGGACAGTTGTTGTCTTAGCAGTACCCGCAGTAACAACGTTTTCTTTTTTGTGAAGAAATGTGGAAACACGCAGCGGGTATATAGAAAGTGTGCTGCCGTTTCTATGCTGTTAATGTCAGTGGTAACTTGAGACTTGAGGATAATTATCCAATATCCATATTTAGGGGTTGCTACTTCACAAACCGCGTTAGAAATAAGCCACCCTTGCATTTTTATGCCGTCAATGTCGGTGGTAACCGAGATTCGAAATAATTTCCGACAACGCCTCAGGTGATAAGTTCTTGCATCACTATGTGCACCCAACATAACCCATTTCTGTGCTTCCTTGAACTTAGAAAATATACTGCGAAAGCAGATTGCTACATTCTGTATTCGATCTGTATAACCTGTCCAGATGGCTGACTGTGAAGACATTTGTCTCTACACTGGTAGTTTGCGACAGTTGTTTTCCTTTGTCTGAAGAACAGAAATTAAAACTAATTATTTCCATTCCTTACCTATACCTCTGAAATAATGGCTGTGGCATTCACTGTGGCTGAAGACATCTTCGTCACGCCGAGGCGTCGTCGTGACAAGTGTGGCAGATTATGAATGCATTGTGGAAGTCATAAAGCCACGAAAGAGTGCCTCTTGAGTGTTGCGTATTATACAGACGTTCACCACTCCGCATGGATCAATGACAGGTGAGCCTAAAAATGTTCAGATATTTTTATATTTAAAATTGTTTCGCCTGAAAACGTTACCAGGGTTCGTGCTGCAAAATAAATTTTAGCACTACTAATCAGACATTGTACGAGATCTTGTAGTACTCCCTTCTTAGAGGGAAGCGTAAATTTATGCTTCGATATTTTTATACTGTTTTTATTTTCTAGGAAATAGGGCGGACCGGGACTTAAAACAATGGAACAAGGAATGCATACTGCCATTTTCCTGGTTCTTGAAGGCGTGTGTTCACCGTTTTTGAAGGCGTGTGTTCACAAAAAGGAAACACATGAAAGTCGTTGTACGGGATGAAATCATTGCATTCTACAAGTAAGTACGCACTCCCAGTTCTGGAACTTTGATGTTCCCTTTTTAGGTAGTTGCAATATACGTAATGGCTTCGGAACACCATTTCAGTGACAACTTGACCCGTAGGTGAAAACGACAGTAAGAGCTTCTGGGAACACGTTGGCAAAACTTTCCTGGAAATGCACTCCGAGGAGGCCCTGCCAGGAACGCCTGCATCTTAATTTTAGGTGGGTAAGTTGGCATTTTATTTTTGTGGGGCTCAATTTATGGCAGTGTTTATTGAAGCTGGCATTTTATTTTTGCGGAACTGAATTTGTGGTAGTTTTCTTTGTAGCAAAATCGTACTGTTCAAAATAAATCGTGAACTCCAATATTGAGAAATACCTTCACATTCAGCCTGTTTCGGATGCTGCAACATGTGGACAAAAAAACTATTATTTTGCATTCAAGTTTTGCAGCAAACATTTTGCTTTCACATTGAGAGTTGCTGCTGTGATAATACGGCACCCCGGCCACGGCCAGTGCGGTTGCTTTCCAGAATTAGAGAACGGCCATTGACAGTCTGTGCTAATATTTTTTGTACATCGTTAGCAGCATTCCCAGAAAAGAAACCAAGAAATCGCTGATATTTCAATCAATTACTGTGCTGTAAAACGGGTATCCTAAGCAACTCACTCATTTAAAGCCATCGTCTAACAAAATTTTCTTCTTCCTTCCTTAAAGGTACATGACGTGGTCCAGTTATTCTCGAGGTCCAGTTATTTTAAAAGAAGAAAATGGCAGCGTAAATATTGTCTGCAAGAAACACGTCATGGATTTTCCGCCTGCGTTGTCACATCAAGATGTGATCATCCTCCTCGCCGTATATTTCATCTTAATCTCCTGAAACTTATGCGACTTTGGAGAGTTCTTGGGACTTCTGCAGAGAGTTCTTGGACATTTAACAGTGGCCTGGTGTCATTTAAGTTGAAAGCTCTGTTTGAAAGACGATGTGGTCACTCTACTGGGGTTTTAATTATTGTTAGACGTTGAAGCCTATTCGGAAAGATATGTCGTGGTTCAAATGATTGGTAGATGCAAGCGGCATGTCAATTGCAAAAGTGAAGTCGTGCTTTCCTTTGCAATTTTTCATTATTGGCACAAAGCGCAGGCTGCCTTTGCAGCTACTCTGTTAATGTAGTTAATGGCACTGCACTGTAACGTTTTTATTATTCAAGTGCAGCTCGAAATTTTTTTCCATGGCAGTGCTGCTGTTGATGGATGCAAACGTGAGAGTAATTATTTACACAGACGGTTTGGGGCTTTATTAATCATTTTTTTGTTACTGTATCTTAGCTGACACCTAAGCCCTAGAAGAATGCGAAATATACATATTTGGCCTGAAAAAGTTGTTTACTTTGGACTAAGTTGCATTTCTTGCTTGTTAGAGGCAGTGCTTTGGTCGCAAGCATACTGTCGTCATGAATAGTAGGGTTTGTATAGCACGCAACTGTGAATTTTACCTCAGATAAATGTTCCGGCTGGAAAAATGCTTCCAAGTTCGCTTGGTAAAATTGGTTACCTGTATGTTTCAACGCTGCCTGGCTTGGTTATTTGGGATGTCTGAATTGTTCTGAGGGAATAAATAACGTCTTTAGAGTTAGGCTGCTTGTTAAATTTTAAAATGCGTAACATGCTCCGAGCTATCTGGTTTGTAAAATTTTGTAATATTCACACTGGGTGCTATGAGCTTTTTTTTGAATAAGTTATTTTAAATAGCTACATATTGTCGGGGAAGCAATGCGGCTTCAGTGAAAGGCTTTTTCAGGGCATGTATATAGTCGGTTTTGGCTACAGTTAGCTTGATATTGATATATAGTGTATATTTTAGTTGTGCAATAGTGCCACATGCTTCCGGTAAGTTTTTCTGTGCAAATGTTATATTGTTAGTAGTGGCTCCGGTGTTCTTTTCCTACACTCTTGCAGGTATTGTGATAATCCAACCGTGTGTGGCTTGTATTTTTGGCTTTTCCCTACAATTTAATAGCAAACTGCATATTTTGGAACCGGGACGCGTAAACATGGTATGGCAAGCGCTGTGGGTACTTCCGCATTTGCGGTACCTGATTTCATGTGATAAAACACCATATTTGATGATCACTGTTGTGTAATGCTTTTTGAGTTAGTGCGAGTGTAGATGTACAAGTCTGTTTGTGATGTGGTTGCGCTTAAAGAAAACACCATATTTTATGATCACTGTTGTGTAATGCTTCTTGAGTTAGTGCGAGGGTAGATGTACAAGTCTGTTTGTGACGCAGTTGCGCTTAAAGCCATCTTTATTACCCATGTTTTTTAAGCAAAAAAGAATGGTAAATATTAGCGAAAATAGGAAAATGCCACTTAGATCGTTTTGCCCACTTCATATCGTTTTGGTATTTGATCCTGTACGCTGGTCCTTTTCTGCCCAAGTGGAAACAGATATGTCTCCGTATCTCAAATGTGCGCAATAATACGAGCCAATAAAATTTGCTTAGTGTTTTGAAAAGCATTGTATCAGTGCTAATAGTTGGTTTGGTATGCATTTTAATGCGAGTATTGTTTCTTTTACATGCAGCCAAAACCCAGTACAGGATGCGGCGGATGAAGCCAAAGTCTCTGTGTGCCGCTCCGGGTATCTCAGACCAACTTTTATATAGAACTGTGCTCCGATAGGCAACTGTTGGGAACTGTCAGGGACCACACTGCTGCGGTGGTTTGTGACTGATCTCTGCCCCTCAGGTGATGAAAACCTCGTTGAAACGTCAACAGCTTTCGCCTCGTTAAGAGGATCATCGCTGTTGCAGGTACCTAATGATGATAACTATAACACCCAGCGGGTCGACTTCAACACAAGCCTTTCGCTTGTTCTCTGTGCAGTAGTGCACTTATATACAGCAGTATTTGGGGCACGGAAAGTATATGCAGGCACATCCCCCAATGAATACTGCACTACACTGATGTCCACTGAGCTTCCAGAAGTCGTTTCTGCGAAAACAAACAGTGGTCTCGTGGCACCATCGAAATACTTCTTGAAATTGCGCCACGTCGTGGAAAAAGGGTTTAGTGTTTACAGGTTTAATGCAAGGGTTTAATGTTCTACACGTTAATGCAGCCGTTATATGCAAATAGTGAGCGCCAATAGTGGAGGTGTTGACCGTATTGTTTGAACAAATATTACTTGCTGAGTTGGAGGCTCATCTGTTGAACTGCGATGCATTCGACAATCACATTTACGTTTTGTCGAAGAGATTGCCAACGTGTATTCAAGAATCAGGTTCAGCCCATTCCGACTGAAATCAACCGGAAAAACTTGCACGCACAACGTTGTATGAACACAGCAGACAGTCTATTATTTCGTAAAATCTGCAAACGACACCTAAGAACCAGAATTAAAGGAAGCTGGCTAGCTAGTATGCCTTCGTATTTTTTGTGGTTTTTAAGTGCGTGCGCTTTGTATAAGTCGCCTCATAGCCTACGTTGCGATAAATTAGGCAGTTTTTTTATTTGCTTACTCTTTTGTCGTGTGTGACTTTTTTCTTTTGAAATTGTGTAAACCCTGGGGTGAATAAAATTTGTGTACCGTTTGTTGCTTCCTCCGTGTGCCTCCCTTCTCGAACGTTTCGAGCAAATATGCCTTACACCGTGAACGGCTGAATGCGTATTCGCTCATATCTAATCGCGTACGGCACATATGTAATTCTGTAAACAGCTGCTTTGGGAGGCAGTAATCTGTTGTTTTAGCCACCTTTTCTTTTTACTCAACCAAAACCTTTTCGATGTGGCATTGAGTCGTCTTGAGCGTGAGCCATTTCGGCAGCTTCCCGTCGCCACACACACATCAAAAGGTGCTCACACCGTGCATACCTATAAGGAGTCCTGCAAATACAGTGTTCTTGAGGCCCTCAAACACTGGTTTTTCTTGTGCATCCTTGTGCCATGTTATGTACAATTCAGCCTTTTTTTAAAAAAAAGTCCTCATTGAAGACTGATTCGCCTTTCGAAGAGGTGTCTTGTATGACCAGCTGAACGGATTTGTTGAGTTCAAGACACCAGAAAGGCGGTAAAAGATCCTTGTGAGTTCAGGCGTACCATGAGCACCTTTAAATTGCGGATTCAAGCTTTAATGTGAACTCACAAAATTCGAGTGCGTTTGTCACAGAAGAACTGTAAACCGAACTTTCATCTTTGGTGATCTAATGCTCGTATGCACTACATACACAAAGGCGAGATGAGGTGGGACGAGCCCGGCAGAATATAAACGTTGAGCATAGGAACTCTACATCGGAAGCTGGTTAACAGAACCTTGCACCGACGAGATTCAGTAACACTGTCCTATTGCCCCGTGGAGATAAAAGCACTTACAAAGGCACTGCTTTCACAAACTCGTTGGGTCATTTTTGGTCGAGGTAAGACGGCGCAGTAGTTATAAAAACTACGCTGAAAAGGGTAATTGAATTAGAAACTACCGTACATGAAGCTAAACGCAGGCCGCGGTGGCCGCTTTTCTGATGGAGGTGAAAAGCAAAAACACCCGTGTGTACGAGATTTCGGCGCACGTTAAAGATCACCAGGTGGTCAAAATTAATCCGGAGCCCTCCATAACGGCGCGCCTCATCGCCTGCGTTGCGTCGGCGCGTTAAACCCCGTTAAAAAATATCGGCGCGTTAAAAAATACAGTCCGACCGTCGATTCTTAGCTAGCCAATGAGCTGCGCTTGCAGGTCAGTGCATACAAGTCCTCATCCACTTTCATCCACTTAAACAGTGCACAAATGTGATGCGGTAACGTCGACTAGAATGACGAAGGCGTTTAAGCTAGTCGACTGGAAAGATGATAGATGTTTAAGTTTAGCAATAGCAGTACTAGAAAGCTGCCGCGGTGCGTCTGCGCGGCGGGCCGCCGCGGTCGGCTGCAGCGGCCTCCCGCCGCCAAAGCAGACGACGCGCCGGGAGTAGCGCAAGACTTGACTGCAGCGCCGCTAGTTCTCGCGACCGCCGTTTGGCCCACCCTCCTCCGCTGGCGGGGATGCGGAGCTCCGAAACTGAGCTTATTCTAGTAGATGACCTCCAAAGAACAGTCACGTAAGAATGTTCGGCATGGCTCTACAGTAAAGTGCAGGAGCCGGCCTTGCAATTGCCAAACAGAGAAAATCTTTAAAACTTGTCGACATTATAAAAGGCCTAGCCAAGAGCGCAACTGAAATAACCGAGGAATAAACGTTGACACTGCAGTAGTCACCGACCATGAGCCGGATATAACGAAGCCTAGCATACCACACAGTTACCCGCACCGAAAAAAATCAAATAAACACCATCGTCATGGAGCATATAGGCCAGTGCTCAACCTCGCAATTTTTACCGTGATACGAACTGACACCATGTGTACCACCACGCTAACGAGATGGATACCCTGAGACGGGTCTAAAGAAACACAAAGGCCAATAACTCGATGAAGGGAAGAAATAAGGAAATTTTCTGGCAAATGATGTAGAGATAGAGAGAGTAAAGTTTATTAAAAAAAAGAGCCAAGTGGTCGGTTTCCTCAGTCCAGGACCGCGTTGGAGCGTCCAGTGATCTCAGCGCGGTGGATCTTCCGAAGCTGTTATTCAGCGCTCGAGCACCCACTGCTCCACCGAGGGGTTCGAAATCGCGTAAATTGAGGGGTTGAGCTGGCGCTCCCACACCATGTTGTATAGAGTGCAGGGTGCTTTGCAGAATCGACACTGCGGGTCGTCTTGCGTAGACCATATTAAGTGCAGCTTGCTCGAATAGGGAAAGGTGTTCTTTTGAAGGAGACGCCTGTCGCGCTCCTCTTTCTTGCTGAGAGAGATGTGTAGGGGGAAGCGTCAGCCGGGCTAGCCTGTAGTATTGCGTACCCTCCTGGACTGATGTGTAGGGGATGGCCGTCTCTAGCCAACTCTCTCGCGGCGCTGGAATGGTTAGACCTCGAGCAGTCTCGCGGGCAGACATTGCCACGGAGAGAAGTGTGAGCCGGTGTCCAGACAACCAATACCCTTTTCTTTGGAGGGTTCTAGCTCAAAATGTTCATTGCGATGTGTGAGATGCGGCCTTGGAGGTAGTTCCTACACGGTGACTGAGATTCCGTGATGATTACTTCTGCATGTGTTTGATTATCGCCAGTTCTATAGCGACATCTTCGGCCTGTAGTGTCGTTACTTTCGTGAGAGTAATGCTCATGACGTAACTGTCTATCTTCGTTGCAGTCACCACCATGGCTCCGCATCTTGCGTAATCTGTGGCGTTCATGTGATAAACTTTTTCATTGGAGCCGTATTTTTTCTCCAGGGCTCTTACTCACGCCTCTCTCCGTCCCTTGTGGAACTGCGGGTGCATGTTTGGTGTAGTTCTCCAAGGATATTTTTCGTGGATTCTAGAGGGCGATCACGGATGTCTATGCCCAGTCTCAGAAGAAGGGCCCTGCCCGCATCCGTCCTTGATAGCCAGTAGTGCTGACTGAGAAGGTGGCCCTCAATCAGCTCGTCCCCAGTGTTGTGAAGCCCAAGCTTGAGCAGACAGTCGTTGGAAGTGTAGGATGGCAAATCCAGCACTTGTTTGTACACCTTTGGCAAGAGCGTATTAACTTATCAGTCTTAGTAAAGCGTAGGGCGTCACATAGGTGAACCTTGAGACGACGAATGCCTGGACAAGCCTAAGTCTGTCAGCCTCCTTCATGCCTCTTCCTTTGACCGTGATCCGACAAAACATGTGAACAATCTGTTCCTTATCATCGTGGTGCTTGCGCAATCTGCTTGGAAAATCATGCCTATGATTTTTATTTGCGGATACGGGGTGATGGTGGCACCGTCCAGCATGATATGCACTGAAGGCGCATTGGCTCGCCTACCGTGTTTTCTGCGCACAAGGAGCAGTTCCGGTTTTTCTGGGGCGCACGAGAGTCCACAGTTCTTGGCACACTCATTGCCATACATGGGATGCTCGCATTAGCCGCCATTTGAAGGCGGTCCTGCATCTCCCCCACCGAGCCCACACCGGTCCACACCGTGATATCGTCGGCGTAACGACCATGGTGTAAGTCGGGGATTGACGCCAGTTGTTCAGGCAGGCACATGAGGGCAATATTGAAAAGGAGGGGGGACAGGACCGCTCCTTGGGGCGTCCCATGTCCGTCGGTGCGAATGAGTTTTGTGTGAAAGTCTCCAACCTTAAGGGTGGCTTGGCGTTCGGAGAGAATGTCCCTGACGTAGGTGTACGTGCAGGTCCACATCCGAGCTCATTGAGATTAGTCAGTATGGCTTCGCGAGTGACGTTGTCAAAGGCCCCTTTTAAATCAAGCGGTAGGATGGCCTTAGGTATATGTCTGTTGGCGTGAGCTATGATGTCCTCCTTCAGTCAAACAATGGACTCTGGCATCGCGGAATAGGAGCAGTTGGAGGTTAATGTCAAGGACTTCATTCGGCTGTTGTTGTTGTTATTGTTGTTGTTGATGCTAGCGACGATCATGATTATGAAAAGTTTTCTAATTGTGGTCTTTCTAACCCCTTCGAAGAGAAACCACTTTTTTAGCAAACAAGGAGCGCGTGGGACAAAAAATTGGCATGGGCCATCAAATAAGAAGACAAGCACCATACATAAAACATATGACTGGACGCCCTAATGAAAATGTCACCGATACAGCGAATCCGCAAAAAAACTCTCTTATCTCCAAAACAAGGATCCGAACAAGAAAAAGCGAAAAGGCAGGATCACGTTCATTCGAAAAAAGCACCAAAATTATAAAAACACTATACGCTGACTCGAATTTGGCACGAAAAGACGAGGCAGCAATTGTCGTAGTGAATTACTCTTGCAATCTCTGTGACTGCGTGGCCCCGTACATACAGGAACAAAGAAGCATATGTTGGAGCCACCCTCTTGGCCATCCGAATAGAACCGTAAACATCCTTAAGACTTCCAAAGGGCAGTAGATAGTTGACAGTAGATACAAGAAGATAGGCATATAGGCAGTTAAGAACGCGTCCTCCTCTTGCGCTTTGGAACACGATCCTTCCCCTTGCCACCGAGGGGATCCAATGCCAAACCATTGAAAACTCTGTGGAGGATCCGCCAGCACAAGTATACAAACATGTGGGTGAAGATGTTCGGTGGAACATTAGAAATTAACTCGAGACTGTGCTTTATTGGTGGAACATCCACCCTCTTCCACGCAACCTAGCCGTGTCTGAGAGTATGCTCGGGTGAGAACTGAAACATTATCTATGAAGATAATGTGGGAAGCTGCTTTGCCTAGCTCGTTACCTCAAGGTAAGCGTGAGCTGATTGGGGGGCAAAGCGTGGAGCTGCTGCATCTCCGCCCCGGAATTCAGTCACCCTTGAGCTCGCTACCATATGTTTGCCCCCTTCTCCTAAAACGTACTATTTCCTCCTACACAAAGGTTTTCATTCAATCCCCCAGAAAGAAAGCGAAAATGTTCTGAAGGGCGCAGAAATTAAAATTAAACACTTAGAAACACTGACACTGTCTCCTCCTCGCTTAAAATGACGAACGCCCCGCACGCCACAACCTTTCACGCTCACATCTTAAGCTGCAAAACAACAGAGGGCCTCCGTCTCCCCGCGTCATGGAGAATAAAAACCATTACTGCTGCTCTTTTTCTATTCGCTGACTATCAGTGCTAGAGGAGCGTGGATCATAAATGCAGCAACTCCGTTCCAAAACGACCACTTGGCGGAGAAGTAACGGTATCGTGCCGTACATCTTAAGACCCAAACGTAGATATCATCTGCAACTTTTCTTTTGCTAATCGTTTATCTTATGCAGCGAAAGGCATGGGCCCATTCATCTTAAACACTGTTGCAGGATAAACATGTCTTTTCCGCCTTTCTAAATTACAAAAGACGGTCCCAGACAATGCCTTTTTAAGTTTAGTTTGATCAAAGCGCTAAGACAGGATAAAGACGAGGCGACACGAGACTGTCGCCTCCTCTAAACAGGCCGCTGCCTGAACGGCCGCCTACGAGAACGGGCCTGGAATAAAAAAATAGGAAAAAGCAGTAATCTAACCCTTCGCTGTGCGAAGTATGGAAGCACACCCAGACTCGCAAAGACACGTGTGCTATAAAGGCATAAGGAAGAACGCACCAGGGCCCACATTATCCCACATCATCCATGCCCGCATCATGCAAGCACGAAATCACCATTCCGCCAGCATGGCGACTACTGACTTGCATAAAAAGGAGCACGATTACCTAAATAACGGCTCGTATCGTTTATGCATGTGCATTATTTTATAGAAATCATCTCTTACCTTCACACTTTTGATTTTTTTTGTTTTAATGTTTTTGTTTCCCATGGTATATATTCAGCTGCAGTGAAATAGACCCTTTGTTGTAAGTCAGCGCCCAGTCTCGTGTCGCCTCATCTTTGTCCTGTCTTAGCCCTGTTCTCCAACTAAGTATGTGCCAGGAAGTCCGCATTAACACCGCATTTTTATGCATTCACACTTGTTGAAAAATTTCGGTTCATAACTGTTATCTTTTGATTGATCCTCCAGCTATCATGGCTCACGATCGATGTTTAGTTAACAGTGTCGAACTAGAGCTAAACCACAACCGAATGCCGGCACAGAAGAAGTATTTTTGCTGTGCCTCGAACGAAAACTGAACAGTGCTTTGGTCCAGAAAGCACGAACCAGTAGAGACCAAAAAAAATCAGAGCCACACCACCCAGTAAAGCGGGATGTGCAGCAAAGCTGGCGTTCTGATTGAGTTTGTCGTGCTAGGGTTTCGCTACATTGCGTATTTGCTATGTTGAGTTTGAAGGACAGTGGCACGATTTCTACGAACCCAACTAAGGACCCACACGGTTGGTGACTAGAAACAGTGACGTTTTATTAAAGCGAAGATACGGCAATCACAACGCAGGCTCTAGTGCGCCGGAAAAATGGCCACCGAAGACGCGCTGAATTGTAAATTGTCAAGCGACAGTGAGACGCCGGGTGGCGAGAAGAATGCACGACTCACGAAGGAGGCGGCGCCGGCGCAGTGGAATATAAAGTGTTGTTGTAGCCATACTCCTTCCCTAAGTAACCATGCATGGCTGTGCAACACACAATGTGTTAAAGCCAGATTACGATGACCAAGCGTACACTACACTACCCAAAGTCAGCTGCACCTCTGAAACCAAACAGATTGCTCGAAATACACTCTTTAAGTATCTATACAACACGTTTTATATCAAAATATTCAAACCGTGATGCTGTTATAAATTTGTTATCATTTTTCCATGCGCTTAAAGCGCACTGCAGAGTTCATTGACGACCCCGGAATCCAAAAGGAATAATGTCGCTTTACGATGAAACGACTCTACCGTACGCGTTTGAAAACTGCAGTAACTGTCATTTCGTTTTCTCCTCTTCTAGGCATCATTAAACATGTAATGCCTTTTGCACATCACCCTCTCTCAACTATAACGAGAATATAATGGCCTTATTCTCTCTATTCTCAGTCGCAACGGGGAGAAGGGATCAGCGGCCATATTGCAGGTGTATTGAGCTTCAGGTATCTCTGTAAGGCTGTATTAGAGAAATATCGAACACGGTGCCGTATCGATGCTCGAAAAGACATCGCTTATTTTTCTGTTGCGGGAAAGCGTACGCCACAAACAATCAGCCCAGCAGAATGGCGGTGCACACTGCTGTTGCACAAGACGTCAGTTCACCATTAGTTTTCAAGAATCTCTCACGCCCGGTACGCTTGAAAGGTACGGAAATGAGTTTACGCGATATACAAATAGTTAATGTCCCGCAATCGTGGCTTTCATTCAGCACGCGAGGAGACCGAAAAAAAAAATGTGGCTCAAAAATAGCCGAATGATTGCGCCCTTTTTTGCGCAACTAGTCCTCTTCACTTCTGAACACACAGGCGCTGCTGAGAAGATATTTTTATATCAGCAAGTTGATAGCGTGCGTGCATGTGTGAGTGTGCGTGCGTGCGTGTGCGCGTGTGCGTGCGTGTGTATGTAAGTGCGTGCGTACGTGCGCGTGCGTGTGCGTGCGTATGTGTGTGTGCATGCGTGTGCGCGCGCGTGTGTGTTGTATGTGTGTGTGCGTGTGTGTGTGTGTGTGCCTGTGTGTGCGTTGTGTGTGTGCGTTGCGTGCGCTGCTTTATGATGGTCAGAGATATACGGGTTGTGCTGCGTTGGCGTTTGCGTGCACGGTCGCTCGATGTCAGACACCGACGTTCGTGTTAGGCAACATTCCTCACGAGGTAACATAAGGCGCTGGCTCAGAACATTCACATTCTCGTTTTTTGTGCTTGGCTATCCCTTTGTACTTTTCACGACTGTTAAACACTTTGAAAACCGTTCACGAACGGCTTTGATACTTGGTTTAAACGAGCGCCAACTGAACAAAACATATACTTTCTGGGTTTACACTGTGATTCACACAAACACTGAGATTTTCTTTCTTGTACCATATTTTCAGCTTCTGCAACTGCTGACCACGGTGAAGTTTGTTCCCACAGAAGTATCCATAAGTCTTCTCAAGTGCTCTTACATATTACAGTATCAGGTCGCTGGTGTTTCCCAACTGCCCAATACTTTTTTCCGAATGAAATAGCGATTATGGTAGTGTTTACGTGCGAAACGCCTAACCAAAAATTTTAGCACCAGACGCTATCGGCTTTAAGAAACGCGACTGCTTCCTTTATCGGGATTACCGCCATTTCTACACCCGAATATCTACATGCGTTTGCAGCGTTACCTCTGTCTTGATAATCAACAACAGCTGTAACTGGCACCAAGACTCCGGTGGGCTGGTTTCCAGGCGTATGGTTACAACCCATTCGCGGTGGTCGTCCTGGCAACCACGCGGCTGCTCCGACCGGAGAGGGACGCCAACACTGAAGGTCGTGCCTCCACGCGAGCCCGTTCAATGCTATGGATATGTTGATACCAAATACATAGCCAGGTGCAAAGAGAAGGATGACTCGAGAAAAAGCTACTGCGGTGCTGGCGGGTTCACGGGAATTCCGTTATCCGGTGTAAGAGGAGTGTGGACGTCGACCCTATCTATGTTTACGACGATAGTTCTTTCGAAATTTTGGTCTGTCTCTCTGTCCCGCGATTCAGCCGCCCGGCCAAAGTTGACGTAGATTGTGAACGAGATGTTTATATAGCGCCATTTTCAAAGTTCTAAATCTGGAGACAGTGTTCGTCAAAATTGCCGAGCAAAAACAAAACATTACGAATATCTGAGGAGGCAAAACATCAATACCTAACTGACATTTTCCGTGTTCTTTTGTGAAAAAATACATGGATGTTTGAATTTTGTGATATCGCATAAAGCACTTCAGCTATAGCATGAAAAATTGCCCCGGGAGGGGGGGGCGTTCGGGGGGGGGCGCAAGCCGACCACATCCCTGCACCAACGCCGACCATACCGCTGCGCAGTGCAGCTCGATGCGCGCCCGCTGTGATACTTCTACTACGTCGCGGAAGCCTTCGACACGCACGTTCGTATGTTTCGTACTGCAAGTGCCAGGTGGTGATACAATTGTCGCAGATGTCCCTGCCGGTGACAGCTTATTACCTGCGCTCTTTTTATGGCTGCAAGCGGTGTCACGCTTTTCAATTTACGGGCTCATTAAGCTGGACCACTTGCCAGGAATGTCAACGCATTACTACTCCGTTTGGTTTGCCACTGAAGACAAAAAATGGCTCCCATCCACGCTGTGACCGTGGCTGTAAAATAAAGCTATGAACGACACCCACAACAATTGCCCATGCTACGTCATTTGAATTCAAACACGTGGCTCTACAATGAGTGAAACCAGAGATTGTGCCAGCCGTTACCTGGAATTCGCGGGGGCGCCGTCCGAACGCACCAGCACCGTCGGCCACGGCCAGGCTAGAAGCGGCGGCCGCCATCGCTGTAGCCCAGCCGTGCGTCGGGAGAAAGAAAACGGAGAGGAGCGTCTTCCCAACGGTGAAACAGCTGAACCTTGCCATCCTGATGTGCTAGCCAGGGCACGGCCTCTCGATGGAAACAAGGTTCGGCCAGCCGAATGCGCCTCTCCATCGGTGACAGCGCTAGTTTCCTTTTCCGCCGCAGCGTCGGCCTTGGCGCTTGTCATCCGTGAAAGAACCGTAGCGGCGGCAGGCCGCGGAAGCTACTTCGAAGCGCTGCTACCCGCGTAGACGAACGGCCGCAGTGGCGTAACTAGATAGGACGGCGCCCATGGCAAATTTTTAAGTGCGAATGCACTTTATAAGCGACCCCAAACCATCCACCGCCGGCGGCGGCGGCGGGCGGCGTCCGCAGTGCTCCTCTATATTTAAAAAAGAAACAGCATCCGGCGCCAGGTTTCGATCCGAGGACTTTGCGGCCGCAGCGCGACGCTCTACCGACCAAGCCACGGACGCGACGCTGATATCAGTGTTAGTGACGTGCCTTATATCTTTAACGCATTCAAACTACGTCGTCAGCGGCCGTGCGTTCTCGCCTCAGCGGCGTTATAGCGCTTGATAACTGCGTGGTGTACACGTGATACTACAAACCCGATGGAAGAGATGGAAGAGAAGGCGGCGAGGCGGTGGGCTGCGGGGGCCGAGCGCAAGCGCCGCAAGCGGGCCGACAACCGTGCATTCGCACTTTCACATTCTCCCCCTCGGGGAAATGCGGGGGAATTTTTTTCGCGCCCCTCATGAAAATATGGTAGATATTATTATTATTATTATTATTATTATTATTATTATTATTATTATTATTATTATTATTATTATTATTATTTGGGCGCCATTATTACTGGGCGCCATCTTTTCCAAGATGGCGCCCAGTAAGGATGCGTATGTTCTGTGCTCGTGCGTCTTCTACGGGAAACAGAAATTTCTTCGTTGCGGTGAGTGCAACAGGCGTGCTCACGCAAAGTGCATAACGTTGCCGGACGAGGACCTACAGTCTATTAAGTCGGGCGCGCGTCGTTTTGTGTGCAATGCCTGCAAGTCTGCCTCGTCGCCGTGTGTGGTGGCTAGCCCTAACGACGACTACGGCGGCGTTGCTTCGGCGGCGACCCTTTCGTCGAGCCCTCCCCGCACAGCCCCCGCCACCCAACCTGTTGACCTTGCGGCCGAGCTGCTGTCCATGCGCGCCCTTCTCGTGGACGCCCTGGAAGGAATTTCCTTCCTCTCCGATCAGGTTACCAGGTTGGAGAGGACAATGAGCGGCTGCGCCGGGACAACGCGACAAAGGCTGAAGCTCACGCCGATGTCGTGAAGACCCTGCGGCAGGAGGTGCGTGCACTGCGCACAGATCTGACTCGGCTGAGGAGAGACCCTCCTTCCCCCTCTCGGCTAGCCGAGTTCCCGCCGCTTCCAACCGCGTCGTCCGCGGAAACAATACCCCCCACTCCGCTGTCGCAGAGCGCCTCGCCTGCCGCATCGCCTCTCTCGGCCGATCCCAGCTCGAAGGTGGTTTCTTCGAAATCCCATCGCCTGGACCATCCGCCCCTGCACCTTACCCCTGCAGCAACGCACTCCCAAGAACTCCGTACCGCGTCCCCTGGCTGTTGGTGTATCTGAGGGATCTGGTCTTGTGGCTGTCAGCCGTCGCAAGCCCCCAAAAGCTGTGTTTGTAACAAAACTGGTTCCGTCTACAACTTCAGCTCAAGTTTTCGAGCACCTGTCCAGTGTGGGGGCCGCCCCGATTGTGTGCAAACGTTTAAAGACGAGGCATGACTCTTACGCCTCTTTCTACGTCGCTGTTGACGACGCGTGTTTTGAGCGGCTCAAAGACCCTGCGCTGTGGCCTCGGCACTGTCTTTTCAAGCCCTTCCGTGGTGAATTGCATGAAAAAATGATTCATGCAGAGCAGCAACGACTTGATGATGATGGCAGGTAATAGTAGCTTTGATTGCTTTTTATCAGAACGTCCGTGGACTTCGCACAAAGTCAGCTGAATTCTTCTCAAATGTCGTTTCTTCTTGCTGGCCTATAATTATTCTAACAGAAACTTGGTTGTGCCCGGACATAAGTTCCAATACCTTGTTCCCTCCGCATTACCAAGTTTTCCGGCATGACCGTGACCCGTTGCACGATAAACAACGGGGCGGTGGTGTGCTTATTGCCCTACATGACTCCATCAAGTGTAAACGCCGCCCTTGACCTTGAATTAGAGAGTGAGTGTATTTGGTTAGAGGTGTTTTGTGATCGGGGTGAACGGCTCTTAGTGTGTACATACTACATTTCCCCCGAGACACATGCCAGTGAGTTCAGAAATATCCTTAACACAATCGAAACTACAGTAATATCTCACAGTGATCACCATTTCCTTGTCACTGGGGACTTTAACGCACCGGGGATTTCTTGGGAGACTCAGCGGGTCAGTGAGGCGTCTCACCCAATATCTCCGAAGTGTGACTTTCTATTTGATTTTATTTCCTTTACTTCCTTGCAGCAGTGCAACCTCATTAGGAATTCATGTGGGAACGTCTTAGATTTGTGTCTGACTAGCTTGGAAGCTGTCGTCGTCTCGCGCAGTGATACTAACCTTGTAAAACCGGACAAGTTTCATCCGTCATTACATATTTCGTTGCATAACGTATCTCTCCTCCATTACAGTCCCCCTGTTTGCACACCAGGAAGCAGTAGTTACGACTTTGCTCGTGGTGACTACATTGGTTTATTTCACTTTCTTAGTAACACTGATTGGTCACCAATCGCTAACCTCAACGACGTTGATGAACAGACCGATTTTTTTACTGAAAGTTGTTCACGATGGCTTGAGGAGCTTTGTTCCCCGAAAATTTGAAAAGAAAGGCAATTTTCGCGTTGGTTTTCTGCTGAACTTAAACGAGCTTTGGGGAGGAAAAATCGAGCGCACAAGCAAGCTAAGAAAACGGGGCAGGAAAGGTGGCAGAATGAGTTTCGTCAACTCAGATCTCTTTGTAAATGTCTGGTTAGGCGCGATAGGTCGAATTACATTGCCGCGGTTGAAGCTGATGCAACACGCAATGCTAAAGCTTTCTGGGGCCACGTCCGTTCTCAAACATGTAAAAATTCACCTGGGAACATTAACCTCATCGATGAACGAGGAGAGAGCATATCGGACGTTGCCAATGCCTTTGCGCGACAATTCCGTTCCACTTATGGCAACAACAGTGCAGCTTGCCCCCCTCCACAATCTCTAGGTTACTGTAAAAACTCAGAAGTGCTGGTTTCGGAAAGTCTCGTTTTGAAAGCTCTGAAACAATTGAAATCGTCATTTTCATGCGGCCCTGACGGCATTCCTTCTGCCGTACTGAAAGCGTTTGGTGATATCCTAGTTCCAGTATTGACGTGTATATTTCAAACTTCTCTCAAGTCTGGCAAGTTCCCCGCTCGTTGGAAGAATGCAAGGGTTGTTCCTGTATTTAAGACAGGTTCTTAAATTGGACCCCACGAACTACCGACCGATATCTATTCTATGTGCTGCTTCTAGATTGTTTGAGTCAATACTGCATAAACTACTCACATTCAGTATAAATACCACATTAATACCTGAACAGCATGGTTTTTTCGCGGGCCGATCGACCACTACCAATCTCGTCAACTTCATGCTGCATGCTTCGGAAGCTGTGCAAGGGAGAGGTCAACTTGATGTAGTCTACTTTGATTTAAGCAAGGCTTTTGATGTCGTCTGCCACGAGCTCTTAGCCAAAAAACTATCTGAGCTTGATATACAACCATCCCTGATATCTCTTATATGCAATTATCTATGTGATAGGTCATGTTTCGTGCATGTAAATGGACAGTCTTCTCTTTCCTATGAGGTCACCAGTGGTGTCCCTCAGGGCTCAGTTCTCGGGCCACTTCTCTTCTCAATCTTTATAAATGATGTCGCGACAATATTTAATGATTGTAATTTTCTTTTATACGCCGATGATGTAAAAATATTTAAATCTGTTTCCAACTCTGCCAGCTGTTCCGCTCTCCAGAAAGCAATCTCGTCCTTCTCGCATTGGTGCTCATGCAACAAACTCCTCATTAATACATCTAAAACTAAGGTAATGACATACACAAGAAAGACTGACAACATCTTGTTTCCCTATAACATCAACGGTGAATTACTCCCACGTGTGGTAGAGGTTAATGACCTAGGCGTCACTTTCGACAGTAAACTGAGCTTCTCTCCACATATTCAGGTAATTACTCGAAGAGCTCTACGATCGCTTGGCGTTGTCTGTCGCGTGTCCAAGGAGTTCAAGGAGCCGATTTCTCTTCTGAAGCTCTACACAACTATATGTCGTCCTCAGCTTGAATATGCATCTGTTGTCTGGAACAGCACGAGCAAAACAAACCGTAAGCTTGTAGAAAGGGTCCAAAATAAGTTTATATCTGTCTTCAACCATCGCTTTGGCGATAGTAGTAATTATAACCCTGGATCGCCCTCTTCATTGACGCTATCATGCTTAACTTCCAGGCGGAACAAGGCTGATGTTCTCTTCCTCTTTAAAATTATGCACGGCATAGTGTCTTGTGGTGAGCTGCTACAGCATGTTCGTCTTTATGTGCCGCTAAAGTGGACCAGGAAACATGATACCTTTTGCAACCCCAATTGTCTGCGTGTCTTGTGCCCTGTGTGCCGACTGCAATGCACGTACAATCGGTACTCGGATTACCTTGATATATTTAATGATTGCCCTACTCTGTTTCGCAAACATGTCTGTGAGTTTGTATTGGCGTAACTGCCAACTTTTGTTATTCTGCATTTGTCTTTTATCCTTGAGTTCATGCACTCAAATGACTTTCATTCCGTAACTTCAACATAAGCTATCCTTTCGTTTTTTTTTTGTATTTTGTATTTATTTTGTATTTGAAAGATGTGTACATTATGTTTCGTGTGTTTCTGTTTCCGTGCGCCAGCACAAAGGCCGACCCCGGCTGTTCCTGGGCACGCAAATAAATGATTGATTGATTGATTGATTGATTGATTGATTGATTATTATTATTACCGTCATCATCTATGTCCAAAAAAGCCCATCTGGCTGTTTTGGGAAAGCGAATGAGTGATTTTTGGATTGATTTGTTCGCTACAGTGAATTATAGCTGTCTTAGCACATGCATGCATCGTACCATACGCCAGAAGTGCTAGGTTCGAAAGAAAAGTGAAAAGAGAAATGGACCTTGCCGATCACCGGTTCTCGTCACTCGCGACTCGAAATAAGCAAAGCTCATAAAGTACTTACTACCACAGCGAAGAGAAGGACCAAGTAAGCACGTAAACAGTTCTTATCATTTTTCGCTGCATTATCATGAAATGTATTGCTCAAAATTATTTATTGCAAACCTCATATCTGCACACTATGCCCAGATATTGTTATTTATGCTAATTATATGTTAAAAAACTCCCCTGGCAATCCCAGGGCCGCACAGCGAAAAGCCTGAAATCCAACAGTGGGCCATCCAAAGGAAGACATCGCCAGGAGCCAAGGCATCTTGGCGGTCGTCTAGAATACCACAGGCCTGAATAGGCCTCCCCTTTCGACCGCATAAAGTTATTTTCTCCTCCTGTGGACCGATCGGAGTTCAACATATTCTAAACTAGCCATAGGATTTACTTGAAGTGAATTTAGTTCTGCAAAATATCACGAGCTAATTGCTAATTGGGCATATTTCAAAAAACTTCAGTCACAGAGAAGGATAATAGAACACTCAAAATAAATTCAACAAAACCACAAGTTAATGCCCACATGTGCGCAAATGCCCAGCTGTCAGTTGTACCACTGATGACGACCTTTGAAGGTTGGAATTCTGCAAATGCACCCAGCATTGTTTGCGAAACAGGGACTACAAGTTTATAGTGGCATGGGAGCACAAAGGGAAAGACACGTGAGAGTGGGGGTGCAAAAAAACATCTCTTGGTGCAACATCATCCACCCACCAGTTACGTATCCAGGATTTCATTTCGGGGGAGGATTGGGGCCAAAAAAGGTAATAAAAGAGCATGAAAGGATGAAAGTGCACACAAAAACAAAATACAAGCCAGAGCAAAGGATTCATTAAAAAAACAGCTTTGTTATCTAACTCAACAGCCCGCACAAGCACTGTTTGAATTGCCTGCACAGTGGACGAGCAGATATCAACCTCATACCGAAGATCCACAAACCTCCAAGGACTACGCCTGTACCTCTTCTGTTGGCAAAACATTTGAACACTTGGTACATACACAAATCACCGCGCACGTTGAACAAGCGGACAGTATCCTTATGCCATGTTTGGCTTTTGTACCGGACTGTTCGCTCAACACGCGCTGTTACAGCTAAAAAAGGCGAAGAAAAAATTCTAGAGGCTCCGTTACATCACCTCTCTTTTGCAATGCTAATTACTCCACTCACCCATAAGACTTCACCAAATCTCAGACCTCAATTACACTCTCTATGCCGACAACATCATACTATGAACAATTCAAGGTCAGTTGGCGCTGACACGAAACCCTACAGCAAGCTATAGATACAGTCAACACGTACCTCATACCAAAAGGGCTACGCTGTCAAGCCGAGAAGTCTGCACTACTGATGCTTCGCTTACGCACGCGAGAAAGACCTGCCAAAACCCCATCAAATTCTACTCTGGCGATTAAAAACACTCCTATCCCCCAAGTTTCTGCTCTGTGTAATCTTGGCGTTCCTTTGCATCATGATGGCCCGAGTGCTGCCCTTAGCCTCCAACTCACTAAAGCATGTTCGCAACTTACATGCCTCGCTCAACGTCTAAGGCACCAACACGCAGTACTCAGAGAGCATGAATCTTGCAAGCAAGCTCAAACAAGCCCTGCTGCTTAGTCGCATCACCTACAGGATGACTTATACTCCAGTCGAACCCCTTGAATTAAGAAATTTGTTAAGGGGGAACATGGGTCTTTGGGACCAAGAAATTGCCCAAAAAAGCATTTTTCAGGTATCACTTTTCTCTTCATTTGCAGTTTTTCTTCCAAGAATTCCATATGAGGAACAGTGCCCCGACTTATAAAAGCCATAGAGGCCCGATTTTATTAAATAAATAATTATTTTCCCATAATTCCACACTTTTTCGCCTCGAGTTGTATCGCAGTGATACAAAAATTTCGAGAGGTACTATCGGCATCAAATGAAACGCGAACACGAAATATGAACCTGAACACACAAATAGCGCGATTTCTTTGCATGCAAGTTAAATGACGCGCCGCTTAGTTACAAAACAAAGTTCGAAAAAGGGGGTTTCCAAACATAACAATAGCAAGCCATTATATGAACTCTACGAACAGTACTTTTAAATTTTGCACGTTCTGGTTCATATTTTCATGTTCGCGTTTCATTTGACGCCAATAGTACATCCCAGCATGTAGTGCAGCTAGAAATGATCATTTCTTTCGCACTATGAAGCTGAATGTGTAAGCCATGCGATATGGGAAGCAGATTTTGCATTTTGTGTTTCAGTAGTAGTTTAATTAGCATTATTTTTAATTGGTTAGCAGTAGTAGTTCAAACCTAGAAGTTAGAGTTGGTGTAAACTTGTATGTGATTGGAAAACAAAAAAACTGCTCCACGTTTCATTCTCCACCACTTCTGGTATCTATTCATGTCATGCTGGCAATCATTTGTTGAATAGTTTTTTTTCTACTTTTCTCAAAAACAATGAAGGAATTCGTTTAATTAACACAGAAACTAGTTGCGTCACATCAAAACTAATTAGATATTTGAAATCAGCTAAACAAACTAAACAAGCCTATGAAGTTTCATCAGAATTGGTTAGAAAGCAAAAAAAACGTTTCTGGAACCAGTGTTTCCATGGAAAGCCTACAAAACGGCCCTTCACCTGGCCAACTTTACACCCTCACAAAAACTCTTGGGCACCCACAACACAAACTCACTCAAGTTCACCTTCAACTTGCCACCTAGCATAATCAGAAGTTCCAAATAGAAAATTGACCCAGAATGCAATACTGCACCGGCTAAGGAAATGATTACAGACATGGTGGAGGGGCGTGTTGGCTATTGAAATGAACTTTACATGAAGTTTTGTTCACCACACATAAAATTAAAGGTAGAAACTAGCAGGAGGAGCAAGAACACTTTTCAAGACAACAATCAGTGTAAGTTCTACTGCTTTTCATTCAACTTAACAAATTTAGGCTTTGATATTTCCAAACATTTTAACTGAAGGTTGCAGGCTGACAAAGGTTGATTTTCCTTGCACTTAAACTCAACATTAAATGCACATCTGTAGGTCTGTGCATGCTTTATGCCAGATTGACTTCTATCTATCACCCGAGGCAAAGTATGTCACTGCGATCGCTAATCAGCTATAGTGTCAGTTCTCAAATTTTTTTAATTGAAAGTCGGGATTGGATGGGAATAATACACGACTAAAATGCGATCCCAGTACGCATCCCGTCGCCAGTGTGTTTTATGGTTCCAGGTGAAGGTGGGCCTTGTGAATGCGTTGTGGCTTTCTACTTAGAAAACGCGGACGACTGGTACATGCAGCTCAATGTACAGTGATTTCGACATTGCTTGGCATGTAAAGAGGGTCGGCATTACGGTAGTAACAACAGGGTAAAATGAATATTGGCATGACGAAACACCAACTCAGGTGAATTAGCCAGCAATGACTACAGCTGGCATCAGAAGCAATTGGCTGTTTTCCCAAATCACATTTGGCTGCAACTTCACATACCCACCCACAATTCTCACGCACCCATTGGCAGATGCAGAAGCACAGCAGACACACCACAATGGAACTTTCTTGGCTACACCCATCACACGGCAAGATGCTAACACGATACTCTACTGAGCCCGTTAACAAGCTGCAGCCTTGCATTCGTCTGGCCCGCTGAATCGACATGAACGGCTTCACAGGCTCGATCCAGAGCAAAAGTTCTAGCTCGATAATGCTCCTCGGCTTCGAAGAAGTCAAAAGATATTGCTACACCGGCTGCGTCTTGGAGTAGCGTTCACCTGGAAGTAGATCCACACAATCGGACGCGATGACTGCCAGGACTGCCTTCTGTGTGGTTGTCGTGAAACTATCGAACATTTGCTTAGCGCTTGTCCAAAGTACTCTAGTGAACGAAAGATCCTTGAGGCAGCATTAATACTACATTTGGACAATCGCCCTCTGTCCGAACAAACAATTTTGGGCACGTGGGCTGGCAATAGTAAACAAAGCCTAGCCATTAAAGCCCTGCTTATATTTCTTAGTGACTCCTCTGTGGATTCTCGGCTTTAGGTTGCTACAAAATGTGACTGCGGAATATTGCCGCAATTTTTTCGTGGTGGATAATTATGTGGTGAAAAGTGGACTGTAATAATCTGATTCAGCGCCAAATTGTATATGAGGCGTTAATTGGTTGTACTGCCTGTACATAGTTCATTTGTCGATTTCATTGTCATTCCTCATACCTTCTATATTCATTCCTTTCTCTTTTTGTCCCCAGTTCCTTCCCCCCAGTGGGAAATAGCAGGCCCAAGTAGTTTCTCAGGCCGACCTCTTCTCCCTTTCAATAAACATTTACTCTCTCTCTTTCTCTCTCTCTCGAGGATTGACAATGACGATGGCCGCTGTTAAAAACTCATGGCCAATTCTCTTATTTTCATAACAAACCAAGTTCTTACGTACTGACAGAGTGGAACTGGCGACTGACAATGAAATGTGCTGTCAAAGTTCACAGCAAATTCACCAGTTCCTGTTTGCTGTGATGGGAACATACTCACTTCAAGGAACACTCTGTGGCATTCTTTTTATTTTTTTATTGCACAATTTTGCCACATGGCATTAAAGTAACCGAGGGATAAAAAAAGGAAAGTGATGGGATGCAACCGGCTTTATGCAGTACAGAATAATGTATAGGCCAGTCTCGGCAAGAAATTCCAACAGCTGCTTGTGGAGAGGACCATGCGTTCAATTGGACACTAGTGCTTTTGCATTCCAAACCCATTAAAAATGCTTCGGTGTCCTCAAACTTTTTCTCCTGTCACTTACACAACATATAGGTATGGCCACTTTAACACATTTAGGCGAAACAAAATTTTTGTTCATTGGCATACACTTCCAGGGCAAAGTGTAGGTAACTTGTGGCATCACTACTAGTAACAGTGCTATGTGTGCATACAAGTTTACCCCAGGGTACTATTTTGGGGGAAAATCACAGGCCTATATGTTGTGGTGTACGGCTGACAATCAAACCATTCAAACTGATGGCCTATGTTTCATCACTTTTGTGGCAAATATTTTAAATCCAGAAGCTGTTTTAGCTTATCACTGGACACAACTGCAGCTCTTTTCAAATAGGTACTTGTTTGAGAGAATCTCTTATGATGAAAACATTTGACAATTAGCTCAGTTGTGGTAGTTGAAGCTATTTGAATGACATCTGAATTCAGTATGGGGAGGCAACTTGGTTTTTATATCTGTTGCACCATGCTGGCAACAGTAGAAGCTTTCTACATGATGTTTTGCCAACAGGAAAGCCGGAATGGGATGTGCTGTATACACTGCAGGCAAACCTGGGATATTTTTCTGCTAGTGCTACCTTCTTTGTATGACTTAGTTTCTTCACAAAATATAATAAATTTTCAGCACTGATCTAGGCAAGCTAAAAAAGTACGCACTGGAACCGCAGATAACTTGTTACGTTCTTTACTACTGATCTAGAACAAAAATTTAAACAATGGGGAAAAAATATGCTGCAATTGTTCAGGAGAAGCAAATTTATGTATGGCAATTCAAAGTCTTCATTCGGCTTCATGTTTAAGTGTAACACAGAAGAGCTAAGACCACAAATGTGGCGATTAGCGACCATGGATAGCGTGCTTGTAGCGTTGGGATTGGTCTGAAGGGGAAAAGTGCATGGGTGATTACCAAATTGAGAGCACCAAATGACATTGACTGCGGATTACCAACAACAAATGTTCTAACACCTTTGTCATGAGCCAGTAAATGTTTTTCTCTTTTTTGGTTTAGTTCCAGTTCGGGTTCGGTATGCTCGAAACAGTTTGGGTTGGGTTGAGTGAAAGCAGTGTTTACTGCTGTATGGTGAGACCAAATCCTCCTGTTTTCGCAATGACCTGCTACACAAGAAGAGCTACTCGCCGACGGGATCCCGGCACCTCCTAGTGGTGCGAGAAAAATTGTGTTCTTCTGTAGTTCATGCTATGCACGGCTACGTCACAGCTGGGCATCGGGCCTGTGCATGCACTCTTCACCGCACACAACAGCGTTGTTATTTCTGCCCGGAAATCTGACAGTCGCCCGAACTGTACGTGGCGATTTGCCCCTAGTGTCAACGCAACAAATGCTCTACGACTGCTCAGTCGGGAAGACTCCACCCTGCGAATCCCCCTCCCCCTTTACCCCTTTAAAATGTGGGCATAGATTTGATGCTCCCATTTCCTCGGTCAAAGAATGGCAACCATTGGATGATCGCGTGCGTCGACTAGCTTTCACGTTATAGTGAGACAACTTCATTCTAAGTCGCAGCATACTTCAACATGGCCCACCTCATGTCCTCATCAGTGACGGTGGACGCCAGTTCACTGCGGACGTCGTTGAAGAGCTACTTCATCTGTCCGATTCTCAATTCTACCATTCAGTGCCATATCACAAACAAACAAACGGTCTCACTGAGCGGACCAACCGGACACTTACCAACATGAATGCCATGCATGTTTCTTCTGACCACAACTGGGATGACATCTTGCTGTTTATTACCCACGCTTACCACACTGCCAAGCATGACACAATGGTTATAGCCCTTTCTACCCAGTTGACGCACGTGTTCCCCCAACTACCTCAACACCATCTCCACTTTCTTTCATGACGAGGCCAGCCTATCAAACACCCTCGGCTTTGTTGATGAAGCTGGGAAACTCACTACTCTCCACATACTGCCATCACAGGACCGCTCGAAATTCCGCTACGATAGCCGACATCAGGAAATCCATACTCGCGGGGAGACCTGTTTTTCTCTGGACACCTCAGCGACAGCATCGACTGTGCAAGAAACTGCTCTCGCACTAAGTCAGCCCATTCGTGCTACTTGAGAGACTTAGTAGTCTGAACTATGTCATGTACAGCTTACTGCTTGAGGACGGCGTAGTCGCAGAACTCAAGTGGCTCGCGTACCTTGCTTGAAACGCTTTGAACCACGTGACGCTCACTGACTTCCAGAGTGGGCTGCATCTTCGACGGGGAGAAATTTTATGACCTCCTGGGCCTTGCGATATTGGCCGCCTTAAACTTTGACACCAGCGAGGAAGGAGATGTCACCTTACAATACTGAGAGCTACTCAAGGCGGAATACGATGCAGCTGGCTGGTAGCCCAGTCCGCCATCTTGGCTCGACACCCCTTTGCAAATAAAAAGGGCCCATCTCCCCGCCAGGGGGACTCGAGTAAATGCGTCGCATAGGGGGTGGGTGTATTGCGTTAACGTTTAGTGTTTGGGGAGTTCGTGGTAGTGAATGCGTTGTATCAGCAGCTTCTTGACGTAGTTTGAATGAGTCAAGGATATAAGGCGCGTTCGTAGCCTTTCATTCTGTGTCGGTTTTGTGGCGCAGTGGGGAAGAGCACCATGTACCTCGCGTTCCTCCCACAGGTAGTGAATGCGTTGTATGAGCAGCTTCTTGACGTAGTTTGAATGAGTCAAGGATATAAGGCACGTTCTTAGCCTTCCGTTGTGTGTCGGCTTTGTGGCGCAGTGGGTAGAGCCCCGTGTACCTTGCGTTCCGCCCGCAGGGTCGTGGGATCGAAACCAGGCGCCGGTAAGTATTATTTTTTATATAGTGTAGGGGGAGGGGTGCGGACCTGTTGTTGGGAGCGAGGAGGGTAGCGTGATGCGGGAGAGGAGGAGTGGGGGAGAGGGCGCACCTGGAACGGCTGTTGCGGACGCCGAGGCACGCCGACAACGCCGGGTGACATCGTGAGTGAAAGAAATGCTCTGCATTTAAAAGAGTTTTTTCACTGTAATGATATTGTGGTGGCTGAAGCAGGCTTTGATACGTGGTCTTGGGCAAGCAAGAATGATCCAGCTTCGCACCAAGCACTACCCGAGATAGCATTCCACTCTTAACAGTTACGCTGAAAACGATAATTGTTTCACCTCGAACAGCTGAGTACAACAGTGGATGTGAGGGCCATTCTCAACATATCACTCACCGAGTTTAAACAACAAATACTGCATCAAGCTGCATTATCGCAATTGACCATGCAACTGCTAAGTGCAATCAGCAGTGTTAGATTGACTAACCAAACCAGAGCTTTATATTTATGAGCAAAGGTAGCGCAGCTATTGCTGTTACATCTGTCAGAAGTGCATTGCGCCACCACCACTCACATCCCATGAAAGGCTGACAACTCAAAATTCAAATCTGCTTTTATCAGGTTGTCGGCACTCCTTACACTTGTAACGTTCATTCATGTCCAGGTGGCAACCGAGGAGGAAATCACGTTTGCCGAAAAATGTTTCTTAGTAGGACTGTGTTAAGACAGATGACGGCCAGAAGGCAGCCGAGCAATCATGATCTTAGTTAAGTGTATGCAACACCCGTTCCCTTAATTTGAAGTCACAGAAAGAAGCCAAAATGCCCACTCCTTTAATTAAGCCCTGCAATCCCAAGTCAGACACGAAGCTGGAACACTAAAGACTACACGAGGTTGCAGTTGTGCTATGCCGGTTCCTAAATGGCAACAAGCCAACTTTTTCCATTTACACAATGTCGGGAGCAAAAGTATGGAGTCCACACAAGTGGCCACCAAAATGTATTGCAGTGCCATCATGCGAAAGAGCTTCTACTGTCGACACTCTGGTTGTGCGTCCCATTTTAACTGCATGCATCTTCGTTGGCTCGCCTGAGTTGATACGCGTTTGGTACGAAAAAAGACTTAGCTGTTTCACTTCGGTTGTCCATGTGTCACAACTTCCCTAAGTGTTCTCGCTGAGCAATGATGAACGATGTAATTAGCGTAGAATGATCTGCTGAACCAGTGGGCCGCTCTTGTTACTCATCACGAACTCAAGCACACGATATGCTTCATTAAAACAATGCCAGAGTATGTATTATTTTACTCTTGAGTCCCAGATCGTATAGGAAGTGCAACGATGACAGAAGACGGAGTAATAATAAACAAAAACGCAGATGACAAGTAATGCGCACACATATAGCAACTGCAAATTCAGCCACTCACTGGGGCCACCTTTGAAAAGAGGCACAAACGTGTGCAGCTGAAGCAACACTGTTCAGTCACTTCACTCTGCGTACCAACACTGCATCAACGCCTAGGTGCAAACTATGATGCGTGCAGTTAAAATAAGCGACAACCGCTTTATCTCGGCAGTAGTCGCCATTGCACTGCAGTGTGTTTTGGTTGGTACCTAGCTCCCGACAGTACACATTCGACCATGTGGAATGGTTATGGATTGATTTCAAAGAATGAGTCAGTTTCACACAAACACCAGTATACTCAGCAGGTGACGAGCCTATCGCATACAGTGGGTGTACCCTAGAAGCAACACAGAACAGTATATCTGCTTTACCCCAACTAGCGTGCACTCTGACTGCTTGAACACTCCTGACACAAACAAGAGCACACTCAATCAGCCTAGCCCACACACAACCCAGACAAATTAGTAGACTGGGTCACTCACTAATGTTTCAATACACGGCTCTCGAAACTACTATTGTCAGCTGTTAAGAGAGGTTTTGCGTGTACTTATACAACTGCATGGTGTTGCTACAAAGCATATCCCTGCCTATGAAAAGCACTACATGTAGGATTACACCACCAGCGCCCGGAAGCAAAACAGAACCCCGGGTAGCGTCAAAAACAGACTTCGGCGCAAGCGTGCTGTTGAGCACTGTTGCGCTGAGTACATGGCCCTGTCGGCGTAAATAAATGCTGCCGGCTGCTGTCTGCAGCAATCTTCGTGGATGTCTAGCTTACTGCAATAAAATCTAAAATCGTGCGCGCGCTTACACGAATTGTCGCCGGTCAATGCGGTGAACACCATCACGGCAACACATAATTTATTGCGTCCCCGCCCGCAATGATTTTTTTGGCTCGCTTCACGGTGTATCACGGTCGGAACTTTTAGAAACCAGTGGCACACAAACGTCGCCCGTACACAGCGCATCGGCGTCAGACCCTGGCCGTAGTCGTTGCCGCACCGTGAACTCTCACGGACCCACACAGTACTGTCCGCTTGCTGGTTTGTCACTCCTTTGTCCATTTTAGAAGATGGCGAGCACAAATGACGCTGTCAATTTCTTCAAACACACTCACGCACACCCAAAAACAACGACAGGCCAGCAGTCACCAACATAAACATCGGGGTATGCTTGCTGCAGTAATATCGCGGCACTGCGGATCTCAACTAAGCGCCGTGCAGCTATGCTTCCGTCGGCATAAAGTCCCTCGATCGGCGTTTCCTTTACGTCGGCACAAACAAATGCTTCGTGGATTTATACATCGATTCAAACAGTCACGAAGTAGTCGCGACGTAATACAAGCCGGTGCGACTATTTTCCTCCGCATCGCTTCGCTTGAACATCGCCGCCATGTTGTTTAGCCTGAAACCTTCTGATAGCCCTGATTGGCCAGTAAGAGGTCGGTAGGAACCAATCAGGGCGTCGAATGATGGCTGGCGAAACGCGTCATCCTCGCACACCGGCAAAAAGTTGAAGTTGGCCAACTTCTGGCGGAAAGCAATTTTCGGCCGGAAGGCGCCGCGTTCTGGCCGCTGGAATGATTTTGGCCGGAACGGAACGACTTTGCCGGAGGTACCGTTTATAGGCCTTAACCCATTTTGATCGTTCCGAAATAAAATGTTTCGCGAGTACGCTTCGTGCTCCGATGGTGATGAAATGTCGTCGAGGAAGGCAAAAATACCTAAACCAGGGGTGACCTTGTCAATGGCACGCTGGAAGGTATGGGCGGCGTTGTGCAAACTGACGGGCATGTGGCCATAATCAAAGAGACCGAATCAGGTTACAATGGCACCCTTCGACATGCCTCTGGGGTCCACAGGGATGTGGTGATAGAATTTGACCAAATCCAAGTTGCAGAATATCTTGCATCTTGCCAGATTCACGGTAAAGTCTTGAAAATACGTACTAGGTGCCGGTCCGAAACGGTGATCGCTAGGGCTCGGTAGTCTATAAATCGCCTTCAGTCGCTGAGATCCTTCTTCGGTACCATATTCGAGACTGACGCCTAGTTCTGCAAAACGGATGGACAATTACAGCTACAGCTAGCATGTGCGCGAAATACTGAGGAGCAACGACGCAGCGCGATCGGACGATATGACATGGTCGAACAAAAACAAATGTCTCCGTCACGGCGATGTGGTGGGTGATGATTTGCTTTATTTGGCACTGTACTATGTGGGGCTCCATTATTGTGGCGAAATCCGCAAGGATCTTCTTGTACGCCCAAAATGACACAAAAATTTGAACAACGCCCGCCGCGGCACCAGAGAGAATAGCATGCACTGAAAGGATCATTTTCATGTCCACGAGGCATCGGGAGCGTATTTGCAGGGCCATGCTGCGGAAAGCCAGGAAATCAGCGCTGGGAATGGGTTACTTGCTGTCGGCGATGGTGAGAGGTGACCGAAAGGTGCGCCGTAGGCCAAAATGTACTGTGAGACACCGATTGCCGTGGGTGTTCATAGGCGAGGTTTTGGCGGCAATTAACGCGTACGTCATTTCTCCGCTTCGTCGGTCTAGCGAAAAGGTCGCTAGACGCTGACTTCGGCTCCCGTGCAGTCCAAGAAGCTGTGGCTTTCAACTTTATGGGGGACGTAGTGTAGGGAACGGAGCCGTGGATTCATGGATGCTGTGCCTCTCCTACATTTATTGTTGGTGTGCAAGCCCCGGCCGGAACTGAAGAGCGGTGGTGGCATACGACCGCCCCTGGAGCACAGTCTGTTCCCACTACTGTGGCACTTCGCTCTGCTGACGCTGCCGGATCGTGGCCGCCAATTCGAAGCATCCCTCTTTACCAAGCGTCTCCACCAGCTTGGCATGACTCGACTCTGCACGGCCGCATGTCAACCCCAGACCAACGGGCTGGTGAAACCCTTTCATCGCCACGTCAAGGTTGCTCTTACTGCTCACGAGACGCCATCGAAGTGGGTGCAGCGCCTTCGGGTAACTCTTCTGGATATTCGATGTGCCCTGAAGACCAACTTGTCCTGTTCCTGTCTAGAACTCGTTTATGGTTCATCACTGGTCATTTCTTCGACTCGCTAGCTCAGTCATTGCCTACCACCGACTATGTGCAAAGATTACGCACGCTCTTTCGGCAACTTCAACCTCAGCCTGCACGACCTCCCCGCCGAGAGAGGTTTACATCACTTCGGACCTTCGCAATGCTACCCACGTTTACGGGCGCAACGACACTGTCCGCAGACCACTCCAGCCTCACTACGCCAGCCCTTTGCCGGTACTACAGGGACACTCGTCAATGTACCTCGTGGACATTAACGGCCGCTCTGACACCACTGCCCTCGAGAGGCTCAAGCCCGCCTATATGGCTAACGCTGCTCTGGATCCTCCACAATTGCCTCAACATACAGGCGCGCCTCAAGCATCCCATTCGCACTCCACAGCCTGCCACGTTCATTGGTGTGTACCGCCCGTTAAATACACCACAGACAACTAATTGTGCCGTGCATACCTCCATCTCAACGACCTTCAGCGGCAATCCTCTGCAATGTCCCGAATTCCTCTACCCCTATCTGCGCGCTAGGGGGGAGGGGGACAGGCGCGATCACGTCCGGGTCACCACTTGTACTGTTGTAGGGTACGGATCCGTGGACTCGCTGACGGTGTGGCTCTCCTACATTTATTGTTGGTGTGCAAGCCCCGGCCGGAACTGGAGAGCGGTGATGGCATACGACCGCCCCTGGAGGGCAGTCGTGCTCCAAATCCTGTGGGGCGTGGCACTGCTGTTGCTGCCGGGCAAGCACCGCAGATAATGATGGTAGGTAGCTGTTCATGATGAGGATAGTGGCGCTGCAAGCAGATAATGATGCACCTCTAGAGAATAGGGGAGGGCGCTGCGGTCGCCGAGCTGAGCGGACGCACTCCACGTCGGCTCCGTCCTCGCCACGAATTTTTCGGAGGACCATCCCACCCCTGATGTCCAAATTGTGCATACTAGTTTCCTTTCATCGAGAGGATCACGTAGGTACCAAATTTGGGCGATTTAGCCCACTTTTGGCGATTTTGCGAGCATTTTCCTTCAGCGAGGCGAGGCAGCCCAGCTAAGCCTAACGAGGGAACCGACGAGTACGGGCATGGCGACGGCCACGTCGACGGCCGCCGCCGCCGCCGCGGGCGTGCCCGGACCTGCCCTGCGGGCCGAGAATCGGCGCGCCGACGTAGAAGACTTCCAAGAATCCTGCGAAATGGATGTGACTACTGCGGACTCTCCTCAACGCAAGCAGACTGTGTCGGACTGTGTGTCGGTGAGGACTGTTACCACGTGCTCCGGCATCGACGGCGACGAAATCGACGGTAACGAGCGTCCGCGCGCCGACTACGAGCCGGAGGAAGGCGACGACCACGCCGGGTGGACCCGCGTGTCTCATCAGCGTCGTCGCAAGAAATCTGTGAGTGTTGTGGAAGCTTCCACGCAGCGAGCTTCGTCACACGCCGTAAGCCTAACGCTTCGCAACGCCACGTTCAACCTACGCGAGCTCAGTTCGCGAGCAAGATTAACGCCAACATGGCGAAGACGGCGCACATGCCCAATTTGGCCCCGAGAGACGAGTTCCGCGTGGTCGTGCGGCCACCTGGCGGCCTAGAAGTAGGCAAGGTGCCGCTGACCGACCTGCGAAGAGCCATTTTCGCGGCGGCCAAAGCGAGCGAGGAAGCCGAGCGGGAGGACACCATGCTGCCGAACCTCGCTCAGAACATTCTAGTAGTCAGTACCCCGAGCTGGGAAAGGATGATGCAATACGAGGTCGTGAAGAAGATCGCGATCGGAGGACGAGAGTTCGAGACCTACGCGTATCGGGCGGCGCCGGAGGACACCTCTCGCGGCGTAATACGTGGCGTGGGTCCGGAAGACACCGCGGACGACATATTTCGCCACGTGGTGAACAAACACAACCCCACTGCCGGTGACGCTCACCGCCTCGGCCAGTCGACGGTGGTCGTCATCTTGTTTCACGGAAAGCAAAGTGCCGTTTTACGTGCGGTACGGCGGCGTAGTTACGAGATGCTACCTGTATCGGCACCACAAGGAAGTTTGGAAGATTTGTGGACAGATCGGCCACAGAAAGGACGTGTGTCCCACGCCGAACGTTCGGGTATGTTTCGCCTGCGAGCAGAAGAACCCGGGCGACGGGCACAAGAGTCAATGCAAGCCGCGGTGCCGTCTGTGTGGCGGCCCACACCCCACGGGCGAGGGCTCGTGCAAACACAAATTCAGACCCCATACCAAGTCCGCAAGCGGCAGTGGGAGCGGAAACTCGAAGAAGAACGCGCGAAGGCGGCCACGTCGGCGCCGGCGCTCAAAGTCAGACTTTCTAGAAGGAACGACTTCCCCGAACTCGCCCCGCCGCGCGGCAGCAGCCGCGGCATGAGTGCGTCGCGCGGGAGTGCGCGTCGCGCGGGAGAGCGCATAGCGCGGTGGCGGGAGCGCATCACGCGGCCGTCGCGCCACGTCGCGAGGCCCCGCCTCCTGGGCGGCGATCACGGACGGCGCAGCTGGCGGAGCAGCTGCCGCGCCGGCTCGCCGGCGCTCAAAGTCCGCTCGTCGCGAGCGCTCGGCGTCCAGACGGAGAAGCGCTAGCCGCTCGTCGCCACGACGCAGCAACGACACGAAGCAAGCGAGAGCCTCCCCGCAGACCGTGGAACTACGCAAGATGGTGAAAGAGCTACAAGCCACCGTACACGCCCAGCGAGTGACCATCGAGCAGCTCACCACGAAGCTCGAAGAGCTATGGGGGCCGAAGTCGACCACGTGGTCAAAGCCCGCACCCGCGGAGAACACGAACGCTAGCCCGGCGGAACGTCCGAGCCGGGCGACGATGTCGAAGCCGGCGGAGGAGCGACGGGAATCCCCGGCCCACGAATACTACATAGAAGAGGAATGCGACGAGGACGCCGACGACGTGGGCTCCAGCGTGTCGGCCTCTGCATCGAACGTCCTCGACCTGAGCAAGACGCCGGGCTACGCCGGCTTGAACAACCGCATCTGAAGAATCGAAAGCCAGATGAACCGCTGGGGTAGAGACCTCGAGGTCCTGGAGAAGAGAATCACCAACACGCTGATGCAAGCTTTCCAGCAGCAGATGCAAGCCTTCCAACAACAGATGCAAACTGCTATCCAGCACCAGATACAACAACAATTCAGCAAACTGACGGCACCCGCGTGCGGAGTCGTACAAGAACACAACAACCAGGTCACCGTCAACGTATCGCCATGATGACGACGGCCCGACATCGCACCTCGCTGCGAATCTGGCACTGGAACGCGAACGGCTTTCGGTGCCGGAAAGCGGTCCTACAACAGCACCTCCGCACCCTGGCGCCGACGGAGCAACCCGACGTCATCATGGTGCAGGAAACTCACGCGGAAGACGCCGGCGCGGTGTCCCTGCCGGGCTACAGGACGCACGCCAGCCCGCCGAGCGCTCGCACCTGCGGGCGCGGAGCGGCGCAGGGCGTGTGCACCTTCGTCCGAAAGGGCATCGCGTTCGTCAAGCACCACGCACTCATGGGAAGCCGCGGCAGCGCGATCGAGCTATGCGCGACCGAGCTGACGGTGGCCACCGGCAGATGCAAAGGGAAGAACACGAGCACGACCGTGATGGCGGTCAACGTGTATAGCAACCCGCAGCACCGGCAGCAATAGTTCAAGTCACTACTGCACAAAGCACGCGGAGCGGTCTCTGCATGCGACGGCGCCGTCGTTGTCGCGTGCGGGGACTTCAACGCACGACACAGAGAGCTCGGCCATGCCGACACTTCGGTCAAGGGCCGGGACCTGCTGGAGGACGCGCGCGGAAGCGGACTACGTTCTCCTCACGGACCCATCGCACCCCACGCGCATCGGCATGTCCACAGTCAGAGACACTACACCCGACCTGGCGTTCCTGCACTTGCCCGACGATCGGACGGCGAGCTGGAGAAACACGGGAGTGAACCTGGGGAGCGATCATTACATCATCGAAGTCGTCGTCCCACTCCGACCCAACGGCAGAGGCGGCGACGACACCGGAGACGGGAGCATCAAGCACCGACTCACAAACTGGCACGAGTTTCGTACCGAGGATTTGGGCGAGATCAAAGACATCGAAGAGTGGTCGAGAAGCATAGTCGCGGCCGCGGAGAAGGCGACGACCGTCACGGAAACGTCCGAGGAGACCGCGCGCATGGACCCCCGGCTCGCGCACATGCTGGAGGCACGACGCTCGCTACAACAACGATGGAAGCGGCAGCGGCACAACCGCGCCCTTCGCAAGAGAATCGACGCTCGGCCGAGAAATCGAAAAGTACAGTCGCCAGCTATGCGCGCAGCAGTGGTTCGAGCTGTGCAGCGAGGCCGACGGCCAGCTCCACCGGGGCGGCACGTGGAAACTCCTCCGCCACCTGATGGACGAAAGCCAGAGTAAAGAGTACCAACGACACCGGCTCGCGCAGATCATGTACGCGGCGACGAAGGAGCTCGGGGAGCGGGAGGTTCACAAGCGCCTCAACGAGCGCTACCTTCCCGAGACCGCGAGAGAACGAATGCACGGAGAATATGCCGGCCCGCCCAACCCCTCGCTCGACAGAGACATCGAGGAGTGGGAGGTCCGGCGCGCGACCCAGGCCCTGAACTGCCGGTCGGCGGCGGGCCCGGACCGAGTCACGAACAAGGCGCTGCGCAACCTGAGCGACGCGGCCGTAACCTCACTCACGAAGTACTTTAACGAGCGCTGGCGAGCCGGCAGCCTCCCGCGACAGTGGAAGACGGCCAAGACGATACTCATTCCCAAGCCCAACAAGCCGCCGGGCATAGAGAGCCTGCGCCCCATCTCCCTCACGTCGTGCGTGGGGAAGGTGCTGGAGCACGTTCTCAACGACCGGTGGCAGCGGTACCTGGAGACGAACGACCTGTACCCCGACTCGATGCTGGGATTCCGCTCGCGTCTGGGGACGCAGGACGCGATGCTACTGCTGCAGCGCGAGGTGCTGGCCCCGCCAACGAGGCCGACCTCGGACAACCGCGCCATCCTGGGCCTGGACCTGCAGAGCGCCTTCGACAAGGTGAAGCACTCGGCGATCCTGGCCCAAGTGTCCCGGCGGATCGGCCTGGGACAGCGTTCCTACAACTACATCCGGACCTTCCTGACCGGCCGCACGGCCCGACTGGAGGTGGGCCAAACGCAACTAGAAGAGCGAGAGCTGGGCAGCGTCGGCACGCCGCAGGGCTCGGTGATCTCGCCGCTGTTGTTCAACTTGGTCATGATCGGCGTGGCCCGTCGCCTGGACGAGCTGCCCGACGTAAAGTATACGATCTACGCCGACGACATCACGCTGTGGGTGTCGGGCGGCAGCGACGGCCACATCGAGTCGGCGCTGCAAGAGGCGGTGGACGGCATCGAGGAGAGTCTGCGCGGCACGGGTCTCCGGTGCGCCCCGCAAAAGTCGCAGCTGCTGATCGTGCCCCCGTCGGGCCGGTATCACAAGAAGGCGTCGGCCGAAGCGGAGCGCAGCATCGTGGTGCGAGCGAGCGACGGCACGGCCATACCCAAGGCGACGAGCATACGCGTTCTCGGCATGCACGTGGACGCGAGCCGCCGCTACAACAACACCACCGTGGAACGGCTGATCACGAAGATGGGCATCGCCACGCGCCTCGTCAAGCGACTGGCGACGCGAGCGCGCGGCATGAGAGAAGCGAGCCTGCTGCGGTTGCTGCAGGCGTTCGTCGTGAGCCAGGTGGCTTACGTGGGAGCGTTTCACGAATGGAGGACCCAGGAACGAGCCAAGATCGACGCGGCGATCCGCAAGTCATACCGGGCGGCCCTGGGCCTACTCAACGGCACGAGCAACGCGGCCCTCGCGTCTCTGGGAGTGCACAACACGCTCTCGGAGATCAGCGAGGCGCAGAGAGTGGCGCAGCTGGAACGCCTGGGGTCGACCCGGACGGGCCGGAGACTGCTGCAACGCGTAGGACTGGGCTGCCCCTTCGAGGAGGAGGACGAGCTGATCCCGCTACGAGACGACATAGCCAACAGCGTGGTGGTGCCCCCGCTCCCGAAGAACGTCGCGCCGGGACGGAACCCGGAACGGAGAATGGCGCGGGCGTGCGCGCTCGCCAAGGAGTACAACGAGAGAGGCGATGCGGTGTTCGTGGACGCCTCCAAACATCGGGACCGAGACGACGCCTACGCGGTGGTGGCGGTGCGAGCCGCCACGGGAGAACTACTGAGCGCCGGCAGCGTGCGCGCCAAGTCCGCCAGACAGGCGGAGGAGGCGGCGATCGCGCTGGCCCTGCTCCACCCGGGGACGAAGACGGTGTTCAGCGACTCCAAGTCCGCGATAGCCAACTTCGCCAGGGGCACGGTGTGCAAGACGACGATGCGCGTCCTTTCCGGCATCGGAGAGGGAGCGCGCAGGAACACCAGCACGACCATCCGGTGGTTTCCGGCTCACATGGGCCGGGAGCTCCGCAACGGCCACCGAAACGTCAACGAGGTAGCCGACGCCGCGGCCCGTGATCTCGCCACGTGCCGAGCCGCGCCAGCGACGGACGCCGACGTCGACGAGGAATCGAGCGAAGAAGAAGAAGACTACGACGCGGAACCCCTGACCACGTACGGCGCGACGCTGCGCTGGTACAGGGAAGAGAGGCGGGCCTACCCTCCGCCCCATCCGGGGCTCGCGAGGAGGGAGGCCGTGCTTCTGCGGCACTACAGACTCGGACAGTGCTGACGCCGGCGCTCGCGCGCGCCACGTGTTGCCCGGACCTGTATGAAGACGTGTGTGCAGTGTTTGTGCGCGAGTGACCGCGGACCCTGACCCACCTGATGTGGGGTTGTGAAAGACACGACGCGAGTGACGGGAGGCCGACCCTCCCTCCGGACGTTACGGACTCGATCGGCTCTTCGGAGCGCGAACACCAGCTAAGGGCTATCCAGCGGCTCGAGGCTGCACTGGGCAAGCAACGGCGAAAGGAGAACCCGCACTCCTCTCGGCCTCCTCCTGCGGGAGCGAGGGCTAGGGGAGACAGCGGCGGCACTCCAAGTAGCCCGCGCGACCAGACGCAGGCCTCGGGTCGGCCCGACGCCGCAGTGAGCGGCGAAGACTACGGGACGGTGAAGCCCTGCGAGCAGTAGTATTAACTTATGCCTGCGAGGCCTGACCCGTCCCCGACTGCAGGAGATTCAATAAAGTCCTTTCTCTCTCTCTCTCGACATTCCGTCTGGGCGGGGGGCCCTTTAGCGCCCTCTGGTTGGCGCTCTTACCGCTCTTAGCCGGCGCCTTGGCGCCGGCTATGAAAGAGGAGAATAAAGAAGCGAGCGGCGCGTGCTTAGTGCGCCAGCACGGCACGGGCAGTTGGATTCCGAAAGCCTGCCACGCTGGTACTTTCTCAGTGGCGCTGCGCTGAGACCCCGCTGTTCCCGACACCCTCATGACGACGACTTGGACTGTCAGTGGATGCTATTTCGGGACTGACCAGAACGACTCTATGATCTGAGATCCCCTTTCACTTGGACTACTTATTAAGGAACTCTGACCGCGGACACACCCTGTACATAGCTTTCCTTGCTAGTTAGTTGTTCATGTTCTTCTTTTCTTTTGTCGCGCTCCGCGCTAGGGGGGGGAGCCTTGTAGCGGCACTTCGTAATCGACAGCAGGTGCCCACTATCATCACCATGGACCGCTGTGCCAGCGTCACCAGCGCGTGGCCTCGACAGGCACGACGAGCCACGCGCCAGAGAAACACCCAGGCCTCTGCGCTGCTCGGCCGCATTCCACGGGCGCTCCCCGACTCGCGGACTCCTGCTGCCATCAAATCTCTCTGAAAATAAATGTAGGGTCAGCCGCACCATCACATCGGCGCCTACACGTCCATCTTGGGGGCGACCATCTTGTCTTCCCGAACCCGGTGGAATGACGTCACGGCCTCCCCGGCTGCCCAGGCCATCTTGAATTCCTGTACTGCCCTCTTGAGCGCACCGGCTTCCCCGGCGGCCCATACCAACTATATCTTCCGCGCCGCCACCTTCTCCGCGTCGTCCTGCAGCTTGTACTTGATGATGTTGTGAACCGAAGGCTTGATTCGCCAACGACAACGATTCAAAACTCCGACCAATCTCTTCAGCCTTCTCCAAAGATAACTTTTCGCCATGAGCGAAACTCTACTTGGGGGTTAGACGTTCCATATATAATTTGATCTCGAACGCGTTCCGCGTAGGTCAGACCGAACTTGCAACCTACGGCTTTCTCTTTTAGAACGGTCACGTATTCCAAAAAACTTTCCCCCTGTAACTGACGACGGCTTCTGAACTCGTGTCGTTCCACAAGCGTGTTTGTGGACGCGGCGAAGAGCCGGTCTAGCTGCTCCACAAGTTGGTCGAATTTCGAAACGGCCGAAGCCGAAGATGCGGACACGTTAGAGTCGGTCACGTTACTGGCGTCCCTCTTCTCCCCTCCTGCCCGTCTCGGCAAAATACCTCGTTGCCCCTCCTCTACCCAAAACGCTGACGAGCGCCGACGCGCGTCGTCCGTCATTCCACTCGCTGCCGCCAGCCGCCTCGAGATGGGCCTGAAACAATTTTCTCCAGTTATGCCACGGAATCGGAGGCGGCCACGGTAAATCAAGGAAAACGGGCAGGTTATCGCAGAGGCCCATGCTGCCAAGCAGGAAGGAGACAGACGCAGGAGCAGAAGCAGAAGAACAGGCCTAGGCGACGGTTCGACGAGCGTCAGCATAGAAAGAACGCTAGGCCTCGCGACGCCAGCCACGCCAGACAGTCACACTCGAGCGAGGTCAAACAAACGCACTCACTTTTTCATTATGCCGGACCCGTCGACGATGATGCTGTCGCGGCAGAAGAAAAGGATCCCATCCTCCTCGCCAAAAGATGTTGTGTCGTGGGCGACGGCGAGCGACCTCGGCAGCGACGGGAGCGAAGGCGCGCCGCGCCTGCCCGCGTACAACGCAGAAGAAAGAGTGCTGCCTGCCTCACCCCTTGGCCCCCCCACAAAGAATGATTTATTCCACATGATGACGGCACAACCACACTCATACGCCACAAGCGCACACAGTGCGCGGGCGCTCCACCAGAGGGCGCCGCTCGAGCGAGGTCAAACAAGCGCACTCACTTTTAAATGCGAATGCATTTATTAGCCGGGGGTTGTCTTGCGCTGTTGGCCGGCGTGCGCCTACATTCCTCCAGCGCGAGCGCACGTGAGCGCGCGCCTCGTAGTTCTGCCTTCGTCGTCGTCGTCGTCGGAAATGCGAATGCATTTCTTAGTCGGGGGTTGTCGTGCTCCGTCGGCGTGCGCGCCCGCAGGTGTTATCTCTCCGCGCTCCTCCTCGCCCCTAGCAACCGGAGCAGGTGGTAGCTCGGGCGGGAGTAGCGGAGGGCAAGGAGAGAGGACACGCCCGAGGGAACTTGATATCGCACGCCGTTGCCACGTCTCCCGTTCGAGACACGTCTCCGTACAAGGACTTGTACACCCTTGCCTACACCGGAGACGGAGTCTTTGTGGTGACCGTGTACCTCGCGCCCAACCTCGCTCGAGACGCCGTTGCCGCGCAGCTGGACGCGGCTATGGAAAGTGTGCGCGTGCGCTCCAAACCCTCTGACCCCATAGTCTTGGTTGGCGACTTCAACGTTGACGTGCGCAAGAAGAGTGGCGAGTGGCTGGTCGAGTACATGTAGACCAGGCACTCCATGCATTGTCTCTCTGCCGGCTTCGACGCGTGCCCCACTACCATTCACGGGAGTTGCATTGATCTGGTCTTTAGGCGAAACTGTGACGCGCGTATGCTTCTCAAAGACCCTTGACCGTGCACTTTAGCGATCACAAGGCAGTGATTGTGGCCGTCAGGTACAACGATAACACAAACAGGTGCTGATGAATAAATGATTACGTTGACACTCTCGTCATTAATTACGCCATTACTCGCAACACACTCATCGGTGCACCCAATGCATTCGCATTTCTGCGCGATTCCCTTCGGGGAGGTGCGGGGGAAGAATTTTTTTCATTATGCTGGACCCGTCGACGATGATGCTGTCGCGGCAGAAGAAAAGGACCCCATCCTCCTCGCCAAAAGATGTGTCGTGGGCGACGGCGAGCGGCCTCGGCACGACGGGAGCGAAGGCGCGCCGCGCCTGCCCGCGTACAACGCAGAAGAAAGAGTGCTTGCCTGCCTCACCCCTTGACCCCCAGACAAAGAATGATTTATTCCACATGATGACGGCACAACCACACACTCATACGCCACAAGCGCACACAGTGCGCAGGCGCTCCACCAGAGGGCGCCACATACTCCACAGCTACGCTCGCTAGCGATAGTTGTCTGCATCGCTCTGTTACCGGAGATGATCTGCTGGATCCTAGCCATATAGACAGCTTTGCTGTAAAAAAGTGGGTCCTGTGGATCTAATGCGATCAGACTCTTCTTGTTCCTTCGAAAGCCTGGCCTGGCGAGACAGCGTTATGTCACACTCTAAACTTTTTTTCCACCCATATACTCCTTAGAGGTTCTTTTTCGCCTGTCCTCTAGTGATCCTCCTTGTAGGAGTTTTTTAGTACATCGAACAGGGAGGTTTTGTTTACCTCCTCAAAACAGGGTGTTTTTAGGTGATAGAAAGGAGGTAGTTAGGGAGTGTTAAGAAATGTTAGGGAGAATTTAAGGAGATCAAAATGGAGTATTCTTTACTTCCTCAAGGCGTTTTTAAGTGATGTTTATGGACTTTTTAGGCGGTTGAATAGGAGCCTATTATGGCTCCCTTGGGAAGTACTTATGTTATTTTAGGGGCGTTTTGAGGAGGTTCAAGGGAAGCATTTACTTCTTTTGCATGGAGTTTTACGTTTTGTAGGCCTCGCGAGGGGAGTTTTTAGGAGGTTCAAGGGAAGCATATATTTCTTTTGAATGGAGTTTTGCAAAGTTGGGGCGGTTTTGTAGGCCTTCCGAAAGGAGTTTTTTCAAGGCCACAAGGGAGAGTTTCTAGTTCCCTGGGGGAGTACTGATTTCACACGGTTTTTCTCGGTTTCAGGTTTATTTCAAACGAACTTTCGCATACAAGTTTACATGGTACATGGTGTACACAAGGAGGATCCGAAATAAAAACTTATGGCGACCTCCTATAAGAAAGCAAAAATGGTAAATTGCTAAAAACACGCCAGTTAGGAATGGAAGACAGCAATAGAATGCTAGTTGAACAAACCGTAGAAATTAATATTACTACAAGAACTGGAAATACGCGAACAACAAAGATAGGCGCAAACACAACCACATGGTAAGTGAAATCATTATATATAATAGCGGGTCGGGAACGCGTCAGTACTTATCAGAACGCATCAGCACTCAGTACAGAAAGTGAAAAAAATGGTTGCAGTGGTTTACAACAACAAAAAAATTTCAGTTGGTGGTGAAATGAGCGATCTGTGTGCTAGTTGAACAAACTGTAGAAACAATATTACTACAAGAACTGGAAATACGCGAAAAACATATAGGCACAAACACAACGGCATGGTAAGTGACATCATTATATAATACTAGAGGATTGAGAACGCGTGAGTACTTATCAGAACTTATCAGTACGCATCAGTACTCAGTACACAAAGTGAAAAAAATGGTTGCAGTGGTTTACAACAACAAAAAATTTTTTCAATTGGTGGTGAAATGAGCGAGAGCTGTGTAACGATTTGATATTGAAAGGTAACGAGCATTTTGTAGATGGTAAAGGCACAAGAGATAATAGATGTAGGAGACAGACAGCAATGAGATGGCTATGGATAAATGAGTAATATAAAGAACGAGAAATATGCTGCGGAAAATACCAGTGCGTTTTGATAAAGACACAAATGCGCCAAGAAAAGTGACCCAGTCTGAGGGGTTAATTGCAAGGATATAGAACAGAATGCGTGACAGCTTCTTCAGAGTGAGAAGAAAAAGCCATGTAATTCGTGTTTTTCCGATAATTTTAAGTGATTCATTTGGCACCAGTTGCCAACATTATTTAGATAATTGTTTCAAGCTATATTAGTTGGTTAATATTATTGCTTCACTGAAAGATAGCTGTATTATCAGCATACTGAAGGGCCCATCAAATATCCCCTGTTCAGTAAGAAAAAAAGAAAAACGTCAGAAACATAATACGAAATTCTTTAAACTACTATCCAATGATTACAGGATTGAAAACAAATAAAATATTGGTGAGGGATATTGATGCGATAAAAGTTAATTAGTTCTAAATCCTTCACACGTGGTTTGGTGCTGGCAAGGTCCAAAAAGGCATGTTCCACAAACGTTAGAGCTCTGTGTGCCTTCTTGGGATATTGAATGTTGAAAACCCAGAACGATGCAAACAGACTACACAGTCCTCCCAGTAAAGATGATGCAGTCAAGACACTCTGGCCATCGATGCGGAGGCTAATTTCCCCGTTCGCGGAATGCAGGCAGGGAGTCAAAGGAACATCTACCTGAAAAAGCAAAAAAGAAAAAAAATGACCCACATGTAAAATTCAAAACAGACACTATGGTTAAATGAACTTAATAATTCGGTACAGTAATAAAATTGTTGGCCAGGTTCCCTGCGAAGATTCAGTACTTAAATTAGGAATGCAAAGGCTTCATAAAACCAAGTGCCAGTACATTAACCATCGTGGCTTTTGCAGCAATAAAAAAGATATTACTTCCGCACAATATACTCGAGCACAACTTTAAATGACAGTGAAGTTAAAATGCAAGTCTCTCTAGGTTGATAGATTAGCTCACGGAGAACACTATTATACCCCTCTTACACCTGGCATTTTTTTTAAATAAGATTGAAACTAGCAAAAACACGTTTTCACCGGAAGGGCTTAAGTGGCCTGACGCGCACAACTTCTTTCTTGGCTGCCGCTGGATGGTGCTACTCGTCCATACTTGGGGTGGCAGTACCGCTTTCCAAGGGAGCATGCGAGCTACGCATGAGAAAATCGTTCGACGCCAAAACTTGCGGGGCCTCAAAAGGCCAATGTTTTTCTTCAGTGAAGCGTAAATACTGATCACAGGTCCAATGGAGAAACATTTTGCTTAGTGGTCTCGAACGGCAAATGACAGGGGAGTTTGGGGAAGCATGAGCGATTTGACCGGAACTGACCAAACTGCTTGGTGTTGTATTCAGTTGCTTGTATACTGCTATTAATCACCGCTGCTTCACTTGCTTCCGGTTTATCCTGATGCAAACAGCGACTGCAGTCGTGTTTGCGTCACGTTTGGTGAGCAGTTGAACAGCGATTTCTCAGCACTTAAGGCATCTTGGCACTAAATCAATGCTGAAATGGCTATGCGGAGGTCCGACTTCCGTTTGAAATCAACTTGCTGGTTGTCTTCAATGACCCTTTAACAACAAGTTACCCTTATGCCTCATCACTGCAACCGATTGTTCCTCCGTGTGGTGCAAAGTGTGTTACTGTGAGTATTTTCAACGTGAAACGAACCGTTTCTGTGATTTGTAGGACTGATTCTGCTATTAATTACTGCAGTGACAACAAGCTATGAAAGAAAATCCCGCCATCTCCACGAAGTGAATGATGATGAGAGGGGCGAATCTAAAATGCTTATCAGCAGACAATGTGACGCATTAAGTGCAAGCTGCTTTCATAGTGTGTGCATTGACATTAGGATATGGCCCCCTGGCAGAATGATGCGCTGCGCGAGATTTTGCCGAACCTAAAAGGACAGGCAACTCATTTTTACGGAGTATAGGATCTGTAAAAGGGTTGCGAGTTGAGCGAGTTGGTAATTATGCATTGCGAAAAATAAACTGCGCGCAAATTAACGAGGACAAGAACACATGAAGACGGCACAAGCGCACACTCGCAACTAGTTTATTATTGCACAATTCAAAGCTTTATATGCCCAAGCGCCCAATTGCCGCGCCCCCAATGCGTCACAGTTCTCGGCGCACTCAGCCGAAAATACTAAAAAACCGTAACAACAAAACCACAAAACGAACTTTGAGGCGCAGGAAAGGCGAAAAATCAGCAAAGATAACCGCATCATACATGGATTAAGACCCCCCTCCCACCCCCAACACGCATTCCCAGAATAAGCACCGAAATAGCGCTCAATGTGCGTCTAAATATGCGACACAGGGACACAATCAGGTCTGCATGCGCGGCAATGAGAAGATAAGTGGCTCAGGTCACGTTGAAAAATGAAAAACAAAATATATACGGCACTTTTAGACGTCGTACGCTCGAGTTTGTGACAACGTACCCGTGTGCGGCTCTGTCCTGAAGTTCGGAGAAATGCAGGAGGGTTGTGTTATATTTCTCGTCTTGCATTACGCTTTCTTTTATATATTAGCGCCCTCTTTCCCGATCTCTCCACCTTCCTTCCCGCTTACGTCAGACTGCGCTGATTTTCGCCAGCACGAAGTAACCGTCACGTTGCTTTGAAACGACGCCGCGCGCGACAAACGATTTTATCTCGAATGCCCTGTTACAAACCGGCCTACAAAAGAATGCGAACGCATACCCCAAAACCCACAAACAAGTAAAATAATACGAGTGTGCGCTTTTTTCTTTGCCCGTGCGTGTACGAGCTGTGAGCGGCACGGGAACCCGGGTACTTCGCTGTTAACCCTATCCAAACGTTTGACAAATGCATCGACTGATGAAAGACCACTTACCAGCGAGCTGTCCACACCTGTCGCCGTATCCAAATGCTGTCCTCGTGTGACAGGGGCACATGAAAATCTTTCCACCAAATGGCACTACTAGTCCTTCACAAATAAGAAAAAATGACGGCCCACGGCGAGGCTTGAAGCTCCGGCCGCGCCGTCACCGGCCGCGCTGCGTTGATAGTTGTTTACATCCGGGCAGCCAGTCGTGCCGCCAGGGCAAGTTGAGTCGCTGCAGTCGGGTGCGTTGGCGCGCTGGCACGAGAATTTAAATCGTCTATGTATGCGCAAGCAAGCGAAGCAGATGAACATTGCAATTGTTTGCAACGGCGAGAACTGCCTCTTCGTTAGCAGCAGAGTTTGACAACACCTATCGCCAAAATAAACAGCTTGAGACAACACGGCCGCGCTCTCTGCCTGTGATCGCGCTGGTTGAAGCATCTATACGGGTATACGTACGGTATTGGTTTTGTAGCTGCGTGCAACCGTCGCGTCCTGCTTACTCGTTCTAATTAGCATTAGGCCACGGTTGAAGTGCTGGTGCACGGAGACAACAGAAGACTAACATGGCGACCGCCCGCTTGAGATGATTACCTCAGATAGGGCGTTTATTGTGGACGTGGTAGTATACAAGGAACGGAACGCCATCTCACAAATGGTGTTAAGTCGTTCTAAATCCTCCATTTTGCTACCCGGATGGGCAACGGTACTACCATGGAGGTTCGTCCACTTCTTTAGATCATGCCTAGGGAGTACATTTTTTGCTATAGGTACTTTTCAGGGCACATTACTTGATTAAAACTCCATTTCCGGCTAGTTTGCGTTTACAGTGCAGCTCTGACGTCACCACTGCTCCGCGCGAGCAGTCTCGGCACGCTACTAGAGCCCGCTTAACTCGGGCTAGCGCCGAAGGTGAGCGCCGCACAGCCAACAGCCGCGTTCCTCGTAAAGACCATCGCCTGGCTATCGGGGGATGATTCCTGACCCCGGCCTGTAGAGCCCCATCCGCGGACAAGGCCATATTGGGCCCACAGGATCCCACCGGCGAGCGTGGCAACACGCAGCCCCTCACGGGGATCTGGCGCGGACCAAACGCCTAGCATTCCCGAACTCACGTTCCTGTTGCTTATAACAGGTGTCAGGAACGTTTTGTAGCTACCACAGTTCTTGCGGGGGAGGGACGGGCGTATACACAATCGGCCTAGCGTTAATGGGATAACTGTCGTGTTGTGGTCCGATTGCCCTTGCGTAAATTGAGGCCGACGAGACTGCGGCACCTCCGCGTAGACGACGCCACCGCATACGCCGCATGGATACATGGGCGCCATCATCGTTCACTCCTTGACTTCACCCGCGAAGCGAACATTTTCATTTTCATCTAATCACCATCACCTCATAATCCCATATATATGCCCTGTGGCAAAATAAACGTTCATAAAAAAATAAACTTTGGCTTTCATTCAATTAGTCTGGCAGTAAATCCGGGGCAACAATAATGGCTCCTTCTGCCACTTCAAGTGTAACTGGGCTCGCTCCCCTGATATTTTATTTAGCAACGCTAGCAACGCTAAAAGCAACGTTCGCAATGAACAATTATGGACAGGCTTGTAATTTTTTTCCAAACTGCACTGTTCCATTTATTCATTTGTAGCGGCATCACCATCATCACCACTGCAGAGCCTACCACCATCATGGCCGGCGCTCCCCCATCATCATTATCCACCACAGAATAAACAGGCCCCCGTTGCTGCAAGACGTCTGGTGCCGCCTCTCTGCTGCCTGGCATGTACTCTAGGACTGGTGACCCCCGCAAGTGGTTCGATTACATTTGCGCTTGATCGAGCAGAAAGTGGAGCCTTCGCCGGTGACTCCCAGACTGATCATTTGCCGCCGGCTTCAAACGCCGCCTCTGCCGACATACTGGGATCGGAGTCATGGTTCGTGCAGGTGGAGTGGTGATTTGAGCTCGCGAAGACTGCCACGCAGTCGATGATGTGCCGCTGCGGCATCGCGTCTATTCCGGCCAGTGTGGTAGTAAACGTAGCGCACATTGTAGCAGCTTTCAGAGTCGCTCTGCAAGGCACTAGAGAGACGGCACGGGATGTCTTGCCGGTGCGTGTGCCTGGTTTATGCTGTGGCTTATAATGATGAAAGTGCAGTGCAGGTGATGATGGTGATTGGCGTTGCAGTGGTGATGATGACGATACCGTTGCATATTAAATTACTTAACAGTCCCTAGGCAAAAAATAGGGGAAGAAGATGTAATAATGAAACAAAACTAAACAGTACAAACAACCACCACGCACAAAACAGACACGGAAAGAGCCAGGAATGAAAATCCAAAATAAAAATAATTTGATGGGGCCACTTGGTACATTGTACTACGAAGAAAAAACAGCGCAAAAAACAGGACGAACAGTGCCTGTGGTTTGTTGTCTTTACTTCGTCCAGTCTTTTGCGCTGTTTTTTCTTCGTAGTACAATGTACCAACTGGCCCTTCAGGAAACCCTTTTGATAGGGCAGTCAAGCACGAAAAAATAAGTGCACATTCTGAATGAACGTTTCCCGGTCGACGACTGAGATGATGTTGTCAAGGGGTTGTTGATTCCAATGATAGCTTCAAAGAACCAGCGCTGAGTCACGAAACAGGTTAGTCCGTGCCAAAACAGGTTGAACTGTTGGCGGTGCGGCCAGGGAAAAATACGATGGGTTGGTTGATATGAATACTAGCGGAGACTGACTGCGTCAGAGCTTATGTGAAATAATAGGAGAGTTAGTAGCTTACAGTACGCTGCAAGATGCAAGTGAAAGGATGCCCCGAGTTCATTTATTGTCAAATCTCGGGACTGATTTTTAGTTGTGAACATGGGGATTTTTATTTTTAAACGATCCAACTGTCTGAAGTTTTGAGTGATGAGAACTTCTTGCTGGGCTAGTTGGTGAATAGATGCCATGATTTGAAGCGCAACAAAAACACACGGACGAAGAACAGACTAGACGAGATAGCGCCTGTCTCGTCTACTCTGTTCTTTGTCCGTGTGTTTTTGTTGCGCTTCAAATCATGGCGTTTTGAGTGATGTCGGTTCCGATCAGTGATGCGCATTACTTTCTGCAGCAAAAAAGTGGACGGTGCGGAAGAGGGTTTTCGGTCGTGTGAGCTGAATGTACTGGATGTCTAATGAATACCAGCTCTTCAGATGTCTCGTTAGTTATTGTGTTCGTGTACCCATTCTGTGTTAAGTGACATGCGAAAATTGCAGCCAAGTGCATCGCAGATGACAAATATTGAATTGGCGTCATATAAAGTAATAATTGAATACGTGAGTTGTGTTTGCAGAGGTAACGCGTTCTTTTATAAACGTTTTTCCATCTGCCATGAATTAGATAGCTTAGCAAATTTAGGAAGATGTGATTGTGAAAAAAAAAATGTACCGGCAGGATATGTGATCTCTTTGTAAATAACTTACTCATGTACAGTTACGGAGAAATGAAACGCCATCACGCAAATAAGAACTAGAATACACAAACAGTGCGGTTTCTTTCCATTCAAGTCAAATTGATGCGTGGCTTATTTACAATAGCAAAGTTTCGAAATCTGTCTTTCCATATGCACCAATAGCGAGCTATTATTGGATCTCAACGAACGGTATTTTTCAAATTTGCCTGTTCTGGTTCATATTTTCATGTTCGCATTTAATTTGTTCATGACTGTACGTGTAATCTAGCAGCGCAACACATTTTTGCAACTTATCAGGAAGCTTAACACGTATAAAATTTAACAGCGTGCGGAGAATTTCCTTGTAAGGCTCCAAATTTCACGCAAGTTACCGGAAAGCCTTATCTTTAGTGGCAACCATTTCGAAGTGATTTTTTCGCCAGTTTTTACAAATCAGCTGTCAGCGGCGCATACGAAGGTTTCGGCACAGCGAGCCAAAAAATCGAAAAAAAAAGAACGACTGCAGTATAAATAGAGAGAAAGGTGAAAACTACGCCCTCCCGTTTCCCCAGCGCCGAAAATAGCACCGGCCGAGTAGCCAAGGCGAGAGCGAGAGTTAGTGGTCGGCGACATGACCTGTGATGACGCGTGTCCTTGGCGCGTTTGCTGCCTGAGACAGGCGTCGAGCGAAGCGGGGAAACCCCTCAGACGGCGGAGTTTCAAGGCCGCCTTTCGGGCTACAGAGTATCGTGACACTATATACTGAGGGAAATTTAGGGCTAGTGAGTAGTGTAGACAAGTCGCACTTCAATGAGCGTGGCATCTTATACCGCTGGCAAGTGTGTCTTTATTCCATGGCATATATGTCCGAGACAAGCTGGAAAGTACCCTGACTTGGAAAAAGAAAAACGCAATGCTGTATGGCAGGAACGACTGTTTTGTCGCTCATAAAAAACCATTTCCCCGAGGATATTTTACAGTGTTCATACAACAAGAACAAGAAAAAAAATGTCGGTGCGGTTGCTGGGGCCTCCCCGCGTCGCAAGAAGTCAAGTTGCATGCAAAGCTAGGCCCGTCCCCCCTCCCTCCTTGTTGCTATAACTCTAGCAGGTAGCGAACTGTCGTGATTGCCTCGATTTCTCTCTTTTGTTTTATGCTTCGCGTTTATTTCCTTTTTCTAAATACGATTTCTTTTTGAACAGCGGAGCGGAGTGGACGTAAGATCAGTGATACAGAAAAAAATACCAAGAAAATGCTGAGAGCTCGTTAGCGCGTGCCTCGCGGCGACCGCCGGGCGTCCCCGGTACGTGCAGGGGCTTTAGCAAAAAGAAAAAAAAAAAAAAAAAAACCCGGCAGTACCCCAAGGAGCGAGAAAATGCCGAGCACTCGTGAGTGCGTGCCTGGAGGTGACCACCGAGTCCCTTGCTCGCGAAGTGGAATTAGCAAAAAAAAAAAAAAATAAACAAAACTCCAGCGCTAATGCTAAAGGTGAAATGACACTCTGCTTGGGAGAGGTCACCGCGGCCGCCGCGTTCTCTAGCAGCCGTTATGGATCATTGGAGACATCGCTACGAGTGTGCCACTGCTTTCCGAGACGACTTGCAGATACCGCGACCGCTGCCTCGAATCGATGACGAAGAGCTGGTGGAAGTCTACAATGCTGAGGGTGATTTTGCATCCACCACTCGCCGCGAAGAAGACGACGACCTCTTCGATGCATGTGACGGCGATTACTAGCAGCACCCCAACTATGCAAATAAACAATGATACAGAAACGTAACCATGTGTCCGTCAATGCTCACCTACAGCAGCTTCGCCATTCAAGTCTTGCGCGTGAGTGCAAGCTTCCCTGCATTTTCTCCCGAATTCACGCCATCTCACTTTTTCCGTCCCACACTCCACTCATCCCCCGACTGCGAGGTTAAAATAACCTCTCTTTCTTCTGATTAAGGCGGAATTTAGGGCAGGTTTGCACTCTATTGCTGACGTGTAAGGTGCAAAATTTAGACGACGGAAGAAGGAGGAGGTGCTTGTCCCTATCGTCGTCTTTCGTCCTTCTTTTAAATCTTGCGTTTTACACGTCTCTATGTTTTCCACTTCCCAAGTTCATCCACATACTGATCCAAGCCAATAATAGTTCAATCTTGCTACGACAGTTCAGATGTAAAATGTGCTTGCGAGCGCACAACCTCGGCTATCGTTTCTCGAACGCCGGGAGGGCCCCTCGTGGTTTCTGGTGACGGGGCCGCTCTCCCGCGAGCACGTCAAGCCTGCACGTCGATTCTCGTGGTTGCATAAGTTCTCTCTACTACTATTCATCATGCACGGCCCTCGCCAACCACTTGATGGTCAAAACATGTGTTTCGAAAAAACTCGCTCGTCGCACAATCCGTTCCCCGGACACGTAGTCCGCTGGCGTAACAGCAGCATCGCCTTGGTGTCCGCTTTGTGGGAGCACGATCTCCCTTTGCATGCTCTCCCGCTGCACCGATATTTGCCCCGTGGCTTCAGCCTGATGGAATTTCTAGTGCGCCAACCCTCTGACTCATAATTTTCGATCTTGCTATCCTTGACGTTTGGATTATGAGACGCCCTTTATCGCAACCTCGCAAGGTTATTGTTTTGAAGACCTGTGGCCGAAGCTTTATTTTATTAAAGGCTGCGTACTCAGGCGGAAGTCGCAGAATGTTCTTTCCAACGCTTTTGACGGTCAGTTTTGAGGCTTGGCTTCATCAGCGGGAGTAGAATCAGAGTTCGAAGAATGGAAAAGGCCAAGGCATTCAGTTATACCCCTCGCATTCGCCTTTGGCTGACTTAGAGGCCTTATTTGGACTCGTCATTTCGGTTTATTTGGAGAAATCAGCCAGAGACTGCGAGTTTTATGATAGTATTTGCATCAGAAATAATTTTATTCAAGGAAGTCGCAAAAAGTTGACACGTCTGGAATGATTTCCTTTTCTTTCACTCCCGTCGTTAATAATACTCTATTCGTGATGTTTTATAGGTCCGCCCAAAGCCGACAAAGGATAATTCAGATCCAACTCTACCTGCCTTCGGGCGTTTCTCCAACAAACCGAATGCTCCACCGAAACTCAAGTCATGCTGACTTGGTCACACAAGATTTATTTTTAGTTTTTGACTAAAAAGGGTTGATGCCTAGGAGAATTGTGTCAACAGCTTCCATCAGACGGCAGCGAGGAGTTCGTGGGTCCTGGCGGCGTCCTCCTCCAGCTTGATGACTTGTAGTCATGATCGGTTTGTAAGATAAACGGCTCCCCATTGCTGACACATTAAGTTGATTCAATGTCAACTAAGGTAAGGATCCACTTATTCATTCATCCGATAGCTCTAGATTTATCTCGCGTTTTTGCTACTTTATATTGGTGATTTCGTTGGATTAGCTAGAGATCTACAGATGTCTGGCTTGGAGCTTCGGTCTGTCTACGTTTGTGCTTCAGAATTGAAATCAGTTGTCGTTGAGGGATAGTGTTTGAAAAGACGCGCCCGTGACACCGAATAGAGTGACGGGGCGGCTCTTGGTTCCTCGTACGAAACCTGGGAGACTCTGGAAATCCCTGCCAAGAAAGGTTTCTATTTTTGTGGGAAAAGTCAAATTGTTTTGCGTTTTCTTCGTTAGAACTCGAACTATCCAGCACAGCATTCGCTGCGCACACAAGAAACTCGTGAGGACGATGTAGCGCTATCACGCGTAGGAAGTGTGATATTGATTTTGAGTCAGTCCAGCTGGAGCTCATTTAAACCCATTCAAATGGAAGCTTCCGAATGGAGTGCAAGCGTCTGGCTGCCTGAGGCCCCACTGCGCGTCCTCTCGAATGCACCTGCCAAGACTTGGGAGACCAACCAATCGGCATTTTGAATTGCCGCATCTGGTTCTGGTTGCGATATAGCGTTAAAAAGAGTGCCTATTTAAAGACACTCATGTTGAATAATATATAACACAAACTAAAAGGCGAAAAGTCATCAGTGCTTGAATTTGGGTTATTTAATTAGGAGTCATCCAATGTTTCCTTTTATATTTGTCGCTATACAATGCGGTCGTATCCCAAATGCTCCCCGGAATCTTCGGCTAAAAAATGGGAAGTACAAAAGTACGGCATTTCGCACGTAAGTTGCATGGAGAAGACGCGGTGTTGATGGTTGCAGCTTTGACAGCCTGTCCAAGCACGCGTGTGATGTAAAAAAACTTCCCGAAACCCTGAGTTTGGAAAAGCTATTTTAGATTACGTGCGGTAATAAAAATTCTTGCTGTAGCAAAGGTCCCAGGGAGCATAGTGTTAAATACAAATATTTCAAATAACATCCAAGAAAATAACGGAGCTTTATGCCTGCCATAGTTACGGTGAATTGCAATATTCGTTGTGTCCGGGTGGTTGTTCAGGAAAAGAAGTCAACTTGTTTCGGGCAAGAGGTGGTGCGGGTGGTTAATTATGTACTGGTGAAGTATAAATGGCAGCCGCTGAAACCACAAAGCAAGCGCCCTCTGCCCAATTCCAGGTTTTTCGTAATAGGTTATGTTTACTATTCGCGAAAAAAATTGCGGCCCCTCGTATGTTTTTGTTGAGCACAAGCTTTCTCTTCCTGTTATTTCATTAAGGGCTAAGTTCTGACACCGCGCAGTACGTCTTTTTTTTCAATCAAGGAAGAAAGGGAGGACTGCGGAAATAAGCTCCGCACTAGCAGCTTGACAAAGCCCCCCCTCATACAGTTATGTTCAGCAGCGGTACAGTTATGTGGTGCACACATTTGGGCATAGAAAAGAGAAACAAGTGACAGTACGTGACATAACACCCGATATTAACTGAAGTAGTGCAACAAAAGGCTACAGAAAGCGATAATGGCAAACGAGATACAGCATACAGAAACATAGCTGGCCACTACAGCAGAGCGCATGCGCTATGCAATAAGTTGGCCATTGCCCAATATCACTGCAATAAAGAAAATAAAAGAATATTACAGATAATACGATAAAAATACGATAATACGATAAAATACGATAAAGATACGATAATACGAAAGAAGATTGCAGATAATATAACAGGATATTACAAATTTGACAGCCGACGTAACAGGCGGACAACAGTTCGGAGTTGTCTCAAAATACGATAAATACTGTCAAAATAAATACGGAAAAAATGTCCGAAATCACTGGTGTATTGCAAGAGCGCAGGAAACGGAACAGAATGCAAGCTACGGTGCTCGGAAACATTGCTAGCTGTTAAGGCAGAGCGCACGTTCTCTGTAATAAACTGAACATGCTCCTTTATGAATGCAATGCATAGACAGTAATCAATATTAGTGCAGGATTAGACAGCCGACGTAACAGACTGACATCAGTTCCCAGTTGCCTCGGATAAGAGATACATGAAAAGGCTTCGAGTCGAGGCAGTTACAACATCGATATCAAGTGTTGATAGCTTCAAAAGGACGTAGAATGGGGCTAGTTGGTGATGCTTCACACTGAATTGAGCTAACTATACACACGAATAGAATGCGAACAGGACTAAGACGAGGCCTCATCCCAGTCGTCCCAGTCCTGTTAGCGTCATATTCGTGTGCATACTTAGCGCAATTCAGTATGTAGATAGCTTATTTAAAAGGATTGCAATGTTAAACCAACGCAGACTGTGATCCATGTGTCATGCGGCAGAAGCTGGTAATTCATGGGTCATGTGTTCTCGTGTCATAAATGTAGCGGCGCTCTTCGAGATTAAATAATGTAACATAATCAAGATTTCTTGTTTCGAATAGCAGACCGGTAAGTGCCAGTGAGCCGGAAAGGATAAATCGATGCAACTGGTAATATTTCAAACATCTGTAAATATTGGATTGTGTGATCCCTGAATGGAGCATTCGCAATTATACGCATAGCACGCTTTTGGCATACACTAATTTGTTCATATTAGCATTTGATGCTGTTGCCCATACCATGTGGCCATAATTAATGGTAGATAAGAAAAGTCCATTTTACTGAACATGGTAGAAAATGACGATGTCGATTTAGTAATTCCGTAATTTTATTTAATTTACTACAAATTCGTTCAATGTGCTGGTCCCAGCTTAAATGTCCAGAAAATATTACTCCAAGTGTTTTTATATGATTTCAAATTTTAATTTCCTCGCTATCTATGCTTAGTTTCGGTAACTCAGCTAAGGCAGTATTTTTGTACGAAAAAGAATGGCTTGGGTTTTTTTTAGCATTTAGTCGCAGATAGTTTGTATCACACCATTCATTTAGGAGCTTCATGATACCATTTGCTGAATTAATAAGATGCTGGGAATCTCTGCCGCTGAGTAGAATGGTTGTATCATCTGAATAACCAATCCATCTCACGTCCTCAGAAAATTTAAAAATATCATTTATGTAAACAATAAACAATAGGGGCCCAAGAATGCTGGAGTTTGCATTGTAGTGGGAGACATACTGAAAACGATGTTCCAATTATGAACCCAAGAGAGTGTTAGCATCACCACGTACACCATATTGCTTGAGTTTGGATAATAAAATATTATGATTTATAAAGTCAAATGCTTTTGCAAAACCTATGTATAGACCAAAAAGAGTATTTTTCTCTTCAAGCTGGTTGATAATATATTCTTTCCGTGTTAGTAGTGCCAACTCAGTTGATTTACCTTTTAAAAACCCATACAGGGCTGGTGCAATCAGTGAGTATTTGTTAAGAAATTCGTAGAGTCGCGCGTACATGATCTTTTCTATGCCCTTAGACAGAACAGAAATTTTATAGAGATTGGTCTAAAGTTATTTAAGTCATTTCGGTCACCAGCTTTGTAAATGGCAGCAACTTTTGCTACTTGTGCCGAAAAACACCCACTCTCTAGTACTAAATTATATAAAGCCGTCAACACAGGAGCTATGATGTCTATTACATACCTAATGGGTCCAATTTGCTTGTCGTTCAAGTCTCACGATTTTGAGTTCCTAAGTCTCCGAAATGTACTAATCACCTTCAACTCAGTCGACGGGAAGAATACCATACTTCCAGTAAACCGGTTAGTTCTATGTAACGAGACACTTGCGCAAGTTTGACCCGAGCCCCCCACTGATGCAAAATGCGTATTGAACAAGTGAGAAAGTTCGGTACCACTAATATTGCGGTTCTTGATATTAAGACAGGAAACATCTGACTGCACATTTTGTTGCAAAACATAGTTAATGCGTTTCCATTAGGCGATTGCTGTTAAGAGAGGGATCACCAAAAAATGCCGCAACATATTCTTCCTTGGAGACTTTAAGCGTCGTGTTTAGTTTATTACGGAAGGATTTATAGATGCGCAACTTTTCAGTATCCCTTGTTCTGATGAACTCCCAGTATAACCGGTTTTTTGTTTTAATTTCCTTTTGCAATTTTTCATTCTGGTTACGTGGCAATTTACACGAAAAATGTTTATTACACATGTTTACTATATCAAAGGTCCCGTTACAGCCTGCGGACTCTGGGACCCTCTTCTGCATATTAATATGTTTGTGTACCTTTACACAGAAATAAATTGATTTTGACTTTTTCTGAAAAAAAAAAGGCGAAGGCATCGTACATTGAGTTGGCGTCTGGTTGCCAGCGTCATTCCAGTCATATTTTGTATTTTTACGAAAACTGTTCAGAGATCGCTCTGTAATGTAGTGAAAACGTGTTTAAAGATTAATTTTTGGCGTAAGATCAGATTTATCGCAAAAAAGGCGAATATGGGAAGGTGATCGCTGATGTCCGAGGCGAGACAACCGCTTTCAACAACGTGCTTATCAGCAGGCACGATAAACAAATCAATTAGAGTCGCAGAAAGCGGCGTAACGCGTGTGGCTTCAGCATTAATGTTTACGAAAGCGTACGACTCTAATAATAATAATAATTCACTCCTTTGTTGGGTGCTATTTAGCATATCAATGTTGAAATCACCCCCTATGAACAGTGGATATTTATTTATTGACGCAAAATCAAAAAGGGTTTTCAAGAAAGCTAAAGAAGTCATGGAAGTTTGCGCCCGGTGGACGGTTAACAACCAGAAAAGATTTTGGAATTACTCCATACCCTTAGTTTTTCGTAGTCAGCAGGAGAAACTCAAAACTGTTCAACGATAGTCATGCTGTGGACGTTTGTTACCAGTAATAGTAGGCCACCACGTCAGCGATTTCTACGACTGAGAACAAATGCTTCATAGTATGGAAGTGCCAAAGGAATCGAATGTTCAATGTACCATGTGTCCGACACCATGATGGCATCAAAAGAAACACCGATCGAAGAATATAAAGTTGCTAAGCCATCATGCTTCTTTTCCATAGAGCGCGCACGTATGTGCATAAACGAGCAGGAATAACTTGAAAATGTTTCAGATTGTGAAGCTCCTTTACCATGTTGGTGAAATGCCGATTAAAACACGTTGTGTCACAGCGAATTAGGACACGCTAGCTTTTGCAGTCATCTCATCAAGGTCATTGAGCCTGGTTACTCTAAACACTGGAGATTTATCCTGATGGCGAGCAAGGATTTTACCGTCCTTTACCCACACGTACATCCAGCCAAGATCTTTTTCTTTGCAATTGCTGCACCGAGCAATTGCTTGTTTTGTCGCGTCAAGTGCTCATCGACGAAAATAGGATCGTTTCCGCCTAACCCAAGTTTTTGAGTCATAATTCACTGCTTCTTAGCTTTGGCCAGCACGTAGTTCCATTTTTCTCGGCGCATGAAGCGCGCAACTTTGTTAGATACATTTTCCTTTGCAGTTGGCACCCAGTGACAGACGTCAATATCATTTGGGGTGATTGCCTCCCCGATAATTTCTGTTATTTTCAAAACAGCCTAATGAGCGTCCGCGTCAACTGGAACGCCCTTTATCCCTACGTTGTTTGCCCGCGAATACTGTTCGAACTCATCTAACGTGGGAAACACATCGCTGTGTGGGGTTCACGGGCTGTGATTAGGTTTCCTGGATTTTTTCAGTCAACTGCACAAGGCAGGTCAAGTTTCCTTCATTGCGTAATGCGACGACGTCACCTGCATGCTATCACAAAGTCAGAGGTCCCAGCATCATTCCTTTGGTGCTTGCCTTCATGCATAGCGGGGTTTTTGTGGCATACTGTACAGCTAATTAGAGTTCTTGCCGTTTTTCCAATAAAATTTTAGTCTAAATACATCTCGCCTTTGTAAAGACGCTTTTCTTTTTTCAAGAAGAGAAAATATTGTAAACATGTGGCTTTTCAATAAAACAAGACTTACTTCGTGCCACCTTCATTGGTTTCCTCTTCCATATAGTAGTCGTCATAAAGACATGAAACTTGCGAAGCCGCGATGGAAGCCGCACGAGGCCTTCAAGCGTGCCCCACCCTGTGGCGATAGCTCTCTTCGAGGGTATCCGGTATCCGCCACAGGTTGATGAGATGGCGGTCTGGCACACGAGTATCAACATGTGTGTAGCTTCACTCACCGCTTTTATTGCACCTAGTAGTTCATGTCCAGTAACGGCATGTATGGTCGTGAATGATGTCCTGGGTTGGGCAAGCCTGAACTGCCGGAATGTCCTGATTCCGCTGCCAGTCGTGTACTAGATGATCCTGAAGAGCCCCTTCGAGAAACCATTTAACTCAATCTCGAGAAGGTAGGGATCATTTCCACACGTGGTGTGCTCGCGCCACAAACGGTTTACTGGGGCTATTCGACTTACCGCCTTGGACGTACGGCATACTCCGCGAAAAGCAGTCTGGCATTCGTTTTTCCCATAGATCTCTACGGCGTGGGGAACCCTCGGACTACCCGCGGGGAGCCCGAGACTGTGTCGTGTCGTGTTCTCTTCTGTGTCGAGAAGAGAACCGCTACGTCGTGTAGCGCGGAATAGACCCTGAGCCGAGACGGGTTGGGACCGCCAAGTGGTTGACAAGGAGCAGGTCGCCATCTTCTGCCACTAGTTTAAGGAACCGGCCTCACACGGACGATGTGTGGTAGCCCCAGTGAAACCAAGGGCATTGAAGTTACCGCCTGATACTACAAGTTGTGGTTGTTTTATACCTCGCAGCCGCCGGATCCAGTCGAAGTTCGTGCCATGGACAGCCGCATGAACATATGTGTATGCTACCAGACGGTTGCAGTGGCCTATGCCCATTCGAACCGTGAGCACCTCTTGTATTTCGTTGTTAAAGTCAGTGGTGGGCAGTTGACATAAAGTAAAATGGTGCAGGTGCTTATCGGTACCAACGGAGCATAACCGGTTTGGGCACTTGGCAACGAGAAATGCCTAGAGACACAGAAGTGGCTGCCTCCTAAGCGATCTCTATTGGTTAATAACTGACGCCGAAGCACTTCTAATGGCTGGAGCAAGCCCCGGTGCGCCTTGCAGACGTTCGGCCTGATGCTACCTTCAAGACGCGGACGCTGAAGCAGTGGCTCAACAAAACAGCGGTTTGTTCGCTTCACACACTGGTTAAAATGGAGGTTGCAGTCTGGCGCCAGGGATGGTCTTTTAAGACCGGATGGTCCTTCCAGATTTCCAGATGTACTGGCGGCGGCGCGTTAACGGCTAGCTCTAGCTGCCCTCATCAGCAGTTCTCAGCGCTCTCATCCGGAGGTGTGCTAGCAGGCAAGTCCCGCTCACAACGGCTCCCACGGCTTAGGCGGGGAGGGGGGGGGGGGGGGACAGAGGGGTGGAGGAGGTTTTTCTTAAACCCGGAGGTCCTCGAAAAAGGGCCAAGAGTGACGGAGCCCCGTCCGTCGCTTGTGCTCCGCAGAAGTGGCGTCCGGTCCAGCGTTCGGTAGCTGTCTGCTGAAAAACGACCCAGGCCAATCACGCACACCCGTTGTATACAATCCCCCGTGCCCGTGCGCACCGTTTCACTCAAGGAATTTATGGCGTCCGCGATCACTAGGTACGCCAGTCACACCGTTTCCGCCATTGCACATAAACAGCAGCACGCGTCCAAGGACGGAGCGAACAGCGTCGACTCCTTCAAACTGAATACCACGATCTGCGCACGATCTGAATCACGATCTGCTCGTGCTCCGAGGAGCGGATGTGTTTAGCTTCGGACCGTCAGCGCGTAATCCCCCGCAGTTCCACTGCACAGGCAGGAGAGGTGTTGATAGCTTAGCCGCCGGTGCCACGCTGCGGGATGGCCGATGTGATGACTTGCTGCATGACGGTTGATAAGAGGTGTGCCTAGCCGGGCAGCGCAGGTAGCAGGGTTAGGCGTGGCAGAAACTGTTGGAGTACCTTGGTCGCGATGGCTTCTGTTACCTCTGCTGTCAGAGCAGTGTAATCAGACGAAGCTATCGCACACCGGGGCCTAAATCTTGCGCGGAGCTCCTGGAACCGTTTCTCATCCGAGTATTGGAATTCGTCACACCGCCATTGAATATCTGCTATGACCTGCTCGCATAAGCACTGAATAGTGATGATCTGGTCGTGAAGGTCGCGCAGGGGAGCAAAAAAGTCCGTAGGTGCATGCCCACAGTGTGACGTCTGTGACCTCCCTGGAATGGTATGGATGGTACTGCCGTAGACGGATCGACAATTGAGCTAGAACTTCGCAGTGACTCTTGAACAGCTTGAAGTAGTGACACGGACACAAGAAGGAAGTAGAGAGATCAGAGCACTGAAATTCCGGTCTACTTCCTTTTTCTTCTGTCGGTGTCGAGTTTGCGCTAATTAAGACATTCAAGATGGTACTCCTGGCTGGGCTACTGCCTTCCGTGATGAAAGCGTACGTCGGTTTGATTATACTGCAACCAACACTTTAGAACGCACCCGTGGAGGCGAGTGACTTGGAGGTAAAGTGGGAACGCCTTTAGCCTCCTGCTGCAGGCAGATTTCTTCCGGTTTATTCTCACCGAGAGCCCGCTTCCCCAAAGGCAGCCATAATTTTAGCTGTGGGCCCTTTATCTGACTAAAAGTCTGCGCCTGCTGGCGTTCATGCACACTCTTTACCTAAGAGACCTTTACACTGCAGTTGAATGCGCGATCAGTATAGGCACCGGACATTGAAGTTTGCGCGCGACTGCAGCGCCATCTCTCGCCGCCGCTTAGCAACTCTGGGTCGGTGGATGTCGTGACCGGCCGTTCAGCGCACGTAAAAACACGCGTGGTGCGTGCGGTTCGACGTTGTGTGGCGGAAGTTTTTAGAAACATAGTTATAATTGCAAGTTGCAGGGTCCGAAAGGATCAAAATGCTGCAGGAAAGAATTAGTGGCACGCCGCTCCTGCTGCGTGAAGGACTGCCACAATCGCGAAAGGCAGCCGCCATCGTTCTGTACAGGTTTCTCGGGCAGCCCTGGAGAAGGAATGGATTTCAGCAGTAAGAAAGCCATGACATTTTAAATGCAGAGCATTTCAGTAACTCACGATGTTACCCGCGTTGACGTCCGTATCCGCACCGCACCCCTCCTACTATATATATTTTCTGATGGAGGCGAAAAGCAAAAACGCCCGTGTGTACGAGATTTCGGCGCACGTTAAAGATCCCCAGGTGGTCAAAATTATCCGGAGCCCTCCACTACGGCGCGCCTCATCGCCTGCATTGCGTCGGCGCGTTTTTAAACCCTACAATCAATCAATCCCTACTATATATAAAAAAAATACTATCCGGCGCCCGGTTTCGATCCCTTCGACCCTGCGGGCGGAACGCAACGTACATGGTGCTCTACTCACTGCGCCACAAAGCCGACACAGAATGGGACGCTGCGAACGCGCCTTATATCGTTGACTCATTCAGATTACTGCTGACGAGCGCTCTCTCGTCAGCAGTTGCCACAAGTGCAACAACATTAACGTAACGCAAACTACTTAACGTCGTGCGCCCCCGAAATGCTCTGCATTTGATCGTGCCCCTCGCGAGGGGGATGTTTCACTGCGTCTTCTCTCGGTCGCGGGACCCGTGGCGCCATCTGGCGGAGGCGCGGCACAACTCGTAGCACTTTCTTTGAAAAAGCGCCTCGAAACCGCGGCAAATATGAAATAGGGATGACGCGCTTTCGAGGCAATCCGCCGACGCGGCTGCTTTGTGTACAGTTTAGGGGCCAAGCCGCTTAGGGGCTGGGGCTTTCGCCCCAAACTTTGAGGTGGAAACTAGTCACGCTGAATTGTCATTCGTTGTACTTCCCTAGGCGGTGTGTCGCTGAGCCGCATGTGTTGCTCAGTTCATCCCAACACTTGCAGTTGCAGATCTCTCACACTTACCGGCTTGCCATACGCCCACATGTGCCTCAGGGCCTAACGATAAGTCCCGTGGAATGTAAAAAAGAAACCTGACCCGTGCTTTTTTTTGTCAGTAGAAGGAGTAAAGTTATGAGTACGATTACGGTTTATGCGCAGCGCAGACACGAAGGGCCGTAAAACTAAAACGTTTGCTTTCAGTGTTCCATACACAGCGCGCGCTGCGATGAATCGCATGCCGTCGTAGTATTGCATAACACAAGGTATTACGGCTTCCGCCAATATGTGTATTTTATAACATTCACGGCCCCCGCCAATAGTGTTTATCAGCAGAAACCTTTTTTAGCGACATTGTTCGAATGGATGCCAAAAGGCGGCACAAGAATATTTCACAGCACGCGCGGGTGATGCCAAAAGCAATGTTAAGACGGTCAATACGCATCTCGCTTACTGCCCTACTTTGTTCCGCGAAGTGTACAGAGTTAGGCCACGCATTCCAAGCGACAGCGTGGCAAGCTATCAAAGGCAAGGTTGCATTCACTCGCGCTGACTTCTTTAATGCGTTTTGCGTACTCTGAAAGTTGAGGTTACTATTGTTTAAGCAGAGGATGAGGAGGTGGAGGAAATACCTTTTTTGAGAATTCTGAACGGCCTGAACAAACTGCATCACAATTAGGCCGCTAAGACGACTGTAACATTACTCACAAGATAGAGGCCGAAACTAAACGGAATCTGCGTAAAGACAACCGCAGCTCCGCAGCAGATTTCCAACTGTGTGAACTGCGTTTACTTTGTCCTCAGATAAGATAATAACGTTTGGAATCCGTTGTTAATTAGTGGACAACACCAATTGAGCTGGAGCAGGGCACAGAAAACGTAACTGCAGTGTGGTTGCGCGAACAGAGGAAACAAGAACACAAACACGCTTCTGTCGTGGAGTGCCGTTGTATACGCTGGGTCACTTTATTAGGCTGTAAAACAAGGAAAAATTTATTACTGACCTGAATTGGCGCCGTAAATAAGCTTCCCTTGCTGAGTAAGGGACTTCGCAACGATGTGTGTCCCATCAATTTCTTTCACGGCGTACACGTGCGCGGGCACGTACAACCTCTGTAACTTCTGGCGCACGCGAGGCCGACAGTAGTAGTTCAGCCCCGTAATTGTCCGGAAATCGCACAGAAGCACTTGAGACATGGGGAAACTATTTGCCAGAACAGTTTTCAAGCACGAAACACCGTTCAAAAACTATCGCAGAATCGCAAAAAACAAACAACCGAGAGGTGCCAAATATATGAACGCGCGCTCGCTCCGGTGGTGGTGGTGGTAACACGCATTTATTTTTATGTACAAGGGATACAAAGACGCCATGTTACGCTTTAGCGAATTTTGGTGTCTAGGGGAGATGGATTAGGTAATGGGAGTTGGGGAAAAAGTAGGATACATCCAATGGTACACCCAATTGGGTGTGGAATTAAAGGAAATGGTGAAGACCAGAGTCCTCGACGAGTTTCGTAGAGCGACGAGCAGGCGCCGTTCTTCGCTCTGATTGGAACTGCCTGGATAAAGCCGTCTGGCTCTCACCGACCCAAAGTTAGCTCAAGCTTCCGCGGGGCGGCGCTGGGTGTACTTATTCGTTGCGCCCTCTGAGCAGTGACCGGTCCCTATAGCCGGCCCTTTTTCAGAGACGACAGTATGGCGGCTCTTCTGCACATGTGTCGCCGTCGTAAGGTTTGCCACAAAGGCTGGTGTTCAGGCAATGTTCTTTTATGGGTCTGTCACTACGCTTTATAGCCAGCGCTTCATGGGAATACTTTGAGTCTCATAAAAGTATTCAAAAGGCGTGAAGGTAATAATACCCTAAAAATGTATTCTGAGCAATGCATCTGTGCAGAGTAATTCAGCCGACTTTAAAGGGTCTCGGCGTATAGATCTCCATGATGATACATAGGACCTTAAGGTGGTATTTAATAAACGTTCCCGCTGCCTTCCTACTCTGGTATAAGTTCATTAGAATGGTTCTACAAAAATGTATACCCGTACAACACAATCTGGGGCAGTAGTGCAGCCGACTCGCTGCAGTAGGGGCTCGGTGTATAGCAGAGCGTTTAGCATTTGTCCGACAATGCGCACTTTGAAAGTTTCTGCAATTTACTTCTAGTGACGTGCATGGAAAATCACTATACCTTCTTGGTGAAGAGCACATCAGGAAGAAAGTCACCGATGGGAGTGATAAAGTATTTTGAATCTGCGTTTCTCCTACGCTCCGTCGAAGCTGCCAAGCGATTCATGACGGATCTCCTCCGTGGGCTCGAACAGGGATTACACATAATCGGGAGAGTTCACAAAAGGCCGAGACTCTCATGAACTCACCGCATGCAGAAGATACCAGAATAATGGCTCCATGGCAGTTAAGGCAAAACTTTCAGCTGTTCACAACTACAAAGTCAAAAGAGCGCCGCGGATCCGTTCCAATAGTTGAAGACCTGTTGCGGTCGACCATTAGCGGAGCAATCGTTTGAAAGGCACATTAAGTACTTAAACGTATCTACCCCACTGCCAAAAATATACACTAAAGCTCTTCTTTGTACAATTAATCAGTCCTGGGAGCAAGGAACGGTGAACGAACACTTGAAGCTAACCATCATTCATCCCCATTCCTAAGCCTGGAAAAGACTCTCGTCAACCTGAAAGCCTTCGACCGATTGCCCTCACACCTACTATTTGCAAGCTCACCGAGAGACTCATGAACAACCGGCTGCAATACCATCTCGAGCAAACGGCCTTGTTACATCCATCCCAAACCGGCTTCCACCCCAACCTGAGTACCCACAACTACATATACTTCGCCGAGTAATTAATAGACAATCTCGAAAACACTGACCTGATTACATTCTGGCCGTCGATATGCGCAAGGCATTTGACAACGTCAGCCAGAATGTCATTATTCAAGAAGAACTTCAGCAGCTCAGAACTGGATATGCAGCTTCCTGGAGCACCGACCAATTCGATTCCACAGCAAGAGTTCCCAGTGGACACCTCAACTTTTCTTGATAGAGGAGTTCCACAAGGGTCAATACTCGGCCCACTTCTTTCAACTTGGCCATAAACAGAGTGGCTCGTGCACTAGAGCGATACACCTCAGCCCGATTTGCTATTTACGCCGATGACATTGTCGTCTGGACGGAAGCGGCTGACTACAATTGCAAAGAGCGCATGCAAACTGAACTACGGGCAGCAGTATTCAGCCTTGAAAATTCCATCGCAGAACTTGGTTCGGAGCTTTCACCCAGAAAAACAGAATTCCTTAGTATAGATGCACGGCGAATAAAAACCCGGCCCGAACTACTGACACTTGAATATGGGTACCAAAGTTTTAGCCTCTAAAAAGAGCACTATCCGACTACTCGGCGTCTCTAGGTTAGCAGCTGCAACAGTCCCAACGCGTGGATTCGCACACTATGCACAACCTGGCGACAGACAATGCACCTAATTTCCCGCATATCAAGCAAATTCGGCGGATCCAGCCAACGGGCCTGTCTTACGCTTGCGCGAGCGGTGGCGGTCGGCAGAATCACTTATGGAATACCAGCATACATTTTGTCACAAAAAACATTTACGATACCTGAATACCTGTACCGTGAAACAATCCGTACAATCACTGGGCTCCCTAAGCATACCCACTTTGATATCCTCGAACAGGTCGCTCAACTGCCGCCACTCACCAGCATAGTGGAGGAAACGCAACTTAGGCACCAGCAAGGCCTTGACCTCACACCGCAGTCGAAGCACTCAGACGATGGGATCTGCAAAACAGCGAAGTCGACCCCACGCTAATACCCCATTCAATCCCACCCTGGGATCGTCGAACAACCGGTATCGTGCGCCGGAAACCAATCCCAAGACGAAACACGGCTGTAGGGAACGATATATACGCAAACTTAAGCAAGACAAAGGTCCTGATGAATGGGACATCTTCACTTGACGGTGCGCAAGCGGTGATTGCCTGGGTATGCCCTGAACACCCTGCCCTCAATGGCCGCCGCCAAATGTGCACACTACGGCCCCCGCCAAAGAAGCTAACTCCTTGGAATCTCTGGGTGTTTGAACAACTGCAACGCTTCTGCACCACTAACGTCACCAAGTTCAGACTAATTACGGACTCTCGTACACCGTCCCTCGAGCTCAACGTAGGGCCTTGACTCACAATGCAACTGCCAATCATATTGCCGCGAACCAGTATGGGTTTTTTGTTTATTTATTGTTTTGTTAACTGCCCACCAGCTCGCTCTGTTTTCTGTGTGTCGCTAGCGAAGCACGTCTCCATTCTTTATTTTTATGCCGCACGGGCTATCTCATTCAGATAAGCAGACTGTTTCGTCCTAACGTCAACTAGCCCAGAATAATCGTATTTGATCTAAAATGTTCTGGATGTAAATCGACGGTTCTAGAAACACTCGCACCGAAAGATAAAAGCCAGCAGAGCAGACGCCGTGGCATTCGAATCGCCGAGCTCGCCTGCACACGTCACTTTGTTGACTGCTGCTTCGCCGCCTGTGTATTCTTTGAGTTGTTAGGGGAGCACAAGTTCGCTCTTCAATAAACTTGTTTTCCTTGAAGACAACTGCGCCGTCTTTGACTTCACGACAATATCATAGCACTAATACAGACCCTCCAGCAACAAGCACGATTGTTCGACTTGCGTGGACACCTGGTCACAGGGTTGGAGCAGATGGGAAATCAGCAAGCCAACGACGCTGCAAGGGAGTGCCTCTAACCTCTCCTCCCATGATTTCCAACCCTCCGCCGGCGCCTACTCCAGTAACATGGTATTTTCAGCGCCAACGCTTGCAACAAGAAAGCCGTAAGCGGCTCCAAGACATTACCCCTCAGGGCTTCTTGCCTGCTGGAATCCCCCTCAGATGGCAAGAAGAAATTTTTATTAACAAGGCCTACGCAAACGCGGCTTATACCCCCCCAGACGTAACCCGAAAATGGTATAACGGTGCCACTTCCCTCACATCGGCACCCACGTGTACCTTTTGTGGGCAGGCTACAACGCCTAACCTGTACCATTTAATCTGGCACTGTACGACATTCGACAAGGGCAGAGCCGCCTGCTTGATAAGTGGCCACTGCCATCTGACGCTCAGGCGCACTTACAGCTACTACACGCGGAGTAACGCATCCTTACTGGAGCAATAGGCAGATACGCACTAGAGAGTGGTCTCTACAAAGCAGTATAGAGAGAGCCTGACCATGTGTTTTTTTAGGCGGCCCGCAAGAACGAAGACGCTACGAAAGGACCTATGATTCCACCAATGAACTTCAGTGGTATCCCTCTTCATCCCTTCCCCACTTACCCTTCTCCCCCAGGGCTTCGTGCCTCCTTTAAATAAATCATATTCATTCATTCTAAAGCCTTTCACCTTTATGAAGCGTAAACTGCAGACTCGTGAGTTGTGGGCTGGTGGTCAGTGTGACTCGTCGACATTGATGGCCGCTCCCATTGCGCTGTTTTCGCAGCATGCAGCGAAGCAGTGAGGTGCATAAGAATTGATTTTGGAGGTTTTTGTTACTCGATTTGTGCAACCAACAGGTTCACACAGTCGGGGCGTCACGCGAAGGCCATGACTGCGCACACAGTGGACCCAGCTGGCGATAAATGAGCCCCAGAAGGTGAGGCACGAGCGCCCATGACTTCACGCCTTGCGCCGATGGTCGCAGCGCATGCGCAAATGGCACTTTGGAAAAACGACAATCTGGGCGCTCGGCAAAGCAATTTTACTCTGCCCCTGCGTTGTTGTTTGATACAGAAATTGACCGGCACTGTAAAATATAAATAAAATACACCTTGGAGTTCGCAAGGAATTGACCCCACGTTTCCAGAAAATGAGACGAACCCGTTGCTGCCGCGGTACTTCAACAATTTTCCGGCGGCCGAAGGCAGGCTGAACAAATATCGGAGGGTTGGCTTCAAAGCTGGACGAGTTTAGAACACTGAATGGTAACGGTAATATGGCCAGTATTACGTCGTAAGGACTGCTTACAGTGTAGTAAATAAAGGTTCGCATTTCAGGCACTTATAAGATATTCGAGCATGGATGGAAGAAAGCGCAATTCTCGGGAAACTGCAGGAATGACTTATGCAATTATAATCTCTGTTAACGAACATTAGACATCGTACGGGTTATAGTAGGGTGCTATGCGTAGCATTCCGGGACATTACTGGGCATTTCAAGGAGCAAAAAAAGAATTTCTGTTTGGAAGTTTTCAGGACAATATAGCGAGACAATCAGAGCGCAGTAAACACTGGGTGTACAGTCGTCCACCGTCGTAGCTGAAGCAACACTTTCCGCACCTACGGTCCTCTTCTCTCTTATCGTAAGGTATTTACTCACAACTTTTGCACTCCTCTGAAGTTAAAGGTGGCACTGAAGTCCTCCAACACTGGTTTTTCACCGTTTTACGTCAGAATGTTCGGGCTATGCTACGCTAAAGTAGAATATGATGCTCAAACTAAGCCGTGGGCGACTGTCACACCACAGGTCACTCCCTGAAAACCTTGAAACAGTGATGCTCTTCTGGCCAACTGATTTCCCATGAGTTACGTGGCAGGGTCGGAAACTAGGCTTGAAGAAGTGAGTTCAAGTGCAACTTTAAACATAGACGGCGAGGCGAAGTTGTAGAGCATCGGATTCCGAAATGTTATATGCAGACGGCGATGATTTTTTGTTTGATAGCCACAGACATGAACGAGTGGCTCATAAATATTTGGGGCAAAATGCCCCCGACCTACCTTTAGCTTTTTCTTGCAGAAAAAGCGGAAGAAATGCTTTTCAATGACATTGACGCTTTGACGCTTTGCTTATGCAGCATGATGAAATACCGGCAATGAAGGAACACGAACATTTTAAACGTTGTAATATCCTGACGAGCGCAGGAATTACAAACTTAACGGGAACAATTGAATGTTTGAAGGAGATAAAACATGGCTGCAACAAAGTATGGAGCACTGTTGGGGTATAACAAGTAGCATGCCTTACAAAAAATTTCGAAAGGCGTAACGGTTTCGGGAATCACATTTCAAGGCGAACAAGTTCGTTTACACTCAGGTCTCAGGGTTAAGTAACGATCGAAGTAGTAGAGATACGGGCTAGGTATCGCTGTGAAGGCGGCGAAGCACAATGTATAATATGATTAGAATAGTCGTGAATAACTGTGGATCACCACAAGAGGGCCACTAAAATCTTCAAGAACGCAGCGGCAAAGACTAGAATGTTTACCATGAAATATGTGTACGATAAGCTTAGAAGCAAAGGCCACCTCGATGATAAAAAGAATTTAAATTGACGTGAACGGACGACTTCATTGCAAATATCGAGCCGGAAACGTTCAACGAGTTGTAGGGGGAAGAGAGATGTAATATCAAAAAGAAAAATCTGTACAATGACTTCAAGGACAGTACTTTGCTGTTTTAAGGAATAGACGGTATTCATATGAAAGTTTAGCGGGCGATTTATTCTCTTGGCAGCCTCCATTTACGCTATTACCTCCATTACGCTACCTGCATTATAAAATTTCATTTCATGTATTATACCGTCAAGGCCAGGGGCTTTACACAGGGGAGTGCGTAAAAACAACAAAAGATACAACAAAAGCAGCATGAGTGATGATATACATTATCAGATAGTGCCGGCAAAAATGGTGTCAACTAAGTTCCTTCGGAATTGTAGAGGCTCTGTGATGGAAGCTGTTGGCCCGGGAAGGTGGTTCCGTCCTGCGATGTCCTGGGTATAAATGACTGCGAACATGTCTTAGTGTGACAATGCATACTCCTACTTTATGTTGATGATCAATGCGTGAAGAGACATAGGATGGTGAAGGAATGAAGGATGTGCGGAGGAACCGGAGAGTATTGGTAAAAATCTTGTGGAAGAAACAAGACGGAAGTACTGGCGACGAGTTGCTAGTTCTGGTACAACAAAGTGAGTTTTTCATGGAAGTGACACTCGATTGTACGACTATAATTACGGTAGAGAAACGGGCGGCAGTATTTGAACGCGTTCAAGAGAGTTAGAATAGAGTTAGAAGAGAGTTAGAAGAGAGTTAGAAGAGAGCTTTCACAGCCGGGGTCCCAAATTGGGGAAGCATATTCAAGTTTTGGGCGGACTAATGTTTGATACAGCAGTGTTTTTAGGGCAAAGAGGGCAGTAGAAAAGTTTCGGAGGAGGTAACCTAGCGTTCGTATTGGCATTGTTAATTATGTTATCAATGTGAACAGACCAGTGAGCTCGAGGATATGTGTACTCCTAAATAATGGTAAGATGTTACAAACTCGAGAATAGAACTGCTAAGTTTATAGGAAGGTAGAGCAGAAGGTTTAAGTCTTGAAACCCGTAAAATTTTGCACTTGTTAGTGTTGAGTTCCATCTTCCATGTGTTGCACCAGGACGTGATTGCGTTAATATCTGTTTGCAAAAGTTTAATATCGTTGTCATCAATAATTTCGCGAAAAATAACGCAATCATCCGCGAACAAGTGGATGTTAGACGAAACGCAGCCAGGTAGATCATTAACGTAAATTAAAAATAGCAGGGGACCTAGAACAGAGCCTTGTGGGATTCCAGAATAAACGGGACTGGGTGAAGATTCGTGATTATTGGCGACTACATACTGTGACCTATTAAGGAGGAACAATTCAAGCCATGAAAGAAGATTAGCATCAAGGTTTAGTTTACTCAGTTTTAAAAGAAGTAGAATACACATTGCGCATGAGCGGTGGTCCAAAATCAAGTGAAGCTTATCAAGGACAGTGAATGATAACAGTTGCGTTTCGCACGAGAACGTCTTGCGGAAGCCGTGTTGAGCCGGGGTAAAAAAGGAGTTCGATTCAAGGAAATTTATGAGACTAGAAAAGATAACATGTTCAAGAATTTTACATGGGATGCTTGTTAGTGATATGGGGCGATAATTACAGGGCGAATGTCTATTACCGGACTTGTGCAGCGGGACCACCTTCCTGACCTTGAAATCAGCAGGTATTTCGTGGGTGTCCAGGGACTGCTGAAATATTTTAGATAGGGCAACAGGACAACATGCAACAGTGTTTCTCAGAAATTTTGCTTAAATATAAATCTGGACCTGGACTGGAAGACACTTTCAATGATTCGATTATTTTTGCTACACCACGCGGATCGATTACAATAGGAGTCATTAAGGGGTAATCAAAATTGGCCGTGCATATCGGAGCCGAGCTAACTGTACGAACGAAGTTTTTGCAGAATTCGGTATTAAGGACAAAAGGGCACTCGGTGTCGGGTACAGACTGGTCATTGCTATCTGTTAGTTGAATACAGTTACTTTTGGCCGGATTAATGACGCTCCAAAATTTATGTGGGTTAGCACTAGCAAGCAACGATGGTAACGTGTTTTGAAAAAAAAATCGTTTTTGCTTGTTTTACCGCTGAAATATATTCGGTATTAGCGGCTTTGTACGCGTCCCAGCGGACAGTCGAGGTTTGACATTTCTTTGCAGCTCGGTATAATCTTTTTTTGCGATTTGACAGTCTCTTTAGATAAGTGTTATACCATGGCGTTTTATATTTGTTTTGAGACTGCGTGAAGGGATATACTTACGAACTAGTTCATGAACTTATTTTTAAACGTTTTTCAATTATGCTCCAACGAGTGTTCCGCGAAGTTTTCTATGAATGCATCTACAAATATTGAGAGTTCACTATTTATGACTTCAAAGTTTGCCCTTGCGTAATCATGCATTACTTTCGTGGTACGCGTGTTTTTAGGAACTGGAAAGGTTTATCTCAAATGAAAAAGAAGATGGTCAATCATTCCTGGTAAATATGGTATCTCCGGACTACTTCAGGATATGTTGTTAGAATTAGTCCAGTGTGTTAGCCGTGCGTTGTTATTCTAGTTGGCGTCAGTGACAATTTGTGAAAAATTAAAATTTCTACGTATGCCCAACAGTTTCCAGTTCACTAAGACGTGGATGACATGAGAACTGTAGCGATTTCTTGATAGCAAGTAGCACACCACCACCCCGGCGCGAAGTCCAGGCACAGCGATAATTGAGAAGGATGATACATATTAAAGAATTCACTGTCATTCACATTGGAATGAAGCCAAGTTTCAGTTAGAGCGATGATGTCAGCATTGCAAGTGTCGACCAGAGAGTTAAAAAGATCGCGCTTGTTAGTGATGCTTCGAACATGTGCAAGCAGAACGGTAATGCGTGGTGCCAACAAAGATGCACCAGCTCCCCTCAATGCATCCTAGCTGTCATGGACGAGTGCATTCGGCCCATTATCAACATCCAAGGGTGCGCGTGTCACTTCCTTAATGCTGTCCGTTGCCCTGTCGTACCTGAAACATTTATTATTTGCAAAAAGCTTGTTGTGCGGTAGTGTGAAAGACAATGGTTGTGACCGGTTTCTAGCAAACTCTATAAGCTTTCTTCGCGCCAACCGCGTGGCTGGTGAGAAGTCATCACAAATAGAGACTTCTTGTAGCTTTAGCTTTGGTCGGGCGGAAAATATCTTTTCTTTGAATCTAAAGTTGGCCAGTTTCATGATCACGGGACGGCATTTCGTTTCATCGAACGTACCAAGGCGATGTGCGCGTTCAACTACACTTTGGGGAAAAACTTCACCAAGTGCGGATGAAAGAACTGCTATACTCGGTGACAACTTAAGAACGGCACCAGAAGTTGCCGCTGTGCCTTATCACCGTAGCCGGATGTTTCTCCGCGCGGCGCAAGTAGGGCGTTACTGGGAATATTTTGAACATGACGTGAGCAGTCCCCTTGATTTTTTGGACTGAATATACTTATAAAAGACTCGCAGTGACGACAAAACAAACTGCGTGAGACAAGGCAGAGGATATCACATCCATAGCAAACCCCTTTTCAAAACGCGCGCGCACTGACGTCAGGGGTCCGGCGCTTTGGCGGGGGGATACACTACATGAGGTGGTGCCGTTCTTCAGTTGTAACCGAATATAGTGTTTTTTCTTCAGTTTGCTGCCACGCCTCGCGCGAGTCGGGAATGCCGTGAAAAATTACATTGTTTCGCCTTGAGCGATCCTCAAGGTTATCAAGTTCGGGAATTCAGTAGCAACTGCTGAACCGCTACTCGCTCTGTGGCTTCTTCGATACCCGCAAGGTTGTCACCGTAAGCGTCGCAAGCGCAAGCTTTACTTTCAATGCATTCAAGACGGCGAGACATGTCAGCACGTTTTAGTTCTAAGGTCTGGTGGCTTAATTTCATTTCTTTAACATCCGACATCACCTCAGCTTGTGATCTAGCGATTTCTGTGGTCCTTTCGTTAATTTCTTTAAGGAGCTCGAGTACAGTGGCATATCCTTCAGGCTGAGCTTCATCCTGAGCTGCCAGAGTCAGTTCGTAAGGCACCCTTCTTATTGGGGCCGGGATTAGTCTCGTCATCCCCCGACGCAAGGAGCAAAAGTCGACATCAATACACTCAACAATGTCAACATAACATTGTGCGACATGGGAAGCAGTGGACAGAAAGCGGTTGTCGCTTCGTTTTAGTGAAGATAGTGAGGCAGTTACGCACCTGCGGTACGAAGTAACGCTGTGCGTCAGGCATTGTGCCACGAGCGCTGCTCCCATGCCCACTGAAGGGGACATCGCCGCGAAGGCAGTTTATGTACATGCTGGCTGTAAGGGCGCTGGCAAACAGTTCCGCAATCCAGCAGCGAGGGGATTGCCTGCAAATAGCGCTTGAGTCGACGAGGGGGTACGATAACGACGGTTGGCGAACGGGTAATCCAAGCTCTCAACAAACAGAGGATGAGCATCACACGTGGGAACGCCGGCTTGTCGTAGAACCATGAAGCGTACGTCAGCCAACAATACCTGCGGTATGACGAAACGTGTGCGTCTGGCAACATAGACCCTTTGCAAAACGGCCCAATCGTTGGCGGAAAAGCAGCAAGCCACTCGGCAACACTGTGCACCCACTGCGCCGCCATTAGAAAGGAAGCGAAAACGCTGCGAGCACAGAGTTTCTATATGGTTTCTATGGAGTAGCTACCGTCCACCGTCCCCGTAATTGCATACGCGTTCCACGAAGTGGTGTTTCCCACTGCAGGATGGGAAAATAACTTTGCCGCCCTTCCTTCGATAGAAGAGCGCCTATTCAGGAGTTTTATTCTTCGAGGTCGACCACTGAAAGGTCCCTACGAGTACGAGCGAATTCATACGTTCAGCGTGGAGTCCTACGTTACGCCATCGTCAGTGTTGACAAACAGCAGCAAGCAAGGTAGGATTTGTTGCTAATTAAAGAATAGCCTTAGCGCTGCCTCCTGTTTGGTGTCGAGTTTTAATTGTGTTAATCGATGCGCCCTTGCCCGTGGTAGCGGCGGCTGGCCGCTATGAGAACGGGCTATGAAGGGTCCGTCTCTACTGAGCACTCACTTTGCGTATGTTCAAACTTTCAAAACTATTCGCGAAAATGACCAAAGCATGCATAATGAAACTGATTTTGATCGTCTTTGCTAGAGGTCATGTGTGGGATTTTTCACGCCTCTGTACTTGCGGCGCTTAATTTTTTCCATCGGTGAATGCAGTGCTAATGGCGGGAGCGATATGTCGCACGCGTGCGTCAGCAGCGAGCAGAGGCAGTCGACCTTGAGAGGAACTCAGAGGAAGGAACAAACGACAAAGAAAGAAATAGGGAGAAAAGAAGGGCACGTCTCAACTCGCCCAAGACGAGCCGTTGTGCAGCGGAGGTAGATAAGCGGAAGCGATTTGACCAGCGTTAATCTTCGAAAGGTTAGCTAGCGCAAAACACCACTTTAGGAGAGAAATATGACTACGGCGATGGGTCCAACAGACTCGTGGGGCAACAGATCGGGGCAACAGACTCGTGAAGGGTGGGCGGAAAAACGCGCAACCGCAAACGGCGTTGCTACGACCTGCTTCCTTTCTAATGGCGTCGTCGCGTTCACCACCAGTGTTACCACCGCTGAATTCCAGTGTTGTCCGCCTTTTTGCAAAGGGTCTATTACCTCCATTTACGCTATTATAACGCTTAGAAGTGGAACATTTACGAAATCAGCGTTATTCTGGAAATGCAGGGCGTTTTCCGTAGTTTCCTAATAGTAATACTTTTCTTTATTTTTAGTTTTTCAAAATTTCGAACGGCCAATTATCTCCATTACGTTATTATATTCACTGCATTCGCAATCGCAACTTTCGCGAAATCTGCATTATTATGGAAATGCCATGCATTATACCTTTCGCAATTTTTCTTATTTTTTATACAGTTCGTTAACTCCAACTCGCACATCTCGAAAAACCGGCTAAGTCAAACTTTTTCGCGGAGCCGAACCATTTCCTATACGTCCCATGTATTTGTTGCCCTTTATTTCGAAGTATTTTTGGGCCAAACTGCGGATATCTCAAAATCTTCACTGAGAGTGGAACGAAAATATCGCCACCCCGGACTTTTTCATAAGATTCGCGCAATGCGCCGCGCGTAAGCCCCTCGATTTTTTTCTTTGGTAGCCGCGCCCACCACAAAGCCGATGTTTCCCCGAACGTGAAGTGTGAGCCTAGAGGCATATCAACTTCATCAAGCAACGCTGTGGCACGTCATGTGACTGTAAAGACATGCGCAGTGTACTAGAGGATAGAGGTGTGTCGTGCGGGGAAAAACCCAACGGAGAGCGCAGGTCCTTTTTTCTCTTTCAAACCTTCATGAAAAGCAAGATTAGAAGCTGCTGTTGAAGTGTTGGTAAGTAGTAGCGCCTGTTTTGCAAGAACTCGATATTTCATGGCAATTCGCGCAACTCTTTGCTTCTCTCGAAATTCGATATCTCGAAATATTTCCCGGTTTTTACTACTTCGAGTTAACGATGCGGGTATTGCTGTGTTTCAAAATTTTGTTCGATCAATTACCTCCGTTTACATTATTACAACGATTACATTTGGAACTTTCTTGAACTCTGCATTATTGCGAAAATGCAGGGGTTACATGGTTCGCCAGTTTCTGTAATTATTTTATATTTTTCTTATGTTGTTAGTTTTCCAAAATTTCGTTCGAACAATTACCATATCTCATTTACGCTATTATGACGATCACAGGCGGAAATTCCGCGAAATCTGTATTATTCTGGCAAAGTCATGCGTTATACGTTTTCCTATTTCCGTAATTTTTTCATATTTTTTTAACTTCTTCAAAATTTCATCCAAGCAATTATCTCCATTTACGTTATTATAACGATTACTTTTGGAACTTTCGCGAAATCTGCATTACTCGGGGAAAGCCATGCGTTATACGTTTTCCAATTTTCCGTATTTTTATCATATTTTCTATTTTTAAGTTCTTCAAAATTTCGTCCATCTCCATTTGTGTTATTATAACGATTACTTTTGGAACTTTTGCGAAATCTGCATTATTGCAGATTTCTCGTAGTTGTTTGTGTTTTTCTTATTCTTCTAAATTTTCAAAATTTCGTTCTAGCAATTATCTCCATTTACGCTATTACAACGGTTAGAGGTGGAACTTTCGCGAAATCTGCATTATTGTGGAAAAGCCATGCGTTATACGTTTTCCCATTTTTTGTAATTTCCTCGTATTTTTTTTAATTTTTAAGTTCTTCAAAATTGTCGTCCAAGGAATTATCTCCATTTACGTTATCATAACGATTACCTTTGGAACTTTTGCGAAATCTGCATTGTTGCAGATTTCCCAGTAGTTGTTTATATTTTTTATTCTTCTAGATTTTGAAAATTTCGTCCCAGCAATTATCTCCATTTACGCAATTATAACGATTACAGGTGGAACTTTCGCGAAATCGGCATTATTGTGGAAATTCCATGCGTTATATGTTTTCCCATGTTCCGTAATTTTTTTAATATTGCGTTATTTCTTACTTTTTCCACATTTCTTTCGACCACTTATCTTCATTTACACTCTTATGGTGATTACAGGTGGAACTTCTGCGATATCTACATTTTTGTGGAAATGCAGCGCGTTACACGGTGGGGGTTGGGGGTACTGGTGGGGGTATTGTGGGGGTACTCTGGTGGGGGTGGGGGTACTCGGAAAAAATGCTACGCAATGAAACAGTCGAGATGCTGGTCTTCGCTAGCTTTCACTTGGCTTTCCTTCGGACTGCGCATCTTCTCTGTAGATTGGAAAAAGCTGATGCCGCCGAGCGCACGCAGTCTTTCTGACCGAGGGAAACACCTCCACGACAGAGCTTACGTTATCACTAGGTGCAGCTAGTGTCACTCGATAAGTTTACAGAGTATCGGCACTCTTTACTCCTATTGTTCCATGCCGCCGTCATGATCATTGGTCAATTCGCGTCACGTGGCATTTGTTTACACTGCGACGGTGCATGGGCACCGCCATTTTGTTGTTTTCATGCGTTTTCTGTCGGCCAACTGTGGCCAACTCGGCCAACTAAGCTTGTCCTCCCTGCTCTATGGCTGCGCGCGTTTGGCGTCGTTTTGAACGCGAATCAACGATAACGCGCTTCGCAGCATTTCAGCTGCAGAAGTGGGTCCGAAGATGCCGTGTTGCTGTGTCTTCGGCAGTGTTGTTTACACATGACCTCGTCAAAAATACCGCGGTGAGGCCGCAGAACCGCAATCTGGCAACACTGAAAAACACCAGTATGGACGCCGTCGCTACTTGCGTGCTTCAGTGGCGGTACTCTGTATCTCATGCGGTGACAATGGGCCCAGCCAATCTCCGACGCGTGCCTCCTCACCCGAACGTCTGTGCCGCGACGCGCACTCCCCACACCTGCTCGCCGGCTCCTCCCCTCCACGCCACTTCCCCGCACACTTCTTGGCTTAGCATTTCCCTCCTCTCAACTTTGCTGCACCGTGTCTCGAGCGACGCCGGGCACGAATGGAACACAAGCTCAAACAGCTGCCGCTGTTAAATTTCGAATAGTACAAACCGGAGGTTTGTACGGTGGAGCCGGTACCTGGAAATTGGAAGTACAAAACCTACAACAAAAGCTGAAAGGCGAGAGTACACGATTGGTGCTACACATACGTAATAAAGATAGGAGAGCACATAATCTATGTAGAATAACGTGAACACATGCTGAACAACGGCTAAACGTCTACACTACATTCAAAACGATAGAGGTAAGATTTATAATTGTTCGGGCAGTGCCTTAATGTACTTACAACTGTCGTCTATTGTACGTTTGGCAGGACGGGAAGGGTCCTCCGGCTTCCTGCCGATTTAGCTACTAAAGAGCTACCTTATATAGGTCGTCTAGTAGTCCTGTGTATGTTTCCTCTATTGCCTGACTTTTAATGTTTCCAGCACTGCTTTGGTGTGAACTAAATCAAACGCTTTTTCATATTATATAAATGCCATGTAGAGGTTTTCAGTGTACTCTGCAAATTGTTCTGTTACTTGATTGGCGATATGTGATTCATTGTTGAATATTCTCTCATAAACCCAGCCTGGGGTTGTTGGGAATCTAGGCTGTAAATTTGTGGCTCGTTTTACTTTGGCAAACAGTTGTATAGACCTAAGGGTAGGCTGATGGGTGTGTAATTCTTAATCTATTTGTTATCTCCTGATAGCGACGTTTGTCCAGGCTATGGGCACTTTTAGAGTTCTGAAAATAGTGCAGCAAGCGCTTTCACTACAATCTCCACTCTCCTTTAAACGAACCACGGTAATGCCTTCGTCACCTGCAGTTTTCCTTTTTTTCGTAGCCGTGAGAGCCTTTGGCTTCGTGTTTATAGTTACTAGTGGGGCATTGCAAGCTAAGCTTGTACACTAAGTAGTTTCTCTTGCTCTGACGTCACTGTTATATAGCCTGGTGTAAAATCGTTCTGCCAGTTTTATTATTTCGTCCCTGCTGTGCTTAATGTTACCCTACTCGCCTCTGAGTGCGTACATCTTGTCTTTGCCGATAGCTAGCTTCCTCTAAGTTGGTTTTAAGCTCCTTGATATTTCCCTCGTTTCCTCGACCGCTGCCATGCTGTACTCACGAATATCGTTTGTTGTACATCTGTAATAAATTTCGACTGCTCTGCCAACTAACAATAGCTTAATTTGGGCCAATAGCTTCGACATGATCACAGGGTTTAAAGGCGCAAGAAAAAACGCGGACACCACAAGAGAAAAAACAACCAAGACAAACGAAGCGCCACTGCCAACTAAAATTTATCAAAGAAACAACCGGCACTTATATGTTATACGAACATTACGTCACATTACGCGAGCACAGTGTTCGCGTATTAGGAATTCAGTCTGTGTTGCTGAAAGGGAAACAGATGGCTTGCTGATGCACTCCTTACCCGCTTTTTCGATTAAGAACGCTTCCATAATTTCCCTTTCAAGCCTATCGCTAGCCCTGCTCAGAAATCTTGTCTGCTCCAACCTTGGTACACACTTGCATTGCTTACAGTGGTCAGACATGTGCCCTCCAGCTTTGTTTTGTACAGCCCAATTGTGCTCACGCGCTCGTTCATTGAAACAGCGACCGGTCTGCCCGATGTAAATTTCCGAGCAAGTCATTGGGACTTCGTACACAACATTCTTTGTGCACTCAGTGTACTGCGTCTCGTGCTTCTTTGTGCAGAGTGGGGACTTCTTCTTTTTTGACATCATAAGGCAAATCTTTGACAGCTTGCCAGGCGCACTACATACAACATTAACACCGTATCTCTGCGCCACCTTCTTTATGCCGTGTGAAACGCGATGCCAGTACGCGAATGACGTGCACCTTCTTTTTGTCGATTTTTTGCTGCTCGCCTTCCTTTTTTCCTTGGTGTTTCACCTCCTGCAAAAGTGACTCGCAAACACCAGACAATACAAAGGACGGAAATCCTGTTTGTTTTAGCCGCTCAATCTGGCATTCAAAGCTTGATTGTACTCTGTGGTAACAGGATCTGTTCAACGCGGCTCTTAGGGAAGTCATGGCTACAGCTCTTTTTATTAATTTTGAGTGTGCGCAGTCAAAGGGAATGAGTTGCTTGTTGGCATGCGGGTGATACTGCCAGCACACGTGGGAGTCCTCGAACGCAAGTTGCAAATCGAGAAAACGCATTTTGTTTTCGACAGGTATCTCCCACGTAAACTTCAGCCCCTCAGACGGTCCCCTGAACAACGACTTTCCTGACTGTGCTTTCTGCGTCTTCTACCGCAACACCATTCACAATAACAAGAAAATAATCCACATATATCATAATTGTGTAGTCACTTTCATCCCCTAGCCTGTCGTCTCATGTCGCCTCGCGGGATAGATCTCGGGCGATGTCGTGGGCGGTCGTGTTGCCCTGGAGGGTTGAGTGGGCTGGCGTTCAAACAATCTTCACTTTTCTTTCGGGTGGCCTTGCAGCAGGATATCCACAGCCGTCTTGGAAATTCTACCATGAAGGAAGTTTCGGCAAGCTTTTAATAAGTCCGTAATAACGGTATCCGCATTTGTCTGGGAGATGGCCAGAGAAATGGCCGCTTCCTCTGCCTGAGTAGTGGTTGTGAAGGGCAAGGTGATAGCATCACCTTTAATAGTGATGCTCGACAGCCAGGCTCAAAACGATTGTGACAGTTGAAAGACTTGAGACATGTATTAGCCTATGGACTATGAATTACAGGTTAGTGGGAAAACTTCCGAAACTGTGATGCCAGCGCCCCAGTATAGCCTTTGGACTATGAATTAGAGGTAGTGGGCAAACTGCGAACCGCTGATTCCAGCGCCTCCTGTGCTTGTTTAAGGGTTGCAGGTAGATCTGGGCCAGGCAGAATGTACCAAGAACCTTTGTGAGATATGTGGCTGACCCGGGAGATGACCGTGCCCATAAAAGCTTCATTCGTGAGAGGTTCTGACGAAGGTGAGTGTCTTGGTCCAGTATTGCTGAAGCCTCTTTTGATCCAGGTTGTTTGTTTTTTTTTCTTGGCCTGCCTCTTGCCGTCTGAGTTGTGTATCTGAGGAAAAAATATAAACAAGTTTTTTCATAATCATTATCAGTTGACGGTGAAAGATAAAAACAGCAGACTACTATGAGCTTAAATTGGTGTGCAGGGACTGAGCATACAAAGTAGCCTGCCTTGCTTGCATGAAACTGTCCGTTCCGGTGGAGGCACAGGTGTGCCTTAGAAGCATTGAGAAGGGTATGAGGAAGCTGTGGCAGTTGACGCGGAGGGCACAGCCAGGTACTCGAATGGGGCACCGCCTGCTGAAAATGTCGAGGACATCCAACCATCAAAAAGCTAGAAGCTCACCATCACCATCAGAAGCCTATTTAGGTCTACTGCAGGACAAAGGCATCTGCAATTGACGTCCACCTGCACCTTAACTGCCCCAGCCCGTTCTTTGCCCCAAAATTACCTCATTTGGTCCCTCTATCGAGCTAATGGCGTTGCCCTTCTTCTAGTCCCGTCTGGGCATCCATCTTGTTTCCTTGTAGTCGACTTGTTGTCAGTTTGTCTCACTGCATGGCCAGCCCAAGTCCATTTCTTTGTTTCAACAATGATATCATCTGCTACAGCTTGCCCTGTGATTCCGGATGCTAGTTTCCTGTCCCTAGGAAACTATACCATTAGTCTAAAAATTCCTACCATTATTCGCTCCATGTATGGTTGAACCAACCTGTTTGCATTAAAAATGTTTGGTAAGGCGCCAAGTTTCCGGTCCGCATGTCATCACTGGCAGAACACATTGGTAAAATAGCTTTATTTTGGGGGATAGGGGTAGCTTACTTTTTCATATTTTTGAGTGCTTCTATTGTTGGTTACCTATGCTTACTCACGATTACTCTACATTTATTCATATTTATCTTTATTCATCACGGCCTGCTTTCTGATTGTAGTTTCTCAATCATTTTAGTAGTCTGCCGATGCACTGAGCAAGGCTGTGTCTGAAAACCTGAAATGTCTGAAGCACTCCTCGTTATCTGTAAATCTAGGTCTTCGCAGTCAAACTTCCCGAATCATGGAGGAAGAATACTCAGGAGCGGCCCCCTAGCACTCCAATGCATTGCGAAAAGTGGGGGAGGAAGTCCACGTGAATTTTCTTGAGCCCATAGACAATGGCTTACTTGTTTACAACTGCGGCGGCCAAATTTGGGCGAATAGAACGGACAAATTTTTAAGGCGCTTGGTATGTGGCTGCCTTGCTACGCTTGCAAACCAACGCAGTCGCTACGACAAACGTTTTTAAATTAGGTCAGTTTGAAACTCTGCGTCGGAGGCGTCTGCGTTCGCCATCCCGCAAGCCTGTTGCTATGACGACGACAAACGCTACTTTGCCAGGCTTAAGAGCTGAAAAATCGTCCTTCTATCCCAAAAACGAAGGCCGTTTTTCGATTGATACTTGAGGTTGAGGGTTAGAATGGACAATATGAAGGCGAAATCAACAAATTAGAAGATGACATCGCACCGAGGAATTAGCGCCGAAGCTGTTTTCGCTTCGAAGCGGGAGGGCAGGGCGCCGCCATGTTAGTCAAACCAAACCGGAGACAGCAAAGGATGATGGGATAGAGTGCTGGGCTCCATGGGCTCAAGTCATGGCGGGACTCGGCTTCACAAATGTGACGTCAAGGCCTCTCCTAACCTTTTCTTTCCTCCATGTCCCGAATACTCCCTCCAGACATGCTGTTAACAATTTTGGCGTTGTCGCGCTCCCTTTTGGCTCGGGAACTATTCACTTTGTTGTGAAGGATTATGCTGCCGTATATTCCTCGTACATGTCGTGCAAGAAATCTTATATATCTATTCCTTATATATTGCCGCGAAACATGCAGTGGGTTTGTTTAATTTGTTTTGCTTTTGCCTCCCGGCTGCGCCGGCCTGTGTCGGTTGTCTCTGTGCCAAAGGAGGCGGGTGTTCCGTTCTTTCTTTCTGTGCCGCATGTGTTATCTCTTCAGATAGGGAGAGCGTTCTGAAGGAATGTGAATAGCCTGCAGATCTGCAGTATTCTGGATACAATTCGACTATTCCAGAAACCCTCGCGCCGAGTGATAAATTCCCGCCGAGCAGATGCCGCGGCATTCTAATCGCTGACACCAGTCTACGCACGTCACTTTGTTAACTGCTGTTTCACCGCCTGTATATTCTTTGAGTTGTTAGGGGAGCACAAGTTCGCTGCAATAAACTTGTTTTTTTCTTCAAGACAGCTGCGTCGTCTTTGGCTACGTGACAATATCGTCTATTCCTTGGTCCTTTAACACTTCCAGTACTGCTTCGGTGCCCAGTGAATAAAACGCTTTTGAAACTTCTACCCCCAAGGGTTCTTCCACTGCCGTTGGTGTCGACAGAAAACTGCCGTGAACGAATATAAAAGTTTACGGCACCGCCAGGAATCGAACCTGGAACACATAAAGTAACGAAGCGAGAGTCCGGTGTCTTAGCGATTTAGCTACAAGCCCAGTTTTTCGTTAATGCATGCAAATTTCTAAAAAACTCAGACATGACAATTAACACACAATATCGACACTAACAGACAGTAAATGGTTGGCACATCAGCCTAACAAAAATCGGCACCATGTCAAAACTCAGGCAAGCAAATGTACACATCCAAAAGAGGCAGCCACGCCGGTGGATCACTCTGCGCCGCATAAACGCTCCGCACCAGCGCCGCCTGTTCTCGAAAAATGCACTTGATTGGCCAAGGGGGTTTCGCATCCCGATATGCCAAGGTAAATAATCCTAGCACAACGAAAACGTCATATGGCACCCGATTAACGTCCTCAAATGGCAAGAAGTGAATGGTGTAGGGGGTGATGTCAATGTCCTTTTTTAGTGTCCGCTGCAAAACGTCCCAGAAAAACACCGCGTCACGGCACAGCACAAAACAGTGCTCAATAGTCTCTGGTTGCTTGCACAGCCGGCAATTGTCTGCCCAAGGGATCGACACCCCTTTTTCGCGAAGCCATGTTTTAACTTGAAGCGTTTGCGAATGGAGCTTAAAAAACGTTTCTGGATTTGGTGGCACGGGCATACACTTGACACGGTCTAAACAAATTACTATGTTATGGTCCCGCAAGTACAGCTGGCGATATAGAGGCGCGGGGAACAGATCATGAATTAACGTGCTCTTCATAGCTTTCCTAGAAGAGCTAAACAGGTACTAGACGAGAAAACCGCGCACTAAGGAAACGAAAAGTATCCACAACTTCCATTAGAACACCCCATGGCGGCTTCCTGTTAACCTTACCCGTAGATACAAAGAGAATCGGTAAATGGTAACCTATGGGCTTTTGAAGTATATAGGTAAAGTGGAATATCCGCCAATTTGTAGAAGAAAAACCGAGGCACAAGTTGGTCCACAAACAAATGCACTTCGCCAAACACCACCCGACCTAAAGGAAGAAAAAAAATATTCCTACGCATTGGCTCCCACTCAGATCCTTACATGAAGGTTATCAGATACTCTGTGCAGAACCTGGACATTCACCCGCGCACAGTGCAGTACCTGAAGCACATAAACAAGCTTTGCTACCAAGAAGACATTGCAGACTTGGCGCACGGGCAATACAGAAAGTTCTCGCACCATCCATGCCTGCGATG
>CM023457.1:101855381-101903145 GCA_013339765.2 Haemaphysalis longicornis
ATTTTTGCCTCAATATACTTACAGTTTTTTTGCGCTAAACAAGGGGGAAAATGTATGACAAGCGCCAGCGGTTCACGAGTTTTGAACACTTAGAACTATATAAACTGCTTGGGTTTCGGAGCCTCTGGGTTACGCCACAATGACAGCTGCTACGACGGAACGCCCTGTGGCTCTACTTGCGTCCAGCAAGCGAGCTACCGCAAGGTGACCCCTAATGTGCTCAAAGTGGTCTAAAAACATTTGCGTGCTTTTGAAAGAAAATGAATGTAATTGCTAAAGTTACGCATTTTCAAAGGCCATCAGAATATCTGCACAGCTCTTTTTTAAAGTGTGGTTTATTTGCGATAATATTGCTTGTAGTCCAGATTTTCTCCTCCAGCTACCCTAAAACAAGATCTCTTCCTTTGTACAATATGAATTCCTACCTCCACTCATAATTCCGCGTATTTGCTGGTACGCATTGTATGCGATTTTTGTTGTCAGTGGAGGGTTTAATTTTATATTTGAAAGAAACGGTATTGCCAGGTTGGGGAAGAGAAAAACTCCCTCGAAATTCCAAGAGAAATATATTGCGAAAAATGTAAGCTGATCACCTTGTTTATTCGCCCAAAAACCACCCCGGAAATGAATGTCGTTACGCATTGCAAAATTTTAAGAGACGGATACTTCTTCAGGTACAAATCCAGAAATTTCCTCTCCCCGCGCGGCGGGAAATCCCGCGTGAGGTGGGGCAGAGTGAAGCCGTGTAATCACCCGTTCGTTCTAAGTTGCAGGGAGGATGGGAGCAGAGCGATGATAGATTAAAAATAACGTGGCTGGACGACACAAAATGTGAGCAGTCAATATGCGCTTTCTCCCTCAAAAATACCGTTTTGTGCGTTCACTGCGCAGTTCACATCGATTTCACGCCGGTGGTGCCGAGCAGCGGCTTTGTGCGGCTGTTGTAAAATTTCAGGAGTCCTACTTGCTGCTATAAAAAGGCGACCTGTCAGCCGTTTTGCAAGAACTGAGATTCGTTTCCTAAATTGGTTCAACCGCATTTACCCCAGAAAAAACAGCCGTGTATCCGCTCCTTTTGTTGCAAATGTCGACGAAGGACAATACTTTAGTGGCGTCCCTGACAAGTAAATGCGTCCATTCTTTTTCCCGCTCACCTCTGATGCTGTTCCTCTCCCGTGTCATTTCTTACAAGATGAGCACGCTAAATGTTTGATCAAGTCAACTTAAATTTACCTCGTCAGAGACAAACCAAAAGTTTGCGTTTAAGAAGCCCAAGAAAGACAATGGTTTTTAAAACTTTATAGCTGCGGTTACATGCAGGTAAGTAGAGCGTACCGAAAAACTCTTACGGATGACCGGGGCCAACCGGAGGTATAACGTTTGTTCATTCCTTCCGCCTAAACGCTGTATCACCTCTATATTGATTTCTGAAAAGGTTGGGTCGGTTTAACACAACAACCATAACCTCTCGACAACTTTGCAACTTTCGTGCGAGCAGAACATTTAGGTCAAGTGTGAGCCCGCAAGGCCTGTGTGCGCGTGCACACCCTAATCTACCGCAGAAAAGAGCAATGGGCCATGCGCGTGCTCTGGGACGTGAAACGGGCCGGCCACAACGTCGCTAAAGCATAGCTTCAGGCTGCACTGCCTCAACATTCATGAAAATGTCCCAGCAGCAGGAGCATTGGAACAAACCCAACACAAAAGAAGCTAAAGCTATGAAGACATTTTCTAGAGTGGGGTTTCGCTACAGTGAATACAAGTGGGCAATATGCTCTGCATGGGGGAGTAATTCGGAGCAACTCGACGTGTAGAACTTGAGGCGTCTAAAAGTCTGATTCACGATCTGGGGCAGCGCATTTTCGTATCTTTCGCAACCATTTGTGCTCCTATACGCGCTACACTCCTTCAATTGCTCTTGCTCTTCATCGAGGGTAAGACATGTCCATGGTGCAGTGAGTTACAAGTTGACCTGTTCCTAATGGAACTAGTTTCGTTACTATCCAATTTTGCAACTTCTGTAAAGGCCATCAGTGGTTGGCAGGAGAATAAATCCAATGAAAGCGGCATGGGCCCTGGGTGAGTAAGGTAAACAGTGGTGGAGAAAAGATCGTTCCCCCGGAAGAGAAAACCAGGATTTCCGCAACATACAACTTCGCTGTAAAAATACCCTTTCTTGTAGGTTGCAGTGCTTACGTTCTGGAGATCGGCGAAAAGCTTCAGATGAAAATGCCAGCTTGCGTACCATACGTCAGCCTAGCAAAAGACAGTGACAGGGCAGCCTGCGATTTGCAAAGCGTGCCTTGATGCTCGTATAGGCATACTACTACCTGCTGTGACAATGATAATGTTACTTGCTGAACTTCTATCGACTACTGAGAAAGAAGAACCTAGCCCTTCATTCGTCTTCATTACTTTGCTCATCCAGTATTCCTTTGTGTGGCCGTCTTGTGCTCTACTGCTACCCTTCTGTATTGCACAATAAAAGATACAAATTTAAAGTGAGCTTTTATGTAACCCTAATTGAGACATCCATATGTAACTAATGATTCATGAATAAAAATTTCTTAACCCCCGCATTTGTCGCCTATCGCAATAGAACAACATTGAAATTGTTGATACGAGGGAATAAACAAATTAAGATTTTCCAGATCTCTAAACATTTCGCAAAAATAAGGGCTAAAATCCCATTTGAAACTGAAATCAGCAGAGACTATTTGCGGCCATAATATCTTCAGGAACACTTAGTTTGTGCCTTTCCTCTCCTTCAGGAGCATGAAGGAGCCTTCAAATTATAAAGTACCTTGTATTCAAACAACAATAGAGCGACATCATTTATAAAACCAAAAAATAATAAATGAACGCAATAGGTTCATCAACCTGACGGTTGTAAGGCCAGTCCTGACTGTTGCTTTGAAAGTTCGACTACCTCTGATGGGTAGACACGGTATACCAGAAGTGGCCCTCCGCTTACCCTTTTTAGAAGGTTGGGTTAAACTCCCTTACAAGTGGAAAACAGAACCCCCTCTTTCGTATGGGAAAGAACTTTGAGATCAGGAAAGAAGCGTTTTTGTTAAGATGCATTATCAGCATTTGTAAACAAACGCACCTACTTAGGTGTTCTCTAAGGTGGCAGGAATTGTCACTTGCATTCCGTTACATCGTAGACAACAACACTGCAAAGTATTGTGCCAAGTAAATGCTGTTTGCTAGTGACTCCTGTTGAGGTAGGGCGGAGTGAATTCTTTTGAAGGTTATAAAGTTTTTTCGAAATGTTAATGCCATATACAGAGCCAAGCAGCGAGATAACTGTAATGCTCTTCTTTAGTGTTCAAACCTTTTGTTTGCTCTCTAAAATGGGGCTTCATCCAATGTGTACATACGGCGCTGTGCAACTAAGCTGTGGATCAACATGCAACTTGCAATTTTTTTTTAAATATGCACAGCAACCACAATGAGTCAAATGCCTATTCCCGGACACAGAAAAAAGGAACAGGTGGTCTTCGGTTCATGCAGTACATATTACGGGTAAGGGATGCTACTAAAAATGCTTGGTTTCCTCACATTCGGCGGTCTTGCCTTCTTTAAACAACTGCTCCGAGCTAATGAGTTCTACCGTTTATAACGCATCTTTAAACACAGAAGGGTAGACGGCTGTTAAGTTACCGCAAACATAACTAGAAAATTTCCACTATGATTGCAACCTCAGCTGGGAAAACGTTATTGCCGTACTTTTAGTGTGGCACCAGTTGCAGCTCCTCTACTTCAATCAACCCACACAAACAATGAGTTATTCCGGCGTAGGCATTTTAACATTCCAAAAAAAAAACATACAAACAAGAGATTTTTTGTACTGTATCTCGAATGCCCTTCTGGTATCATCGTTGTTCTTTTAAAAAACTTGGTGCAGCTTGTAATAATGTAGGAAAGCTGAAAAAACAGCACAGCTCGCTACCCCTCCCTTTCGTTGGATATCGGGCATTTGCACCCGACACGGATTTTCCAACTTGCTGCTGAAAGTTATTGTGACTGGTAGGCGTACATCGTGTTGTGCGCAGGCTTCCACATCTCACCCAAAGCTAAGGCTATCGATCACACGGCCACCGGATTCACGAATTCGGCGTCTGTGCTCCGCACTTAAGGTACGAACGCACCTAAACTGGCGAAGAGACCAGCACGCGAGAGAACAAGCCACGAACGCTGGGCAAGTGTTCTCAAAGGTTGAACTTGGCGGCGCCGGGCGCTCCTCACGAGGAGAACGCTCACCTGTGCTCGTTATTTGTCTGCGTTTTCGTAGCAACGCGGGACGGCGGAAATAAAAGCTTGTACAGCTCTGATGTTAAAATGGCTGAATTGCCAAAAGAAAATATTTTTTTCGCATACCACAATTTATAATTCCACCAGCAACTTTAAATCACGATGCCTGCTGGGGCATGTAACAAGCAAGACATTATTCAGGCAACCAATACCTGAAAATGCAAAGAATAAAACTGTCACCTACATCGTTTATGTACTCGTACCCCGCATGACGTATGCTTGCTCCGAGGCACATCAACATGTTTTTGCGAGTTCCAGAGGATGACACATATGGCGGAGATTGGCAATAAAATCACTTCTTAAGCGAGCCTGAATCGCGCGCTCGCATAGCGCCTTTCCCCCTCGCTTCTCCTAAAGCCCCTTTAACTCTCCAGCTCGCAAACCCTCTCTCGGCCGCCAGCCAGCAACACTATATAAAAAAAAAACAGTCCGCGCCAGGTTTATGCGGACTTTGCGGCCAATGACTAAGCCACGGACGCGCGTTGCTGCTTCAACTACGTCGTCAGCGGCGTGTAGCGGCGTTAATATAACTGGGGTGTACACGTGAATACAAACCCGCTTTGTTCTCTCACGACGCGCCTCCTCTCCCTTCACTCCGGTCGGCGCTTCGCACCGTGCGCTCGGTGCGGTGCGCTCCTCCTCTCGACTACACGTTAATTCACCAAGATTTCCGAGAGGGACAAACGAGGCGTGTTAGCGAACGTGCGAGGGGTGTTAATGTAACTAACGGGCAAATGCCAAAACTTCAACAATCCCCCTCATAGCATCACCCCGCCGCACTTCCTCAACTCCCCTTCGGGGATGGAGGATGACAGATATGCGCAATAGATAAGCCTGCTTGAAAAAAAAGCAAAGTTGTGAATGGTGCTGCTGTATGTAGAATAGGGCAAATTTTGTGACGCGGTTACCGTTCACTATTTGGATGGGTGCGTCTGGGGAAGGCCAAAATGGAGGCCGCCCTGAGGTTGTGGGAAGCGTCAAAGGTTGCTCCGACGTTACGCCGCATCGCTCCTGTGTTGAAAGACGATAATTTTTAAAACGAATTGTTTAGTATGCTAAAACTGTTGCATGGGAACAATCTAGCAAAAATGACAGGTAAACAAGTGCCTCCATTAAAAAATTTGATCCAATTCACCCTGTGAAGATAGTTGGAAAGGGGCACTGTACACAATCCCCACAATGATTACCCATGCTATTTCACTTAAATTCACACACGTGGCTCTACAAAGAGTAAAACGCGAGACAAGTGAAACACACCTAACCCCTCCATTTATTAATTTTAAAAATATATTCCTTGCTAAGGTAAAATCAAAGCATGACTCATGAACGGTGGTTAGTTGAGTTGTATTGGTGGACCACAAGAGTGGAAACGTTTTTTTTATAAAATAAAATGTCTCAAACTGGTGTTAGAAGATGTAAGTTCTCATCCGTCTCTGTTGCCACCAACGGAGGCGACGATATCGGCGGCAGAGACAGAGAAGTGCGATGGTATGCGTTGTGTGAGCTTTCATTAATTTCTACAACTCTTAGCGCATGCGCAAGGCACGTACACGGCCGCTACACGTGTTGTGGACGGAAAGCACAGCGGCGCGAGAGGTAGCATAATGTTATCACGTTGAATTCACCGAGAACACCAGGGTTAATCCTCAGATGGGCTCGGCGAGTGGGCTCGTAGCTCAATGGGTAAGAGAACGGGCTTTCGCTCTGTTTCCCTATTGATTCCACGTTGGCTACCTGGTGGCGCCGGTACCTTTTATTTGTCTGCGGGAGGTATCTGTTGATACCAATGATTGCGACAGAGCAATAACAGGTACAGAAAAAAAGTTTCGCTATAAAACATTTAACGCTGTTCCACTCAACGTGAAAGCTGGCGGAGGTGCACAGCAGTGATTCGCCGCGATCGGCTATAGCCCCGTTATCCCCTATCTGCTACCACCCAATGTAATTAAAATTTCCCACCTTTGCTAGGCTCGCGCGCCCCCTGCCTGAAACAGTGTCAGCAGGAGTTTTGTTATTTTTGTGCTTGCTTTTCCTCTCGCACGTGCCAGCGTTTCAGTGCTACTTTTTTGTCGCTTACTACCGTAAAAACCTACCCAACCACCTTTCCGAACTAAATGAACACGGGTACTGTCAGGTAACTGCATATATTTGGCCTCAAATGCACCTGCACTTTTCTTTTCTTACGGGTAAACAACGGGGAGATGTATGAGAAGCACCTGTGGTTCACGAGTTTCCAACGGTTATGACTATTTAAAGCACTTGTTTTTCGAAGCCTTTGCGGGACGCCCTACGACATCACGCTGGGCTCTACTTGAGTACGTTATCCCTCCGCGCCGCCTGCTCCCACCAGTCCCTGGACAGTTAGCATTACAGCGAGCTACGACGACAAGGCGATTTCCTGAATCCCACAATTCAAAAGCGGGGAAGTCGATCGAAACCAATGGCAGCTTCCTTAAGGTTAGGCCCTGAAAATGCTTCGTGGGAACGTTAAAAGTGGCGTGCTAGGGAGCCACCTATTGCATCTTGGCATGCTTAACGCTTAGTTCACGTCGTCTCTCCGAGATCGCTTCAAGTGCGTCCTCTCTATGCGTTGGCTCTCCATACATTTTTCCCTCGATTGAGAAGTATCATTCAAGTAAAGAGGTAGGAAGTAGGCTCAATAGCAAATAAAAAAAGGTGTTTGGTTCTGTATCGATGCGTCTACTCATGTACAACACATCAAACGTTCGCTGTCTGTCACTATTAAGATAGTGGAAGGGCTGATAAGTTTTTATTCTTTCAAACCGCGTTTTGCTTTCGCATGGTGTCGATGCCACCTTAGAGGGGGTAGTGCCACGAACCATTCCTTGTTATTTGTGTAGTTACGTTACCATCGCACTGCCATGGCTGGCAGTTTTATCTTCCGGTTTTGTTGAAGCGCGCGTTTTCTCTTTTCGTACATGCTGTCCGAGAATGATTTTCTGAAAAGAAAAAGCCAGTTCGTCTTTGGCCACAAACCTCGACTCTTCCGGCTGAAAGAAAACGTTCTGAATTTAAGTCGATGGTTTCAGAAACAAGACAAGTCAAGACAAAAGCTCATAGACAAAAGCCGCGGCATCGTATTCACCGATCATTGAGTCCATGTGTCATTTTCTTGAGTTCTACTGCTTCGCTTATGTTTTGTTGCATACTCCGTAACCCATGTGCGCTCAAGTAAACAATTTCTAGAAGAAACTCCATTCCTTATTGCCTGACAATAAAGTGAGTAATTCGTGTTTCCAGATTCGTAACACATTTACTCTACAACGTCCGTACTGTACCGAAACAAGAAAATTTTTGCCGACAGAAATTCTCCTTGTGAGAATAATACAACGGTACAAAGAAAACGCGCACCCATGTATTCAATCTCTTCCAAGTTTGTGCATTAGCTTGCACTACTCACTTGCTTGTCGGTTTCCTCTTCTCAGGGCCCAATTTTTCAAGTTTTGCCATATTTGCGTGCTTACATCGTGATTGCCTCTTCATCTGCAGAGATGTTGGTTTAAAGTGAAGCGCCTAATCTAAACCGCACCATCAGAATACGTCGGCATGTATCCAGAACTTTATGTAAAATTTGGTATCATATAGTAAAGTATAACCTGTTTGGGTATTTTCAGCTACTTCAAAATGAGTTTGATGTTTTATTCTGACAGTAAAAAGCCAAGCAAGTCGTTATTCTGACAGCAAGTTTTATTCTGACAGTAAAAAGCCAAGCAAAACTTACAGAAGCTTTTGCTCCATAAGAAAACAAAAGTGCACCGTCAACCAAACCGTAACATTGAAAAGCTTGAAAATTTGTTGTTCATACTGACTGCTTGAACCTTTACGCGTTCGGGCACATTTAGTTTCTCTACTAAATAGGGTGTTAAAACAATAACAAGCGAACAGCTTGTGACGTTTTCTGTAAATACACAATTTGAACGAGCGTAACCAATGGCAATGGCTGGATATGACTACAACGCTTCCAATTATATAAGAAAAATTATGGCTAAGCCCTCATTCCCACAGCCGTAACCTTTTTCATCACGGCACCATCACGTCAAGAAACCGCGAAGGAGACGTAAACGTAGTAGCGTTCGTACTGGAGCTCTCCTTTAGGGTACAGGGTCGTCTGCCTAGTGAGCGTGTTTGCCAAGAATTGAGCGTGCTTAATCTGAAAAGTAAATCCAATGGCCTAGATATTTACGTGGGCTCACTTTTCGCTTAATTTAGCCATACAAATTTGCTTTCTAATTGGCTTGTTTAGCGCGTGGATGATCCCATTGTCTTGATGAAACGGAAACGTAGAGCTCGGCTTCTCGTCACCGTCGCACTGTTTTCGGCTACCAATCGCCCGAAAAACCGTCGCCCGCGACGGAAGACGGTGGCCTGACGTTCACTAGATGTTGTGAAAAATGGCTGTGTAAATGAAGGCTGTCTTACGATTTTCGACACACCTTAAAATTTTTGAACTGAAGCAAAACAGCGCGAAGAAAACGTTCATAATGAACCAACTGGCACCACTTCAGACATTAAATTTTTTTACGTCACTGGCAATGTGTATGCTCAGCTGCTTGCATTTGAATATTGCACGAAGTACAATTAAATAGTTTCATGCACATTAATAAAATACTTATGTTAGTACTTAATGTGCAAGTACAATGGCGTCTTTCAAGTGTAACAGAAAATGATCAGAAAAACTGAGTGCGCCTACATTAATGAAATAGCAATTACCGCCTATGGGGTCTCTGATTCAAGCAGATAACAAAACCAAACAGGTGTATTCCTAAGTTTGGGTCTGTCTTACTTCAAAGCAATTATTTGAATAAAACTAGAAATAGTATGCAGATTCTAGAAGACATGCATTCGGCTGTCATTTTGTCTCATGTCAAAGCACGTGTGTTCGAAGAAAACGGCAATTTTGGGACAACCTAAAGGTCAACCTATCCTCGACAAGAAAGTGACACTCGCCGTAATGACACCGTCCCGTAGCGGGTAACACTTATAAAATGTTTCCGTTGATACGTTTCACGAAAGAAGTATAAAAGCCGCTTTCTGCACCACCTTCTCTTCATAAACGGCCATACAATGAGAGCACGCAGGAATTCAGAAACAATTAGAAATTCACTGTACAGTAACTATGCAAAATAAATGGAGCATGACGTTGTTATCGAGACTTTTGAGCGACGAATTTGAGTATATTCATTTTAGATAGCAACAAAGGATTGTACAATTGCTTTTAAGAGACCACGTGCAATCGTTTCTCAATTCTGCCTCCGTCGACGCTTGCTATATGGGCAAACCGACGTGTATACAACTTAGCTGCAACATACCTTTCTGTAAACGCTTAGTGTGATGCAATTTAGTAAAAAGCGTCTGGCGGTTATGTTGGCAGCGTAGTGATATTGAGTCCAGTTGGACACAATTCTATAGCGCTTTGAGACTGGAGTACTCTACGTACCCAGAAAAATACCTACGAACCGCACGGTTTAGCGCGAATTTCGTAGTGTAGGATAAAAATAGGCAAACACACTTATGGGCTCCGGAATTAGCTGTTATTTTTGTAATTACGAAAATTTGTAAATCACTCAGGTTTCAAAAAGAACTTTAAGGTAAAACCTGGATGAAGAACCCACTTATCTTATCACAAAATTTGAAAAGAAAGTGTGAAGACACAATAAAAACTTCTGCTGCAGAAATGCTATCGTATTATTAGAGCACATAAAAATAAGCAAAAATTGTTAATAGCCAATTTTTATTTGTAATAAAAAATTGGCCGCGTATCTTTTCCTTTCGTTGCAAATGTCACCAAACGACGATAGTCTTTATCGACTTTTGCCAAGTAAATGCCTCCCTTCGCTTTACCGCTCACCTCTTATGTTGTTCCTCTTGCGTCGCGCTCACCCAAGGTAAAGACGCCAAAGGTTTGCAAATCATTTTAAATTTCCTTCGTTCCACTGCTCCAAACCGGGTGTCTCGATGCCAACGCTGCCGAACGGCGAATACGCGCGTGAATCGAGGCGGCCAACTTCAACGTTTATAGAACCGCCTTTTCCTACTCCACGTGCGCTGCAAGCAGAACGTCGAACCTATCTAGTGGAACCTTTCGTTACTGTTGCCGGTTGATTTCTTAAAATGGCGCCAGAAGCTATAGTGGCGCGGGCGACAGCAGGCGACGGCGGAGGGAATTTTTTTTCTGCAGTTGATGAAGTGTTTAATTTCGCAAAAGTCAAGCATGTATGATTTTATATAAAGGAACACTGCAAATATCACTTCTGTATTAATTTGTTGTCTTATATTTCCGTAATGTCTTGTTGTTTCTTAACAATATTGACAAGTATGAACTTTAAACCGGACTTAGACAGGTAGATTTAGCTGTGACTATATGCGCCCGCAGGCATTTTTTTACTTTTACTGGGTGGCTGAATCTAGTCACAGACAGACAGACGGACAGACAGATATACTGACATACCAAAATTTCTGGGTTTAAGTAGCCCAAGAAAGACTATGGTTTTTAAAAAACAGCAATAGGAATGAAATAGCGATAGGGCATACCCCATTCTGCGAGCGGGTGCCCTGATGACCGCGAGGGTCCACATTTTATATATAAAAAAAAACAAAGCAAATATGCTAAAAACAAAGTACGTTTTTGTGCGTTCTCGTCTATATTTGAGTGTTTTGTTTTGTTTTGTATGGTGCACCAGCACCAAGACCATAAGGTTGTTGCGCAAGCACTTGGACACACTCCGTGCACAAATTCACGCTGATTCTTCGGGAATCGACATTTTTGTATTCCCAGAGATAAGTATCTTCTCTTGGAAAACCAGCTTATTTTCCTTCCCGGGCTCTATGGCGTTTTGGAAGACTCGTGAGGGCAAGCGAGGAGGTGGAATGCAATTTTTTTTCTAGGAAGCTCTGGTTGCCGAGAAAATTGAAGTTGTGCTACAGAATTCTGAATCATTTGGCGTTAAAATCTCAAACCAATCTCCCCATATTTCCCTGATTGCTATATACAGACCTCCTTGTGGAGATATATCCTTATTTCTACATGATCTCAATTCACTTGACAAGATGCGCCTTGACTTTAACCTATGCCTAACTGGTGACTTCAAGATAGACAACATCAATCACTCTAGATGTTCAACACTTGATTATCTCGATATTCTTACAGCTCATGGCCTTGATGTTGTTATTGACGCCCCTAATAGAGAAGAATTGCTGCATGGTAGACTAGTTCAGTCTTCTTTAGACCATTTCAACAATCGTTCAAGAAATTTGGAATCACAAGCCGATAACAAATCTCAAAAAGTGGCCGACCACTACTATACCTTATGCCAATTCGGCATTCCTCAGTTTTCTACTACATTGGTGCGTGCTTCTCATATACAGAGCTACTTGATTTTCGACATCACCAAGTTAGACAAACTTGTCGCCTTGTTTCACTGGTCAGGTCTGCTAAAAACAGGGATAAGTCTAACTTATACCAGGCCTTTTCACAGGCTATGCAGAAAATTTACCGTCACAGCCACAAAAACGTTTTTGTTTTTGTAGCTGTCAGAAAGAAGATCTATCTTGGCTAAATAATCATATTCTTTCCGTCACGACAGAAAAGGCTTTTCTGTGGCAACGCCACCGTAATTTTCTTAATAACTGTCAGTTACGTTCTCTATATAAATCAAGAAGGAACAAAACAAATGCTTTATTTCGTGCTGCCAAACGTTCATACCTTGCCAAGAAATTGAGTCGTTTCCGCTTCAACCCTAAGAAAACTTGACCTTTAATTAACAAGATCAGAGGTAAAGATCCGTCAACTGACAAAAGCCCGGATACTACATTCGAGCATCACTAAAACAGTAATGACTTTACAGTGTTTTCGCTCTATTTTCCAGTGAAACTGGTACTCGCGTTCATTGACAGAAAGTATGATAATCAGTAAACAACATCTGATTCTGCATTTCTTCCTACCCCAACTGAAGAACTTCGTACCTTGATATGTCGTTTTAACCATCGACAATCTCCAGGTATAGACGGAATTCGTATCTCCGACTTGCACTGCAATTTAGAAATATTAAAAATATGTGCTACTAGATTGGTTAAATGCTATTCTGGAACGCGGAATAATTCCATCAGATGTAAAAACAACAGTGGTATGCCCGCTTTATATATCTGGTGATCGCACAGCAATTCCAAATTATCGTACAATTTCTATTCTTTACTGCCTCGAAAAAATCCTCGAAAAAATATTTCAACAATGAAAAGCTTTTTAGACAGTCATGGAGGCCTCTCAGAATTCCAGTATGGCTTCGTTCAAAACAAGGGTACTCAGATCCTCCTTAAAGATTTTGGTGAAGTCCTATATGAATCTTTTGGTAATAACCTAATTTCCTGGGCTATGTGTCTCGATGTTGCTAAAGCGTTCGATACTGTCAGTCATGCTATTCTTTTGTACAAACTCTTGAATTAAGAACTGCGGCGTCCATTCTAAAAAATTCTTCAGATCTTCCTTTCTGAACGCGCTAAACTGGTCTCAGTGCAAAATGTCTGCAGTTTTCTTATCCACCTAAAAGCTGGCGTCCCGCAAGGTTCTATTCTTTCTCCATTGCTTTTCAATCTCGATGTTAAGGACATGCAAAATGCATTATCCAATTGGAAACTCTTACAATACGCTAATGACCGCGCTCTTATAGCCACCCACATCAATTCTCCGGTGCCACGAAACTCTTTCAACATGAAACTAAAAATATTTTACGGGTTACATTTTAATTTGTTGAAAATTAACAAAGAGAAATCGAAATTAGCTTGTTTTGCAAACTCTCTCAAAACTTCTTCTTTAACTAGTTAACTTTACTTGCACGATCCACAGTGCACTAACTGCTCTTGCATGCCCACACCGTTCTGTGACTTGGTTAAGAATTTAGGTATATGGTTTGACTCCGGTTTACATTGGAACACTCGCCTTTCTCACCTGTGTGTGAAACTGCGTAGAACTGCCTGCCTAATATACCACACAAAATCCCCGGTACCACTGTTTGTAAAAAAAATGATGCTTAACGCATTTGCCTACAGTGTATTAAGATATGAAATTACTGTTTTTGTCCAGTGTTGAAGTCTGGCACCATCGTATTGACCGTCTTCTGCAATGTATATTAAAAAGTGTTCCTTTCTCGATTGATGAAAGGGCACTCTCGAATACCTTTCAAGTTATGCAATGTATATTAAAAACTGTTGCTTTCTCGATTGATGAACGGGCACTCTCTAACATGTTTCAAGTTGTTTGTATGGCTAACCTACACACCCTGTTTATTGACAGTGTTATTCAGAAGAAGTTTGTACGGCAAGTACAAACTCCTCAAAGATAGCCATCCATATCAACCAGAAGGTCCCTCTTATTATATTCCTAAATCCCGTACCAAATTTGGCACACAGCGCAGGTCATCTTACAATCCCACTATTGTTAACACCATCTCGTCAGATATAAAAGCTTGCCAATTAATGCAATCACTGCGCGAACTTTGAGGCCTAACGACATCAAAAAACCACCATGATTCTATATTGATTACCTGCGTGTTAAACACAAATAGTGATTTCCTTGTTGTTTCAATTATCACTTATTTCCTGTTTGTAGTGTTTCTTTTATTGCATTTTTGGTGACTTTTTTCGTATGATATCTATATAAACAACAAGAATTACAATACGTGTGTATGTATGTATGTATGTATGTATGTATGTATGTATGTATGTATGTATGTATGTATGTATGTATGTATGTATGTATGTATGTATGTGTGTATGTAATCGTGGGAGCAGTAAAACTTTCAAGATGGTAGAGAACACAAGAAAAGAAAACTTCGAACAAGGTAGAAGCACGATTGTTGCCAACGTTTCAGCAAAGAAACTTGCCTTCGTCAGGGCAACCTCTCGCCTAGGCTGGCACGCTTTATATAGGGGTAGGTCGCCAGGTGAGACGAGAAGGAAAGAAGGAAATGAAATTGAGAAAGCGTATTGGTTTGGGAGTGTTGGGGGAGATATTAAGGGGGAAAGAAGGTTGTATAGTTTGAGCCGCTAAGTAGGTCACAGGAGACACGAGAGTCAGCCGGGGGTTGATATTCCAGGAAATTCTTGGAGAGAAAGGAAAAGAGGGTGCTTGTTGACCCGCCGCGCAGCATACCGAAAGGTTCTCAGAACCGCCGGAAGCAGAACAGGTGGTGAGAGGGGTCCTTATCAGAAACTATCCGCAATTCTCAGGTCAAAATGAAGGGTAGAGAAGGGGGGAATAACTAGGTCAAGAAAAAAGAAGAAAAAAAAAAACAGGGGGAAAAACCACACAAAAAAGCACAAAAGAAAAAGCAATAACTCAACAACTGAAATGTCACGTGTCACCCAAAGCAACATTCCTGGTACTGACCTGTCGTGAAACTCAAAAACGAAAGATAAACTTAGAGTGACGTACGGTGCACAAGGCAAATCGGAGCAAAAAAAAAAAGAAATAAAGTAAAAATTGCCCTTTCTAGTAGGTTTCAGATCCTGCATTCTAGAGATGGGCGACAAACTTCAGCACAAAATACAAGCCTGCCTTGTTGCGCGAAGGCAGACTTATACTGCTGCTGCTACGCCTAGTGCGACACGCCATGTGGGCGGGTGGCAAGGTATGCACGGTCTCTTACGGGTGTTAGTGCCGCATGCTGATCATATCTGTGTGCAATAATGCCTATTATTTTCCGCTTCTTTACTTTTTCAACATAGAGGAGGAAAAATTATGCATTACTCCGTGTACTAAGACGATGGTTGAACGCGAAGCTTTCGGGGGACGTACACTTCGCTTGTCGTCTCCGTTTTGGAAATAGCTTCGACCACGTCAAAATGGAGCAATCGGAGAGACGCCGGCTTTATAACGGTATGGAGCTAGGGTCGATTCCGCTTAGTGAAGAGCCTTTTTTCTTTCACTTCAACCACCATCATCATACATCATCATACCTTAGCTTAATAATATTGAAACACAGCAACGCTGCCCTCCTAGTCCACAGATTCGATCGAGGAAATTAATGGAGGTAATAATTATAGGTTTTAGTATCTCAGGGTTAAAGAGGGTGAAGAGTTGACAAACATGTACTATCAATTGTAGTGCAAAAGTAATTACTGAAGGCGTTCATAACGAACGAAAATAAACTAAAGAGAATTTTAGGATGGCTGGTGTATAGGATAAGACGTGTTTGATAAAAGCTTCGGAAATCTGCCAAAATGCTTGTGAGAATATTTTGGCCCGAACATAGTAATATTTCAGTGAGGTGGCACCAATTGCTCAAGCGCTGAGGGATGTCAACCGTACACACCTGTTGTCGCAGGCTGCGCCCACAAGCTGCGAACGACGGCAATGGGGTAGGTGCGGAGGTGTCCTTCTGGCCGGAATTCCGTAGGAGAGGGAAGTTCGATGCTCTGATCCTGCCCGTTATGCGCACGAAAGTTACGTTAAGTTATTCTACTAGTTAGCCATCTCTATCTTGACTAGCTGTTACTGCTATTATAAATCATGCCATGGTACGCTGCTTTGGCATGCGTGCAAACGTACGCGAGGAAGTAACAGTATTTGCAATATTTGGCTTATCTCAGAGTAAAAAGCGTTCGCACATGTATATAGAAACATTTAAAATTGAACTTGTACACATACGTCATGACTTGCGTGGTGCCTCTTGACCCAATCGCCGATTTGGAAGACGCGCGCTCGCCGCTTCTATGTGGTGTTTGTAGACGGAAAAGAACAGATTTCCTTAATGCCGCGGGAGTATTCAGAGAATGGAAATCTATACATGAGGTCTTCATTTTACGCTGTATAAAAATTCTGATATTGCATTCATTGTATGGAAAATTCCCAAACGTGCCGTTTTTTAGCATTTGCTAGTTTTCCTAAATTCATTTTGGCTAGTTCCATAAAGCACGTATTTCCAGAGTGTTGCGCTCCTTCACTAGCTCTACTGTGTGCTATTGCAATGTTTTTAACCCTGCCCTATGATGGTCCGCGATACTCCACTTGCTTCTGCGTGTTACTGTGCCCCCACAGCGTCCTAGTATACCTTAAGTGCCGTGTCTCGGGAGACGTTTCTTGCGCATCCCATGGGCAACATTTATGTTTGGGATTTGTATTACCCTAATTTCTCTCTCGCTTTGTCCCCTGCTTGGATATAAAAGACCAAGTAATTAGGCAGCAGTATTTTTATTAAACCAATGATCGCTCAATCGCGTTAGGAAGGTGCCTAACTACTGTCACGCAATTATAAAGACGCGTATTTGTTCAGTGTTGCTAAATGAGCGACTCCACAACCTTTAAACATGATAAAATGACTTGGCTCGCTTCAAAACGGAGTTCCTGAAGACCTTTAATACCGTGGTCAAAAAAGAACGCGCACCGCTTATGCTGGAAACTCGAACACAGCACCGAATGAAAGGGTCATTATCTTCGTCGAGGAGATGAAGGGACTTTTCGCGTTGCGGACCTAGAAATGTCAGAGGAAAAGAAACTACAGCTTCTGATGCCAGATGTGAAGGAGGAGCTCTTCCCGTGCCTTGTGCCCAAGCCCCCCTCCCAAGACCGTGTACGAACTCGCGTCTGAGGCCGCCGCGATGGAGAAGACGCTCGAAGTGCGAAAAAAGCCGTACGACCAGCCAATCAATGCACTGGTTTCGGACACGATTGGTGCCGGCGCTATAAACTCCGACTCACCGTGCGACACCATCCGTGCAGTGGCGAGGGAGGAGCTGCGGAAACTTTTCCTGACGACGACGCCACAACCACAAGTCGCTTCCCTGACTGACGTGATCCGGCAAGAAGTACAGCAGGCTTTGGGAACGTCTATGCCGTCCGAGGCACCCCGCGAGCCCGAGGCTATGACCTACTCTGCGGCTATTCTTCGACCCTACCCTGTTCCAACACGTCGTCAAGAGGCACCGCCGTACCGCCACCAATGTCACCCGACCCACCTACTGTAACCCGAAACCAGGCGCAAAGGAAGACCGAGGTGTGGCGAACGCCCGATAATCGCCGCTGTGTTACCACTGCGGAGAGGCCGACCACATCTACCGCCCCTGCGCTCACAAGAGGCTAGGTTTACGAGGATTTTTTGTCGACGCACCTCGCCCCCTCCCTGGCCAACGAACACGAGAGATCGACGAGTACCTCTCTCAAACAAGCCGTGGCCAAGCCCGTTCCAACCGCTCGCCGTCGCCCTACCTGTACCAATCGCCGAGTCGCAGTAGCAATGCTCACTTTGCCCGTGGAAGGTTCCCCAGCCCATGCGGATAAATCTAAAAACAGCAACATCTGGAGGTGAAGTTGCTGGCCGGTGAATAACCGGAAACCCTCCAACGACGCAAAGACGCGTCGAAGACAATGATTCACGACATGCCCTCATCCCGACAACCTGACCTAACCCTGACGAAACTCCAGAACACGACGCGTACTCGACATGACCGACACTGCCGCTAAGACGACGACGACGCACAGTGCCCTACCATCAACACGCGTAAGCCGAGATGCGTTGACCCGACGCACCCGGAACTCGAGTAATGCGGCGTTCGACGTCAAGGTGACCATCGACGGCTTTGATGTGGTCGCCCTCGTAGACACGGGAGCCGACTACTCAGTAATGAGCGGACCATTTGCGTCTAAGCAGAAGAAAGTTAGGACCAGACCGGACGGTCGGCACATATGCACAGCAGGAGGCCACCTCGTGACGCCAAGTGGAACGTGCACATCCCGCGTAAAGATCGACGGCACGACGTGCCCTGCCGCGTTTGTTTTCTTGCCTCACTGCACCCACGACGTAATTATCAGAATGCGCTTTTGACGGACAACGGCGCAATAATGGATCTGCAGACGAAGTCAATAGCTTTTTCCTCCGATCACTCCATGACGTCGGAACCGAACGCCGAACACCTTGCAACTGTAATGATCGCCGATGAGTCACCCTGCCACCCAGCGCAAGCTTGATCACCGTCTAATGTGAAGGTGATTCTCCTGACGTCGACGCTATCGTGGAGAGTGACAATGGTTGCTTCTTGACCGTGGTGTGTGTGTCGCAAGACGCAAGTGTGCCGTTTAAGCACCGCAGATCCTACATTTTGGTCACCTATTTCACCGAGGAGTACCACCATTTAAACAAGGGCGCTGCAATTGCGCTCCTCGAAGAAACGAACAAGCAAGTGACGTGATCCCAGTCGCCGAATTTGAACACGCATCCGAAGATACCTTCAAACTCCCGCATCCTTTTGAAGTGAATCCGGCGCTACCCCAAGAAGAAGGGAACCATCTATAGGCTTTGCTTCATCGCTACAGCGAGTGTTTTTTCTAGACCGTAAAGTTACGTCAGGCACCTCTGTCGAAGCGTCGGATAATAACCGAAGATGGAGCCCGACCTACACGACAGTCACCGTACGGCGTCTCTTAACACGAGCGGGAAGCCATCCTGACTAAAGTAGAAGGCATGCTCAGTGACGACATAATACAGCCATCTAAAAGGCCGTTGGTTTTGCCAGTCGTACTCGTGAAGAAAAAACACGGCACTTTAAGGTTCTGCGTTGACTACGGGTGACTGAAAAAATCACCAAAAAGAACGGGTACCCCCTGCCACGAATTGCCGACGCCCTCGACAACCTGTGCACGCGAAGTACTTCTCATCAATGGATTTGAACACCGGCTACTGGCAAATTGAAGTGGACGGAGAGACCGAGAGAAGACTGCGTTTATAACCCCGGACGGGCTATAAAAGTTCAAGGTTCTGTCGTTCGGTCTGTGCACAGCACCAGCGACGTTTGAACGAGTCATGGACACTGTGCTAGCTGGCCTCAAGTGGCACACCTGCCTCGTATACATCGATGACGTTGTGGTATTCGCCCGGACTTTCGATCAACACCTTGGAAGGTTGGAGTCGGTACTGGTGACTATTCGCTCGTTGTGGTTAACGCTGAAGCCGGAAAAGTGCCGCTTCGCTTACGAGAAACACAAGTTTTTGGGACGCGTTGTCAATGCCGCGGGAGTCCTGCCTGACCCAGCAAAAACATCTGTCATAGAGAACTTCCAAGGACCAAAATACAAAAAGAGCGTGCGAAGATTTCTTGGACTGTGCGCATACTACCGGCGCTTCGTCGAAAGCTTCACACGCATTGCAGAGCCACTCACGCGCCTGACAGAAGATAACACCCCTTTCGAATAGAAAAACGGCCCAAAAAAGCACTCTGCCAGCTGCAACAACACCTGCAAAACCAGCCTGCGCACGCTCATTTCGACGAAACGCCGAAACGTAAATGCAGACAAACGCCAGCGATATAGATTTGGGTGCGGTCCCCGTCCAAAATCAAAGCGGTTCCGAAAACGTAATCGCCTATGCAAGCCGTGGTCTGTTGAAGGAGGAAAAAAACTACCATGCCTCCGAAAAAGAGTGCCTGGCTATCATATGGGTCATTTCGCAATTTCGGTCATACGTGTATGACAGACCGTTCAAGGTTGTGACAGACCACCACGCGCTCTGTTGGCTCGCCAATTTGAAGGACCCCTCTGGCCGTCTTGGTAGGTGGAGCTTGCGCCTGCAAGAATTCGACGTCACAGTAGTCTATAAATCCGGGAGGCAACACTCCGACGCCGACTGTCTGTCCCGCGCCCCCATCGACCCACCACCACAAGACAACGATGAAGACAGCGCGTTCTTCGGAGTCGTGACAGAGAGTGACCTAGCCGCCAAGCACCGTGCCGACCCCGACCTGCGCATCATGATCGACTACCTCGAAGGACGCAGGGTCGCCGTGCCTAGAGCGATCAAACGAAACATACCCGCATTCACTCTAAAAAAATCCGTCCTCGTGAAGAATTTCAGCACCGGAATGAGAACGAATTATCTACTTGTCATCGCCGCAGACCTTCGTGGCAAATTTTTGAAGCGTGCCACGACGACCCGTATTCCGGACATCTCGGAACCGCTCGCACTATTGCAAATATCAGGGCGAAGTACTTCTTTCCCCGAATTACATCCATCGTCACCTACTACATTCGTAGTTGCCGTGGCTGCCAGCGACGAAAAACGCCCCCGACGAGACCCGCCGGACTACTGCAACCGATCGCCGTCCCGTCGAGGCCATTTCAACACATCGGAATGGACCTTTTAGGCACGTTACCTACGTCACGATCACAGCACAAGGGGATTGCCGTAGCGACAGACTACATGACGCGCTAGGCAGAGAGAGCTGCTCTTCCGAGGGGGACTACACAGGAAGTCGCCAAGTTCTTCAAAAACCAAATTGTGCTGCGTCATGAAGCCCGTGAGGACCTAATCACGGACCGCGGAACGGCCTTCACTGCGGAGCCTATGCTAGGAATCTCACGCTACAGGCAACACGAATCACAGAACTACGACGTACCACCCCCAAACGAACGGACTAGCGGAACGCCTGAACAAGAGAATCTTGGATAGGCTGCCTATGTAAGTCGACGTTGAACATAAGAATTGGGACGAAGTCCTTCCGTATGTCACGTATGCGTACAACACGGCTATCCCGGAAACCACACGGATGACACCGTTTGAGCTTGTCTACGAAAGACGGCCGACTACGATGCTGGACGCCACGCTTACCCACGTGGAAGAAGACGACGTCAACGGCGACGTCCAAGGATACCTTTAACATGCGGAGGAGGCCCGACAGCTCACTCGAGGTCGCACAATGGGCCAGCAGCTGGTGGATGTGAGACGCTACAACCTCCTACACCGAGACACCGAGTACCGCCCAGGAGATCGTGTGTGGGTTTGGACTGCCATCCGACGACGTGGACTGCGTGAAAAACTTCTACGATGGTATTTCGGACCATATGGGATTCTACAGCGCGTTGGCCACCTTACCTACGAGGTGATCCCCGATGGTGATTCCAGAACATTACGACGACGCATGCGGCCCGAAGTCGTCCGCGTGGTTCGCTTAAAACCTTTGTACGCATGACGACAGACTCCCATTTTTTCGTTCAGACTGTCGCTTGTGTTAGCATCTGGTCGATGCACTCTTAGAAGGGGGTTAATGCCGCGAACAATGCGTTGAGTTTGTTTAATGGTGTTTTGCTGTTGCCACCCGGCTGCGCCAGTCTGTGTTATCGGTGCTGTGTGTGCCAAGGGAGACGCGAGTTCCGTTCTTTCTGTGCAGCATGTGTTATCTCTTCTGATAGGGAGAGCATTTCAAATAACCCGAGCTGCCTAGAATATTCTTCGTTGATCTACAGTGTTCTGGATACAGTTCCACTATTCCAGAAACCCTCGCGCCGACTGATAAATTCTCGCTGAGCAGATGCTGCGGCATTGGAATCGTCGACAGCAGTCTACGCACGTGACTTTGTTGACTGCTGTTTCGCCGCTTCTGTATTTTAAATGCAGAGCATTGCCTCGCCTGTTCCTGCGTCGGACGGCGTCCACAGCTCCGCGTCCGCAGCAGGTGCGCGCATGCGTCGTAGTCAGCCCGTTCGCTAACAGGTGCCAGCGTGGTGGCGCGTGGAAGGGCGCGCGCTGCTTGCGCTTGCGCGCTCTCCCCCCGTACAGCTCTCCCTCTACTGCGCGCGCTGCAAATACAAAGCGGCTAGCGGACGCTCGTGCTTCAGTCACTGCGTTGCTCCTTCCTTCCCTGGTTGACGCTCGCTCCCACGTTTACTCGTGTCTGCTACTCCAGCATCACGGAAGAACGATGGAAGCAACACTGCCTTCAACCAGTACTGATGCCCCAATGCTCTGCATTTACTCGTGTTCCCCTCGCGGGAAGGCGCGGGATTTTTTTTTTCAGTTGTTAGGGCAGCACAAGTTCGCTCCAATAAACTTGTTTTTTCTTCAAGACAGCTGCGTCGTCTTTGGCTACGTAACAATATTTCACACACAACTAAACTGAATTTTGTAAACTCCTGTAAAAAGTAGTTGTGATCGCCATGATATATTTCAATGGTTTACGTTTTTTCTTCCAAAGACATGCAGTTACAAATCTGAGAATGATATATTCAAATAAACTCTCTAACGAATGCATGAGTGATGTAATACCGTCCCGATATGCGTCGCCGTGAGCAGCACTGTCGCGCATATTAAAATGCCCTCTGAACGCGGTATCCGTGAAACCGAAAGCGCAGTTTAGGAGTTATTTCTTCATATAGACAACCGGAATGATACTAACCTCAGCTGCAAGGTGCTATGGAGGTGTCCTCTCTTATACGCCTTGCTTAACCCATGTTTTCGGTCAGCTGTAATAGTTCAATCGGTTTTAGAAACACCTGCGGATATCAAATCATTCCGCCTGAGTGGCCATAAGGACCGTCTCTACTTAACGCGTTTTGTAGCACAACCGCATGAGATCCAGGCCATACAAGGTCAAATTCCACGACAATATGATTCTTCTGAGCCTGTTCGCCGAAGTTATCGCCTTGGTGGAGTACCTGAGAGGTATAATACTTGTGAAAAGGAAACTGAGGTGGTTAGAAGGAACGGAGGTGCAGTGCGGTGTAATTCGCCACCCTCCGATAAATAAACAGGTATTCTAGCCGTGTTCACCTTAGAAGTAAAAAGTTGCGAAGACAGATGGTGCACACCCACGAACAGCAAGTAATGTCCCCACAGCAATTGGAACCCCACGACGCTTGTCTACATAAACGGCGCAACAAACTCTGTTGCGTCTGTCATACTTCATATTTTTACTGCAGCCCATTGTCACAGGAGGCGCAGGTACACTGATGAACTACAGGAATGCACCCTTCTACAGCGTAATTCAAGTAGTGAACTTTTTCTTGGGCGACGGTGCTATTGCTGATTTTATATCCGCTCAACACTTTTCTCCGGGTGGTAGCTGGTAGGCAGATGTACAGCACCGTTAGGATTGCGAAATACCACGTCGCCTTGCCACTTCACGCAAGCCTGATGATCCTCGTCAACTGCCAAGATTTTGCTTCTGACACCGACCGGAATGAAGAAAGCGGCTACAGCTTGCTTTCCGAGTGCGGTATCCTCGTCTGGGGAGGCGTAGAGCATTTTAAACAACAACCATTGCTACTTTTGGTGACAGATCTGTCCAACATCAAACAGAGGGGCATATGTTGCGTTCCTCGCCGAAGAAGTAACCTCATAGCTACCAGCGACATTTAAAACATGAATGACGACAACGTCAATCATACTCATTTACTAAGCATGAACCCGCCACTACGGGAGAGACAAATAGGCTTGACTACGATGCACAAAAAGGGTTTTTCACAGAGTTCCAAGATCAACATACACACTTGTTGAAGGAGTGAATTATAACGGCATATAGAATGTGACCTACTTGAGAGTCACCTTATGGGGTTTGTTCACAAAAGCGCATACCTATCAGAACAAAAGTTGGACACTTGGCTCTCATTATCACGCAAACCTCAAAAAGCACTTGGGCGATTCAGTGTCTCTTATCACATAAAAAGAGGACACAGTAATCTGTCGCATAAAAACGAACGACTGATCAACTTCACCAAAAAAGGTGTGCACCGAACAGTGTGAATCGTCGACGTCTTTAACACCCTCTGCCAAAAAACATGAAACCGGCTAGCACAATTAAAGTGGACCTGAGAGACCAGGAGAGCACTCTGTATTCTCGCACCTCCTTTGACCAGTTCAAGGTTATGCTATTTGAGTTGTACATGGCACCAGAAATATTTCCAACGGTGATGGCTACTGTGCAGGTGGTCTAACGGGACACACTTGCCTCGTCTATTTTGACGACTTTCCAGTATTAGCCGGTGAATCCGGCGAACACGTTGCTAGGCTGTAGTGTCTACAGCATGCTTGCAGTCTTCCCATATGAAAAACTCACGCATTGTGGCCCTTCATTCAACGCTGAGAAAAATGCTTTGCCAGTAGAAAATACAAACCATAGCCAACTTCCTAAGCCCAAATGACGCAAACGTCCATCGAAGATTACTGAGGTTGCGCTAGTACTACCTGCGCTTCAGCAAAACGTAGCCGCATTCCTCGCACACTCAAAAAAAGGAGGGTTCAGTTTCGCAGGGAGGAAGCGCAATAGAATGATTTCTGGGAACTTCAAAGTGGCCTTTGTGGCCCGTCGGTGCTTGCCTATTGCGTCTTGTTCTGAGAGAGAAATGCTTACAGACACAAGGGGCTTAGGCATGGATCTCTCCTCGTCAAAAAACACAATCAATACAAAACATTTATTCGCTGGCGCACCCAGGTACACTCACGAAACTAAAGAATAAGTTCTCCCTGCGAAAAATACTTCATCATCATAGTATTAGAAATTTTGAAATTTCTTCGCAGGTCTGCAAAGAGCCAGTAACTTGGTAACCGCCACTTTGGGATATTTTAACCGCCACTTTGGGATATTTGGTGTCACCAGTTTGGACGACCCTTGGAAATCTAGGGTGATGTTGCATGCGCCTCCAAAAACTCCACGATACCCTCGTCCATAAAACCATCAGGAAACGTTACGGCATCGACTGCTAATTACGGGCTCCCGTAGACCTAACGCTACAATACACTGTTGAAGACGCGTTTTAGCAGCGCAGCTGTTTAACCCGACCGTAAATTGGCCAACGCAAGCCCAAACGATGGAAAGGAAAAGAGGGATCTCCTGGTAAAATATCCATCTGGGTTGCTCGCTTTCTAAAACCGGCGGATATGCTATTAGTCTAACTGCACATTTTTACTTTAGTGAATAAAAAACGAGCAATTATTACGGACTAAAAAATGTATCCGTCAACCAAGAAAATTCACATCACTGTGTTTAAAATAAGGTGTCCTTGGAAACTCTGGCAAGCAGACACACGCATTTAACAGTTGGAGCCACACTGGAGGGCCACGTTGCCCAGCATAAACGCTCTGGATCACTGCAAACTGGTACAGAAAAGTAGACTTTGTTGGGCGAGGTTTTTCTTCATTCGTGTGAGTCATGCGGCACGTCGAGAAACTATACAATCCCATGAAAGCAAATGTGTAATACGGCTCTCTAGTGGTATCTCGAAAAGGCCAGAAACGAATTGTTGACGGAATAATTCCGATGTGCTTTACAACAATTCGTTTGAAAAGATCTTAGAAAAAGGCCGCATCCCGACACACCACAATGAATAAGGGTTTCAGATTGATTGCATAAGCGGCAATTAGCCAAACAAGCAATACCGATCTCTTTTTTGCAGAATCATGTTCCGCTGAGAGTTCTGATGTATGCAGCCTAAAGTAACACGTTTCTTGCATTCGGTGGAAAACACGTACCAGTAACATGCTTTAACGCACTGTCCGTACGGTGGACGGTATGGGGATGGCGATAAACGGGCACTGGGAATACCCTCTCTCATATAGTGTTCATCGAAGCCTTCCTAGGAAGTGTAAAAAGGTATTGGAGGGCAAAATCGAAGTAGGAAATGGATAAGTGTCGATCACCTCCTTTAAAAAGCACCATAGCGTCATCGTGCCGAGTCCACTTGTGGAGACAAGCAGAAACGGTAACTGAAAACATTTTTTTTTGAATAACGTCTAGTAGAAGTTGATGCTGCGTCAAATAAAAGCCGAAAGAACGAGACACAAGTTTATGAACCAACTAATGCGTGATTGCAGCAACCCAAGACGCCCTGCAATATCCGGGTGTGCATTAGCAGCAAATTAGAAACACTGGGCCGCAGTGGTCTTTGGAACCCTTAAGAGTGAAGGGGCCTCGCGGCATAGACCGGGAGGAAACTGCGTTTGCGTATGCGGAGGTTTGTGAAGGCTTTCTTGTCAAAAAGATGGTTTATGTGCTGCAGGAGCTTAATCGTGCGCGTTCTAAAATTTAAGCTCTACAAGGAGCTTTTGCTTCTTTTGCGTGCGGGTCTGAATAGCAACCTATGCGTAAGAACAATGTGTTTCCTTCATGAGCTACCATCGGATTCCGGCCGCACATAAATTCTTCCTTTGGGATGTTTGCACTCTTGACGTTGAATAGAGTCGCATGTTCTAGGGTGTGCTAGCGCGGTTCACTTCTGGACAAACATGAAAGACTGCGAGTAAAACTACTCGGTCGTGCAGTCTAGCTGAATTTGTTGAGGCACGTTGTGCTATAAGAGTGAATTTTAGTAGCCGGCGATCCATCGTTCGTTCGTTGATTTGCTCCTTCGCTCGTTCATCCACACATCAGCGTGCGTTCGCTCCTTCTTTCACTCATTTCTCGCTTCTTTTATTGCTCGCACGTTCATTTTCCCCATTCGTTCATTGCTTCGGTTGTTCTTTCGTTCATTCCATCACTCGCTCGCTCGGCCACTCGCTCGTATAGGCGTCACTGCTGAAACTGAGGCGCTCATAGCCGCTCCTAACAGAAGAAATGTTTACGTTTGAGCGTAGTCCAGTGGCGTGGCATCGTCCAGCCTTCCGCGTGGATTTGTGCTCTGTGGGGAGTCAGTAACAAAACCAAGAAAATATGTGTCGCCTGTACGCGCCTCAAATAGAGAGCGTAGGACAGCTCGCTCTACTGACGCCGAGTTCGAGAAACCGGTTGCCTAAAGATCTAGCGCGTGATAATGGGGTTCAGTTTTGGATAGATGCGAAAGGCTGCGGACAAAAGGATCCAGGCCTTCACTCATGGAGAAATTTAGAGAGAAGTTTGGAAATTGATGTGAGGTGCAAAAGACGGTTGTCCGACGAACGGACAGCAGCGGCCAGCTCTGCGGTTTCTCCAGCCTCACACCGTTAGAGCATGCTGCTCCAATTTTTGTTTACGATATTGCAGCAGAGTGACTCAGCCGTAAAACATTGCGCATATTCCCAGTTACGCGTCATGATCGGCCACTTCAAAGTGCGCAACCTCGCCGTGTCAAGAATTTCAGGCGAAAACATCCTACATTCAGTATTAAAAATTTCCGCCTCGTAAATATATCATTGATTGATCAATTTCATAGTTGAATGCGTCGACGCAACGCAGGCGGTGAAGCGGGATAAATTTTAACATAACTGGGAATCTTTCACCCTGCCCCGAAATCTCGCACAGACGAGTGGTTTTGCTTTTCATCTCCATAAAAGAGCGTACGCTGTGACCGGGAATGGAAGCAGCGTCCTCGTTCTCAGCAGCACAACGCCTTAGCCACTGAGCTAGCATGGCGGGTGTCCTCGCCACTAAAATTGGATTCTGAAACGGCAAATCCTTGGGAACCTTCAAGCACGAAACTGAAATGTGCCTTCACAGGAGCAGTTGAATTTTTATTTGCCATCGATATAAACTTCCACGCCGCTATTTATATTTTGTCGGTATGGCACCGTAAACGCATTAACGTTACACACTGGATTGCACGCTTAGGAGCATTGCGTAAATCCAACTGAAACCACGCACGCTCGCAAACCATCCGTGCGAACGATACCAAACGGGTTGTCAGCGAATCGTTCGGTAAACACACGGTTCGCTGCAGCGAAAGAAGCAGCGGGCCATGCCACGAGCGCGATATCCGCAAGAGTGCTTCTCCGCAGCTTACGCTGTGCGTACCCCGTACACGTAGGCGCTGGCAACGAGGAGCCAACAGTCGGTGCTCATTACGTCATAATACACTGCTTGCTTCGCCTCTCCTGGATGGCAGTACCATTTGAAAGAAAGGCTATAAGGCGTGTTTGTCACCCTGTTTACGCCTGTGTTCGTAGCAGAATCCGCATCGCGTTTTTTACCTGCCGTTGTGGCGAAAGAGGTCACTGCTCAAATTCCGGTCACGCCCCATCAATCAAAGTGTTTCTAGTGATGTCATTAGCGTGACGGATATGGCGTCACCTATATCTTGGTGGACCTGGGCATACATGTTTGTGCAAACATTTTCTTTTGATTATCCCCACAGACCTTTGAACAAAGTTCTGAAAACATGCCAGCACGACCCGCGTTGCGAATACCCCATCACAGAACGTTGAACTGGTACACTTAGGAAAAATATTGCTGGCTTTGCCGCACATCCTAGGTCTCAATGAATGTCCATAGCTTTGGTGACCGCCACACGAGCATAACACCGAGGAGACAGCTGCCGTATTTAGAAACCCATCGTCGTACCGCAAAAAACGTCTTTTGTGAATAAAACAAACCTTTTTGTGCCAGTTCCTTTTGTCGCAGGCCGAAAGCAAGTGGATTATGGTAGATACACACTAACACTACATGAAACAAAACCCGTGGACCGTTGCTCTTCACAGGGAGATGGGAGAAAAAAAGAGAAATTACAAACACACCAAATTGCGCTACAGCTTGGAGCCCCAAAAGCCGTAATCATGGATCCTGGAGCGCCCTTTAAGTAAGAGCTTATCTAAGAGGTCCTAAGCTTAAGCGCCCGAAATCGCAGAAGAACCACGGCTTGCCATCCCCAAGCGAAACAACGAACAGAATGCTTGAGCATGACGATTGCTTGTATGCAGTCTATGTATTTCGACGTTGTACTACAACGTCGGAAGTACTTCCCTAATCACATTTGCGTAAAAAATAACGATCTAGGAAACTACGCCGATGCCTCCAATAAAGCTTGCCTGCGGAACACAGAATACAGTAATGGGGACGTCATGTTAACATATTGCGAGGAGGACTACCTCAAAGCTTCAAAGTTTCTCGAACATTTGGAGGAGGCCGCGAGTTTCGTCGTGTTAGTACAACAGACCATCAGACCAAGAGACCGGAGCAACTGGACGGTAATAGCTTCAATGCCAGAAGCCGTATATCACACTGTTGAGCTTATGTGGTTTGGGCCCCTCTTCCTGTCGTATTTACGAGCCTTAAAGAATTTACGACACGTTCGGCGACCTATTTAAGACGTGATTCCCGCCGGTGTCTGCGACACACATCACGACGCACGCGGTCCCGAGCGGTCCACGCGTTTCGCCTCACGCCTTAGTGACGCAAGACATATGAATTCGTATTTTTAATAATGTTTTTAAGGATTGGGTTCATGTGCGCTTCAAGAAGGAAGGGGGGGGGACGGTAAGGGTCGAATCTTGTGTTTTGATATGGACCTTGGGTTTTGTTCTCACCCCCTGGCCGCCCCGGACTGCATGATATGTTACCTAAAGCGTACGTTTCTTTCCCTGTTTCTGTGCAATTCCATACCATTGTTTTGACTGAAAAAGGGGACCGCTTTAGGAGCATAGGTTTTTATTTATTAAAAATATTCACTATCTCAGTTGATGTTTCCAGTTACGAGAGCAGAAAAGAGACATGTCTAGGAAAACAACGACGCGTCATTTGATTAGCCGACAGTCGTCTGTGCACGTCACTGTGTTGACTGTTATTTTTCTACACTTCTGTGTTTTAAGTTTTTGCATAGCGAAATGTTACTGTAATAAACCCTATTTCTTTAAAATCCCAGTCGTCTTTGCTACGTGGAAGTGCATTTTACTACATGTGTCAATCTTCGCTCATAAAGCGAAGAGTAAAAGCCATTGACAAGGCTGCGTTTATTGAACGGCTAGAAAAGCTGTACATGTCTCAACATTCCTTCATAAGTGAAGTGGAATAGCCATTGACAAAGTTACGTTTGTTCAACCAAGAAAAGCTGCACAACTAAGTACACTGCTTCAGATTTAAGTACAAAGTGTTCGGTAACTACCACTCCTCACTTGTCTAGTATTGAAAGGCTGATAATGTTTTCGCATGAGAAATATTTTGTCAGCCTGATGCGGTGTAGTCTATGCGTAAATTCTGCAAAAAATGCACTGTAAATCTAGAAAATGTTTGCCTGTGAATCTAAAAAGTCGAAAGCCGGGTTATAAAATTTTTACAAATAGAAACTTCCAAAATAGCGTTAGGATGGGAGAAAAGCCGGTATGAGAGAGGGCTGTCTAAGAAGGACTACATACCCCCAGTCCAGCCTTGCACATTGCTCTTTTTGTAGTGCTGTTTTCAAAGTTTATTTTTCTGGCTCTTAGATTTCTTAAAATTCTCTTTTGTGCACCCGACACGCGTGCTCGTTTTTATTTACAATAGGTCTCAAACTTTCTATACACATTTGGCTCCTAGGGCAAAGTAGATTTTGCATTTATAAAAATGTATAGTTTGAACTTTTATATTGGAGCACTCCACTTTAAAATGATCTCGTTTGAAAGGTTTACGGCAATGCTCCAGAAAATATTTTGCCGCTCTAAAAACGGGTCAGAACTTTAAACAATTTTCAATTTTTTTCCGACGGAAAAGCATGATTTTAGTGATTTCAGGACGTGGCATAAAGCATTCCTGGAAGAAAACTTCCGTAGTCTTCGAATTAGGGTATTTTGAAATACTGTCCAACAATACTCTGGAGTATAGCTTTTATTTGTTCACTAATATGTTTTTCAGGAAGAAGTAATATTATGTTCGTCATGTACTCCTGTTATAAAATAGACAAACAGGCTTAAAATGAAAAGGCCAACAATTAAGAAGTTGTTCAAGCGTGCATCCTACCTGATTCTAGATATTCCAATAGTGATACGTACTTTTTGCACCAATAATGTTTCCGCGGCGTAAAAACACATAAATGAGCTTTCTACGTCGGGAACGAGGCAAAATTATTTTTATATTTTGGAAAGCACCATTTCGGGGTTCTGTGGCGAAAAGAATTCAATGCGGTAGAATAAATGAAATCACACAAACTTTGAATATATGGGGTGAATCAATCTGCACAAAACTACAAGCAAAAAAAATATCGTCGTGGATTGCTGAAAAGAACAGGGCCCATGATACAAAGTGCCGTCAGTCAAAGCGTAGAAATAAAGTTCATAGAATATTTGGTGCAACCATGGTTTAGGAAGAATATGTGAACGTTCTTCATAATATGGTGCAACGCGCTTCAGTATTTTTTTAACATAGCCGCAATGCGCATGAAAAAACAAACAAAAGAGACTGGCCAGATGTTGAGTTTATATTGTCGTGAGACATCCCGAGGTTCCTATTTTGTTCCAGGAAACCTCCAAAATAATCACAGGTTTGTTTGTTTAGCAAAAATCGCGCGCCTTCTAAAGCATACAACGAAGCTCTTTGTGTTTCCATGTGAACGCAAAATAACGATTGTCATACTAGTTGAAACCTCATTCTATTTCTGGTTAACTTGTGTAGTCACGGTGAGGTTAAATTTTACCGGGGGAAATAAGCGATTACAGCAATCCACAGGCCCGGACTCAGCCGAAGAAACGGGCGCAACCCGGGCCACTGCCTACCTAAAATTGTTTATAGGCGGGTCCCGTCCGGTCTCCGGCTTCAATTCGTAGGCCGGGGCTTTAGTATTTTCCAAGCGGTGTGTAGAAAAGAGCATTGAAATGAATATTGTGAATTTATTTCCAAACGACTCTTGATGTTACGGTTGAGCATTGTTTTACATACGTGATTTGTTAGGTGTGATATTTACTAGTACTTTAGTTTATTATATTTTTTGTAGTGCATCAACGTTTTATATTTTGGGGTACAACATAATAAAGATACTTTACTCGTATTGCAGTAGTTGGAAGGGAATATTACAGATAAGCTGAAACTTTTCACTTATGTCTATTTTCAGGTGCGTTTCGCATGTTGCACCCATCGCAATGCGACTGCCGTGGACGGGAACCAAACTCGTGTGTTAAGGAAGCTGAACGGCTGAGCAACCACTGCACTTAAAACATTCGAATGCACGTAGAGTCACGGAGAAATGAAACGCGAGCATACAAATATGAAACATAACACACGAATAGCGCGATTTGTTTCCATGCAAGTCAAATTGAGGTGTGGCCAAGTGCAATAAAAAGCCGTTCTACTCAAAGTGACAGCTGCCAGAAGTGCAAAGCAGTGATTCGGCATTATGGGCTGTAGCGCCGTTATCCGCTCACTGCTACCACCAAATGCAATTAAAATGTTCCGCCTTCGAAGAAGTCGAAAGCTCCCTGCTTGAAACTGAGCCAGCCGGAGTTATTTTTTTTTGTACTTGCTTTTCCTCGCACACGTACCGGCATGGCACTGCAACTTTTTTTCGCTTACTATCCTAAAAATCAAACGAACGACATTCCTAAAGTACCGCAAGCACTGCTGGATAATTACGCATTTGTTGCCTCAAATATACTTACAGTTTTTTGCGCTAAACAAGGGGCAAACGTATGACAAGCGACAGCGGTTCACGAGTTTTGAACACTTAGAACTATATAAACTGCTTGGGTTTCGGAGCCTCTAGGTTACGCCACGATGACAGCTGCTACGACAGAACGCCCTGTGGCTCTACTTGCGTCCAGCAAGGGACCTACCGCAAGGTGACCCCTAATGTGCTCAAAGTGGTCCAAAAGCATTTTCATGCTTTTGAAAGAAAATGAATGTAATTGCTAAAGTTAAGCATTTTCAAAGAATATCTGCACAGCTCTTTTTTAAAAGTTGGTTTATTTGCGATAATATTGCTTGTAGTCCAGATTTCTCCTCCAGCTACCCTAGAACAAGATCTCTTCCCTTGTACAATATGAATTCCTACCTCCACTCATAATTCCGCGTATTTGCTGGTACGCATTGTATGCGATTTTTTGTGGTCAGTGGAGGTTTATTTTATATTTGAAGAGAAACGGTATTGCCAGGTTGGGGAAGAGAAAAACTCCCTCGAATTCCAAGAGAAATATATTGCGAAAAATGTAGCTGATCACCTTGTTTATTTCGCCCAAAAACCACCCCGGAAATGAATGTCGTTACGCATTGCAAAATTTTAAGAGACGGGATACTTCTTCAGGTACAATACCAGAAATTTCCTCTCCCCGTGCGGGGGAAATCCCGCGTGAGGTGGGGCAGAGTGACAGCCGTGTAATCACCCGTTCGTTGTAAGTTGCAGGGGGGTGGGATTCAAATAAGGTGGCAGGACAACACGAAATGTGAGCAGTCAATATGCGCTTTCTTCCTCAAAAATACCGTTTTGTGCGTTCACAGCGCAGTTTACTTTGATTTCACGCCGGTGGTCGCCGAGCAGCGGCTTTGTGCGGCTGTTGTAAAATTTCGGGAGTCCTACTTGCTGCTTTAAAAAGGCGACCTGTCAGCCGTTTTGCAAGAAACTGAGATTCGTTTCCCAAATTGGGTTTAACCGCATTTACCCAAGAAAAAACAGCCGTGTATCCGCTTCCTTTGTTGCAAATGTCGACGAAGGACAATACTTTAGTGGCGTGCCTGACAAGTAAATGCGTCCATTCTTTTTCCCGCTCACCTCTCATGCTGTTCCTCTCCGGTGTCATTTCTCACAAGATGAGCACGCTAAATGTTTGGTCAAGTCAACTTAAATTTACCACGTCACAGACAAACCAAAAGTTGGCGTTTAAGAAGCCCAAGAAAGACAATGGTTTTTAAAACTTTATAGCTGCGTTACATGCAGGCAAGTAGAGCGCCCGAAAAACTCTTAACGGATGGACCGGGCCAACCCTGAGATATAACGTTGTTCATTCCTTCCGCCTCAACGCTGTATCACCTCTATATTGATTTCTGAAAAGCGCTTGGGTTCGTTTAACAAAACAACCAAACCTCTCGACAACTTGCAACTTTCGTGCGAGCAGAACGCTTAGGGTAAATGTGAGCCGCAAATACGTCTGGGCGTGCCACCACCCGAGCCTACCGCAGAAAAGAGTCATGGGCCATGCGCTTGCTCTTAGACGTGAAAGGGGCCGGCCACAACGTCGCTAAAGCATAGCTTCAGGCTGCACTGGCTTAACATTCATGAAAATGTCCCAGCAGGAGGAGCCTTGAAAAAACCCAACACAAAAGAAGCTATAGCTATGGAGACATTTCTAGAGTGGCTTTGCGCTACAGTGAATACAAGTGGGCAATATGCTCTGCATGAGGAAGTAATTCGGAGCAACACCACGTGTAGAACTTGAGGCGGCTAAAATTCTGATGTACGATCTGGGGCAGCGGGTTTTCGTATCTTTCGCATCCATTTGTGCTCGTATACGTGCTACACTCCTTCAATTGCTCGTGATCTTCATCGAGAGTAACACATGTACATGGTGCAGTGAGTTACAAGTTGACCTGTTCCTAATGGAACTAGTTTCGTTACTATCCATTTTGCAACTTCTGTAAAGGCCATCAGTGGTTGGCAGGAGATTAAATCCAATGAAAAGCGGCATGGTCCCTGGGGTGAGTAAGGTAAACGGTGGTGGAGAAAAGATCGTTCACCCGGAAGAGAAAACCAGGATTTCCGCAACATACAGCTTCGCTGTAAAAATACCCTTTCTGGTAGGTTGCAGGGCTTACGTTCTGGGAGATCGGCGACAAGCTTCAGATGAAAATGCCAGCTTGCCTACCATAGGTCAGCATAGCAAAAGACACTCACAAGCAGCCTGCGATTTGCAAAGCGTGCCTTGAGGCTCGTATAAGCATACTACAACCTGCTGTGGCAATGATAATATTACTTGCTGAACTTCTATCGACTACTGAGAAAGAAGAGCCTAGCCCTTCATTCGTCTTCATTACTTTGCCTCATCCAGTATTCCTTTGTGTGGCCGTCTTGTGCTCTACTGCTACCCTTCTGTATTGCACAATAAAGATACAAATTTAAAGTAGCTTTTATGTAACCCTAATTGAGACATCCATAATGTAACTAATTATTCATGAATAAATATTTCTTAAACCGCCCGCGTTTGTCGGCTATCGCAAAAGACAACATTGAAATTGTTGATACGATGGTATAAACAAATAAAAATTTTTCATACTTCTAAACATGCCGCAAATGTTCAGGGCTAAAATCACCATTTGAAACTGAATCAGCAGCAGACTATTTGCGGCCATAATATCTTCAGGAACCTTAGTTTGTGCCTTTCCTCTCTTCAGCAGCATGAAGGAGCCTGCAAATAATAAGTACCTTGTATTCAAACAACAACAGAGCGGACATCATTTATAAAACCAAAAAAATAATAAATGAACGCAATAGGTCATCAACTGGACGGTTGTAAGGCCATCCTGACTGTTGCTTTGAAAGTTCGACTACCTCTGATGGGTAGACACGGTATACCAGAAGTGGCCCTCCGTTTACCCTTTTTACAAGGTTGGGTTAAACTCCCTTACAAGTGGAAAACAGAACCCCTCTTTCGTATGGGAAATAACTTTGAGATCAGGAAAGAAGCGTTTTTGTTAAGATGCATTATTAGCATTTGTAAACAAAAGCACCTACTTAGGTGTTCTCTAAGGTGGCAGGAATTGTCACTTGCATTCCGTTACATATCGTAGAGCAGCAACACATGCGAAGTATTGTGCCAAGTAAATGCTGTTTGCTAGTGACTCCTGTTGAGGTAGGGCGGAGTGAATTCTTTTGAAGGTTAGAAGTTTTTTTCGAAATGTTAATGCCATATACAGAGCCAAGCAGCGAGATAACTGTAATGCTCTTCTTTAGTGTTCAAACCATTTTGTTTGCTTCTCTAAATGGGCCTTCATCCATGTGTACATACGGCGCTGTGTAACTACGCTGTGGATCAACATGCTACTTGCAATTTTTTTTTAAATATACACAGCAACCACAATGAGTCCAAATGCCTATTCCTGGACACAGAAAAAGGAACAGGTGGTTTCGGTTCATGCAGTACATATTACGGGTAAGGGATGCTACTAAAAATGCTTGGTTTCCTCACATTCGGCGCGATCTTGCCTTTAAACAACTGCTCGAGCTAATGAGTTCTACCGTTTATAATGCATCTTTAAACACAGAAGGGTAGACAGGCTGTTAAGTTACCACAAACATAACTAGAAAAATTTCCACTATGATTGCAACCTCAGCTGAGAAAACGTTATTGCCGTAATTTAATTGCGGCACCAGTTGCAGCTCCTCTATCTTAATCAAACCACACAAACAATGAGTTCTTCCGGCGTAGCCATTTTAACATTCCAAAAAAAAAAAATACAAACAAGGGATTTTTTGTACTGTATCTTGAATGCCCTTCTGGTTATCATCGTTGGTTTTTTAAAAGAACTTGGTGCAGCTGTAATAATGTAGGAAATCTGAAACAACAGCAAGAGCTCGCTGCCCCTCCCTTTCGTTGGAGATCGGGCCATTTGCGCCCGACAGGGATTTTCCAACTTGCTGCTGAAGTTATTGTGACTGTAGGCGTGCATCTTGTGTGCGCATGCCTTCCACATCTCACCCAAAGCTAAGGCTATCGATCACACGGCCACCGGATTCACGAATTCGGCGTCTGTGCTCCGCACTTAAGGTACGAACGCACCTAAACTGGCGAAGAGACCAGCACGCGAGAGATCAAGCCACGAACGCTGGGCAAGTGTTCTCAAAGGTTGAACTTGGCGGCGCCGGGCGCTCCTCACGAGGAGAACGCTCACCTGTGCTCGTTATTTGTCTGCGTTTTCGTAGCAACGCGGGACGGCGGAAATAAAAGCTTGTACAGCTCTGATGTTAAAATGGCTGAATTGCCAAAAGAAAATATTTTTTTCGCATACCACAATTTATAATTCCACCAGCAACTTTAAATCACGATGCCTGCTGGGGCATGTAACAAGCAAGACATTATTCAGGCAACCAATACCTGAAAATGCAAAGAATAAAACTGTCACCTACATCGTTTATGTACTCGTACCCCGCATGACGTATGCTTGCTCCGAGGCACATCAACATGTTTTTGTTCCAAGGATGACAGCATATGCGCAATAGATAAGCACTTCGCTTGAAAAAAGCAACGTAATCTGAAGAAAGTGCTGCTGTATCAGTGTAGAATAGGCAAATTTTGTGACGATGGTTACCGTTCACTATATGCGTGCGTCTGGGGAAGGGGCCAAAATGGAGGCCGCCGCTGAGGTTGTGTGGAGAAGCTCGCTCAAAGGTGCGTGCTCCGACGTTACCGCCGCATCGCTCCTGTGTTGAAAGACGATAATTTTTAAAACGAATTGTTTAGTATGCTAAAAAAAAAAAAAAAAAAAAAAAAAAAAAAAAAAAAAACTGTTGCATGGGAACAATCTAGCAAAAATGACAGGTAAACAAGTGCCTCCATTAAAAAATTTGATCCAATTCACCCTGTGAAGATAGTTGGAAAGGGACACTGTACACGACCCCACAACGATTACCCATGCTATTTCACTTAAATTCACACACGTGGCTCTACAAAGAGTGAAACGCGAGACAAGTGAAACACACCTAACCCCTCCATTTATAATTTTAAAAATATATTCCTTGCTAAGGTAAAATCAATGCATGACTCATGAACGGTGGTTAGTTGAGTTGTATTGGTGAACACAAGAGTGGAAACGTTTTTTTTATAAAATAAAATGTCTCAAACTGGTGTTAGAAGATGTAAGTTCTCATCCGTCTCTGTTGCCACCAACGGAGGCGACGATATCGGCGGCAGAGACAGAGAAGTGCGATGGTATGCGTTGGTGTGAGCTTTCATTAATTTCTACAACTCTTAGCGCATGCGCAAGGCGCGTACACGGCCGCTACACGTGTTGTGGACGGAAAGCACAGCGGCGCGAGAGGTAGCATAATGTTATCACGTTGAATTCACCGAGAACACCAGGGTTAACCCTCAGATGGGCTCGGCGAGTGGGCTCGTAGCTCAATGGGTAAGAGAACGGGCTTTCGCTCTGTTTCCCTATTCATTCCACGTTGGCTACCTGGTGGCGCCGGTACCTTTTATTTGTCTGCGGGAGGTATCTGTTGATACCAATGATCGCGACAGAGCAATAACAGGTACAGAAAAAAAGTTTCGCTTTAAAACATTTAACGCTGTTCCACTCAACGTGAAAGCTGGCGGAGGTGCACAGCAGTGATTCGCCGCGATCGGCTATAGCCCCGTTATCCCCTATCTGCTACCACCCAATGCAATTAAAATTTCCCACCTTTGCTAGGCTCGCGAGCCCCCTGCCTGAAACAGTGTCAGCGGAGTTTTGTTATTTTTGTGCTTGCTTTTCCTCTCGCACGTGCCAGCGTTCAGTGTACTTTTTTGTCGCTTACTACCGTAAAAACCTACCCAACCACCTTTCCGAACTAAATGAACCCGGGTACTGTCGGTAATTGCATATATTTGGCCTCAAATGCACCTGCACTTTTCTTTTCTTACGGTAAACAACGGGGAGATGTATGAGAAGCACCTGTGGTTCACGAGTTTCCAACGGTTATGACTATTTAAAGCACTTGTTTTTCGAAGCCTTTGCGGGACGCCCTACGACATCACGCTGGGCTCTACTTGGGTACGTTATCCCGCTGCGCCGCCTACTTCCGCCAGTCCCTGGACATCCAGCGTTACAGCGAGCTACGACGACAAGGCGAGTTCCTGAATCCCACAATTCAAAAGCGGGGAAGTCGATCGAAACCAATGGCAGCTTCCTTAAGGTTAGGCCCTGAAAATGCTTCGTGGGAACGTTAAAAGTGGCGTGCTAGGGAGCCACCTATTGCATCTTGGCATGCTTAACGCTTAGTTCACGTCGTCTCTCCGAGATCGCTTCAAGTGCGTCCTCTCTATGCGTTGGCTCTCCATACATTTTTCCCTCGATTGAGAAGTATCATTCAAGTAAAGAGGTAGGAAGTATGCTCAATAGCAAATAAAAAAAGGTGTTTGGTTCTGTATCGATGCGTCTACTCATGTACAACACATCAAACGTTCGCTGTCTGTCACTATTAAGATAGTGGAAGGGCTGATAAGTTTTTATTCTTTCAAACCGCGTTTTGCTTTCGCATGGTGTCGATGCCACCTTAGAGGGGGTAGTGCCACGAACCATTCCTTGTTATTTGTGTAGTTACGTTACCATCGCACTGCCATGGCTGGCAGTTTTATCTTCCGGTTTTGTTGAAGCGCGCGTTTTCTCTTTTCGTACATGCTGTCCGAGAATGATTTTCTGAAAAGAAAAAGCCAGTTCGTCTTTGGCCACAAACCTCGACTCTTCCGGCTGAAAGAAAACGTTCTGAATTTAAGTCGATGGTTTCAGAAACAAGACAAGTCAAGACAAAAGCTCATAGACAAAAGCCGCGGCATCGTATTCACCGATCATTGAGTCCATGTGTCATTTTCTTGAGTTCTACTGCTTCGCTTATGTTTTGTTGCATACTCCGTAACCCATGTGCGCTCAAGTAAACAATTTCTAGAAGAAACTCCATTCCTTATTGCCTGACAATAAAGTGAGTAATTCGTGTTTCCAGATTCGTAACACATTTACTCTACAACGTCCGTACTGTACCGAAACAAGAAAATTTTTGCCGACAGAAATTCTCCTTGTGAGAATAATACAACGGTACAAAGAAAACGCGCACCCATGTATTCAATCTCTTCCAAGTTTGTGCATTAGCTTGCACTACTCACTTGCTTGTCGGTTTCCTCTTCTCAGGGCCCAATTTTTCAAGTTTTGCCATATTTGCGTGCTTACATCGTGATTGCCTCTTCATCTGCAGAGATGTTGGTTTAAAGTGAAGCGCCTAATCTAAACCGCACCATCAGAATACGTCGGCATGTATCCAGAACTTTATGTAAAATTTGGTATCATATAGTAAAGTATAACCTGTTTGGGTATTTTCAGCTACTTCAAAATGAGTTTGATGTTTTATTCTGACAGTAAAAAGCCAAGCAAGAATTCTGACAGCAAGGACAAAAGCTTACAGAAGCTTTTGCTCCATAAGAAAACAAAAGTGCACCGTCAACCAAACCGTAACATTGAAAAGCTTGAAAATTTGTTGTTCATACTGACTGCTTGAACCTTTACGCGTTCGGGCACATTTAGTTTCTCTACTAAATAGGGTGTTAAAACAATAAAAAGCGAACAGCTTGTGACGTTTTCTGTAAATACACAATTTGAACGAGCGTAACCAATGGCAATGGCTGGATATGACTACAACGCTTCCAATTATATAAGAAAAATTATGGCTAAGCCCTCATTCCCACAGCCGTAACCTTTTTCATCACGGCACCATCACGTCAAGAAACCGCGAAGGAGACGTAAACGTAGTAGCGTTCGCACTGGAGCTCTCCTTTAGGGTACAGGGTCGTCTGCCTAGTGAGCGTGTTTGCCAAGAATTGAGCGTGCTTAATCTGAAAAGTAAATCCAATGGCCTAGATATTTACGTGTGCTCACTTTTCGCTTAATTTAGCCATACAAATTTGCTTTCTAATTGGCTTGTTTAGCGCGTGGATGATCCCATTGTCTTGATGAAACGGAAACGTAGAGCTCGGCTTCTCGTCACCGTCGCACTGTTTTCGGCTACCAATCGCCCGAAAAACCGTCGCCCGCGACGGAAGACGGTGGCCTGACGTTCACTAGATGTTGTGAAAAATGGCTGTGTAAATGAAGGCTGTCTTACGATTTTCGACACACCTTAAAATTTTTCTACGTCACTGGCAATGTGTATGCTCAGCTGCTTGCATTTGAATATTGCACGAAGTACAATTAAATAGTTTCATGCACATTAATAAAATACTTATGTTAGTACTTAATGTGCAAGTACAATGGCGTCTTTCAAGTGTAACAGAAAATGATCAGAAAAACTGAGTGCGCCTACATTAATGAAATAGCAATTACCGCCTATGGGGTCTCTGATTCAAGCAGATAACAAAACCAAACAGGTGTATTCCTAAGTTTGGGTCTGTCTTACTTCAAAGCAATTATTTGAATAAAACTAGAAATAGTATGCAGATTCTAGAAGACATGCATTCGGCTGTCATTTTGTCTCATGTCAAAGCACGTGTGTTCGAAGAAAACGGCAATTTTGGGACAACCTAAAGGTCAACCTATCCTCGACAAGAAAGTGACACTCGCCGTAATGACACCGTCCCGTAGCGGGTAACACTTATAAAATGTTTCCGTTGATACGTTTCACGAAAGAAGTATAAAAGCCGCTTTCTGCACCACCTTCTCTTCATAAACGGCCATACAATGAGAGCACGCAGGAATTCAGAAACAATTAGAAATTCACTGTACAGTAACTATGCAAAATAAATGGAGCATGACGTTGTTATCGAGACTTTTGAGCGACGAATTTGAGTATATTCATTTTAGATAGCAACAAAGGATTGTACAATTGCTTTTAAGAGACCACGTGCAATCGTTTCTCAATTCTGCCTCCGTCGACGCTTGCTATATGGGCAAACCGACGTGTATACAACTTAGCTGCAACATACCTTTCTGTAAACGCTTAGTGTGATGCAATTTAGTAAAAAGCGTCTGGCGGTTATGTTGGCAGCGTAGTGATATTGAGTCCAGTTGGACACAATTCTATAGCGCTTTGAGACTGGAGTACTCTACGTACCCAGAAAAATACCTACGAACCGCACGGTTTAGCGCGAATTTCGTAGTGTAGGATAAAAATAGGCAAACACACTTATGGGCTCCGGAATTAGCTGTTATTTTTGTAATTACGAAAATTTGTAAATCACTCAGGTTTCAAAAAGAACTTTAAGGTAAAACCTGGATGAAGAACCCACTTATCTTATCACAAAATTTGAAAAGAAAGTGTGAAGACACAATAAAAACTTCTGCTGCAGAAATGCTATCGTATTATTAGAGCACATAAAAATAAGCAAAAATTGTTAATAGCCAATTTTTATTTGTAATAAAAAATTGGCCGCGTATCTTTTTTCTTTCGTTGCAAATGTCATCAAAAGACGATAGTCTTTATCGACTTTTGCCAAGTAAATGCCTCCCTTCGCTTTACCGCTCACCTCTTATGTTGTTCCTCTTGCGTCGCGCTCACCCAAGGTAAAGACGCCAAAGGTTTGCAAATCATTTTAAATTTCCTTCGTTCCACTGCTCCAAACCGGGTGTCTCGATGCCAACGCTGCCGTACGGCGAAGACGCGCGTGAATCGAGGCGGCCTACTTCAACGTTTATAGAACCGCGTTTTCCTACTCCACGTGCGCTGCAAGCAGAACGTCGAACCTATCTAGTGGAACCTTTCGTTACTGTTGCCGGTTGATTTCTTAAAATGGCGCCAGAAGCTATAGTGGCGCGGGCGACAGCAGGCGACGGCGGAGGGAATTTTTTTCTGCAGTTGATGAAGTGTTTAATTTCGCAAAAGTCAAGCATGTATGATTTTATATAAAGGAACACTGCAAATATCACTTCTGTATTAATTTGTTGTCTTATATTTGCGTAATGTCTTGTTGTTTCTTAACAATATTGACAAGTATGAACTTTACACCGGACTTAGACGGGTAGATTTAGCTGTGACTATATGCGCCCGCAGGCATTTTTTTACTTTTACTGGGTGGCTGAATCTAGTCACAGACAGACAGACGGACAGACAGATATACTGACATACCAAAATTTCTGGGTTTAAAGTAGCCCAAGAAAGACTATGGTTTTTAAAAAACAGCAATAGGAATGAAATAGCGATAGGGCATACCCCATTCTGCGAGCGGGTGCCCTGATGACCGCGAGGGTCCACATTTTATATAAAAAAGGAAACAAAGCAAATATGCTAAAAACAAAGTACGTTTTTGTGCGTTGTCTCGTCTTTATTTGAGTGTTTTGTTTTGTTTTGTATGGTGCACCAGCACCAAGACCATAAGGTTGTTGCGCAAGCACTTGGACACACTCCGTGCACAAATTCACGCTGATTCTTCGGGAATCGACATTTTTGTATTCCCAGAGATAAGTATCTTCTCTTGGAAAACCAGCTTATTTTCCTTCCCGGGCTCTATGGCGTTTTGGAAGACTCGTGAGGGCAAGCGAGGAGGTGGAATGCAATTTTTTTTCTAGGAAGCTCTGGTTGCCGAGAAAATTGAAGTTGTGCTACAGAATTCTGAATCATTTGGCGTTAAAATCTCAAACCAATCTCCCCATATTTCCCTGATTGCCATATACAGACCTCCTTGTGGAGATATATCCTTATTTCTACATGATCTCAATTCACTTGACAAGATGCGCCTTGACTTTAACCTATGCCTAACTGGTGACTTCAAGATAGACAACATCAATCACTCTAGATGTTCAACACTTGATTATCTCGATATTCTTACAGCTCATGGCCTTGATGTTGTTATTGACGCCCCTAATAGAGAAGAATTGCTGCATGGTAGACTAGTTCAGTCTTCTTTAGACCATTTCAACAATCGTTCAAGAAATTTGGAATCACAAGCCGATAACAAATCTCAAAAAGTGGCCGACCACTACTATACCTTATGCCAATTCGGCATTCCTCAGTTTTCTACTACATTGGTGCGTGCTTCTCATATACAGAGCTACTTGATTTTCGACATCACCCAGTTAGACAAACTTGTCGCCTTGTTTCACTGGTCAGGTCTGCTAAAAACAGGGATAAGTCTAACTTATACCAGGCCTTTTCGCAGGGCATACAATAAATTTACCGTGACAGCCACAAAAACGTTTTTGTTTTTGTAGCTGTCAGAAAGAAGATCTATCTTGGCTAAATAATCATATTCTTTCCGTCACGACAGAAAAGGCTTTTCTGTGGCAACGCCACCGTAATTTTCTTAATAACTGTCAGTTACGTTCTCTATATAAATCAAGAAGGAACAAAACAAATGCTTCAATTCGCGCTGCCAAACGTTAATACCTTGCCAAGAAATTAGTTGTTTCTGCTCTAACCCTAACAAAACTTGGTCTTTGATTAACAAGATCATAGTTAAAGATCCGCCATCTGACAAAAGCCTGGATAATACATTGGGGCATAATAAAACATGTAATGACTTTACAGTGTTTTCGCTCTATTTTTCAGTGAAACTGGTACCCGCGTTCATGACAAAAAGTACGATAATCAGTACACAACATCAGATTCTGCCTTTCTTCCTACCCCAACTGAAGACCTTCGCACGTTGATATGTCGTTTTAACCATCGACAGTCTCCAGGTATAAGCGGAATTCGTATCTCCGACTTGCACTGCAATTTTTAATTATTAAAAAAATGTGCTATTAGGTCGGTTAAATGCTATTCTGGAAGGCGAAATAATTCCATCAGAACAAAAACAACAGTGGTAAGCCAGCTTTATATATCTGGTGATCGCACAGCACTTCCAAATTATCGTAAAATTTCTATTTTATATTGCCTCGCAAAAGTCCTCAAAAACCATATTTACAACAATGAAAAGCTTTTTAGGCAGTCATGGAGGCCTCTCAGAATGCCGGTATGGCTTCGTTGAAAACAAAGATACTCAGATCCTCCTTAAAGATTTTGGTGAAGTCCTATATGAATCTTTTGGTAATAACCTAATTTCCTGGGCTATGTGTCTCGATGTTGCTAAAGCGTTCGATACTGTCAGTCATGCTATTCTTTTGTACAAACTCTTGAATTAAGAACTGCGGCGTCCATTCTAAAAAATTCTTCAGATCTTCCTTTCTGAACGCGCTAAACTGGTCTCAGTGCAAAATGTCTGCAGTTTTCTTATCCACCTAAAAGCTGGCGTCCCGCAAGGTTCTATTCTTTCTCCATTGCTTTTCAATCTCGATGTTAAGGACATGCAAAATGCATTATCCAATTGGAAACTCTTACAATACGCTAATGACCGCGCTCTTATAGCCACCCACATCAATTCTCCGGTGCCACGAAACTCTTTCAACATGAAACTAAAAATATTTTACGGGTTACATTTTAATTTGTTGAAAATTAACAAAGAGAAATCGAAATTAGCTTGTTTTGCAAACTCTCTCAAAACTTCTTCTTTAACTAGTTAACTTTACTTGCACGATCCACAGTGCACTAACTGCTCTTGCGTGCCCACACCGTTGTGTGACCTGGTTAAGAATTTAGGTATATGGTTTGACTCCGGTTTACATTGGAACACTCGCCTTTCTCACCTGTGTGTGAAACTGCGTAGAACTGCCTGCCTAATATACCACACAAAATCCCCGGTACCACTGTTTGTAAAAAAAATGATGCTTAACGCATTTGCCTACAGTGTATTAAGATATGAAATTACTGTTTTTGTCCAGTGTTGAAGTCTGGCACCATCGTATTGACCGTCTTCTGCAATGTATATTAAAAAGTGTTCCTTTCTCGATTGCTGAACGGGCACTCTCGAATACCTTTCAAGTTATGCAATGTATATTAAAAACTGTTGCTTTCTCGATTGATGAACGGGCACTCTCTAACATGTTTCAAGTTGTTTGTATGGCTAACCTACACACCCTGTTTATTGACAGTGTTATTCAGAAGAAGTTTGTACGGCAAGTACAAACTCCTCAAAGATAGCCATCCATATCAACCAGAAGGTCCCTCTTATTATATTCCTAAATCCCGTACCAAATTTGGCACACAGCGCAGGTCATCTTACAATCCCACTATTGTTAACACCATCTCGTCAGATATAAAAGCTTGCCAATTAATGCAATCACTGCGCGAACTTTGAGGCCTAACGACATCAAAAAACCACCATGATTCTATATTGATTACCTGCGTGTTAAACACAAATAGTGATTTCCTTGTTGTTTCAATATCACTTATTTCTTGTTTGTAGTGTTTCTTTTATTGCATTTTTGGTGACTTTTTTCGTATGATATCTATATAAACAACAAGAATTACAATACGTGTGTATGTATGTATATGTATGTATGTATGTATGTATGTATGTATGTTGTATGTATGTATGTATGTATGTGTATGTATGTATGTATGTATGTGTGAATGTATGTATATGTATGTAATGTATGTGTGGGAGCAGTAAAACTTTCAAGATGGTAGAGAACACAAGAAAAGAAAACTTCGAACAAGGTAGAAGCACGATTGTTGCCAACGTTTCAGCAAAGAAACTTGCCTTCGTCAGGGCAACCTCTGCCTAGGCTGGCAAGCTTTATATAGGGGTAGGTCGCCAGGTGAGAGGAGAGGAAGAAGAAATGAAATTGAGAAAGCGTATTGGTTTGGGAGTGGTGGGGGAGATATTAAGGGGGAAAGAGGGTTGTATAGTTTGAGCTGCTAAGTAGGTCACAGGAGACACGAGAGTCAGCCGGGGGTTGATATTCCAGGAAATTCTTGGAGAGAAAGGAAAAGAGGGTGTTTGTTGACCCGCCGCGCAGCATACCGAAAGGTTCTCAGAACCGCCGGAAGCAGAACAGGTGGAGATGGTCCTATCAGCAACTCTCCGTCAATTCTCAGGTCAAAAGAAAGGGTAGAGAAGGGGGGAATAACTAGGTCAAGAAAAAGAAGAAAAAAAAAACAGGGAGAAAAACCACACAAAAACGCACAAAAGAAAAAGCAATAACTCAACAACTGAAATGTCACGTGTCACCCAAAGCAACATTCCTGGTACTGACCTGTCCTGAAACTCAAAAACGAAAAGATAAACTTAGAGTGACGTACGGTGCACAAGGCAAAGCGGAGCAAAAAAAAAAAAGAAATAAAATAAAAATTGCCCTTTCTAGTAGGTTTCAGATCCTGCATTCTAGAGATGGGCGACAAAGTTCAGCACAAAATACAAGCCTGCCTTGTTGCGCGAAGGCAGACTTATACTGCTGCTGCTACGCCTAGTGCGACACGCCATGTGGGCGGGTGGCAAGGTATGCACGGTCTCTTACGGGTGTTAGTGCCGCATGCTGATCATATCTGTGTGCAATAATGCCTATTATTTTCCGCTTCTTTACTTTTTCAACATAGAGGAGGAAAAATTATGCATTACTCCGTGTACTAAGACGATGGTTGAACGCGAAGCTTTCGGGGGACGTACACTTCGCTTGTCGTCTCCGTTTTGGAAATAGCTTCGACCACGTCAAAATGAGAGCAATCGGAGAGACGCCGGCTTTATAACGGTATGGAGCTAGGGTCGATTCCGCTTAGTGAAGAGCCTTTTTTTTTTCACTTCAACCACCATCATCATACATCATCATACCTTAGCTTAATAATATTGAAACACAGCAACGCTGCCCTCCTAGTCCACAGATTCGATCGAGGAAATTAATGGAGGTAATAATTATAGGTTTTAGTATCTCAGGGTTAAAGAGGGTGAAGAGTTGACAAACATGTACTATCAATTGTAGTGCAAAAGTAATTACTGAAGGCGTTCATAACGAACGAAAATAAACTAAAGAGAATTTTAGGATGGCTGGTGTATAGGATAAGACGTGTTTGATAAAAGCTTCGGAAATCTGCCAAAATGCTTGTGAGAATATTTTGGCCCGAACATAGTAATATTTCAGTGAGGTGGCACCAATTGCTCAAGCGCTGAGGGATGTCAACCGTACACACCTGTTGTCGCAGGCTGCGCCCACAAGCTGCGAACGACGGCAATGGGGTAGGTGCGGAGGTGTCCTTCTGGCCGGAATTCCGTAGGAGAGGGAAGTTCGATGCTCTGATCCTGCCCGTTATGCGCACGAAAGTTACGTTAAGTTATTCTACTAGTTAGCCATCTCTATCTTGACTAGCTGTTACTGCTATTATAAATCATGCCATGGTACGCTGCTTTGGCATGCGTGCAAACGTACGCGAGGAAGTAACAGTATTTGCAATATTTGGCTTATCTCAGAGTAAAAAGCGTTCGCACATGTATATAGAAACATTTAAAATTGAACTTGTACACATACGTCATGACTTGCGTGGTGCCTCTTGACCCAATCGCCGATTTGGAAGACGCGCGCTCGCCGCTTCTATGTGGTGTTTGTAGAC
>CM023457.1:101903245-102023245 GCA_013339765.2 Haemaphysalis longicornis
TCCAAACTGTGAACGAGTGTGGCTTACAGTGCTACGGCACCTTGTATTCCTGTTTTGCTGCTACTGTCCAAAGATCACAGCTATTGCAAATGCCTTTGCATGTGTGTGCCCTGAGTGGGCAAACGTTTTTATGGTCAGTTGTACCCCAGTGTTGAAAAGTGTTACTATGACAAGGCATTTGCTGCACTGCACCACGGTACATTTGTAGGTGCCTGATGTTGGGCTCAGAGTGCAGAAGTTTTTCCATACTCTGTGACACCTGGAGTGATGGCTTATGACACACGACAAGGCATGCTCCTGCCCTGCAGTGTGCTTACTTTGCAAATGCCTATGGTTTTTGTAGCGAACAGAAGTGCTTATACCTAGTGAAGTACTAGTTCTATTGTGACACTATTTCATGTGGAAAGTGGGGTGTGCACACCAAAGGTACATCTGGGTTATGAGGCAGACGTAGAGGGTTCAGGATTATTTGTGACCACTTGGGGCGCTGGAAGCGTGGTAAAATTTACCCAAATGGGTGCTTTATTCCTTGGTAATCGTCTTCACGAAAAACAAATGAAAAACGATGACAGAGGACGTTACAGTACGTGTGTATGTGCGCTCAGCAGCGCAATTGCCTTAGCCATTGAGGTACCACGGCGGGTGCATGCATAGGTATTGGCTGCTCCGTGCAGCAGTTAATTTGTGGGTGCCTTCTTATGGCCTGTGATGGCACAACATTCACGCAGAGTTAGCAATGTAGGAGTGTTGTTACGACTGAGCCCGGCGCTGTACTTCGTCTCATCACTCCTCGGCTGTGCGGCGAAGCCACTACGTGCGCCTTTAAAACACGCCCCACCGTGTCGGTGACTCATGTTTTCACGCCTCGACAAAGCCCGGGTCAGACGCTTCGCTTTCGGCGCGTCTCAAACTTGGACGGTTGCCGGCCCGGCGAGGCATGTGTCACCATGCTTCAAGGACGCAGAGGCCCTGCAGATCGCAGCGGAGTACTCCTCTCTCTCCTCTCCCGGACCTAACGTGCGCCGATGCTACCGACTGCTCACGAACTCAGGAAAGAGCGTTGTGTGTCTGTGACGTTCGTAGCGTGTGCACAAATCTAGAGGAAACACTGTTTTGACCGTTGCGCTTTTGGGTATAAATACGAGCCGCCCAAGCGCTGTAGATCATTCCTGTTAGAGCACTGAATCAATGCTGTCACTCTGCTCGAGTCCTGTACTCTTACCTCGCCCGTTGGGGCATTGTTTTACGGCTTCGGCTCACCTCTTGCTATGAAGTAAACAGTTGCGTTAGCTTACTGCTTCTGGGCTTCACGGCTACAAAATCGGCTGGCCGATCGCTTAACACCACGCTACCAAAAGTATGTCGGAGACGACGGAGGTCGGCTAGGGTCGGTCCACCCGGTCGCAACAGTCTTAACGCGTATTACTATGCTGCTGTGACCTGCAGTTACTTAGTTTGTGCCTTGTTTGAAAAACCGTCAGAACTTTTTTCTTTTTTCCCCATGTTAAAAAGGCAACTGCACTTAAAATCCGGCCTTCTGAAAACACTGTTCTGTATAGTCTGCCTAAAAAGACTGCCCGATGCACTTTATAACAGCTGAAATATGCAAATGCATGCCACAAGCAATCAGTGAAAATAGGCAATTTTGCAGCCCAAATTGCGGGGAGTGCCGCTTTTACGGACATACTGAAGTCACATCGCACCCGTCTTCCTACCGGCCACACGTTTACCAGCAGTTCAGAGAGGCAAGTCTGCGTGCAAGCTTTGTGTGTGCTTGTGGAAGCAAATGGGGGGGAGCGCTCACAGAGGAGCTTGACTGGTTCTCAATCAGCCTGGTTGGCCGGTGGGTGAAGCACCCGGCCGGCCACCACTCCACGTGGTTCGTTGTGGTTTGCGTGGATTGCCGGCAGGTGTAGTGGTGTGTGCTACAGAGCTATGCTTCTGAGTGATTAACGAAGCAATTTCATGGGTCTAGCAGTCACGTCCCAATTATTTTGGTGGTACATACGTGCAGTACTGGAAAGATAAATTCGGCTGAAGTAAAGTTTCGGTCCACTTGTTCTTGATGTCTCATTTAGGAGAGCTGCTGTAACTTTTTTGCCTCTGTGTTTCTCACTTATGCTGTCCGGGTGGGTATGTGTACAAAGGTGTCAGCAGCGCAGCCTGGGAAGCGGTATTCACTGTTCATTGGTGCTTCACTGGGAAAGTATGCTTCGAGAGACTGGAGACAAGTTCGTCATTGGGACCGTGACGGCAGGTGTGTGCCTCGGGTCAGAATTGCATTTTCCTGCCCCGTTTCATCAGGAAGCCCACGTGGCGCGGCTATTGCCTATTTAGGGCAAATAATTACTGCCTTATAGCACGCGAACGCCAATGAACTCAGGTTGGTAGGGAGACAGGCGCTTTACAGTAACTTGAGGGTTGTTGCGCAGAGAAGGTACGCCTAAAGCATTTTTGTGAAGCATGAAAAACACCCATTTACAAATTACTTACTGAGAATGCTCTATCTGCAAGTTATTATTACCACAGTTTTAGGCAAGGGCAGCCAGGCCGTTCAGCTTGTGAACACACTGGTCTGCTAAGCATCTTCTTCGACGGCTGGTTAGGCTGCCCACACAACCATGACACATGCCCACTTTGGGGGGATTGCACACTTCGCATCATGGTCTCTCGACACCGAGCTATAATCTGCTTGTTCTGGTAACCACCTGGTGGCATACCTTCCTCCACAAGGAAAGCACCGAGGCGGTGATGTGTGGCTGGGGTGAGCAAGGTGACCCAGGGGGTAGTATGATTTGAGGTGGACAATGTCACTTCCAGGTGTTGGTTGAGTTCTGGAAGAGACAATGGGGGATGATGTCATAGGTAACGTCAGCTACTTGAGAGAGTACTGTGTAAGGGCCAGCATTATGAGAAATCAGCTTCTCAGCGCGTCCCACCGGCTGAGTCGGGTACCACAGTAGAATGAGGGACGTGTGAAAAGTGCACGACGCACTGCCGTTCATGATAGAGGTGGTGACTCACAAAACAGCAAGGTCGGAACAGGCAGGCTGACGCTCTTCATCAGCCCAAACGTAGCGGCCTTTGCGGGCATATTCAGTGCACAGGTGTGTGTCAGGAGGCAGAAAGGTATCTAACAATATGGTCGGTGGTTCCCTCCCGTAAAGAAGGTAAAAGGGTGAGAAGCCTGCATGGTGCGATGGGAGGACTTATACGCGAAGGTGACGAAAGGCAGTGCAAGGTCCCATTCTCAGTGGTCACTAGACACATGCATCCTGAGCAAGCTTTAAAGTGCTCAGTGAGACCACTAGTTTGTGGGTTATAAGCTGCAGCCACCTTGTGGCGATTCAAGCATGAGCAAATCATTTCAGCAATGACTTTGGACAGGAAGTATCGACCGCGCTCTGTGACGAGCTGCCAAGGAGCGCCGTGGTTAAGCACGACTCTGTAAAGGAGAAAATCGCCTAGTCGGTTGCACGCTCGTACGGAGGGCACAGGCGATGGCAAAGCAGGCAGCATATTTGGTACCAATTGCAATTGCTTTGATTCCAGATGTAGGCAAGAACAAAGGGCCGTGTAAATCCAGTCTGACTTGACAGAAAGGTTCAGCGGAAATGTCAACTGGTTGTAGTTAGCCCGCTGGTAGCTTGGAAAAGGGGTAACAACAATGGCACAGGTAACATGCACATATGTAAGATTGCATTGAGTGGTACAGTCCTGGCCAGAAAAAATGTCGCACTTGGGTGTAAGTGCAGGTCACTCTAAGATGGCCGGCCATGGGTGCATATGGAGCTGATGGAGCACAGGCACACAGCTGTTCAGGAATGACGATTACATTGTCATAACCATCTGGGCGAAAGTTGCGATGATATACGACTCCATCCTATATTTCACAGAAACGAAGGGCAGATTAGGCTGGATGAAGGTTGATGCTGCCAACGATGAAATGTAGCAACGGCAGACCTTGCCTTCAGAGCACAGCTTGCCATCACGAGGTGTCTACAAGTCAAATGGCCACGCGCCAGACACCGTTGCTTCATTGTCGGAACTTGTCGATAAGTAAACAGCTGTTCTTCCGTGGTTCACAATTATCATGGTTTTTCCAAACATGCGGAGTGCTCCAACAAATGAAGAGGTATCCTTTGGGTGCTGAATGCAATTACATGGTGTCCGCTTCATGGACAGCACATAACATGCACTCTGAGGGTTCGGTGCACTATGCTGGGAGCTCGTCCGTCCTATAATGTTTTTTTGTGTGCGTGTTCGTTTTAGCCTGGTTTTACAAACCATTCAGTTTACCCATACCAGTGAGCTGGATACCACGAGTGTGCATATGTTTATGGCTACTGTTTTGTGGGCAATGAGTGGCTAAATGTGACCTAATTGACAGGTCCTCCTCACTCTATTGTGTTATGCCCCCTTGGCATTCGATGTTTTTGCATTAAAACTGATGCTTTCGGTGTTATAGAGGGAGAGGAGATAGTTCCGCTTCATGTGGGTTCTACCAAAACTGTGATGTGTTATGCATTATAGTTTTAGATACTTGTAAATAAATTGTGAATACAGCAGTACACTGTCGCCTGCCAGGTGCCGCATCAAAGAGCCTTGTCCACGTCATCCCCATATTATCAAACATCTTCCAACCTTTTCTTCATATCTTAACCCCCCCCCCAAACGTGCACCCTGCAGCTTTTCTGAGTGGGAGTTATTTAACTGGGCTGCCCAAAAATGCTGAAGTGTTGTGGGGGCACACATCACTCTTTTATGAGTAGCCACTTTGCCCGTAAGACCTCACCTTGCATTGGTGTGCGTAGTTGGAAACAGGTGCCAACTTGACAACTCAGCTGAACACCATCACCTCGTACAAAATTCAGAGACAGCACCTGCACCACATATCTCCTTTCACAAAGAGGCCTCCGTCATGCTGGGGCATGACAACGTAGTCTGGGACAATTCAGCAAAAAACACATGCCCACTAAAAGTACACGGTTACATCAATGGTTTGCATCAACAAATGTGGCCACCAGGCAGGTTAAAGATTGCGTTCCAACTTATTTCATGTGTATGCTTTCTCAGGTGCCCATACAACGCCAGCACAAAATGAAAATTACAGGGCAGCCTCAGGATCGAGAGGTTTTTAAATTGAAGAAAAACTAGCATACAGAGGTGATGAGCATTACCAAGACCTCAAGTTGAAGTTGAATGGCTGTGCACTCAAGAAGGCCTCCCACGTTAAACATTAATCTTGGCGGAACGCACTATATGTAGACAGCGTACATGCACACAATCTAGGTAGGATAAAATAAGTAAGAAGAGCTTTACAAGAACACAAGCATAGCGTTTTCTAGTTATTTTCACAGTGATGGGTGCCTGCCTGTCAACCAAGTAAATATAGAAAGACGCATTACAGGACCGACCACCGTGCAAACATTTTCTTACAGCATCGTTTGTTTATCTGTGTCAGTGTCGGTTTTGACAAACTGAGCACCGCGGCAGCTGCCATGACAGGACAGCATTCTTGCCGTCACTGTTTTCGTCGCACCATGTCCTGTCTGGATGCATGCTAGCATGACTGAGAGCGTCCACACCGGCCGTCGGCTGACGTGCCCAGGCAGTACGACGGCAGTCTCAACACTGTGCCATGTTCCACAAGGCAGAGCAGCGCGTACCAACAGCAGCCACTGACTTTGCTACATCACGGGAGCCCCGCCGATGGCAGTTTGGGGCAAGCCATAATGTGTTATGCTGATGCCGAGGTGTAAAGGTTCACCGTTCTGACCTTTCCCATCTGTGCAAAGATTAATACTTATGTTTATACTGAACGGTTACTGTTGCAACTTGCTGGGAGATTTCTCCATGTACAAAGGAAGTCTGTTACAGTTATCTCAGCTTTGATATTTCTTGTCAGCACTCCTTTAAAGAGCACTTTGCAACGAGAAGACAACGAAAGTTCAGGACCACAAGCACAACCGCAATGTAAAAGAGGTTGTGCTGTCAAGGCAACACTCTGCACAAAAATGTTTAACATGAAAAGCACTGTCTGGCCATGACAGACAAGTAAGAATTTCCAGCAAGAGCAGCATGCTTTCTCTTCATCCCTTCGCAGCTCCCCCTTCATCCCTTCACAGCTCCCCTACAGCACAGCTGGGATCATAAGCATGGGACTAGTCAAAACACTGCCAATATCACTTGTGCTTCCAATTTTGCGCAAAGGGTGAATGAAATTGATAGATTATTGGATTTAACGCGCCGACGCAGCACAGCCAATGTGGCGCGCCTTGGTGGAGGGTTCCAGATTAATTATGACCAACTGCAGGGGATCTTTAACATGCGCCGAAATCTCGTACAAAAAGGCGTTTTTGCTTTCCGCATCCCATCAGAAAAGCGGCCGCCGCGGCCGCTAATCGAACTTCGCGTCCTCGTGCTCAGCAGCACAATGCCTAGCCACTGAGCCACCATTGCGGGTAAAGCTGAATGAAGTAATAACCTAACCAAGTGTGATGTTTTTCCTAGACTAACGTATTCGGCTTTAGGGCACCTGAAGACATTATTAAATGCCTCCTAACATACTCGTAAAGACAAAGGTTTGTAGGCCCCTGTCATGGTCGTCTTGCTCAAGCTCTTGTCATTCACGGCAGTCCCCTCTGAATGGTTGAACCTGTGCCTCTGCTCACTATACAGTTTACCAGTGTGTACAAAACACACAGTTGGTCACACACTATACAACATGTTGTGGGCTTCCAGCACCCAAAAACTGATTGATTCCTCAGTCATAGGAATCGGTAAAACACGAAATTGAAATCGACAGCAAAACTGCAGCTGAGCATGATTTGCGGGTCGGCGGCCGTCTAGTGGGTGTGCTTCGCGAGCAGCGTCCAGCTGGCGGGTTGCTTCGGCAAAAGTGCACTGGCTTCATTTCCGTGCTGGTATAACGTCAGTGAAATGTTGGTGTATCCCAACATAAAACACTTGTGTTAAAATATAAAACCCTAAAACAATCGGCCATTAGTCTAACGTACGATGCTTACTCATAGTGGTATCCCCTTTGTAGCGAGGTGATGCCATGGCATCTTACAAATAAAAAAAAACTCAGAAGCTAATATACCTATGCTTTATACTCTTCGTTTAATACTAGCGCTGCGCTTAGGACAGGCACAGAAAACTTTTTGCGCACGCAATACTTATTTTTCCTGTGACAGGTGGTAACTGTCCTAGGCAAAATTCCCCTCTCTGCTTTTCGTCCACCAGCATTCTAACCTTCTTTTCGTCGCCTCGACAGACCGTGCACTTTACTCCCTCTGTGCTGCCCTTAAATCCTACTACTTTGGAAGCCGAATATTCCCCTCATGGAGATTTGGATGGATCTACCCTCGCATTCTCTATAGTACTAAAGGTTGCTTCCCTGCAAGATGACCCTGTGTGCAGGGGTGCACCCTTTACATGCCGCTTGCATCGTTGTACTGGCGACATTTCTGCGACGGATATGACGTCAGTGAAATCTTTGTGTATCCAGGAATAAAGCGCTTTCACGTTAAAAAACAGAGCACTGCAATCCCCAGCATAAACACAGAAACACTGATTACATACGCAAACGTTGCACAACCACACAATGCTGAGACTGGGCACGCTGGGATTTAACTGGAAATAACGACACAAAGTTGCAAGTCACTTTGCTGTGCCTTCCTGTGCCACTGCATCCTGCTTTACGATTCCCTGCCAGACTACAGGCCTGCCTGCATAAATCTGCATGTGCCACACCACATTGCATGTAGTCACCCCAGGACATATATTTGTGATGCGAACAGAAGCCAACACTCAGCTCATAATTTGTTACACTGTCTGCAAGACACGAGTACGGCTTCACCTAGAACATACGAAAAACGATGCGGATACGAGCACTTGTCACAAACTGTTTGGGTGACGGTTTTTTATTTCACCGCAACTGTTTGCCTTGTTTCACAAGGACAGCAATGTTTTATAAGGGTCCAAAACTGCAGCTTCTGGTTTCCCTGGAATTGGTAATGAGGCTAACTGTTATGAACGGTAAATTTCATATTTATAACTTCCTTTCTTACTCTAATGTCAGCGGCTATTTTTTGCCCTGGTGAAACACAACATGGACTAACCTAGAAAGCTCCATAGAATGCGATAACATGGCCATTTGCATATTTACAACTCCACCTCATGATGCACACAGTGGGCCAATTTTAACCTTGCAATCCTGCCTATGCCCCAACTGTGCCAAGGCCTTGCTACTACATGGAATGGTCTCGGAGACATGGAACATAACCAGCAAACATATTAATTATGGTCACCTAATGTTACGCCACATCCTATTAAGCACACCTAACTCGGTAGGACACCAGTGCAACGATATAAGTCATCTTGGTTCCTTCTTGAGCAGAACTAAGCTTTTTTCCTTTGACACACCATATGTGGTGCCTCGAGGGTTGCATGCCCAATTCATCGAACCGGCCACTTCCAGCAGGCGCCGTTTCATCGAATGCCATTTGGTAGAAGGACGTTTCATTGAGGATCGTCCAATTTGGTCGTACACAATAGAGCACAGCCTTTTGGTCGTGTAGACCGCAACAAATGAGATTGTTATTTTTTGCGCACTTCTATCTTCATGCTGATTGTTTTGGTATCACCATTTAAATGCGTAAGAAACCACTGATTCATTTTGTTGGAGCATGGGAACAAGCACTTTGGGTGGCATAGCTTTCATGAGTTCGCTGAATACTGCCATCTACATAGGTGTCTCACACTAAGCAAAGGATACCAATTTTTCGGCCTCCGCCCGACAAACCTGCGGTTTGACCTTCCTGCCACACCATAGAATTCTACTGAACGTCAACAGACTGCCGTTCCTGCGCTTATTGCTAAAATCTTGCTGTCTGGCAAGTGTTTGACCAGCTGAAGAAGGAGCTTCCGCCAGCCGTCTTGGAGCTGCTATCCTGGTGCACATGGGAAAGCCACGCGAGTTTCCCGAGCTGCCCGGTGGACTGTGTGGACCAGCGACCCGTGCGCCACCTTCGGTTTCCGCCATGAGAAAATATATCTGTAGAAGATTGGCACTCACGTTTTCAAAAGTTGTTGCAATCTGACATCCGGACGTTAGACGGTTCCTCAGCCGCCTGCAACAGGAACAAAAAGCTACAAACAACCGGCTAAAAGCACTTCTGCGTAGCCAGCAGCAGCCTAAGCAGAGGACGGCTGTGCTAGTCAAGAAGAGGCCCTCAAGCACATCCCGAACCACCGGAGAAACATGCTAGTAAAGGTTTTATTTAGGACAAATGCTCTTCAATAAAAGAGTTACAGCTTTTTCGTACATGTTCAGGTCATTGTACATTGCCGTTACATATACAGCTCATATCGTTCTTGAAAAGTAAACTTGTTTGCTTTGTGGCAGTTGGTCGATTAATTTTAGTGCGTCCCAACAATGCGTGCCTTCTTATGATTTGTATAATTATTTACTCTGTATACGCAGTCCCACAAAACTGAAAGAAAGGAAATAACAACGACCTTCAGTATTCACACCACAAAAGGCAGCATCATTTGGAGCAACTTCACTCATTTCACGTTGCCTACAACCGTCACGACAAGTTGCAGTGACCAAGACTCGTACTTGAAAAGTGGGCGGTTTCCTTACGCGACCCTAAATTAAAAAGCCTTCATGCTTCATGCATCTCTTCATGACGAGAAAACTTGCACTTTTCTAGCAGCAATGCTATCGCGACGCAGCTTCCGGACAGCATTCGATAAAAGGGGGCGACGTCAGTTCGATGAAACGGCGTTCGGTGAAACGGACATGCCTTCGATAAAACGGCATGCGCTGAAACGGCGTTCGACGGATTGTCCCGTACCCGTGCCTTGACCCTTTAGTTATTGTAATAAACATTTCTTTTCGCTCAGCATAGGCTGCACTACGATGTTGCTCGCTGTTTCCACCCGGCCAATGCGACAAAGGTGCAGGCCTTTCTTTAGTCTGAAAAGAGACTGTCTGCATGCACCGCTTTGCCATTAGTGCTTTTTTCTGCGTGGGGACAACTTGAGAACCTCTTCTGAAAACCGCGTATTGTGAACCACCAGCACAAAGTTGACCTTGTAATTTTTTTTTCGGTTCATTATAAACAAGTGAAGGTATTACAGGCGCGACGCTTGTTTGCAGGCGCTGGATTTTTTATTTCTTCTTTGCAAACGTTAACTCACAAACTTGGTTATGTTTCGCGCACAGAATACGAAGTTCCGTATGACGAGAACGTTTTTAGGATAGGTTAGGACCATGCCAGCAACCTCTTGTAATTGTACTAATGCGAGCATAGTTCTACTAATTGTGCTCGCATGTACGATGGTACTAATGCGATTGTACTAATGCGAGCGTACTGCTTCAACCAGAGTGGTAAAGAATGCCAGCAGGGTAGCTTACCTTGTGTAGTTTCGTCAGGCGAAGCAGAAATCATACGCCTTTACCACGTGAAATACGCGGGCAGGCCCCGTAAGCGATTTGTTGCACGAACACAACCACTGCAGACAAAGCCTGCACGAAAAAGACAAGAACGAGAAGGGAGCACACTCGACGGCACAGCGCCGCTCAATTCCCTACGTTACCACCCCTGTCCGTTGTCGTCTCGCCTTTTCCGTGCTCATTCGGTCGGCAATGAGTCAATAAAAACTTTCCTGAATGGCAGGTTTAGTTAACGAACAGATTCTCTCCACGCAGGAATGGTTCAAAGGGATTTCCCAACGCTTTTTCCAAAGCTTTCCCCACCGCCATGTTCGGAACAGGCCGCACTGGCCGCACATGGCTGTCACAAAAGAAAAAGGTTACAAAACAAAACAAAAACGAAAACGAAACTGACTGCACGATCCATTTCATAGTAACTTACGCAAGCCATCCAGCGCCAATCCGAATCCACAACTACCCACCACGCCCATTGAGGCGTACGATCGCAGCGCCAGTTTCCCCTCTAATTATATTGTAAAAAACTATGGCCGCAGTGGCCCAGGCTGCGCTGTGTCTGTGGCGCATCAGCCATGTCTGTGGCCGTTTCCATTGTTGCCAAGCGAAAAAAATTGAACGCTAAACTTTTCAACGAATACCGAGGTGATCTGTTCCTTCCGTGCGTCTGTTCGGTTTCGGTGTCCGTGCGTTACCCAATGCCATAAAATTAGCAGTTGCAGTGCTCGAGTGTGTATGTGGGCTCTGTTTTGTTTTCATCACCAACGGATTGGTTTTTCGTCATAATTCGCTGCTGGGGTGGAAAAGGCCGACCCCGCTGTTCGAGCAGCAGTAGCAGCGGTGGTCGTGCCGGTGGCACTCCGCGCTTCCGCGCTGCGAACGCTACCGGTATGGCACCGACTGTTCGAAATCGACACCGGAGAGTAAGTGCGTAATTTCAATGCCACCATACTTGTTACATTCACCGATTAGTCACCTTTACGAAAGCGCGGACGTGGAATGCGGAGGGTGCACAGCGTGTGGCCTCACTGGCCTGCACTCGCGATGGACTTTCGACGAGCCGATTACCACGGTGTTCATATTGCACTACAATATGATCTTTCTGAATTGCACTTGTGACGGTTACAGACGAATGCGAGTTAACTGGGCGCAAAAATAACACGACCGCACAACCGGTAAAACTACTATTCGAAGGCAGTAATCACGACTGGTCAAACTTTCGCAGTGTATGCACCGTGTCACTCGGAGCCCATATTTGTGGACCCTCTACTTGCACCATGAATGCTTTACGCGATGAAAAGGGCCTGTTTTGTAATTGTAGTACTTTAGTTTCTGTGAAGACGCAGAAGGATGAGAAACGTTTCCTTTAACTGTGTTGTGTGCTGGTTGAGCTATTTTCCAAATAAAGCATTCGCATATCTCGATTGGCGTTTCCGCATTGTGCTGACTGCTTATCCTGCTATCGACCGGCAATGTACGATGGAGAAATCATCCTTTCATATCGTTTGGCAGTGTAATGCGTTCGCCTAAAAAAAGGTAACTAAACACTGCGATTTTAAAGGTTACATTGGATGAAAAGGAGATTGTTTAATGCCAACCGGCTATAATGACTACACGATGTACGAGTCTGAAATTGACTGCTAGGAACAAGAAGTGATTATAATGTTATATTGTAAAGGATAAAGTTAACTCTAACATTTAAGGGGGTTCCATTTCCTCGCCCCCGTCGCAGCTTTGCATGTGACAAATGAATGTTGCTTGGTCTTCTTGCAGTCGAAGAAGTTCATCGAACAGACCCGAGAGTTGGTCATTGGTACAAGACATTTGCGGTTTATCAATTCTGTTCGCCGATGTCTCAAATCGATGTCCTCTGGGAATCGCTGCAGCAAAAGTATGTTCCAACTGCACTGCATTTTCGCCGTTACGTGCAGATGTGCTGTCGGTGACTTCTCGCTTTCTCTCGTTGTTCCCTAACCCAACACCGCACAGTGCTGACCAAGCGACGGTTGCGCCTTGAACGGCAGCGCCGAATACGCTATAAGAGTTGAAAGGTACAGAAAAAATTTGCCCACAGGGACAAACGCTCTAAACCTACGCCGCGGAGGACCTATAGCCGGGATACTCCACCGGACGACAACGTTCATCTTTATCGCCGGCGGATCGACGGCCCCTAAAATTCCTTGTCTTGAAAAGGCAAAACTTTTCGTTTTCTTCCAGCACAACTGATCACCGACGAACCTACACCCCCGAAAGCAGCGAAGACGCGCGACTACTCACCGACAGGCGGGACTAGCATCGAACCGACATGGCACTCACACTGGAAAGGCACGGTTGCTTGCAGTGCGGCCAAAGTTTGCTCAATTAGTGCGTACCTCCAGCCTATTTCTCAGAAACAGTGCAAAAAACAAAGGCTCAGTTGTAGAGAATTCTTTAAGTCAAGTTTATCGATAGTGATGACTTCGTTAAATAAAGTTCTCAAACGCATCGGTTTCAGTGGGGCTGGCAATGGGGAATTGACAAACTTTGTTAAATCTGGTAATTCGTTGCATAGAGTTTTGTTACATTCTGGTTTAACTGTAATTGAAATGAGTCCTTTTTTCCCCTTCTGTATCTTGCAGATATTGAGCTAATGTTGATATTGAGATATTGAGATATTGAGCTAATTGAGAATGTTTCACACACAGACAAGGGCAAGACGATTAGGAAGTATTCGTCCCTGAAAATCAGCCGACTGGGCAAGAGACCAATAATCAGTCTCAAACTATGCGAAATTTAATACACTGATTTGTGTTCGTCGATTAAAAGTTTCATGCCTATTTTTTCATAGTTTTTAAATTGTTCATATTCATACCCATTTTGGCTCAACGACTCGAAAAATCCGGCTTTTCATCTCCCAATTGGTTGGCTCCTATGCCACCGAGGTAATTTGAAACGAATCATGCGATCACAGTGTCTGCCTGTTACGAGCGGTTCTATTTCCGACTCGCCTATGACGGGGTCTGGGACATTTCGGTGAACCACGTTTCGGTGCACGGACTTTCCGGTGTACGGACTTCTCGATTCACAGATTTTTCGATGCAAAAACGCTTTGGTGAACAGCTTTGGTTACTCGTGGTGTGCTCCTAACGTGCACGCTGGAAGAAGAAAACACTGGTAGAAAACGACGACTATGTTTTTGAGTACGCAAGCAGTGCGCGTTCCGGTTTGCGGAATCAGCCGTAATAAGACAATGACAGCGCAGCGCTGCCTCGTTCCTGTCTATAGCCCATCAGATCATGTAAAATAGATTTGTAGGTACCAGCCACCAGCTTCTGTCTGGTTCTTGTATTTGCTTTGAACCTATTGGTGTATTTTGATTTTTGTAAATAATAGATCGTGGATGACTATTATTGCCTAATAATAATGCCCCGTTTTGAAAGTTTGTTTTTATGATTTGACCATTGATATCGTTTTTTCATACAGTTCAGGCCACACCTATTTTAAAGCCGATTGATTTTAGTCACTGCTGTTATAAAGTTAATATTAAGTTAGTTATTAAGTTGTTCTTTGGGGAGAGCAGAGATTGATCTAGATGAACTTTCAGAAAACATTATAGATAGCATGAGAAAGAGCAGTTTCTGGCCGTTTTACGTAACATCCCGTGGCTTAGTGTGAAATTGTATCATGTTATTTCTAGTCGTGCGAATATAAAATTTTAGAAGCCGTTTAGTGGAGGGGAGCGTGGGGATATGGAGAGGAAGTCGATGTGCAAAGGCGTTCCTGGCCATGCAAAGGAATGCTTTACTGGCATTCAGGCGACACATTACCTAAGCGTGTTCGCTAACAGTGCACAAGGCTGCAAGGGTAAATGTATTGTTTTATGTTTAAAGCATGCATGTACAAAAGAAACCTTTTTTGTAGTTATGTGACCACACAGCAGGAGTTATTCGGTACGCACCAGCCGGACTTGCTAAGTTGATCACAATTGTAATTTCCTAAAACCACCGTATTTATGACGTTAAGTACATTCTAGTGTAGAAAACGAAATGTCTGTAGTGTTTTTTTACAAATTCGCTCCCTACAACCCGGACCTAAATAAACCTGGACGCGTCGCCACTTGTATTTCGTGTTTTGCTACGAAGTGCTCCTAGATTCGTGTATCACGATGTCTCGTTTGAAGTCATGCCTTATGAAATAATGTTAAACTGGTTCGCGAGCCCGGCCGCTCATTCTGTTCGTCGAGACAAACAGGTAAGGCTGGCTTCATTTTGTAATGTAAAGCGGAACCCCGCGGCGCTGTCCCCAAGGTCGGGTGTAGAAATGTCCCGTGAATAGTACGATCGTGCGACGTGTCTTTGAGTAGTATACCCCACGGCTTTGCGGTCATTTAGACAGGTTTCAGCCGCAGACTGCATCTGCGGAAATTTTCTTCGAGATGCCACTCCATTCTCCCCGCATATGAGAGGGGACGAAAAGAGGACAACGGTTTCTTTAGATGCGACTGCATCTCATTCACTCGCCTTGTCCCTTCATACGGCGTTGTTGTCCGTCCACACCCCTCCCCCTACACTATCAAAAAATAATAGTTAGCGGCACCCGGTTTCGATCCCACGACCCTGTGGGCGGAACGCGAGGTACATGGTGCTCTTCCCACTGCGCCACAAAACCGAGACAGAATCAAATGCTACGAACGGCCTTATAACCTTGACTCATTCAAACTACGTCAAGATGCTACTGATACAACGCATGATGGGCAATGATTAACACTTGCAATAAGAAAAGAAGCTCCCATTACAGCAACAATGATGGAGTAAAGGTCGTTGCCACAGCGAAGCCCCAAGCATACCACTTCGAGAGATTGACCAAGATTGGCCAATAAAACATAGTAATAATCATACGGGTTCCCGACACGTTTCACGCGATTTCAGAATCAATCCAACGGAAACACCAAGTGAACCCCACGATGCGTCGCATCTACACAGGGTTCGCCTCATGGGGAGGTGGGCGCAACTTTTCGCCACTGCCGAGACCACTTTATGCCCAGCTCCGGTCGTTCCACCGGATTGTTCACCTGGCACACTACGGTTGTAGATGTAAGTGTAATGCAGAAGTGCATCCTTTTTCAATCGTAGTCTTTTCGGCGGAGTGATGCCTTGCCTTTCTCCGTAGTCTGTTGAGCTGAGACCCATTTAATCGCTGGATATTGTGACTTAGCGAAACACGACGCAGTTATCCTAAAAAAGAAACCAGTTTATTGGAGCGAACCTATGCTCCCCTAACAACTAAGGGAATACAGAGGCGGCGAAGCAGCTGCCAACAAAGTGACGGGCGCAGGCGAGTGTTGGCGAACTGAATACCGCGGCGTCTGCTCTGCGTGCATTTATCTCTCGCCTCGACTGTTTCTTGAACCGACGAATGACAGCTAGAAGACTGTAGATAAAATAATATTATTCTAGGCTGGTGACGTTAGTTCAAAACACTCTCCCTACCAAAGTAGATAACGCGTGCGGCATGAAATAAGACTGAAACACGCGCTTCACTTGGCACACAAATAAAAAACATAACGCAGACCGGCGCAGCCAGTCGACAAAAAGAAAACATAAATAAACAAACACAATACAACACATTATTCAGAGCCATAGAGACGACCCTTCAGGCAATGTGAGCAACACACAAAGTAAAATAATTGCTTAAGTTGTGGAAGAACAAACTCGTGAGTATTGCCTCGCTTATACAAATGGCTGGTGAAATACTAGGCAGCAATACCGGCAGAACCGAGTTTACGAGTTCATTGCATAGAAATGATTTTTTCAGGCCTTGTGCAAAGTGTACAAGTGTACACGCATATATATAATTAGAAGGATAAGAATGGCGAGGAGTGCATTCGGCAGGCATTTCCAGATAATAAATGGAAGCCTGCCATTGTCTCTGAAGAAGAAAGTGCATGACACATGCATCTTCCCGGTACTCACCTACGGGGCAGAAACTTCGAGGCTCACCATGAGAATTCAATTTAAATTGAGGACGACTCAGCGAGCAATGAACCAGAAGATTATGGGTGTAACTTTACGGAACAAGAAAAGAGCGGAGTGGGTCAGGGAATAAACCCGTATTAAGGACATAGTAGTAGAAATTAAGACGAAATGAACGTGGGCAGGGCATGTAATGCGAAGGACAGATAAGCGTTGGTCATTAAGGGTAACAGAGTGGATCCCCATAGAAGGCAAGCGTGGCGGGGGGGGGCGGCAGAAAGTGAGATGGGGAGATGCGATCAAGAAGGTTGCGGGGATCAATTGGCCGCATAATTGGATAATTGGAGATTAGTGGGAGAGGCCTTTGCCCTGTAGTGGGCGTAGATAGTCTGTGGATAATGATGTTGATTATGATGTGCAAAGTGAATCCCGAAAACTAACCCTGCGTCCCAACTCGAGTTATATTCACTTCAGTCTGGCAAGTGAGGTAGCGGCTTGGACATGCGAAACAAAATAATGGGCGTCTCATGCTAGCTCACTCTGCGAAATGTTGAAAAAACCAACATGTTTGCCCCTAATTACCTGCGATGCAATATATTGTTGGGAACGCCGAGGTTCTTTAACGTAAAATGAAATGGGTGCCACCAAAATTATAACACTACTTCGAAATATAGTCCACAGCTAATGTAAATGAACAAGTCTGAATGCTCTCCTGGATAGCCTCTTTTCGTGCTGGTCAACGTAGACGGCATACCGATCGGAAAAAGTTTATCATAATTTGTGCTATAGTTAAAAGCTGGAATTCCTTGCCTTTTGTTGTAGCTCTCTTCACAGACAATAAGAAATCAGGCAACCTGTGTGACTGTATAGCCGAAGGGCACTTTTAGGGCTGAAGGTGTCACAGAGATTGGGCAAAAGTGCGCTGTTCGAGTTCATGCGTTCGCTTATAAAGTTAACTATAAAAGGGGATTTTTCAAATGCAATAAGCAGCAAGGCGCCTCCTTGAGTCGTGAGGAATCCACCCCAAAAAGCTGGTAACCAGCAGCTGGTAAAGAGTCGAATTCACTTTCATTGCAGGCTATGGTTTTTAAGACAGTGCCATCAAACCGGAAAATTCATGGACTATGAGTGCCACTCCCGAGCCCCAGAAATTCTTAAGTAAATATTGCTAAATTGTGTAGCGGGCTAGCTGGTTTAGCGAACCAAATGGAAAAGCAAAATAAATTGAAAGCGCAGAGCACAACAGGAGCTAGAACGACCAAGGCCGGTGCTACTTTCAACAAACCAGATAAAGATCTGAAGGGGGAAGAGAGATTGATTGATTGATTGTAGGGTTTAACGCGCCGACGCAACGCAGGCGATGAGGCGCGCCGTAGTGGAGGGCTCCGGATTAATTTTGACCACCTGGAGATATTTAACGTGCGCCGAAATCTCGTACACACGGGCGTTTTTGCTTTTCGCCTCCATCAGAAAAGCGGCCGCCGCGGCCGGGAATCGAACCCGCGACCTCGTGCTCAGCAGCACAACGCCTTAGCCACTGAGCCACCGCGGCGGGTAAGGGGGAAGAGAGGGGGAGGAACTTGGTGATGCTGGAATTCGCCCACTCCTCCCAAAAGCAGCCGTTCAGCCCAAAAAAGGTCCCTCTCAGTGGCGCACCTACGGGGCTGGTGTTCGGGGCTGGTAACCATCGTTCCCGAGGTCCGTCCGAATATTTTATGCGATTATTTTGAAACATGTGATGGCGACGGCGTATTCACGGGAGGTTGTGGCCGTTACTACACAAGGGTGGCCAATCCTGCTCTGGTGACGGAGTGCATTACCGGCAATGGTCGCCGGGGTCAGGCCGCACTCCAAGCCCCTTTGTGCAATTCCATCAATACGCGGATTTTTTTTTTAATCCGGTGGGAATCATCCGGCACCGGGATTCGAACCACGGTCCTTCTGCAGGCGAGGCGGGTGTTCTACCTCTAGGCAATCGCTGCATATATTATATAATAAGCGTAAGACAGCTGACATACGGAAGTATAATATGGAGAGGATAGAATACGCTGTAAAGAACGGAGGTAGCCTGAAAGCAGTGAAGAGACGTCTTGGCGTGGGGAAAAATCAGATGTATGCACTTAAGGATAAGCAAGGCAATGTCATCACAAATAGAATAAAATAGTCACAGTGGCCGAGGAGTTCTATAGGGATCTGTACAGTAGCCAGGACATACAGGATAATGCCGAACGAGACAGTAGTTCACAGGAGATAGACATCCCACCAGTAACGACCGAAGAAGTAAGGAAGGCTTTGAAAGAAATGAAAGGGGGCAAAGCACCTGGTGAGGATCAGATAACAGCAGACCTCTTGAAGGATGGCGGAGAAATTGTCCTGGAAAAACTGGCAAACCTGTATACGCAATGCCTAATGACCGCAATGGTACCGGAATCTAGGAAGAACGCGAACATCATCCTAATTTATAAGAAATGCGACATGAAGGACTTGAAAAATTACAGGCCGATCAGCTTACTGTCAGTCGTCTACAAGGTATTTACCAAGGTAATCTCTAACCGAATTTCTGCAACCTTAGATTTCAGTCAACCTAAAGAACAAGCAGGGTTCCGTAAAGGTTATTCAACAATGGACCATATTCACACTATCAATCAGGGGATAGAGAAGTGCGCTGAGTATACTGAACCTCTATATATAGCCTTCATAGATTATGAGAAAGCATTTGACTCGGTCGAAACCCTAGCAGTCATTCAGGCATTACGGAACCAGGGGGTAGATGAGCATTATGTAAGAATGCTAGAAGATATCTACAATGGGTCTACAGCTACGATCATCCTCCATAGGGAGAGCAGTAAAATACCTATAAGGAAGGGTGTCAGACAAGGAGACACAATCTCTCCAATGCTATTCACAGCATGTTTACAAGAAGTATTCAGAACGTTGGATTGGGAACAGGTGGGAGTAAGGGTTAATGGAGAATACCTCAGTAACCTCAGATTTGCTGATGACGTTGCCTTGCTAAGTAACTCGGGGGACGAATTGCAAATTATGCTTTCCGCACTGGGCGAACAGAGTAGAACCGTAGGCCTGAAAATAATGTGCAGTAAACTAAAGTAATGATCAATAACCTCGGGACCGCACAGCGGTTTGAGATAGGTGGCGAGGCAGTGGAAGTGGTAAGCGAATATATCTACTTAGGCCAAGTTGTGACCCCAGATCCCAACCATGAGGCAGAGATAATTAGAAGGATCAGAATGGGGTGGGGTGCATATGGCAGACATTCTCAGATAATGAATAGCAGCCTACCATTGTCGCTGAAGAAGAAAGTGTATGACAGCTGCACTTAGCGGTACTCACCTACGGGGCAGAAACTTGGAGGCTCACTAAGAGGGTTCAACTTAAATTGAGAACGACTCAGCGGGCAATGGAGCAGAAAATGATAGGTGTAACATTAAGGGACAAGAAGAGAGCGGAGTGGGTCAGGCAGCAAACTGGTGTTAAAGACGTATTAGTAGAAATTAAGAAGAAATGGACGTGGGCAGGGCATGTAATGCGAAGGCAAGATAACCGCTGGTCATTAAGGGTAACAGAGTGGATCCCTAGAGAAGGCAAGCGTTGCAGGGGGCGGCAGAAAGTTAGATGGGCAGATGAGATCAAGACGTTTGCGGGGATAAATTGGTCACAGTTGGCACAGGACCAAGGTAATTAGAGAATAATGGGAGAGGCCTTTGCCCTGCAGTGGGCGTAGATAGGCTGGTGATGATGATGGTGATGATGGCGACGGACGTACAGCGTGGTGGTGTAGCAGAGAAACCCCGGGAGAACGCGTCCCTGCACCCAGCGGAGCATTGTGCGAGTCGGCGAAAAAGCGCGCCGCTCCACGGGACAGCTTCTCCAGCCTCCGTCACAGGCCGCCCGAAACTTGTTTCGGCGGCTTTCCGTCAGGTGCAAACGTCGTCTGCACGGAGCGACTTTGAACGGCGGTACCTAGTGTCCTGTACGCTTACAGGCTTAGAATTTCGCCAAGGTAATTTTAAGACCATTGACTGCTCATTTGGATCAAATTGGGACAAAGAAAAATTTGAGTGCAGTTGGCCTTTAATTACCCCGGGACAGCTTCACAGTCAGCTATGTTCTGTTTAGTACTCTTGCTGTACTGACTAATTTGTCATTTCATGTAATAAGTGTGTTGTTTGAAATTTGCGTGTTAAAGGTGTGGCAATGCTATTAGTAAATTAGACCAGTTAACCTTAAAATACTGAAATTTCTCGACTGCTTCACTGCACATCACCGGGCTAGCGTAGCGGTAGAGAAGGGGCAATTTTCGTTATTACGTATAAGTCAACTGCAAATTGTTTTCTCTCTGCATTTTTGCAAAAAATAGCGGTCAAGAGGAAACTTCACGTGTTTACGTTTTGCTAGACTTCATTAGCGAAGAAACCGTTCAGGAATGCTTTAATTCTACATATTACCCCCCCCCCCCTGATATTTCATCTCCCCTTTGTTCCCATTGCACTTCCAAACTCGGGTCCTGAACTTCGGTCAATACCAAAAGGCTTCGCGTGTCTTTTCTGTTATTATGCAAAGGTGTATCCGTTACTACATTCATCCTGGACGCCAGTTGTATAGGATATAGGGGATGATATGGTGGTTAATTTTTTCGCGTGAAAAATAGGAAAAACTCGACCACTACTCTTTTATAGTTTTATACAGTTTAGTCTGTATGTGTATGCAGGTATAGTTATTTGTATTGTCTACATGTCTTTTATATTCGCTTTTTTCTATTTTTATTTGTATATTTATATATTTTGTGTTTTATGTCATAATTTCACCCCCCACCTCCCAAACAAAAGTTCTGGGTGTGCTAATGGTCACTCTGGATACAGAATTTTCTTTTTGACCTACTGCGCACACTTTATCAGAAGCTTGGAACTGACATGCTTTCATTGGGGCCGTATTGATCATGGCCAGCCATCGTTCGCCGAAATAAAACCTACATCATTCGAGCAAAAAGGGTACTTTCAGTAGTGTCCATCGGTGGTGTGGTTTTGAACAGCTCGAATGAAAGGTTTTTCTTCCGCGGTTTGACGCGCAATTCCCAAGTTTTCACAAAGCCTGTAAATACCTTGTTAGGCAGCAGTGATGAATAACATGGTGCGTATCACATTATGAGGTAAGAAAGGCACGCGTGAAAAAAAATCATGGTGAAAGTAAAATCTAACTTTATAGGCAGCAATGGTGCGCACGGCTTTTGAAAAACTGAACGTTCCTACATTCGGGCAAAACAAAAAAAGAGCGTCCGGGTTGCTGTAAAATACTCCAGTTCTTCTCGTCCTTTCTTTCCGCTAGCCCGTTCCAAACATGTCATCAAGACATGTAGCATAACTCTTTTCAGTGCTGGGAAAGATTAGGATTGAAGTTTTTTGTTTGTGAGTTCCCACTTTGGTTCGTTTTATTATGTAAGTAAACTTAGACTCTTGTACATGTTCGTGTTCAATGGGTGTGTTCTTTTTGTGACCTATCTGTGAAACCTTCGCAGCGCTTTGTGTTCTTTTAGGTGAAAGTTATGGTGTACTGGAGAAGCAAACGTCGGTTCTACAAACTAACTAATTGTTAAATGGGCTGTTTCGAATAACGTAGCTATACTGTATATACAGTTGAAAAGATAGAAAAGAAGAAAAAGGTCTCAGCGGCTTAGAATCTGTTCCCTAGTATATGGTGAGTGTAGAAAATTTCTGCCAGCGTATTTTGATTTGTTTTATAGATCAATTTATAAATTGCTATGCAGCCCTATCTACTTGCACGGTATGCTTCCATATGAAGAGTAGAGATGCTTTCTTACTGTTCGTGTAACGTTTGGCGAAGTGACGTGATGTAAGGTTTTCCATTGTTTTTAACTGTTTTTTGAACGCTATTATCTTGTTCGCTGCAGTATTACTCTGACATTAGTAATGTGTTGTAAAAATCACAACTTGAACAATTGAAAAAGATAACATTTTTCTAACATTAACTCCAAACAAAAAATAACGTTCTTCTAATGTTTTGGTGCAACTAGGGAGCATGGTGAACTTGACAGTGGTAAAATTTTCCTCTTGTGCCTGCTCTTGTTTCTGCATCGCGTAGCTTGGCATATTAAAGCGAAGCTTTCTCTGGTGCACTGATGGCGCTCTTGTACCTCCCTAAACGCACTGCAGGAAAGCCAACTTTATGTGACGATGGCGTATTGGCTATGGGGTCTGATTCGACGGTTAATTTGTTCACGCAAAAAATAAGAACAACTCCCCAACTACTCTTTTAATCTTTTATACAGTTGAGTCTTTAGGTTTATTTAGTTATTTTTATGTTATTATCTACATTTATTTATATTTGTTCATTTTTATTTGTGTATTTGTACAGTATTACATTTTGTATTTTCTCTCAAAATGTCAACCACCCGTTCCAGACGAAAATTCTGGTTGCGCTAATGCTCACTCTGGATACAGAACTTTCTTTTTGATATCGTCACCCCTTATGTCATCAACTTTATGTCATCACCCGCTACAACAGGAAAACCAATACAATCGTCATCATTATTATCGGTGGTGATGTCGGTGATGTGAAACATGGTTTAAAAGCAAAGCTTTCTCTTGTCGAAAGTCAATGTCTTGAAATCGAATACCAAAATTCAAGTCGTTTCGTTAGAGTCTCACTGCACAAAAAGCCGAATTTTATAATGGTTTTCCACAAAGACACATCAAATGAAAACATTTCTCGTAGTCGGAATTGAACCCGGGACCCTCGCCTAATAAAGCCCACGTCCGTCTGGCTGATTCCGCCATTCCGACACGGTAAAAGCATTAAATCTGTGGTTGGACGGAAGCCCGTCTGGTCGGGATGGGTCATGATACAACAGCGAATAAAAATACCGATAAAAATACATTTCGTAAACGAAAATAATAAAAGACGTGTCAGCTCCCACACGGGAGCCTTGTTCACAATGAATTCGTCAGTACATCAGACAAGGTTTTATGTACGTCTAAGAATGTGACGTAGGCAGTGGGAGTAAACTTGAAGCAGATTGCCCTGCGTTCGATTCAATGTTGGCTGCGTTGTCTATATGATCAATGATTCCAGAGGAAGTCGTGATGTCTGGTTCTTCTCTTTTGCAAGTATGCGTGCCGTGCCCCAGTTTATCTTGTGTCCAGAAGTGTCAGCATGCTCAGCCACAGCCTTCGAAGCCACGTGGCGTTTTCTGACGTCGTAGTCATATTGTTTTATCCGTTTTTCGAATATGCTGGTTTCTCTTATGTAGCTGTACTCGCAATCACCACAATGGACGGAGTATACCAGTCCTGAAGATTTTTTTCTTTTATTTTGTTTTTCACAATGACCAGGGCATCCTTCAGCTTTCGAGTAGGCACGTGCGCTATCTGGGCGCCTTACGTGCGCATGACACGGGAAAGGGCCTCGCAAACAAGGCTCCCGTGTGGGAGCCGAAGCGTGTTATTTTACGAAATATATTTTCAGTCGGTGCTTTTATTCTCCGTTGTATCACGGAAGAAGTATGAATTTTGGAGTTTGACTTTCACCCAGGTTTCGTCAGAGAAAAATTCCTGTTTTAACTATTTCAACACAAGAGTGATTTATGCCGGGATCCACCAAGTTCTGAATGGCTTCATATCAGTCACGGAAATTACATCATAAAAAAACCGCAGTGACGCCAGGATTCGATCCAGGTGCTCTGTCGCTGAAACGGGAGGTACCAGGCGCATTACCGACTCCGCACGAGCTCAAGCGCAGGCAACAGTATCAACGCGCCATATATCTTTCGATAACATCCTGTATTTCGATGGTGCTGCCGTCTAATAAATGTGAAGCGAAGTAGTTCATCACGATGTTCATAAGCGCCGAAAGTTGGCGCCAGCTGAGCTCGTCTCAACCCAACCGTCTGCCATACACTCCACTTAGCAGGGAAGCAATGGTCGCACATTTGCGAAAGCGACGCGCCAGCAGTTTGTCGCTCGCCAAACACACTCGCACGAAAGCCCCGCAAATCATGTTCGTTCATTGCAGCAGACCGTGAGTTCACCAAACTATTCGCTCGCAACCCGTTCGGTTTCGTTCGCATCGTCTGCTAGCACGTGTGGTTTCACTGGGGTTAGCGCAGTTCGCATGCGCGTGCAGTCTAGTGTCTAATATTGATAAGTCTGACGGTGCCATACCGAAGAAAAAAAAATAGCGATGTGCAAGTTCGAATCGATGCAGAATAAACATTCAACTGATCCTGTGAAGGCGCATCTAACTATCGTGTTTTACAGATTCCTGTGAAAGAGGGATTAACCACTTTTTTTCGCTTAAAGAATTTTTGTTACGAATTTTTTGTGCTACATTTTTTTTTTATGTGATGGGTGCCTACCAGCTCAGTTATCAGAGAATGGCGCTTCGGGTGGTGGATCGCAGCGTACATAATTATTTACAGCCTGTTTTTGTTGTGCTAGTTTCTGTTTTATCAAACCAACACCGAGGCGGCCGAGATCGCACAGGGGCGCTCATGAAATCACTATTCTCGATGCACCCCGGCCGCTCTGTACATGCGCGTGCACACGTCCAGCCCGGCCCTGGTCTCAGCGTCGGGCCAACGTCAGTCCCGAAACGATATCATCATGCCCAAGGCAGAGAAGCGCGCTCCAACAGCAGCCAGCGCGTTGGCTACGGCATGTGAGCCCTGATGACGGCAGTTTGGGGCGATGCGCTCACCGCGTCAAGCTGATGCCCATGCCAAAAGGGTATCATTTGAGATCTTTCTTGTGTGCACAAAGATTAAAATTGTTTTAAAATGTGTTTTACTGAACGGTTACGGTTGAAGCTACCTGGGAGATATCTTCACATACAAAGGAAGCTTTTCCCGTAGTTATTGGAGCTTTGAAATTTTCTGTCGGGACTCCTTTCAGAACGTGCTTTGATTTTTTCGTTATATTCACTGTTGCTTGGAAGAGACGTCAGGAATTTACGTGTTTTATACTTCACTGACGCGAAATCTCAATGCCAGAAGCCTACCCTAAATTGGCTAAGTAGTCGTATGTGTTTCTGCAATTCCACTGACCTGCGTGGCCTCTGCTCCTTGCTCGCCGACCGCGTTTTTCTATGTAACCCCATTTTCTTTCTGAAGGTGACCGCGTCACAAAAGCAATCGCGTCAGTACATTGAGAAAGAGAGATTGAACGTAGACTTCGAGCAAGCTCTTATGATGGGGCGGTGGCTCAGCCGCTAAAAACACTTTACTCTTAGTATTTACTAGGAGGAAATTTCGAGCCAGTGCCTCGACAAGCTGCTGCCCTTGTGCGAGCCTTCTGCCATGTACCAGGTAGTAATATTCCAGTCGTCTTTGGCATGGCTCGTGGACAGGCTTTAATGTTGTCTGTGGCTAGGAAAATACAACACTATTTAATACAACAAAATTTGTTTTATAACACGAAAAATACAGTTTCATAAGATTTATAGTCAGGGGCAATTCAGAAGCTTCATGCAAGACGAATAAGAAAAAAATCTTACCATTTTTTGTTGATAGCGGAAGAAAAATTCAGGGAAGGTTGCACTCACATGCGACCTCAAGCGAAAGTGTTGTAGGTGAGAATTGCTGGACAAATAGTTAAGCTTCAGCATCATTGTTTATTTGCATGGCTGCTCAAATAGTAATCGTCTTCACATGCACCGAAGAGGTCGTTGTCGTCATCGCGGCGAGTGGTGGATACAAAGCCACCCGCAGGGTTGTCGACTTGCACCCGCTCAACTGACGATGCTTGCACTGAGTCTCGCAAGGCTTGAACCATAGCGAAGCTGCAGGGTTTCAAATTGTTTATTTACATGTTCCTTCGTTGCGTTGCACTGTGCTAGTATAATAATTATCATATACATCGATATCGTTGTGTTCCTCATGCGAAGCAATACATGCATAATACCGCTTGACGACAGAGATGGTGTTTTTTCTTTTTTTTTTGCTACAGCCGCTGCTTGAGCCGGGGACTCGTCGGCCGGCGGGAGGCACGCGCAAAAGAGCGCTCCATATTTTATTGGTATTTTTTTTCTGCAGCCCCGAACTTACGGCTTGTACAACAGCTCCACTGTTAAAAGGCCGCCCGGTTAGCCAGGCGAAGTGGGCGAGCAACGTTGCCAGCTGCTATGGCGGCGCCTGCGACGGCGCGCTCTTGCAGCGAAACATTTCCCTCTAGTATGCATTAGTGCATTAGTATGGAACTGCTGTCCAGTGCTCACCACCAGCCAATGCTGGAATGCAAGGTCGGAGCTGGCCCATCCGATTGTTCATAGGTTGGGTGGGGAATAATGGTTAGGGGTGGAGCGTGCTGGCGCTCCCATTACATGAGAGAGTTCAGGGCAGGTGCAGAATTGCACGTGGAGGCGTAGGTAGTGTGATACATGTCGTAAAGAAGGGTGCCGTGTGGGTATCAGTTAGTTTGTAGCCGTCGGAAGGTAGTCGTCAAAGGCTCTGCCAGGTGGGGTAGTGGATGATGGTGTGCCCGTAGAGAGGGCGTGAGTATCGGCGTGTTCAGGGTCCTGCATGAGAGGGGACAAATTCTCATCAAAACGCAAACCTTCCACAAACTGGCCTCCAAAAAGTTCCATCTGCATTACGCAATAAGAAGCGTTTTCCAGCCGCCCCATCCACATTATCTGAAAAGACCAGATCAAGTTACCCCGAATGTGTGGACTTCTAGGTGAGGCGGCAGTGTTGTGTGGCCATTACACTGCGGTGTGCTCTGCATGAGTGACTGAGATTGATAGCGCGTGATGTGGTATGCGCGATGGGCCTCACATGGTATATCGCAGTTGCAGACGTTTGTGCGTTGACGTGGCTGGATTGTGGAGAGAGGCCAAGTGCCGTTTTCGGAGCTTTACGCGTGGTTAGCGGTCGGCGGTTTTGAGAGTGAAGGGCGGGGCACCATATTGTGCTAAAGATTTTATGCCAATAAAGATTTTGTGCCCTATTGTGCCAATAAAGATTTCAAAGCCGTCTGATATCCTAGGGTGTATATCCACAGGAGGATACACGTCGCGTGAGACCAGTGGGTTGTGAGAAAGTTGCCTAAACTTTTGGGGTGGTCAGGGATCGCGTGCCGTCATTGGATATGTGGATGTCTGCGATGTAGAAAGAGAGAGAGAAAGAGAGAGACAAGTCTTCATTGGGCCCAAATAACAAGACTGCTCTTATGTCTTCTTTCTTGCAAGATTTCGGCCGACCACATGGGAGTAAGTGGCCTCTTGCTATTCGGACCGGGCCCTTTTCACATTCAGCGGTAGAGCTGGGCAGCACGGCCTCCAACTGCACATCGTTGTGTACGTTTAGCAAATATGTGCTGTCTTCCTGTGGGTTCGTAGCGATGTGCGGGCACTTCCACATCATGTGTGAGAGGGTAGCCCACACTGAGCAAAATTTACATTTTGCGTCATTTGGTCGGGAAACATCTGGTGATACAGGACTGGGTTTGGAAACGAATCGGTCTGCAATAGTCGTATTGCTACAGCCTGTTTTGTATCGAGGGACCGGTGGGGGCAGGGATATGATCGCCTGTCCTCTATTTAGTAGTTGAGAATTTGCCGATACGTAAGAAGTCTGCCGCCATTGCGAGGAGTGTCCGTGGATGCGACTAGCAAGTTGTGATGTAGACTCGTGACGTTGGAGGCACGCTTGTACTTCATGGAGAGTTCAGGATTATTACTCAGAAATTTTGTGGTCTGGGAAACAGCTCGGAATATCACGGATTTTTACGGGGGCTGTAATATCCCAGCGAGGATTCCCTACTACAACTGCAGGGCTCAAACAATAGTGCAAGCCAGAGCATCTTCCTCAGGAATGCATTTCTATGTCCATTAAAGCACTTTTGGTAAATTAGGTACAAGGACACGGTGTTCCTATACCTATATTTTAGGAGCTACCATTTAATCCAGTCATAGTTGTGCCTTAGAAAAAGGAACTAGCGAACACGATACTCCCCAATGCAATATTTGGGCGCAGCCACAGTGCGCTCAGGCAGCACTCACTCGTGGGTACTAACGACAGCAGCTGGGGTGAGCCTCTGCGGCGCCGGCGCGAAGTGCGCCTCAGGAAGGGTCCCCGGACTGTGTTTTAAACGAACGCACATCTTAGTCACGCTCACGCCCACCCCACGTTTTCGCCCGAGCGTCGCGCCGTCGAGCGCGTCGTCCGGGCACAGCATACTGCTCACTCCACTCCCCCACCGCATACTTCCAGAGAGCGCTGGCTCGCGATGCCACGGCGAACCTCCCTCCCCTCCCAATTTCGCGACACTCTCCTCCTTTGCATTCTTTCATCGTTCGCTTTTTCTTTCACTCGTAGGTCCAGGCCATCGTTCCTTCTGTTGCACCGACAACCGGATCAGCCAAGAGAAGGCCGCCAAAGGGCTGCGCCATAAAATTGCACGCTGAAAAATGCACGCGAACAGATGGGTGCCGGCACTCAACAAATCACAGAACCTTCTCTTAAAATCTCCCTCCTCTCTCCAAATGGGCCTACAGCCTCCATAAAAGTATCCTCCTCGCCTGTCTTACCGATATGTGGTGACAGCGGAATTATTAGTTTTCCACACGGCTCTTCTTACACACGTTTATGCGACGCATATATATGAGGAAAGTTTTGGACACAAGAAAAGAGAATGAAGATGCACCTGTAAGTTTCTTTTACGATGAGAGCACATAGGCTTTATTTTACTTGGTAAAATTCCAAGACCAACAATGGGACAATGTATTAAACCAGTGGAACAAGTCTCCCACTACCGTCGTCTGCCCGAAAGATGGGCTGCGCAGCTTGTTGCAGAGGTCGCAGAACGAGGGTGGGCCTCGATCCCGGTCGACGCGTCGCCTATTTTTCCAGCGCAGATACTTCGCATACAGCTGAAAGTCACCGGCTACTCGTTTTAAGTATTTGGCAAGGTGCTTCGGTGACCTAAAGCTTAGCGCATCAATGAACGAATCCGGCGGGGCAATGGCCGTGTAGTTAGCTCCGCCGAGGACGACGGGAATTATGTCGTATTCCAGGACATTGAAGAGCTTCTCGGTGACGTAGTCTCTGCAGATGGAGTTCTCAAAGGAAAGGTAGAAGAAGTATTTCTTCGCGAACATTTCGTAGCATCTGGTTGCATTTGCTTCCGGGCACTTTCGGTGTCCGCACCTGCCGTACACGTCGACCCGGACGTACTTCCGAAGCTGCTCCACATAGTCCTCCCTACGGCTCCGTGTTTTGCAATTGCTAACTGCCCAAGCGGCCATCCTTGACTTGCGTCGCCAGATATTCTGAGTCTTCTGATATTCGAAGTCCTGAGCTACGTTGCGTTCGGCAATTGTGCCGTATGGGTGCACGATGTCCGAGTCTGACCTTCAAAGAAAGAGCAAATATTAGTGAAGCTGAAGCCAAAAGTCTGCAGAATATAATTATTGAAGGAGGTGATTTCTAGTGCACCCTTAAATGATCTACCATTTTTGCACAGAAGCACACCTTGATGCATTAATCACCTCTAATGAATAATTTCGCATACAAACAGGGATGGAAAGGCGTGAAAATTGAGACAATCACCATTGTACACCGAATATTCGTGCTGCATCCGTAATTCGTCAGGAATGAAGGAATATACGTAAATATACTGTCACAAAGCCAGAGACGACGCAGTTGTCTTGAAGGAAAACACGTTTATTGGAGCGAACGTCTGCTCCCCTAGCAACTCAAAGAATACACAGGCGGCGAAGCAGCAGTCAACAAAGTGACGTGTGCGGGCGAGCGGCGACGATCGGAATGCCGTGGCGTATGCTCTGGAGGCTTTTATCTTTCGGCGCGAGTGTTTCTGGAACCGTCGATTTACATCCAGAACATTGTAGATCAGAGAGGATTAATCTGGGCTAGTGACGTTAAGACGAAAGAGTATGCTTATCTGAATGAGATACCCCGTGCGGCATAAAAATAAAGAATGCAAGACGCGCTTCGCTTGACACAGATAACAAGGCCGGGCGTGGCCGAGCAGTAAAAACAAACAATAAATAAACAAACAAACGCATACATAGTTCGCGAGATTACCGCCCTCTAAGAGTGCATCGAGCCGATGCTGAAACAAAAGACAGCCTGAACAAACAAGAAAGAAGTCCGTCATCATGCATAGTAAGGTTTCAAGCGAACCACGTGGACGACTTCGTGCCGCGTGCGTCGTCATGATGTTCCAGTATCAGCATCGGAGATCACCACGCAGGTAAGTTGGCCGACACGTCGTAGAATCTGGTAGGGTCCGAAATACCGTCACAGAAGCTTCTCGCTGAGTCCGCGTCGTGGGATGGGAGACCAAACCCAAACACGATCACCTGGGTGGTACTCTGCGTCTCGGCGTCGGAGGTTGTAACGCCCGGCATCCACGAGCTGCTGGTCCGTTGTACGAACTCGAGCGAGCTGGCGGGCCTCTTCCGCACACTGAAGGTATCCTTGGTCGTCGGGGTTAAGGTCGTCGTATTCTATATGCGGAAGCATGGCGTCAAGCATCGTAGTCGGCCGTCTTCCGTACACAAGCTCGAACGGCGTCATCTGCGCAGTCTCCTGAATAGCCGTGTTGTACGCAAACGTGGCATTTTGGAGCACTTCGTCCCAAGTCTGATGTTCATGATCAACGTACGACGACAGCATACCTGCGATTGTCTTGTTCAGACGTTCCGTTAGTCCGTTCGTTTGGGGTTGGTACGTCGTCGTTCTTCTGTACTCCGTGTTGCCGTAGCGTAATATCTCCGCAGTAAAGGCCATTCCGCGGTCCGTGATTAGAACTTCCGGGGCTCCATGTCGCAGCACAACTTAGCTTATGAAGAACGTTGCGACTTCCTGTGCAGTCCCCCTCGGAAGAGCGGCGGCCTCTGTTTAGCGCGTCATGTATTCTGTCAACACGACAATCCACTTGTCCTCGGATCGGGATGTAGGGAACGGGCACAGAAGGTCCATTCCATTCTATTGGAAGGGCCTCGATTTGACGGCGATCGGCTGCAGAAGTCCGGCGGGTCTCGTCGGTGGCGTTTTTCGTCGCTGGCAGTAACGCCAGCTCCGCACGTAGTGGGTGACGTTGGATGTAAGGCGGGGCCAGTAGTACTTCGCCTTGATTTTTCCATTGTGCGGGCTGTGCCGAGATGTCGGAAGAAGGGTCGTCGTAGCACGCTTCAAAATTTCGTCGCGAAGGTCTGCGGGGATGACAAGAAGATAATTCGTTCTCGTTCCAGGGCTGAAATTCTTCTTCACGAGTACGGAGTTTTTCAGGCTGAATGCTGGTAGGTTGCGTTTGAAGGTCCTAGGCACGGCTACGTTGCATCCTTCGCGGTAGTCGATTATGACGCGTAAGTCGGGGTCGGCACGCTACTGGGCCGCTAGGTCTCTCTCCGTCACGACTCCGAAGAACGCGCTGTCTTAATCAGTCTTGTGCTGGTGGGTCGACGGGAGCGCGGGACAGGCAGTCGGCGTCGGAGTGTTTGCAGCCGGATTTATAGACGATTGTAACGTCAAATTGTTGCAGGCGCAAGCTCCACCGCCCAACACGGCCTGAGGGATCTTTCAAATTGGCGAGCCAACACAGCGCATGGTGGTCTGTCAACACTTGAATGGTCTACAATACACGTATGGGCGAAATTTTGAAATCGCCCATATAATAGCGAGGCACTCTTTTTTAGACGCTGAGTAGTTTTTCTCCACTTTCGACAGACCACGGCTGGAAAAGGCGAATACTTGTTCGCAAACGCTTTCTTTTGGACGAGGACGGCACCCAAGTCTATATCACTGGCGTCCGTGTGCATTTCCGTTTCGGCGCCTTCGTCAAAGTGAGCGAGCACGGCGGGCTTTGAAGGAGTTTTTGCAGCTCGCAGAATGCTTTTTCTTGGTCTATTTCCCAGCTAAAAGGGGTGCTATCTTTCGTCAAGCGTGTGAGTGGCTCTGCAATGCGTGCGAAGTTTGCGACGAAGCGACGGTAGTATGCGCACAGTAGGAGAAATCTTCGCACGCCCTTCTTGTCTTTCGGCCTTGGGAAGTTGGCAACGGCTGAATTTTTTGCCGGGTCAGGTAGGACTCCCGCGGCATTGGCGACGTGGCCCAGAAACTTGAGCTTGAAACTTGAAACTTTCAGGCTTCAGCGTTAACCCTGACGTATGAATGGCCTCGAGTACAGACTCCAACTTTGCAAGGTGTTCGTCGAAAGTCCGGGCGAATACCACAACATCGTCGAGGTATACGAGGCAGGTTTGCGACTTAAGGCCAGCTAGCACAGTGTCCACGACTCTTTGAAACGTTGCTGGCGCCGTGCACAGCCCTAACGGCATCACCTTGAACTCGTATAGGCCGTCCGGGGTTAGAAATGAGGTCTTCTCTCGGTCTCCCTCGTCCACCTCAATTTGCCAGCAGCCGGTCTTTAGATTCATCGATGAGAAGTACTTCGCCTGGCAGAGGTGGTCGAGGGCATCGTCGATTCGTGGCTCGGGTACACGTCTTTTTTAGTGATTTTGTTCAGTCGCCGGTACACTCTTAGTCGCGTCCTAGATGGCGTCCTATTTGTATGCTGTACGCAGTCGCAATTCCGTGATATAAGAGGCCCTGGTAGACTTCTTTTCCGTGACAAAACCTCAGGTGGTTGCAGCAAGCTTATATGCTGCGGCAACGGTCCGTGTCACGGCTATAAACTAGCATACAGCCTGACACCGGAAGTGAATAAAAAGAGGGGGGCTACCGTGAAGCTCTGAGAGATATGTGTGGCTTGTGGCGCATGCGCGTATTCCTCCTCACACAATGGCCCGCGAGCTTCCTTTCGGTGGCCGACGACGCGCGCCCGACGACGCGGTGATAGCCGAAAAACATTAAAACAAATCTTGCGCGCACATGCGCAGTAGGAGTGGAAAAAAGTTCACGCACGGCGAATTGTGGTCCGGTGATTTGTCTTTATCGCGCACGTAAAAAGTATGGAGGAATTTCAGCGCGGAGCGAGTTGGGGTTTCGCGCGTTGACTCTTGCTCTGTGGAGTTCATACTCAGTTCCGAGCGTTCACGCTTTCTTCACCACGTTCGCTTCCGCTGACATCAAATGTGTGCTTCGAGGTCGGTGTAACAGTGGAAACAACTGCGAATGCGATGGGTTTATTAGGGCCACCGTGAAAGCAAGCCAAACAGCGGCACCATGTCAAGTCGGCTGGTGTGCTTATGTGGCCATAGCCCGGTTGAACCGGAATGGATAAGTAAGTCCCTGGATTTTTTTTTTTTTCGAGCGGTGGGCGGGGGCGCAGCCTCTGCGAATTAGTGTTTGCAGACAGCTAGTACGGACAACGAAATTATGCCTTTTTCGTCATCGTAAGAAGCCCGCGTCAAAACCGTTCTCCGTTACCCGGGGTCGTACGGTAAATTTGACGTGCTTTATAGGGAGGATTCGGTTCCCAGTGCCGCGGCCGTTTTGGGATCCCGGAGAAAAATGAAAGCGCTTGCACATGTGAGCTACTTCCGTGGCCGTAATGAGTACCGTGGTGCCATAAAGAGTTTCTATTTTTACACGCGTTCCATTGTCTAGGTCAAGGCACATAAAACACAGTTTTAATTTTGTATTTTTCAATATTCCATGGCCACTGTTTGTCATTTTCGGTAGGGGTAGCAAAAAGTTAGGTAACGTTATTTTTTCGTAGATAGGTTTTCGCGTCGTCGTTTCGGCTAGTGACTTTTCTGGCACGTTGAGTAGTCTCGATTCAGTGGCGATTTGTAAACTTCCTTACGGTGCGTTTAAGTGGTAAAGTTTTCACATGAAGCAACATTCATGAGTAGCACCAGCCCCCATCTTGTTGTGTTCGCCACAGCTGTCGTCTGTCTGGAGTGTCAACTCGCGGTTTGCAGAAACATGATACCAGTCCGGCGGAGTGCAACGAGCCGAGCTGAATGTTTTCTTGCTCTAACCATTCTAGCCGGACCTGGCTGCCTTCTGCGGCTGCGCATCTTTTCCCTGTGGTCATCTGGCAGTTGCAGCTACAGTTCCGCTGCTGATAGCATCCGTTCCAGCACCCAGCACGAGGCGCCAAGCTTGGATCCATGGGATGACGTCACACCGTCGCAGCCAATCGGAGAAGAACACAAGGACCTACGCTGCTTAAAAGGCCGCTGCTTGGACGTATCGGTTGCAGTCCGGCGGAGTGCAACGAGCCGAGCTGAATGTTTTCTTGCTCTAACCATTCTAGGTAAGAGCTATGTTGTGATCGTCCCAAGTCTATTAATAAGTGCACTTACTCCGTCGGACTGCACCGAACTTGTGAGCTCTGTAAATAATGTCTGACAATCATGAATCCAGATTGTTTGCATGAAAGTGATTGCGGCAGATGCCCTGTGTTTAATATGTTCAAACTGTGATAATGCGTACCACACGGGGAAGTGTTTGGGGTTAATAAGACCATGCGGAAAAGCACGTCGGAAGATCGAGTGCAATCTTGGGTCTGCCCGACATGCACTAACTGTAAATCGAGGTTGCCAGAAGGACAAGGGGCATTTTCGGCAACTGAGCTTGCACACGAGGATCGCGGAGAACCTACTTTAGCTAATGTACCGGCTCGGTTGGTCGAAGTGCTCCGTCGTCTTAATGATTTAGAAACGAAGCAAGAAAAACAATTAGCTATGTGTGAGGATACTGGTTCTAAGATCGAGAAGTAAACAGAAGTTGTCCAGGAGATGGAAAAAGCGCTCGAGTTTCTGTCAAAGAAATATGATGAGTTTTTGCTCTCTTTCGGGGCACAAAAAACAGAGTTGAACGAACTGAAAAGCAAAGCGCTAGACCTGGATGTTCAATTGGCGGCAAGGGACTCCAAAATTACGCAACTTGCAGCTGATGTAGATAACTTGGAAACATACTCTCGGAGAAATAATTTAGAAATTCATGGTGTCCAGTTCACGGATAACGAAGACCTCAGTGCCACTTTGGCGTCCCTTGCCAACAGGCTTGAGCTTCATGTTCCTAGCCAATATGAAGTAGAAGCAGTGCATAGATTGAAGAGCAAACCTGGGGTAGTACCTCCGATTCTATTAAGGTTTGCTAACCGTAGCATCAGGGACCTCTGGTTAGAAAAAAGGAACAGCTTGAAAAGTGAAAAAATATACTTGAATGAAAATTTGGCTTTGAGAGTGAAACGACTTCTGTGGCTAACGAAAAACCGCGCTAAAGAACAAAACTACCGCTTTTGGTCGGCCCGTGGCGGTAGAGTATATGCTAGGAAAACGGATGGTGCCCCACACATTCGAATTAACAATGAAGATGACTTAAACAAAATAGCCTAAGTATGTCTGAGACATTTCAAACAGTGTCTGATTGGGTTGAACAAAAACGAGAATGGGTGAACGAGCAATCCACTGATCTAATGTTAGAACTAATACATGTAAACATCCGCAGTATGAAGAAAAATTGGGAAACGCTACTTGTATTGCTCAGTAGAGTCCTGCCTAAGTTAGACGTTCCGATATTGACGGAGATCAACATCACAGAAGATGAATGCGCGTTGTTTACAATACCTGAATTTCAGTGTTTTTCTTTGTGTAGGCAACACAGAAAAGGAGGTGGTGTACCAGTGTTCGTTAAAAATGGCTGGTTTTGTGAAAGCATTGAACTTTTGGTGACTGAGGCAGAAATCATAGTAGTATCCATTAGTAAATGTAACCAGGAAGTTGTGGTTTATGCCGTGTACAGACCTCCGAGCACCAATGTTGCATTATTTCTGGAAGAGCTATCGAACCTCTTGAAAAAAAATGCAAGCGAAGACAAGGTTATACTCGCTGGGGACTTCAACATTAATATTTCTGGTAAACTTACCCCAGCAGCAAATGATTACCTCACCCTCATAGCAAGTCATGGTCTGGAGAACGTTATCCAAGATTACACAACGGAAGAAATTCTCGGTAGCAAATTAACACAGACTTGCATAGATCACATTGTCACTAGGTTGCCGAAGCATGAGAAGTTTGGATGCGTAATCAAAGAGAAGGTCGCTTACCATTATTTCATTGCACTGTCTTTGACACTAGGAGTTTAATGCCTCCGGTCATTAAGCAAGAAAAACTGATTATAAATGCCACGAATGTTGGCAAAGAAATACGGCGCTTCAACTGGGATTCTGTAACGGGCTTAGAGCATACAAAGGCCTATGAACTATTGGTTGAAAAATTTCAGCAGATATATGAGTGTTCAAAAAGGAAAGTGTTGCTGAAGCGTAGAAATCCTAACTCTCCTTGGATAGATTGTGACGTAATGGAGTTGTGTATTCTAAAAAATAGGCTTCAAAAAAAGTGTCGTGCAAACCCCCGTGATGGCCTTCTAAAGGAAGAATACAGAATTATTAGGAATAAAATAACGGCAAAGATAAGGTTGGCCAAGAAACGTTATCCGGTCGGTCAATTTTCCAGCTGCCGAAGAAACATAAAGAAAACTTGGGACCTCGTAAACATTATATGTGGCAGGCATCCAAAAAAAACCTTGATACAAATCTTAGAGATTCCTTTCCCTCTTCAGATAGTTATGACTTGGCCAATAAAGTTAATGAGAATTATATACATGCACTTAATGAACTTAAAAATAACACTGCAAAATCAGATTCTTGGCAGAGCAGCTCGTCATGCGTCTTTTCAGCCTATATGCCAGATGTCACTGAGATCGATTTATGGCAAACAATGCGTGCAATGCCACTAACTAAGTCACCTGGTTATGACAGTGTCAGGGTGCGGGATTTAATAATGACCTTCAGTCATCTCAAAAGTGTATTACTTTATATTATAAACCAGACTCTAAACACCGGCATAATCCCGAAAGGTATGAAAGTCAGCGTTGTCAGACCTCTTCATAAAAAAGGATCTAGAAAAGACCACAACAACTATAGGCCAATTTCAATGCAGTCATCAATTATATGTATTATAGAGAAGATTTACAAAAAAGTATGAACTCTTTTTGCGAAAAGCATTGCCTAATCACTAAAGCGCAGCGTGGATTCCGAAGAGGACTTAGCACGACCAGCTTATTAGAGGATTTCAACGACTATATATGCAGTCAGATCGACAAAAACAACATCGTTATGCGCTCTTTTTAGACCTCCAGAAGGCGTTTGACACGATTGACCATAAGCTGCTCCTTGAAACATTAGACAGCATCGGGTTTAGAGGTCCTTACGCCAGATTTTTCTTAGACTATTTGTCGAATCGTGTACAGTGTGTTCGTATCAAGAATGCTTGTAGTGAAATGCTGTGCGTCCGTTCAGGTGTGCCACAGGGATCAGTGCTGTGGCCACTTTTATTTAACATTTATATTAATGACTTAGCTTCCTTGCCACTGAATGCCAAACCCTACATGTATGCTGACGATACTGCTCTTTTACCGTGTTCGAATTATGATGTTGGTGCTCGTCTTATGCAACAGGATGTTTGTCTTCTGAAGAACTGGCTGAATAATAACCATATTTTTTTGAATAAATCCAAAACCAATTTGATATGTTTTCACAGCCCTTACCGGACCTTTGTCGAGAGCACATCTGTATTTCTGCATACTAGCTCCTGTCATAATTGCTCTTGCCGCCCAGTCGATCTTGTTCATGATGTTAAGTATTTAGGTTTGCAATTCCATGAAACTTTATCTTGGAATTTACATAAAGAACAACTTGCAAAACGCTTGCGAGCGGTATGTGTTCATTTGTATGCGCTTCGATCGGTTTGTTGCCTCGCTGTAAAAAGAATGGTTTTTAAATTCCTAGCAGAATCTATATTTACATATGGTTTAACTATTTATGGACATGCATCTTCCTATCAAATGAACACTCTTAATAGCATCCTGCACAAAGTAGCGCATCATATTATGTATGGCACTAGATATCATGGAGACCGAACAGAAATTGTCATGAAAGAATCAGATGTTCTACACGTGAAAAAACAACTAATTTTTGATATCTTGTTAAAAAATTTCTTTTACAGTCCTTTCAAAGTTGATAATATAAAAACAAGGTGCCTCCGTCAAACTGAACGTTTTGTGCTGCCTCGAGTACTAACCAGCTATGAAAAGAAAACAAGGTCGTTCCTCATTCCTTTCTACTTTAATAAAATTAACGCCCCCCCAAGCATTAACTGTCCCTCCAAAGCCAAAAAATACTTAAAGGCGTGGGTCCGCGAAGCTAGTATTGAATAAGCCAATGATTTTAGACCGTGCTTGATTGTGATTGCGCTCCTTTTATTTGTATTGCAGTGGGTGAACCAAAACAAACATTTTTATTCTTCATGCTTTTATAGTGATTTGACATCATGCAAAGCAGCGTGTTTCCTTCTTGCTTGTATTTTTTCTTTTCTTTTTTTTCTTTTTCTTACAGTCATGTTCTTTTTTGCGTGCCTTTTTTTAGAATTCTTTTTATTCACCAAGGTGTTTCTCTTGCGGCTCTTTGTATTAGCCGAGACTGCCCAGCCCCGCACACAAGCCACTCAGGCTTATGCGGGCTGGATATTAGCGTGTAAAAGAGCTTAAATAAACATTATTATTATTATTATTATTGGTAGCGCAAACGCAGCGCGTCGCCGGCGTGGAGGTTACTCGAAGTGCTGGCTTCTAATGTTGTTACAGATGCGCTGGCTGTTGCTCGGTGCGTGTAGTTCACCTATGCTTTGGCAAAAAATATTGGTAGCAGTTTTGTTCGATCTTTCATAAAATGTTTTGCGCCATACTATTGGTGGAAATTCTCTCATAAAAAGAAACTAGGGCACATTACCCTCCGCATGTAACAGCGAACATAGTTTCTTTACGACGTCCAATTGACGTGTGGGCGTCAAATAAAATTGTGGCAACGTTTTATCGCAGGCCATTGCACTGAAAAGCGCTCGGCCTTCCTATGTATATGAGGAAAACGTCCTTTTGGAGAGCGTTTGAATCTAAAAGCAGTAAGAAAGAAATAATTGCCTAAACTACAGCGATGCACTCGCCTGATTGATGATATTTTCACATATCTGTTAAGGCGTTGGTGATACTTCTGCTGCGCCCCTTCAGTCTATACTGTTATACCGCCGGTAAATAACGCCCCCATTTTGTACCTGGTCACTTTTTCACCTGCCGTTTCTTTTCCTCGCTCAGTGCCAACACAACAGATTGCTTCCCGTGACTCAATGTTTTTGAAATGTTTACGACGCTGTTTCCATTCCAGAGCGACAAAATTCCAGAAGCAGCAGCTTGCGGGGCAAAGATTGCTTGGGGCGATTCTACAAAGGCCATCTACCTCATCGGAAGTGGTGCACCTAAACCATAATTGAAGCCCGGAGAATGTACTTTTTCTTTCTTTGGTAATATATTAGATTAGGACATGACACCGGTCAGCTTACGCCAAACGTTGGGCGTTATACAGTCAGTGGCCTGAAAAAATTACGAGTTACCTTCCTGTTCTATAAGCAGCAAGCTGATGAAAATTCCATAAGTGAAAGCAATTATTTTATATTGACGGGTCCTTATTTGCTCTTCCACAAAAAGGGCTATCTGCTAATATTTGTATTTGTTATTTCAGTATAAGTCTTTCGTGTTCATATTTGTATTTTGATATTAAATAAAAAGAAAACATTGTTATTCCGACATGGTGTCAATTATGTAATTTTCATCTCACACTTGTGCATGCTCATCAATTCGAGAATGACAAATACTTAACATTTACATACCCAACTCAGTTCTCTGTTCGTGTCCCAAGCTTGTATGAGTAGACTATCACTTCAAGATCCGGATAGGTTTAAGGTATACAGATACTTGGTTTGCAGTTTCGCTTGCAACACGGCGTTATGAATACAAGGAGTTTTTTTTATTTTTTGTGGTATGTGCATTGAGGCCTGATAGATCAGGTGGAAAAACACTGAGATTATAAAGGTAAAACCTCATTGCATGACAACTGAGGCCATGAAGATGTTCCAGAAGTGCAAAAATCCCAAATGTGTTAGTGCAATTGGAGCCATTGTAACCCATTTATTGGTGCCATTGTTTTATACGGTCTCATCGTCGGGGCTATGTCCCTCCCTTGTTATGGCGCCGTCCACACCCCCACTGCGCATGCTCGGCTCATCTCAGGCCGGCCCAGGAAGACACGGTAACACTGTCGCTCCAGGACCCATCAAAGGGTAAGACACCACCGGCCGTTAAGCAAGCCGAGCATGCGCAGTGGGGATGCGGACGGCACAACAACGACAAGGGAGGGATATAGCCCCGTCGCATCTAATAATATTACACCATCTTCCCGTAAGGGAACTCGGAGTAGTATGCGAAACACCATAGGCTCAACACAATTTCCCATTTCGTAGTTCCGGTAAGTGAAAAGTGTGGTAGTTACCATGGAAACCAAACTGTAAATATAACGGTAGCTACGTACCTCAACCTAACGGAAACGACGCACTGAAAACTAATGGGCACTTGAATCGACCCCATGGCTGCTTTGCATACTGCTCAGGGTTCCCCTACAAGAAGATGGTGCAATTTTTTGTAGCAGTTCTGGCCACAGTTTAGCAAATGGTAAAGTTATATGTCATTGCAAGCAATACGAAACAATTTCTGCAGATTGAAATTGCTCCCGCCAGAAAACTGGTCTTCCAGTAATTAGCGAAATTGCTATCGGGAAATAGACACGCATGCGGTAAGTAAACTAGCCCTGCGTTTGGGTGAACGACAAAGCATTGGTAGAGCGTAAAGTATACTCAGTTTTTTTGGCAATGCACTCTACTGAATTTCTGCAACAGTGGTCTGCCAGGAAGTAGCGAAATGACTTTCAGGAAAAAGACACGCATGCGGTAAGAAAACAAGCCCTAAGTTTGGATGAACGACAACGGGTTGTTAGGGCGTAAAGTATACTCAGTGCTTTTGGCAATGCGCTCTACTGAATTTTTGCAGAAGTGGTCTGCCAAGAATTAGCAAAATGGCTATCGGGAGAATGGACATGCATGGGGTAAGAAAATGATCCCCAAGTTCGGGTGAACGACAATGCGTTGGTAGGGCATAAAGTGTACTCAGTGCTTTTGGAAAGGCGCTCTACTGAATTTTCGGGAAGCTTGTAACGTAGGTACACTCAGGCAAGAGGGCTGAATTGAGCGCAGACGATCTGAAGAGAAAAACCGCCCCGCGAGAGAAACGCCGCGCACCTAGCTGTGCTTGCTTGCTTGCTTGCTTGCTTGCTTGCTTGCTTGCTTGCTTGATTGATTGATTGATTGATTGATTGATTGATTGATTGATTGATTGATTGATTGATTGATTGATTGATTGATTGATTGATTGATGGATGGATGGATGGATGGATGGATGGATGGATGGATGGATGGATGGATGGATGGATGGATGGATTGATTGATTGATTGATTGATTGATTGATTGATTGATTGATTGATTGATTGATTGATTGATTGATTGATTGATTGATTGATTGATTGATTGATTGATTGATTGATTGATTGATTGATTGATTGATTAGCTAGCTGAATGACTGACTGACCGACTGACGCATACATTGAATGAGGCAGGTACGCAGGTAGGTAGGTAGGCAGGCAGGCAGGCAGGCAGGTAGATTGCAGAGCTTTACGTGTGAAAGGTACGCCTGCGCTGTGAGGAGCGCCGTAGTGAATGGCTCCGGATTATTCCGAAATATTGAAACTCGGCCATATTGGCTTTTAATCTCCATCGAAAAAGCAGCCAGCGCGGCCAGTGTCAAACTCGCGTATTTGGGGTGAGCAACGCCACGCCTTAGCCACTGCGCCACCACGTCGAGTACATGCCGATGTTTATCCTACCTTACCCGCCCCCTCATGGCTGCAGCTAAGGGATCATTTTATTCATTCCCAGTTCTTTGCTGCAGGTCACACGCGATTGTCAATGCACATTCTGCGATTTCATTTTTTTTTTTGCTTCCAAGGCTCTGTTCAGCTATCTTGATAATAGAGAGGCCGTATGAGTGTCATTATTATTGATGAGGGAACCTGTGTCCTTTCTCGTCTAAATATACAAGTGCTCCGGAGAGCAGCCGCGGACCTTTCTGACAGAGGGTTATTTGAAAAGAAATACCTACTCACCGGTAAGTCATCGTCCAGTTGAAAATTCCCTTTAGCTTCTGGAGGGAATAGGTGTGTGGCGGGGGCTCGCGGTTCCAGAAAACCCACTTCTGCGCCGGCGCTCTCCACTTGGGCATATCGTTCAAGCTTATGCTCCTACCGTGAAAGACGACCGCGTCGCTTGACATCAGCGTGCTGCGATTGTAGCTCACAAAACACTGCTGAGGGCAAGTCAGACGCCGTGTTGTTACATTTTTTGAAAACCCCAAAACATATTTGCCATACGGGAGGTGCCACAAGAGCACTCTGGGTCCGTCGGGTCTTCCTGCACTTCCCATCTTCGGCCTGTAGGGGGGGATCCAGTCTTGTCTTCGGTCCACCCGACATCCGTGTGAAGTGAGGCTCAATTCACCACGAGCGTAGTACAGGCACGTGGCCAGTGCGCAGATTGGCACAAAGATAACGGCTACCTTCTTCCACTTTGGGGGCGATTGCTGCACCTGCAATTGCGGGGAAAAGGTTTCTCATTAGAATGATATTGTGAGCAAAGGACACAAGTTTCTTTTTTTTCCTTGTGAGTTGTGATTTTGTGAATGAGCAAGCACCCCGTTAGCGTCGGCCTTGGCCGACGCTAACGGGGTGCTTGCTCATCTCCGGGGTCGTCCGTGGGACGTGGTTCTCGCGAGCTGAGCTGGGATCAGGCATCAACGCGCTGTCCCGTGACAAGCGCCCCACACGGTAGAGCAGCCGTGTGCCGGCGACGATCCAGTTGCAGCAGTCGTGTCACCCCTGCCCTCGCTCGCTTCGACGGCCACATCAACTGACGACGAACCTGCGAAGGCGTCGGGAACTGTCCGTGAGACGACGCCTTTAATATTCCTGAACCCTACTCGCGAGGAACGTTGGTGTGGGGTAGAATAGGCAGTAGCTCTAGAATTGCCGAACTGTATTTTGGGGTCACTTGTCATGTGAGACTGATGTGAAACACCGATGTGCTTTGTTTTCTCCCTCCCGTAACTCAGGACTTGTGGGACAGATAAACATACTATTTTCTTTTCCCTCTTCACAATGTCTCTGTCGCCTCCTTTCTCGTCTGACAGCACACGAAAGCGTGACGAACGTCCACTCCCCATCACAGATATATCCACTCAACGCACGACGCTGTTCAGAAGGAATAACGGCTGAGAAGTATACCACTACTCAAAAAGACACCGCACTAGTGAACGGAAGAAAGACGCCACTACTGAGTAACTTATATGTGAAGTTCACAGCTGCATGAAGGAGGCTCAAACCTCATTAACCTGACGTTCAGCATGCTCAGAGGCATGTGGCGCCGCAGCTGCGGGCATTGATCATGTAAGCCACCGATTGAAGAGATCACCCACAGCATTTTAGGAAGCTTAGTACTAAGCCCTTCAACCGCGCCCATAATTTATAAACGAATGCTCGAATAAAGAAAACCACGAGGGGCATTTTCTACAAATATCGGTGGGAATTTTATGACGTGAATTGTTCCTTTAGCTAAGCCAGTTATTTTTTTTTTTGTAAACAATAAAAACCGCCCAACTGACAAACAGCAAAAAATGCAGCGAAATCAAGAGCATAATTTTGAATACGATCATTCACCTAGTCGTGATGAAGTGTATTATATAAAAAGAAACACAATGCAACGAATTTATTTGACAGATTGGTCTGGGAAAAATGGTTTTTTGCCGCCTAGTATACAGCCAAACAAACCTTTTAACCTGTGACTATGTTTGTGACGAGACAATATTGCAGGATGCTAACTTTTTCTCGCTGCCAGAACTCGGGCGTCTGACGCAAAAATAAGTAAACGTGTAGTCACGCTGTTTTTTCTGTCCCTGTACAGTACATTCCCGATAATTGAAACTCGGATAATTTAAACTTTCGAGCAAATAAAAAAAAATTCCAAAATAATTTTGGTTGGCCCGCTGTGTTTTCAATGTATTTAAAGCCGCTTAGTTCAAACTGCTCGTTAAAGAAGTTAGCCTAATTCGTGCTTTTTGCTGGTCTTTGCGGGAAAGTATCTGCCGCGTTTGCCGCTTCTAGCTGCACCTTTGCATTCTTATATTGCCAACACTCACAAAAAAAAGCCCATTGCCCGCACGCACTGCAACTTGCTCCCCTTGGCGGCATCGAAAACTGTTTTGAATTCTCACGCGAACACAAAGCAGGTCATCTATTGGTGATTACTTCGTTAAAGTGTGAATAGCACTTTACTATTTTGTGTGAATGTCGCCGTATCAATAAATATATGGGAAAGTTTCATTCGTACACAAGTTGGTATGTTGCCCCCAGTCATATTATCGAGAACTTCTTATAATTCATATTTCTGGTAAATTCATACAAATTCTACGAGTTTCAATTATCGCGAGTCCAATGTGTTTGTGGCTGCAGACTCCAAGTGAAACGTGAGTAAAGGGACATTGTGCCTGAATACCAAGTTTTACAAATTAAAGCTGACAAGTACTGCTGAGAAGCGCATTTTAACGCGATAGCCTTATCAGACATATTTTTCGATTTTTTCGGTGGCTGCTGGCCGTCAGCTGTCAGCCGTGCTGATTGATTGATTGATTGATTGATTGATTGATTGATTGATTGATTGATTGATTGATTGATTGATTGATTGATTGATTGATTGATTGATTGATTGATTGATTGATTGATTGACGCGCCAGCGCTTCACAAGCGATGAGGCGCGCCGTAGTGGAGGGCTCCGGATTAATTTTGACCAGCTGGGGATCTTTAACGTGCGCCGAAATCGCGAACACAAGAGCGTTTTTGCTTTTCGCCTCCATCAGAAAAGCGGCTGGGAACCGAAACCGCGTCCTTGGGCTCAGCTACAGGAAGCCATAGCCACTGAGCCACCGCGGCGAATCGGTGCTGAATAAGCGTCCGCAGAAATACGTCATCGCTTGCGCACGGAAACTACAACTGAGGCGGCCAGATGTGAGGGGTCGACTGCACATGTGATAACGCGCAGCGGTAACTTAAGTGTGGACAGAATGAGGCCGGGTTCACACTGTTGCCGCAGCTGACGTAATCTCTAGAAAATGACGTCATTTCACGTCCCAGCCAATCGAACTGCTTCACACGACGTTTTTTTACGTCCTTAGCTCACGATATGGCTGTTACGTCGGTAGTCTGAACATAGCATAACAATGATATTACAGCAGAGACGAAGAAACGACAGGCATCTTAAGCGGGTGCCGCGCCTGCGCAGTGAAGTTTGTTCTACGCTCTGTCGGTGTTATTATGCTCGGCAGACACGGTCACCAGCCGTGCACGCAACTGACTCTATCATACTAAAGCGCGCGTGCACCATAAGTTACAATTTGAAATTCGTGTAAATTTACGCGCCGAGGGCACATTGACCGCGCCGAGCGCAGTAGTGGAGGGCTCTGGATCGTTTCTAACACCTGGGGAATGTCAACATGCGCCGTTTTCTTGACAAACGGGCGTTTTTGCTTTCCTCTTCCGTCACAAAGACTGCCGCTGCGGCCGGGAATCGAACCTGAGTCCTTGGGCTCAGCAGCAGAGCATCTTACCCATTGAGCTGCCGCGGCAAGTTTTCCACCGGATGTGATGCCGGCACTGACATTGGGTCAGCTAACGAAAACAGGGGACAAATAATTAGCGCCAGAGTCCCATAAATCAAGGAAGGCCGACTACCGGCACAAATGAACAAAAAAACGAGCATATTTTCAAACGAGCAATTTTTAAACCGCTTTTAGAAATTTCCGCGCTTCTCTCTCCTACGCAAACTCTGTTTCGTGTATGATGCAAGACGCCACAAAACATTAAAAATCACCACTAACGTAGGTACGATTGACCTCCAAAGAACAGTCACGTACGGATGTTCGGCATGGCTCTACAGTAAAGTGCAGAAGCCGGCCTTGCAATCGCCAAACAGAGAAAATCTTTAAGACTTGTCGACATTATAAAAGGTCTAGCCAAGAGCACAGAAAATTAAGAGAGGAATAATCGATGACACTGATGTAGTCACCGACCATGACCCGGATATAACGGAGCCTACCGTACCACAACGTTTTCAGCACCGAAGAAAATCACATAAACACCATCGTCATGGAACATATAGGCAAGCGCTCAACCTCGCAATTTTTACCGTGATACGAACTGACACCCTGTGTACCACCACGCTAACGGGATTGATACCCAGAGGCGCGTCTAGAGGAAGAGAAAGGCGAATAACTCGATGAAGGGAAGAAATAAGTAAATTTACTGGCAAAGAATGGGGAGATAGAGAGAGTCAAGTTTAATAAATAAAAGAGAGCCCAGTGGCCGGTTTCCTCAGTCCAGGACCCCATTGGAGCGTCCAGCAGCCTCAGCCCAGTGAATCAGCCGAAGCTGTTCTTTGGCGCCCGAGCTGGCTTCGGCACTCGAGCTCCCACTGCTCAACCGAGGGGTTAGAAATCGCGGAAAGCGAGGTGTTGAGCTTGCGCTCCCACACTATGTGGTTTAGAGTGCAGGGCGCTTTGCAGAAACGACACTGCGGGTCGTATTGCGTAGGCCAGGTGAAGTGCAGCTTGCTGGAATGGGGAAAGGTGTTCGTTTGCAGGATACGCCAGTAGCGCTCCTCTTTCTTGCTGAGAGAGGCATTTGCAGGGGGAAACGTAAGCCTTGCTAGCCGGCAGTATTGCATCACGTACTGGAATGATGTGAAGGGGATGGCCGTCTCTAGCCAACTCTCTCGCGGCGCTGGAATGTTTAGACCTCAAGCAGTCTCGTGGGCAGACATTGCCACGTAGAGAAGTGTGAGCCGGTGTCCAGACAACCGGTACCCTTTTCTTTGGAGGGTTCTAGCTCAAGATGTTCATTGCGGTGTGTGAGATGCGGCCTTGGAGTTAGCTCTTACACGCTGACTGAGAATGCGTGATGATTACTTCCGCAGGAACTTGCGTTATCGCCAGTTGTATAGCGACCTCTTCGGCCTGTAGCCTCGTTACTTTCGTGAGAGTAAGGCTCGTGACGTAACTCTATCTTCGTTGCAGTCGCCACCATGGCTCCGCATCTTGCGTAATCTGTGGCGTCCATGTGATAAACTTTTTCATTGGAGCCGTATTTTTTTCTCCAGGACTCTTACTCGCGCCTCTCTCCGTCCCTCGTGGAACTACGGGTGCATATTTCTTGGCAAGTGGTCCACTGTGATGTTTCGGTGTAGTTCTCGAAGGATATTTTCCGTGGATTCTAGAGGGCGATCATGGATGTCAATGCCCAGTCTCAGTATCTCAGTAGAAGGGCCCTGCCCGCATCCGTCCTTGATAGCCGGTAGTGCCGACTGAGAGCGTGGCCCTCAATCAGCTCATCCCCAGTGTTGTGAAGCCCAAGCTTGAGCAGACAGTCGTTGGAGGTGTAGGATGGCAAATCCAGCACTTGTTTGTACACCTTTGGCAAGAACGTTTTCAACTTCTTCTTGTCAGCCTTAGTAAAGCATAGGGCGTCACATAGGTGAACCTTGAGACGACGAATGCCTCGACAAGCCTAAGTGTGTCAGCCTCCTTCATGCCTCTCCCTTTGACCGTGATCCGACGAAACATGTGAACAATCTCTTCCTTATCATCGTGGTGCTTGCGCAATCTGCTTGGAAAATCATGCCTAGAATTTTGATTTGCGGAGACGGGGTGATGGTTGCACCGTCCAGCATGATATGCACTGAAGGTGCATTGGCTCGCCTACCGTGTTTTCTGCGCACAAGGAGCAGTTCCGATTTTTCTGGGGAGCACGAAAGTCCACAGTTCTTGGCACACTCATTGGCATACTTGGGATACTCACATCAGCTGCCATTTGGAGGTGGTCCTGCATCTCCCCCACCGAGCCCACACCGGTCCACACCGTGATATCGTCGGCGTACAGATCATGGTGTAAGTCGGGGATTGACGCCAGTGGTTCAGGCAGGCAGATGAGGGCAATATTGAAAAGGAGGGGGGACAGGACCACTCCTTGGGGCGTGCCGTGTCCGCCGGTGCGAATGGGTTTTGTGTGAAAGTCTCCAACCTTGAGGGTGGCTTGGCGTTCGGAGAGAAAGTCCCTGACGTAGGTGTACGTGCAGGTCTACATCCGAGTTCATTGAGATTAGTCAGTATGGCTTCGTGAGTGACGTTGTCAAAGGCCCCTTTTAAATCAAGCGGTAGGATGGCCTTAGGTATGTGTCTGTTGGCGTGAGCTATGATGTCCTCCTTCAGTCACACAATGGACTCTGGCATCTCGGGATAGGAGCAGTTGGCGGTTAATGTCAAGGACTTCATTCGGCTGTTGTTGTTGTTGTTATTGTTGTTGTTGATGCTGGCGACGATCATGATGATGAAAAGTTTTCTGATTGTGGTCTTTATAACGACTTCAAAAAGAAACCACTCTCTTAGCAAACAAGGAGCGCGTGGGACAAAAAATCGGCACGGGGCATCAAATAAGAAGACCAGCACCATACAGAAAACATATGACTGGACGCCATAATGAAAATGTCACCGATACAGCGAATCCGCAAAAAAATTCTCTTATCTCCAAAACATGGATCCGAACAAGGAAAAACGAAAAGGCAGGAATAAGTTCATTCGAAAAAACCACCAAAATTATGAAAACACTATACGCTGACTCGAATTTGGGACGAAAAGACGAGGCAGCAATTGTCGTAGCGAGTTACTCTTGCAATCTCTGTGACTGCGTGACCCCGTACATACAGGAACAAAGAAGCATATGTTGGAGCCATCCTCTTGCCATCCGAATAGAACCGTAAACATCCTTAAGACTTCCAAAGGGCAGTAGATAGTTGACAGTAGATAGAAGAAGATAGGCATATAGGCAGCAGTAGATAGCGGCCGTATATAGCAGTAGATAGGCAGAATTCCAAACGAATTGGTAAGATACCGCCATCCATAGTTGAGAAAGTTGAAAACGTCACGTGTACACCCGCACACGAGGACCTGGAAGAGAACTAGCCAGCCACCGACCAAGAGTCATTCGAGCTCGCATACTGTCCTCCTTGTGACCGCGACTATCGCGCTACCCTGCTCGAAAAACGTTAAGAACGCGTCCTCGTCTTGCGCCTTGGAACACGATCCTTCCCCTTGCCACCAAGGGGACCCAATGCCAAACCATTGAAAAACTCTGTGGCAGGATCAACCAGCACAAGTATACAAACATGTGGGTGAAGATGTTCGGTGGGAACATTAGAAAAAATTACTCGAGACTGTGCTTTATGGGTGGAACATCCACCCTCTTCCACGCAACCTAGCCGTGTCTAAGAGTATGCCCGGGTGAGAACTGAAACATTATCTATCAAGACGTGGGAAGCTGCTTTTCCCAGCTCGTTACCTCAAGGTAAGCGTGAGCTGATTGGGGGGCAAAGCAAGGCGCCGCGGCATCTCTGCCCTCGAATTCAGTCACCCTTGAGCTCGCTGCCATCTGTTTGCCCCCTTCTCCTAAAACGTACTATTTCCTCCTACCCAAATGTTTTCATTAAATCCCCCAGAAAGAAAGCGAAAATGTTCTGAAGGGCGCACAAATTAAATATTAAACACTTAGAAACACTGACACTGTCACCTCATCACTCAAACTGACGAACACCCCGCACGCCACAGCCTTTCACGCTCACATCTTAACAAGCAAAAGAACAGAGGGCCTCTGTCTCCCCCGTCTCATGGAGAACAAAAACCATTGCTGCTGCTCGTTTTCTATTCGCTGACTATCAGTGCTAGAGGAGCGTGGATCATAAATGCAGCAACTCCGTTCCACAACGACCAATTGGCGGAGAAATAACGCTATCGCGCCGTACATGTTAAGACCCAAACATAGCTATCACCTGCAACTTTTCTTTGGCAAATCGTTTAACTTATGCAGCGAAAGGCACGGGCCCATTCATCGTAGACACCGTTGCAGAATAAACATGTCTTTTACGCCTTTCTAAATTACAGAATACGGTCCCAGGCAATGCCTTTTAAATGCAGAGCATTTGTATAACTCACGATGTCACCCGTGCGTCGGCTTCCGCAGCAGCCAGCCTCCCCCTACACTATAAAAAGAAATAACAGTTACCGGCGCCTGGTTTCGATCCCACGCCCCTGCGGGTGGAACGCAAGGTACATGGTGCCCTACCCACTGCGCCCCAAAGCCGACACAGAATCAAAGGCTACGAACGCGCCTTATATCCTTCACTCATTCAAACTACGTCAATAAGCTGCTGATACAACGCATTCACTACCTGTGGGCGGAACGCGAGGTACATGGTGCTCTTCCCCCTGCGCCACAAAACCGACACAGAATCAAAGCCTACGAACGCGCCTTATATCCTTCACTCATTTAAACTACGTCGTCAGCGGCGTGCGTTGGTGACTCAGCGGCGTGCTAGCGGCGTGATAGCTGCGTGGTGTACACGTGATAGCACCAACCCCCGAAACACTAAGCGTTAACGCAATACACCCACTCCCTATGCGACTCATTTACTCGAGTCCCCCTCGCGGGGAGATGGGCCCATTTTTTAAGTTTAGTTTGATCAAAGCGCTAAGACAGGATAAAGACGAGGCAACACGAGACTGTCGCCTCCTCTAAACAGGCCGCTGCCTGAACGGCCGGCTACGAGAACGAGCCTGCAATCAAAAAATAGGAAAAGGCAGTGATCTAACCCTTCACTGTGCGAAGTATGGAAACACACCCAGACTCGAAAAGACACGTGGGCTATAAAGGCAAAAGGAAGAACGCACCAGGGCCCACAACATCCCACATCATCCATGCCCGCATCATCCATGCACGAAATCACCATTCCGCCAGCAGGGCGACTACTGACGTGCATAAAAAGGAGCACGATTACCTAAATCACGGCTCGTAGCGTTTATGCAGGTGCATCATTTTATTGAAATCATTCCTTACCTTCGCACTTTTGATTTTTCTTTGTTTTTGTTTCCCATGGTATATAATAAGCTGCAGTGAAATAGACCCTTTGGGTTAAGTCAGTGCCCAGTTTCGTGTCGCCTCATCTTTGTCCTGTCTGAGCCCTTTTATCCAACTAAGTATGTGCCAAGAAGTCCGCTTTAACACCGCGTTTTTATGCATTCGCCCTTGTTGAAAAAGTTCGGTTCATAACTGTTATCTTTTGATTGATCCTCCAGCTATCATGGCTCACCATCGGTGTTTAGTTAACAGTGTCGAACTAGAGCTAAACCACAGCCGAATGCCGGCACAGAAGAAGTATTTTTGCTGTGCCTCGAACGAAAACTGAACAGTGCTTCGGTCCAGAAGGGCCGAACCAGTAGAGAGCAAAAAAATCAGATCCCCACCACCCAGTAAAGCGGAATGTGCAGCAAAGCTGGCATTCTGATTGAGTTTGCCATGCTAGGGTTTAGCTACATTGCGTATTTTCTATGTTGAGTTTGAAGGACAGTGGCACGATTTCTCCAAACCCAACTAAGGACCCACAGGGTTGGTGACTAGAAACAGTGACGTTTTATTAAAGCGACCATACGACAATCACAACGCAGGCTCTAGTGCGCCGCAAAAATGGCCACCGAAGACGCGCTGCAATGTAAATTGTCAAGCGAGAGTGAGACGCCGGGTGGCGAGGAGAATGCACGACTCGCGAAGGAGGTGGCACCGGCGGAGAGGAGTATAAAGTGTTGTCACATCAATAGTCCTCCCCTAAGTAACCATGCATGGCTGTGCAACACACAATGTGTTAAAGCCAGATTACGATGACCAAGCGTACACTGCACTACCCAAAGTCAGCTGCACCTCTAAAACCAAACAGATTGCTCGAAATACATTCTTTAAGTATCTATACAATACGTTTCCTATCAAAATATTCAAGCCGTGAAACTGTTATTAATTTGTTATCATTTTTCCATGCGCTTAAAAGGCACTGCAGAGTTAATTGACGATCCCGGAATCCAAAAGGAATAATAAATGTCGCTTTACGATGAAACGACTCTACCGTACGCGTTTGAAAACTGCAGTAATTGTAATTTCGTTTTCTCCTCTTCTAGGCATCATTAAACTTGCAATGCCTTTTGTACATCACCGCCTCTCAACTATAACGAGAATATAATGGCCTTATTCTCTCTATTCTCAGTCGCAACGTGGAGAAGGGATCAGCGGCCATATTGCAGTTGTATTGAGCTTCAGGAATCTCTGTAAGGCTGTATTAGAGAAATATCGAACACGGTGCCGTCTCGAAGCGCAAAAAAGATCGCTTATTTTTCTGTTGCGGGAAAGCGTACGCCACAAACAATCAGCCCAGCAGAATGGCGGTGCACACTGCTGTTGCACAAGACGTGAGTTCACCATTAGTTTTCAAGAATGTCTCACACCCTGGTAAGCTTGAAAGGAACGGAAATGAGTTTCCGCGAGATATAAATAGTTAATGCCCCGCAATCGTGGCTTTCATTCAGCACGCGAGGAGACCGAGTATAAAAATGTGGCTGAAAAATAGCCGAATGTGTTGTATGTGTGTGTGTGCGTGTGTGCGCTGCTTTATGATGGTCAGAGATATACGGGTTGTGCTGCGTTGGCGCTTGGGTGCACGGTCGCTCGATGTCAGACACCGACGTTCATGTTAGGCAACATTCCTCACGAGGTAACATAAGGCGCTGCCTCAGAACATTCACATTCTCGTTTTTTGTGCTTGGTTATCCCTTTGTACTTATCACGACTGTTAAACAATTTCAAACCCGTTCACGAACGGCTTTGATACTTGGTTTAAACGAGCACCAACTGAACAGAACATATATTTTCTCGGTTGACACTGTGATTTAAACGCTGAGATTTTCTTTCTTGTACCATATTTTCAGCTTCTGCAACTGCTGACCACGGTGAAGTTTGTTCCCACAGATGTTAAGTATCCATAAAGTCTTCTCAAGCGCTCTTACATATTACAGTATCAGGTCGCTGGTATTTCCCAACTGCCCAATACTTTTTTCCGAACGAAATAGCGATTATGGTACTGTTTACGTGCGAAACGCCTAAACAAAAATTTTAGCACCAGACGCTATCGGCTTTAAGAAACGCGACTGCTTCCTTTATCGGGTTTACCGCCATTTCTACACCCGAATATCTACATGCGTTTGCAGCATTACCTCTCTCTTGATAATCAACAATAGCTGGAACTGGCACCGATACTTCGTTAGGCTGGATTCCAGTCGCATGGTTACAACCCATTCGCGGTAGTCGTCCTGGCAACCACGCGGCTGCTTTGACCGCAGAGGGACGCCAACACTGAAGGTCGTGCCTCCACGCGAGCCCGTTCTATGCTATGCATATGTTAATACCATATACATAGCCAGGTGCAAAGGGAAGGATCACTCGAGATGAAGCTATTGCGGTGCTGGTGGGTGCACGGGAAATCCGTTATCCGGTGTAAAAGGAGTGCGGACGTCGACCCGATCTATGTTTACGACTATAGTTCTTTCGAAATTTTGGTCTGTCTCTCTGTCCCGCGATTCAGCCTCCCGGCCAAAGTTGACGTAGATTGTGAACGAGATGTTTATATAGCGCTATTTCCAAAGTTCTAAATCTGGAGACAGTGTTCGTCAAACTTGTCGTGCGAAAACAAAACATTACGAATATCTGAGGAGGCAAAACATCAATACCTAACTGACATTTTCCGTGTTCCTTTATGAAAAAATACATGGATGTTTGAATTTTGCGATATCGCATAAAGCACTTTAGCTATAGCATGAAAAATTGCCTCGGAGGGAGGGGGGGGTTGGAGGGGGGGCGCAAGCCGACCGCATTCCTGCACCAACGCCGACCATACCGCTGCGCAGTGCAGCTCGATGCGCGCCCGCTGTGGTACTGCTTCTACTACGTCGCGGAAGCCTTCGACACGCACGTTCGTATATTTCCTACTGCAAGTGCCAGGTGGTGATACAATTGTCGCAGATGTCTCTGCCGGTGACAGCTTATTACTTGCGCTCTTTTTATGGCTGCATGCGGCGTCACGCTTTTCGCTTTACGGGCTCATTAAGCTGGACCACTTGCCAGGAATGTCAACGCATTACTACGCCGTTTGGTTTGCCACTGAAGACAAAAAATGGCTGCCATCCACGCTGTGAAGGTGGCAGTAAAATAAACCTATGAACGACACCCACAACAATTGCCCATGCGACGTCATTTGAATTCAAACACGTGACTCTACAATGAGTGAAACCAGAGATTGTTCCAGCCGTTACCTGGAATTCGCGGGGGCGCCGTCCGAACGCAGCAGCACCGTCGGCCACGGCCAGGCTAGAAGCGGCGGCCGCCATCGCTCTAGCCCAGCCATGCGTCGGGAGAAAGAAAACTGAGAGGAGCGTCTTCCCAACGGTGAAACAGCTGAACCTTGCCATCCTGATGTGCTAGCCAGGGCACGGCCGCTCGATGGATACAAGGTTCGGCCAGCCGAATGCGCCTCTCCATCGGTGACAGCGCTAGTTTCCTTTTCCGCCGCAGCGTCGGCCTTGGCGCTTGTCATCCGTGAAAGAACCGTTGCGGCGGCAGGCCGCAAAGCTGCTTCGAAGCGCTGCTACCCGCGTTGACGACCGGCCGCAGTGGCGTAACTAGATAGGACGGCGCCCATGGCAAATTTTTAAGTGCGAATGCACTTTATAAGCGACCCCAAACCATCCACCGCCGGCGGCGGCGGCGGCGGCGTCCGCAGTGCTCCTCTATATTTAAAAAAGAAACAGCATCCGGCGCCAGGTTTCGATCCGAGGACTTTGCGGCCGCAGCGCGACGCTCTACCGACCAAGCCACGGACGCGACGCTGATATCAGTGTTAGTGACGTGCCTTATATCTTTAACGCATTCAAACTACGTCGTCAGCGGAGTGCGTTGGCGACTCAGCGGCGTTATAGCGGCTTGATAACTGCGTGGTGTACACGTGATACTACAAACCCGATGGAAGAGATGGAAGAGAAGGCGGCGAGGCGGTGGGCTGCGGGGGCCGAGCGCAAGCGCCGCAAGCGGGCCGACAACCGTGCATTCGCACTTTCACATTCTCCCCCTCGGGGAAATGCGGGGGAATTTTTTTCGCGCCCCTCATGAAAATATTGGTAGATATTATTATTATTATTATTATTATTATTATTATTATTATTATTATTATTATTATTACCGTCATCATCTATGTCCAAAAAAGTCCATCTGGCTGTTTTGGGAAATCGAATGAGTAATTTTTTTATTGATTTGTTCGCTACAGTGGATTATAGCTGTCTTAGCACATGCATGCATCGTACCATACCCCAGAAGTGCCAAGGTTCGAATGAAAATTGAAAGGAGAAATGGACCTTGCCGATCACCGGTTCTGGTCCCTCGCGACTCGAAATAAGCAAAGCTCATAAATTACTTACAACCACAACGAACAGAACCACCAAGTAAGCACGTAAACAGTTCTTATCATTTTTCGCTGCATTATCATGAAATGTATTGCTCAAAATTATTTATTGCAAACCTCATATCTGCACACTATGCCCAGATATTGTTTTTTATGCTAATTATAGGTTAAAAAACTCGCCCTGGCAATCCCTGTTGTCTTCTTGTCGCATATCACTGCCTTTTGTGACGCCAGTGCTGATTCTCATCGTCGGCAAGTTGTAAAATAAACTGGTTCTTTATGCCTCAAACGGGTTCTTTACATCATTTTGTCAGTGATCACACAAATATGAAAATACAATACACTAGGGCACTCCGTAGAAACCGTAGCAGGACTTTTCGTGCTTTCGATGGAGTAACCTGTTCTATAATGTCATCAAAGTTCGCTTTTTTTTAGTTTCTACTCTTTCCACGCTCAGCCGAGAGAGTTCAAAGAGCCTGCCCTGATGCATTGAGGCCCGCAAATGGGAAAATTTCAGTTTCAGCTTGCTGAAGGACCTTTCGCAGGCAGCGATGGAAAATGCTCTTCTGTATCTGAATGAAGACGCGACGGTTGGGAAATACGCTTCATACTGTACGATAAATTGCAGAAGTTCTTCAGGGCTTGACACCGTCTGTGTCGACCTGCCGGTATGCAGCAGTCGGTAATCTAAAATATGTTTAGAAAGGTCCTACGCGTCAACATCGGTACGGTAAAACTCGTCAGAGGTGCAGCTATTTGTTTTACGTTCACTCTTGTCGTCGCCGTAGCCCAGCTTGTTGATGTGCAGGGAAAAGCCAAACTTGGCATCGGTGCCGTGCAGGCGAGTAAACCTTTCGTCGATTTCAGAATGAGGACGGCCGAGTGTGGACTTCGTGACCCCCTCTATCCCGTGCTCATCCGTTCTTTCGGCTTTTCAAGAGGCATCTGACTTTTTTGTTGTCTCGAACGCCTTTCAAGATCGACATCACACGCTTCACAGAGACCAAGCCCTTCATCGAGTGATTCATTCACTAACGTTTCCCTTTCCTCGTGAAAGTGATCTTTGAGAGCTTTTATGTTTAAGGCAGCCTCTTAAAAGTTTATTTTTGAATCTTGCAACCTTTTCCAAACAAGATCAATACGAACCAATATCTTGTTCCCAAAGCCGAGCAAAAAAACATAACTTTACATCCTCTTGTGCAATACCCTGGCATAACTTCTCATTTCGCTCGTTTCTTCGCCACTATTTGCTATTACTTGGAGAATTTCAAGTATCTCCTCAAGATATCTACTGGCTGGCTTCACCGCTTTGGCCCTTGCACTCCATCTGGTCTGCGACTCTGACTTTAAAACAGTTTTATTTTCTCCGAACTGAGCGAGAAAAAAACACGTCAAGTGCTTCGGTGGTCCCAAAAAAGGTGAGCATTATTGAATTAATGGGTCACAACATTTTTGTCGATATGGTGTATTGCTCTGCAGCATGTACTTCAACAAAGATGAGCGAGTGATTGTCGCAGTTTACGAAACTTGCCACTTGTTTTTTTTAAGAGCGGAGCTCTTTAGCAAATCGTAATTTACGTGTCCACAGTTAAAAAAGGGCCCATCTCCCCGCGAGGGGGACTCGAGTAAATGCGTCGCATAGGGGGTGGGTGTATTGAGTTAACGTTTAGTGTTTGGAGAGTTGGTGGTAGTGAATGCGTTGTATCAGCAGCTTCTTGACGGTAGTTTGAATGAGTCAAGGATATAAGGCGCGTTCGTAGCCTTCCATTCTGTGTCGGCTTTGTGGCGCAGTGGGTAGAGCTCCATGTACCTTGCGTTCCGCCCGCAGGGTCGTGGGATCCAAACCAGGCGCCGGTATTTTTATATAGTGTAGGGGGAGGGGTGCAGACCTGTTGTTGAGAGCGAGGAGGGTAGCGTGATGCGGGAGAGGAGGAGTGGGGGAGAGGGCGCGCCTGCGCGCTGAGCTGTTGCGGACGCACGGCGGACGCTACATGTGAGTTAAAGAAATGTAAAATGCCGTGAAAGTGCCCAACGCGCGCACGTGAGCACGGCCAGGCGGCGACAGCCCGGAAGTTAACAAAACCAAGGAAATGCCTAGCGTTCGCGACGACCGGCCAGCGTCCCCTGCCTACGTTTGCAAGCCAAGAATGCCCACTTAGTGAGTGTCTAGGTTTCGCCTGTCAGGACGCCATGGCGACAGGAGCCCCGTTTACATTGACCCGACGAGGGCGCGTTGGAGTTGAAATAAACAGGTTTTTTGGACTCGACGCACTGATGTATAAGCGGATGCGGTGAGTCGAAAAGCCGTCGGGTGAGTCCGTTCGACTCGCAGGCAGGGGGAGGGTTGACGCGTTCGTCGGGCTGAGTCGGCGGGCCATGGGGAGCTGAATACCGTATTTGCACGATTATAACTCGCCACCGATCGTACCGCGCGGGTAGGTTTGCGCAGGAAAATCCGAAAAAAATAATTGTACGTCGGCTTTACCGCACAGGTGTAAAATACATGACAATACTTACCTAGAAGAAAGGGATTTTATTTTGCGCGTGCAACTGTGGCAGCCAAAAATAAATTGTGCTTCGTAAACTTGCTTATCCAGCTCCTGCAGGGAATAAAACTCTTATGTGAAACATTGAAGCTGTTTGCCATTTCAAGTGTCTTGACCTTCATAATTCTAGTGTGACGGGGTAATTGCAATAGTAGAAAAATGTGCAACAGCTTAGCAAGGTGTGTCATTCAGGAATGAGTGCGCCGAAATTCACTCACGTGATATTGACGGATTTTTTTATTGGGCTGAGTTGGAGTTTGGGAGGAACTCATGCCTATGGCAATTTTGCTGGCCGATTTAAAACCTGTTTCGGTTTTGAGCTCCATTGTAATGCGCACACAAATTTTAAGGCTAGCTTTTAGCAAAAGAAGGTGTGTGCTAGAATCGTAAAAATACGGTAGCTCCTCTTCCTGCCCGGCCGCGGCGGCCGCTTTTCTGATGGAGGCGAAAAGCAAAAACGCCCGTGTGTACGAGATTTCGGCGCACGTTAAAGATCCCCAGGTGGTCAAAACTAATCCGGAGCCCTCCACTACGGCGCGCCTCATCGCCTGCGTTGCGTCGACGCGTTAAACCCTACAATCAATCAATCCTCTTCCGGCAATCCCCCGGCCCCCTCGCCTCGACTCTTTGAATGGAGTTCATATATATGCGTGAGGAGTCGAGGTAGCCGAACCCGCCAGTCAACTCGACTCGAATCACACAAAACTGGTAAAACGAGGCTTTAATAAGTCTTGTCTAAAAAATTTGTTTTTGAAGTCATGTGCACATTCAGCAGAAAAAAGCTTCATGGCTGAAATCAAACGCCTGTTGTCTGCTGGGTACCCACAACATTTGCTGACCGCAGTGGCTCGTCACTTACTAAGGGAGTTAAAACGTGGTGACCAGTACTGCCCGGAGATAAGGCGAAGGAAAGAAAAATTTGTGGTGGTTCCTTATATGCGCAGGGTTGCTCATAACCTCAAGAAGATTGGCATGCGCGCAGGTGTTGATGTAATTTTCTCTGCTCCCAACAAGCTTTCCAAGCTGTGTCCGATGGTGAATGGCGGTGGCAGAGAAAAAGGGGGGTGCTCGAAGAAACACCGGGAACAATTTGTTGAATGCGATGAAGGCGTTATTTATTCTCTCCCGCTGGATTGTGGAAAAACCTATGTCGGCCAGACGGGCAGATGCCTTAATGATAGACTGAGAGAACATAAAAACCTCGCAGAAAAAACGACTGTTTCGGGCCACCTAACTGCGCCCTGCAAAGATTGCGCCTGCGTGGTGCTATCCGGGGACTGCTCAGTCATTGCTAGAGGGAAGGACAGACATACACGGGAGGTTATCGAGGCCCTTGAGATTGAACGTATTCATAAAAACTGCGTCAGCGGACCATCTGTTGCACTATCAGAAAATGAAAAACAGTATCTGGTGCAACGAGCGTACAAGGCGGGGCGCGTCATAAGTGTTTGTCATATTTTTTGGGCCTTGTGATTGGGTGTGTCTTCGTTTATATGTCTTTCATGGCGAATTAAAAAATCAGTTGTAGTTCAGCGCTTGTCCTGTCTTCTCTTCCTTGTGTCGTCGTGTTTATGCGCTGTCAACCCTTTAAGATGCTACACCAACTAGTCCACCAAGCCATCTTCGTGAATTATAAAGTCCTTTCTGTATATATGTCTTTACAATTAACCCCACTTTCAACCCTCCAAGAGATAGGCGAGGACGGAACGGAGGCGCGCGGGGGACCTGTGTCGCCACCTGGTGAAGGAAGGAGAGAAGGCCACCGCCGTAGCGAGAAGCGCGCGCCACGAAGAAAGGCCCGGATGCCGGGTGCGGCGCAGAGCCGTGAGCGATGGGAAAATAAGAACATCCAGGTGTGGTCGCTCGTATAGCGGCCAAGATTAAACAACGCCGTGAGGGGAAAAAGATGATGAATAAACAATGTATTCACTGCTAACCTCATAACCAGCCCAACTACTACCACTGCACGGCAAAGGCCTCTCCCATAATTCTCCAATCATCCCGGTCCTGTGCTATCTGCAACCAATTTAACCCCGCAAACTTCTTGATCTCTTCTGCCCATCTAACTTTCTGCCGCCCCCTGCCACGCTTGCCTTCTCTAGGGATCCACTCCGTTACCCTGACCAACGGTTATCTTGCCTTCGCATTACGTGCCCTGCCCAGGTCCATTTTTTCTTAATTTCTACTAATATGTCCTTAACTCGCGTTTTTTCCCTGACCCACTCCGCTCTCTTCTTGTCCCTTAATGTTACTCCTATCATCTTTCGTTCCGCTGCTCGCTGAGTCGTTCTCAGTTTAAGTTGAACCCTCTTAGTAAGCACTGCAAACATGTCTGTATATAATTGCAAAACCTCACCTTAAGCACCCCTCTAAAATGGGCAGTGCCAGGGCAGGAAAGCTTTCGCTGTCAATTAGGCCTAACAAAACCTAAACCACAGTAATTTTTATAGTTGCGACTACGGTATAATGGTCACTCAGACCCCGTATGATAGTGACCGAATCTACGAAGTTTGGCGAGGTGCAAAACAAGTTTATAATACTGTTTTCATGGGTTGCTTATTAACATACTGCAGTATCCAATAAGTATTTAGAATGATCTTCGTTTTGATGTTAGCGTCGGTACATGTTTTCAGTGCCCACATATTATCGCTCCAATGGTTGTCTGGTAAATTGAAGTCACCAGCAAGCAACATAACTTGATATGAAGCTCCCGCGATAACTTCGCTGAATGCTGGCCGTGTCGCAATAGTAGAATTTTGTGACCGAGAAACGGCCCCAACTGTAAACAAAAAATTATCACGTAAGGTAACTTTACACCGCACTGCCTCCACGCATCATGATTCATATCAAGTGCGGAGGAGCTCAAATCGGACCTCACTAAACCAAAAAAATTCCCCCGCATTTCCCCGAGGGGGAGAATGTGAAAGTGCGAATGCACGGTTGTCGGCCCGCTTGCGGCGCTTGCGCTCGGCCCCCGCAGCCCACCGCCTCGCCGCCTTCTCTTCCATCTCTTCCATCGGGTTTGTAGTATCACGTGTACACCACGCAGTTATCAAGCCGCTATAACGCCGCTGAGTCGCCAACGCACGCCGCTGACGACGTAGTTTGAATGCGTTAAAGATATAAGGCGCGTCACTAACACTGATATCAGCGTCGCGTCCGTGGCTTGGTCGGTAGAGCGTCGCGCTGCGGCCGCAAAGTCCTCGGATCGAAACCTGGCGCCGGATGCTGTTTCTTTTTTAAATATAGAGGAGCACTGCGGACGCCGCCGCCGCCGCCGCCGCCGCCGCCGGCGGTGGATGGTTTGGGGTCGCTTATAAAGTGCATTCGCACTTAAAAACGCCACCACCAAGGCACTGCCTGTCTACGCTACGCAATGAATTTCTGTGGAAAAAACTTCACTATCGCTGATTGATCGGGTCAGCCAAGATTCTGTGTCGAATATATCCGCATTCACAGATTCTATCAAGGCTGCAAGTTCATCCACTTTATTGCTCCCGCTTCGGCAATTCACAACTAACGCAACGAGGTCCAGATACGGTCCAGTCTTATTTTGGTAACTGCGTCAAGGCTTCCTGAGAGGAACAATATCTTTCTATTCTTTATCCAACATAAAAGCATCATCGTTTATCATTGGCTTGTCAAAACTGAGCTTTACTTTGTTATTTTTGTCTTCCCTTTAAGCTTTCGCATATTCCCTCAGGTGTTTGCGTACGCTATCCCTGACGAGTAATCCTCAGCAATACTGTAATCTCTTTATTTAAACTTCTTGGCATTAACTAGAACATCATGGTTTTCTTTGTAGCATGAAAAATTTACAACAATTAGCGGTTTAACCTTTACAGTGAACGGGCCAATGCAGTGCTCTTATTGCACGTACGAGTTGAATTCCGAAGCTTTCCTTACATATCTTTGGGATACTTTTCCCGACTGGTCGCTTTTTCGAGCTTGTCGCTGTCATCTACACCCTAGAAAACAAGATTTTCTGTCAGACTTCTGCGTTCGATCTCGATCGACTTCTCCTGTAGCTCTTTCTCTTTCCAAAGACTCCTGATGACATTTGCGTGATCTAATACCAGTTTACTGATGTCCTCAATGCGGCCCTCCGTGACACCAAGGTTCTGGTTCCTTTCTGCTATCATTACTTCATGCTTTGCGAACCTCGTTTCGATAGTGTCCAACTTCTGCATTATCTCCGCCTGACCGCTCTGTGAAAATCTAATTGGGTAGCATCCTCGTCACTCGGCAAATTCACTTCCGCAATACCTTCGGGACCGGGGTTCAGTTCCGCATCTACGGCGAGCAGCAACAGCAGAAGCAAATATAGCACTCGACCTGCAGTCGAAATTATTTTTTTGGCAATTTCAAATAGACTCGCTTACGATATGGAGCAGAAGTACACAGCATCTTTGGAGGAGCCGGCAACGCAATCATTTTTTCTGGAATTCAAAAGGATAATAAAAACTAACCTGCACAAACAAGAGCGGTGCCAGTTTCATTTCGGCAAGCGTGCCGGCTCCAAATCCCATGAAGCCGTAGTCCTGTGCGTTTTTTTAGCCTTCTACTGGGCCACATGGTTCGTTCTAATCGCAGGTTTTTGGCGTTCATCGCTGTCAGGACAGCCGTGTTCCGAAAACTTGTAGAACACGCTGACTGGCAGTGTGAAGGCACCGCAGCATGCCGACGTGCTCCACACGATTGTCGATGCGGATGATATCACAGGCTGTTGCGGAAACTACGTTTCTTTTGGTGGCAGCACCAAACACGATCGTTGACGAAGGGCAGCAAAAATCAGCTCAACCAATAGCAGCGTCAGTTGAACCTCGGCAGCGTGCCGGCTCCAAATAGGGCTGAAAAATTCGCGAATGGTTCATAATAAACCTACTGATGATGTTACTTCCACGTCAGCATCGCATGGTGCCTAAAAAAGTGGTGTATAAAAAACTGGCATGACCCGTTTCGTGCTTTCAAGATTGCTTCTTCTCTAGACTACATGAAAAATTATGGCCGTCAAGATCAAAGGGTTTTACCCTGCCAGGAGTCAAGCCAATCCATTCGAACCGAAGCTACGCATGCCCAACTCGACCATTCCTGAGAACACGCGTAGTGTCTTCTCCAGGCAAACACCCACCGCAAAACTCAACCTCATTCACCCTTCATCACTCCCCTCCCTGGAATTCCGTGCATGCGGTGCCCTCTCCACCCTTCCTCATATCGGTTTGGGGTGCCCTACAGACCCTTTTGTCTCAACTTTCTTTTGAACAGCAGTGGGAGGAGATTCTGGGGGGGTTAGACCTACAGGTGAAAACCTCGCTGGCGAACAGAGCACTTAAAGTCGCCCCCCCCCCCCCGCCACACACACAAGCTTGCTGCCACTACAGCTCCTTAGAGCACAGAACGCTCAACGTAGTGTATGTTCTCTCTCTCCTCTCTCTCTCTCTCTCTCTCTCTCTCTCTCTCTCTCTCTCTCTCTCTCTCTCTCCACCGCACTCGTACTTATTGCTTTAAATCGCACTCATTGACTTCCACCTCTAGCCCTAGACATTGTGGCCGCGTGAGGAAACTGGTCCGACCGTCAGTCGTTTCTAACATAGCTAGGGAAGTCTTTGGGTGTAACGAAGCAAAATCGCGGTGATGTGAAGAAATGAAAGTTCGCAAAACTTTATTTCGGCCGAACCGTGGCAAAATGTTCTTTTCATTCTGGTACATTGCAATCGAATCTGCCGCAACTCTCGCTGCGTTCCTAATTAACACCAATTCAAAACAGATTCTTTTGTTTTCTGTGAATTTCATACTAATATAAACTAATATATACATACTATTATATACAAAGGGGGCAATCTGTCGCTGCAAGGGCGTGCCGTTGAGGGCGCTGCCGTAGCAGCACCGAACGTTCCTCTCATACTTGGCCTGGCTCGCCACATACCTTCATTTGTTCGTGAAGCCAGAATTAACAAAAATGGTGAAAGCGTGGAAGAACAGAAAGGTAATACAGTAATCCCTCCTTAACTCGTAAATCTCGAAGCATGGCGAAACAAGTCGAAACCATCGAAAATTGTTTTCGCCATGCCTTTATCTCTCGTAGGCGCCACGCATTTGCTCCCCTTTACCTTGAAACGTGTTTTCGCAGGATAGCGGATATCTCGAAATGTTGACAGAGAGGACACAAGACAAAGTCCGCCGTACAGACAGCTGATAAGGTCTCCGTTGTAACGCTTAGCTTCCACTATGCGCCGAAAGGGGTCACAAACGGCAAATTTACGCTGTAGAAGGCCGATGTTTCCGTTACCGGAATGCTGTCCGGCGCCACCATTGTTGCTAGACCTTTGGACGATTCAGCTTTTCATGAGGACAAAGACGAGTCTCGAGAACTGCCTAGAATGACAGAATAAATAAAATGCTGCGCCTCATTCGCAAAAAGGGAGAGCGTATACCGGTGGCGACCAACAAATGATTGGGTGCATTGAGCTGCTCTAGAACGCTTTTCTGGGATTGGTTGAAACGCGAAACAGGCGAGTATCACGCAGTTCTTACTTCCGCAATTGTAACAATTAGTTTTTTCTTCGGACGTCTTGTGCCTTTATTATGGACGCTTCCCTGTGCGGTGAAGCTTTTGTTACCAGTAATAGCTCCTATTTCGGTGACCTGGCCACAAACTGGCGTCTTCTCGCTTCACTGGAAACCCCCTTTACCTCGAAAATTTCAGCGGATTTTACGGCTTGGAGTTAACAAGAGATTACTGCATTACCTTGCTTTTTCGTCTTGCATGAAGGGACTGGCTATCCCTTTTAAATCTTTCAGAGTTCGGCTTTCCCATCGATTAAAACCGCCCGTGTGTACGAGATTTCCCCGTTAAAGATCCCCGTGGTAAAATTAATGGGGCCTTACGGGCGCCTCTCGCCTGCTCTCGGTGCGTTAAAGTGCAATCAGATCAGAATCATCGATTAAAACAACGATAAATGTTCTTTTACAGTATTATTGCGCTTTTTTTTCAGCCGCAGACAAGGCAGTGTAACAAAGACACGTGGAGACTTGGATTGTGCTTCAGCGCGTACGAGTTCCGCCACCTCGGGTAGCCGCAGGACACTAGCCACGAAAGTGATAGTAAGCAGGCGAAGAGGGCGCACTGTTTGCTTTAACGGACATAAAAATATGCGGACCCATACAGTTCCGCTGTGAAAGCCCAGAATGAAACGAACTCGACGCCCCGCCCCCCTCACTGGATTCCTCGGCACAACGTGACCAGCTGAAATAAGCAAGGGGCGCTCATATGCACCCCTTTCCGCAGTAGAGGATGACAATTAGCGACCTTCAACACAAGACGGCGCCGCCAAGCTTCCAAAGCTGCCGAGAAACGCAAAAAAAGGTCTTCCAACTAGCATTTATTCTAATTCTGTGCTTTTTCTGTGGAACACGTAATATCTTTGCTTGCCATTTCGGAAATGACTGTCACTTGGACACTTCTACTCGGACATACTGCTGTCCAGCTGTCGACCTGAGGACCAGCTCCTGCTTGTTCCCAGCGCTACGGAAGCCTGGAGAGCACATGGGCTCCTGGACTGTGGAACCACTCCCACATTATTCCATAATAAAGTTGTATCTCTCGCTCTCTCTCCCCACGCGGCGGCCTTGTTTATGGCGTGTTTATTCTTCTTTCACTGTTTTTTTATCTTGAAAACAGGAGCGGAAAGACGTTGACTAAGACAAGAAATACACACGACGACGCGCTACTAGAACTGGCACCGTTATTAAGAAACAGAAAAATATAGGGCGACCAGCCGATATAATCCAACTGACTAGGACTTTTACAGAGATTTCAATAAAAATTTCCCCAGACATAAAACCTATAATATGCTATCACCGCACGTGTCGTCCCAGAAACGCCAACTCTGCTTCTTGCAGACTGACTGAAGGATTACTCACGCCCATTGGCCCCTCCCCGCTGATGTTCCCAGCTTCTATTATCTCCCTTTGTGTCCTGCTACTGTGCCTAAACAACACGGTTGTTTTTTCGAAAATGGGTTTACACCCCCCCTGTACCTCGCACTATTTACAGTGCGAAGCCAGGTGCGTGTAAGGCCTGCCCACCAGCGATCTGTGATGTTCTCGTAACGATGAATGTTGTGTTTTCGGTAGGCCAGATGTGCTCTGCCGTCGGCAGACGCATTGATACGCCGGGGCGGCACAAAAAAGGCTGCCACGTAAAACACGGAAAGCAGGTCGTTGCCTGCAGCCAAAAAGTGGTGTATCGACTGCCGGTAGCTAGTGGCAAGGCCTAAATCGGGCAAACAGGCAGATGCCTGAACATACGGTTTCCGGAACATCACAGTTTGCTGGTCGGCAGGCCTTACACGCACCTGGCTTCGCACTGTAAATAGTGCCAGGTACAGGGGCGTGTAAACCCATTTTCGAAAAAGAACCGTGTTGTTCAGGCACAAGAGCAGGACAAAAATTGAGAATATGGAAGCTTGGAATATGAGCGGAGAGTGGTAGATGTGCGTGAGCCATCCTTCAGTCAGTCTGCAAGAAGCACAGTTGGCATTTCTGGGACGACGCATGCGGTGATAGCATATTATAGATTGTATTTTTTATGACTAGGGAAATTTTTAGTGAAATCTCTGTAAAAGTCGTAATCAGTTGGATTATGTCGGTTGGTCGCCCTATATATTTCTGTTTCTCAATAAATGTTGCCAGTTCCTAGTAGCGCGTCGTCCTGTGTATTTCTTGTCTTAGTCAACGTCTTTCCGCACCTGTTTTCAAGATTAACCATCACCAATTCATTCAACTTTCCATCCTTTTAAACTTAATTTTCTTTCATCTTTCGTTTTGATATATTACCTTTCCTTCGCTCCTCTTGCTAGCCAGACCTGTTTACACCCGCTGCTTCTGCAATAAACGCATTGTTGAATATTGGCGCTTGTTCAGTGATCGCATCGTCCTCTGTTTATTACTACCCTTGTTTTCTGCGTGTTCTAAGTGAAGGTTTTTCCGGTAAACAGCAACAGAACAGTGGCGATAACCATCGTGTAGGGGTGCCACGGCGCTTCTGGATCTTAGTGTCCCGCTGCTGTGTGACAGCACGCGCTTGCACGGAGATAAGTTCGGGCGAGGACGAACGGGCCTCGATGTGGAAGAGCGTGTCACCAGCATTGTTGATGGGGCCTCTGTCGTGGTGGAGAGCGACACTAAAATCCCAGGCATTCATCGCGAGGAGTACGCGCAGCGGTTGCGCTGGAAAGGGAACGTCAGGGGCCTATGGTACCTAAGTATGAAGGTGCCCTGGCCTTACAGAAAATACAGCAAATGTGCGATGGCAAGACAGACATCAAGGAGTTTGTGCCCGAATTTGCCATACCTCATTTCAGCTGTTGGGAGTAGAAACATAGTGGTTACCAACCGGAGACGACTGGCCAACAACAGCGCCGAGACATCCTTTTAAGCGTTGTTGGCTAGGCGTAGTTGAGCGTCAGTAACGGGATGTAAAAGCATGGAAGCGTCGAAGAACGCCTTTCTTCGCAGAATAAAAGGCAAAACCTGATTTTTTTGTCGCTGAACTAGAAATCTTCTAACGGCATTTTTAAGTGACCAGAAGATCCGACAGTGGCTGGAGGAGCTCGTTACACTTGGGAATAAATCACCGGAAGACGTTCGGTGGGCCCAAGAACTCTCATATCGTATTGATTGGGGTTCGCTTCCGAGAGCCTGCATTGCCTTCATCTTGGTATCTAGAAGTTTATTTTCCTGTGGAGTGAATTGGTGGCACAGGCACATAATGGTCTGCACGCGAAAAATTCACTTTACGGAATTATGGCAAAAGGCCTATAAACGGTACCTCCGGCAAGGTAGTTCCGTTCCGGCCAAAATTACTGCGGCGGGCGGAACGCACGGTGGATGGCGCAAGGGGTTAAAACGGTCTCTCCGCCACACCGCGCACTCCGGCGCCGCTAGAGCCATCTTATTGGCCGGCGAGTCCAATGACGTGCGTGGAATGCTTTTACTTTTTTTTATTAATGCGTGCTCGATTTGAAGACGTTTGTTGTGTGCTTCCGGCGTTGAGAGGCCGCGATATCGATTTGAACGGACTTCAGTAGTGTGAGAGCAGTCTGGAAAAGCTAACCTCACCTGGGCAATGGTCGTGCTTGCGCGAGAAACGCGCAGCGCCCGGTGTCGTATGTTGCACCTGGGCGTCAATATTTGTGGAAAGCACAAAGCTACATAACAAGCTGCCAGCCGGCGCCCACGCGACTGCACAAAGGCAATCGTAGATAAACATTGTCGGCAGCTCATTTTAAGCAACGCACGTACATACCGCGGTTTGCTTGTGCATGCTTATGCCCTTTGTTTCGATGCCCTTATTTATTATTGCTAGGTAGCTACTTCAGGATACTGAATATTAAAACAAAACAAGCCGCGGATCTCGTTAGGGGCGAACGGATCTGATAGTACAGTGAAGCTAGAAGCGTCCAGTTCACATCGTAGCATCGCCCCCGCTCCTCCGCCGACCTCCCGCCTGTCATATTCGACCTGCAGACGTGCGACACCGCGGGACGCTGCGGCTTCCAATCATTTATTTAGCCTCCGCAGGAATTTCGATAAAGAGTCATATTATAGTTTTAAACCATCGATTTAACTACCCAAAAGCGATTGCGCGAGTTTATTAAGCTTTGATTTGAAGCGACCCCAGATTGCGAACTCTCGTGAAGCATTCAGTCAACTGGGGCGGGTGGATCGCCATATCGCCCCCCTTACTAACAAGAAGTACCCATCTTCCAGCCTCTCCCTCACACAAACCCCTAACTCCACAATTCTGTATATATTTTGAAATGACTCCAAACCAAGCAGCCTCATCAAGAAATGAGAATGATCAAGCCCAAGGAATACCCATGTAAACTCGAAACGAAAAATACGACGCGTTGGGTGCGCGCAACACTTTAGAAGAACTAATCAAGGCGCAAGCCGTGGAACACACTGTGCACCTAGAGTGCCTCATCACAATGGCCGGCGGCGGACACCTATTAGACAGCCTGCGCATTTTATATGGGAAGACCGTCGGGGACAAGATCTCCACCACTGCAGAGAGAGCTGCGAGTCCAGGAACTTGAAATCCGCACGTTGTTTGTATTGACACAGCCACGTGGAGCTATAGTTTCAGCCGCTACCGACTGCTCGAGCAACGTTCTTGACCCCTGCTTCACCCAAACCAAACACACTAAGGAGGACGAAGAACTGGCCTTCGCCCTAGCCCTATATAGTAGCTACACAAGTGGGAAAATGATTAGCAATTCCCTTCAAGCGATCTGCAAAAGGAAGAATTTCCAGCGCAAGGCGCAGGGTCTTTACCCGCCCCGAGACGAACAAAAACACCAGAGCCACCTTGATGTGGACCCCACAAATGTGGCAGTACAAGGCAACGAACGGGCCGACGATGCTGCTCGAGATCTCACCCACCGATGGCCCCAGCGCACATTCCACAGACAACTCCAATGATCGCGTCTGTACTTGCCGAGACGTGCTTGTTCACTACAAAGGGGAAAGACGAAGCCACCCGGCTGCGGGCCCCCTCGCTCCCCAAAGAAGCAAGACGTGGCGTGTAGACGTCTCCAGATAATCACTTATCCTAACCAAGGTCTACTGGCCCTTCCATTTGGAAATACACAACGCTGGATGTAAACACTGCCCTAAGGTTGCGACCTTGGCTCACATGCCATGGGAACGCCCCAGTATAAAGATACATGGGTTCGAAAATTCGAAAGGAATATTTATTATCACTAGTAAGGAGCACTGGGAAACCGCGCCACACAACGAAAAGCCTAAATCCAACAGTGGGCCATCCAAAGGAAGACATCGCCGGGAGCCAAGGCATCTGGCTGTCGTCTAGAACGCCACAGCCTGAATAGGCCTCCCCTTCCGACCGAACAAAGTTATTTTCTCCTCCTCCAGACCGATGTGGGTTCTAAATTTGCTAAATTAGCCATAGAATTTACTTGAAGTGAATTTAGTGCTGCAAAATATTATGAGCTAATTGCTAATTGGGCATATTTTAGAAAACTTCAGTGGCAGGGAAGGATAGTAGAACACTCGAAATAAATTGACCAAGGGAGAATCTACAAAACCCAAATTTAATGTCCGCAAGTTCCCAAATGCCCAGCTATCAGTTGTACCACTGATAACCGCCTTTAAAGATTGGAATTCCACAAATGCACCCCGCATTGTTTGCGAACAGGCACCACAAGTTTATAGTGGTATGGGAGCACAAAGGGAAAGACGCGTGAGAGTGGGGGTGAAAAAAAACGTCTCTTGGTGCGGCATCGTCCGCCCACCAGTTGCGTATCCAGGATTTCATTTCGGGGGAGGATTGGGGCCAAAAAAGCTAATGGAAGAGCATGAAAGGATGAAAGTGCACAAAAAAAGTACAAGCCAGAGAAAGGGAAATTTCATTACAAAGAAAAAACTTTGTTATCTAACTCAACACCCGCACAAGCACTGTTTGAATTGCCTGCACAGTGGACGAGTAGATATCACCTGCATATCGAAGATCCACCAACCACTAATGACTACGCCGGTACCTCTTCTGTTGGCAAAATACTTGAACACTTGGTACATACACAAATCATCACGCACCTTGAACAAGCGAACAGTACCCCTATGCCATGTTTGGCTTCTTATTGGACTGTTCACTCAACACGCGCTTTACAGCCAAAGAAAGGCGAAGAAAAATTTGGAGGCTTTTTTTTATCACCTCTCCTTTGCAATGCTAATTACTCCACTCACCCATAACACTTCACCAAAATCAGACCTTCATTACACTTTCTATGCCGACATCATACTGTGGACAATTCAAGGTCATTTGGAGTCAACACCACACCCTACAACAAGCCATAGGTACTATCAACACATATCTCCTGCCAAAAGGGCTACGCTGCCAAGCCGAGAACTCTGCACTATTACTGCTTCGCTTACGCACGCGAGATAGACCTGCTGAAAAAACCCCTAGAATTTTACTCTGGCGATTCAAGAAATCCTATCCCCCAAGTTTCTGCTCTGTGTAATCTTGGCGTTCCTTTGCGTCATGATGGCCCGAGTGCTGCCCTTAGCCTCCAACTCACCAAAGCATGTTCGCAACTTACTGTCTCACTCAACGTCTAAGACACCAACACGCAGTACTCAGAGAGGATGAATCTTGCAAGCTCAAACAAGCCCCGGCTGCTTAGTCGCATCACCTACGGGACGACTTAACTCCAGCAGTCGAACCCCCTTAAATAAAAAAATTGGATATGCTAAAGGGGGGACTTGGGGCTTTGGACCAAAAAATTGCCCAAAAAAGCATTTTTTAGGTGTCACTTTTTCTTGATTTGCAGTTTTTCCTCCAAAAATTCTGTATTGGAACAGTGCCACGTGTTATAAAAGCCAATAGGCCCGATTTTAACAAACAAGTAATTATTTTCCCATAATTCCCCACTTTTCCGCCTCGAGCGGTATCGCAGTGATACCAAATTCTCGAGAGGTATATCCCAGCATGTGGTGCAGCTAGGGAAAGGTCATTTCTTTTGCACTGGAAGCGAAGTGAAACCATGCGATATGGAAGCAGATTTTGCATTTTAGTATTTTTAATTACCCTTATTATTTTTTGGTTACAGGATAGCTCCCTTGTCGAATTGGTGTAAAATTTTTATGTGATTGCAAAAAAAAAAAAAAACCCCTTTCCCCTGTTTCATTTTCCCAACTCCTGGTATCTATTCATGTCTTGCTGGTAATCTTTTGTTGAATAGCTTTTTTCTACTGCTCTCAAAAACAATCAAGGAATTCTTTAATTAACACAGAAACTAGTTGCCTCACATCAAAACAATTAGATATTTAAATCAGCTAAAAAAACTGAACAAGCCTATGAAGTTTCATCAAAATTTGGGTTTGGGAAAACAAAAAAGCTCGCAGCCGGCTTTGGATGCACGTAATCGGGTGTTGGGAACTTTAGGCTTGGCGTCGCAGCAGATATTTCATCGCCGTTTGAGTTGCGAGTGACAGTCCCTAACAGAACGTTTCACCGCGGGGAACTCTGTAAGCGCGGTGATTTCCGTTGAAGCGATCGAGATCAAGATACCTGCACGGCCTCGGCCGATTCTTGCGCGCAAGCATAAAACCTTCGGCCGCTCGCCGCACCGTGCGTGAACGGGGCCCGGGGGTGCCGGGACCACCTTTCCCTCCGGTCGGTGTAAATAGCGGCAGATATTCGAGCATCGCTTTCAAAACAACAGCTGATGACATTACCCATCAGAATTTTTTATCACACAAACATTCACTTTCGCCAATCTGGAACTTATTTTCCACCACTTGTGTGATTTTAAAAAACGGCGAAAAAGTGTTGCTGCCGCGACCTACGTCGGTTCGAGCCGCACCGTCGGCTGTCCGGGCAGGCACGGCGGTGAGCGTGTGCATCTGCGAGCAGTTAACGCTTCACGATTTTCTGCTTTATACATTTCTTGCAAACAACGTAAATCTAGGAACTTCACTCGGCGATCGTCGTAGTCCACATTGTTGATCGGGGAAATGCGCTTTGGACGTATGCGTAATACACCACCACGCTCATGGTGTTTGCGGATAATCTACCACAGTTGATACGGTTATACAGTCACCATTAGGTCGAACTGCGCTTGACGCACTGAGAATTAACTTCAAACGACGGAAATTAACACGAAAATACTTTTAGAACGCGCTTCCTAAGCAAAGTGTCACGCGCTGCAAGGCCAACTACGCAGAAAAATAGGACGGTGATCCTACAAGTGACGTCAAAACGATCGCAGCGCCGGCCTCTCCAGTGGTGGGCCTCACGGCCAATACCTGATTACTGAAGCCTTAGTCGTCGGATTGAAAGATGGAGCATGCCACTATTAGGTAAAGGGAAAACCTCATTTCAAAATTTGATCAGGTCCTCGTGCATATAAATTGGCGCTTTCAATTGAAAAAAAACTGCCTGACCCTACTTCATTGTTTTAACAAGGCTCCCGTCAAGGTATGGTTCTGTCACTTTAAGTGGGGGGTCATAAATAATGTAATGTATTGAACGAATTAATCTGGGGTAGTTCCAGGACAATAAACGTCCGCAATGGAGGTCAATGTGGAAACGGTGGCCACGTTCCTATGGTGAATCCAAAAGCTGTAATCGGTGTTCCGTGCCGCTGCCCTGCCGTCTCTCACTTTGTACAGTAAGATTCTTCCTAATGCTGTAAGGTCACCCGAAATCATTCAAGTAAGCATTTTGAAAGCGTGTACATGTGAGCAAGCTTCAGCGACATGCCTGGGGATTATCAACATCATACTAATTACGCTGGTATAACGGCACGCAAAGCAGATGGCAAGATAGCACGCAGGAGACTGTGCAACAAAACGGAAAAAGCAGACATAACGTAATAGCTGCTTCACCCCCGTCGCGAAAGAAAAAACTTTTTTAACATGCTAACATGCCAATACTATAATAAGCAGTGGGATCTTTGTACTTATTATGCAAAAAAAATTTGGGGCCAAACTACTCGGTGAATGTGGTTGGAAAGCAAAGCTGAAAAGGCCCCCCAACGATACCCATGCGACGTCATTAAATTACTCACGTCGCTCTAAAATCGTGAAACCAGAGAGAAGGAAATGTACTTAACCACACCCTGTATTACTTCAAAGAGATATTTTCATCATGTTAAATTATTGCATGAGGCATGAACGGTGGTTGGTTGAGTTTTATTGGGGTAGCAGAGAATGGAAACTTTTTTTTAACATAAAAGCTCAAACCCGGTGTCAGACGATCTCAGTTCTCCGTCTCTGCCGTCGCGGACGGAGGCGATGAGATCGGTGGCAGAGACGGGGAGGAGGAGGAAGAAGAAGAGGAGCAGAATGAGGAGGGAAACACTTCTATTCAGATTTCGGAGCGGCCAGAGTGCGGCCCAGGGGAGTGGTTCCTTCTTCACTGTAGCCCATATTCAGCCGCGCCGCCTGTGCCCTGTCCACCAGCTGAAGCTGGGTAGGTAGAGAGGAGCTGGACAGCAGCATCTCCCATTGCTCTTGTTAGGTAGTAGACTGAAAGAGAGGAGGGTGCTGAGGGCTAAAGTAGCACACCCCGATTATGTGGCAGAGTGTTCCTACTTAGAGCACAATTTACATGCAGCGTCGTAGCGATTCGGGGGCATTAAGTGAACACGCGTCGCTGTGGGAAGGAGCCGGATTTTATGAGCCGTGGGGTAGTTTGTTGTTCTGGAAAGGTCAGGGTTAGGCGAAGGTAGAGTCTGCCTCAGAAGGCGATAATTCTGGGTTATGTCCCTGAACAACAAGCGGGTGACTGTCCTCGTGCAGCTCCATAGCCCCGGGGGTGAAAGTGCAGGCTTCGTGGGCGTACTCTTGCCCTCCATGGAAGCGTGAGCGGTGTCCAGATGAGCTGCATTGAACCTTTGGGGAGGTTTTTTAGCACACGCCGTGAAGGTCGGGACACCAAACCCGACAGGTAGTTCCGGTAGGCTTTTTGGGAATTGGTGACTACTTTACGAACTCCTGGTTGAGAGCCAAGGCAATGGCTTCCTCTTCTGCTGCATCATGTCTTGGTCTTGAGTGAGGCACAAGCAAGGAGGTCGGTTCTGGAGGTAGCCACGATAATGGCGTAATCCCGCCCTCTATGTTTGGAGGCGTCTGTGTAGATAACTGCATGATCCCCACCGATGGTGATGTTGAGCGCTTGAGCCCGTGCTTGTCGGCGACCCTCGTCGTGTGAGGGGTTCACATTTCTAACAAAGGGAGCAACTTTATTTCTTGTCACCAAACCCCAGGGGGTACGTTAAGCGGATTGATATTCTCTGCTGCCCAGCCAATCTGGTGAAAGATTCGGCCAAACCCCCCGCAGTTCTGCTCATTCGGAGCTTCTGGAAAAAAGATGACCCTCTCCCAGCTTTTTGAGCCCCGTGCTAAGCAGCCTCTCTGGGCGCACTCATGGGAAGAAAATGGCTTGCTCAACCGCCTTTCTAATCATTATATCTTTTTGTCCTCCTTGCCGAGAAGAAGACAGGGGGTGACGTAAGTGATTCTGGAGAGGACGAAAGCTAATCGAAAGGTTTCGGTTTCCTTGAGGCCTCGCTTCTTTGTAGCAACTCGCCGGATCATGTGTATGATTTATTGATGTTGTGTTTGACTAACTGCAAGGATACGTTACTCTTGGTGTTGGCCTGAAGATGTAGGCCCAGGATTTTGATGCTGGGGCTTGGAGTGATGGCCTGGCAATCAAGGGGTATTTAATGTGTTTCTTGAGGTATCGTCTGGCGTGAGGGCGGACGACAAGGAGCTGGTATTTTTACGCGAACACTGGAAGCCACAGGCCCATTGGCGTACTAGAAGTGAGAGGCCATGGTTACTGTGAGCTTTGTTAATCGCTATCGCGTGGCATTTAGCGAGAATGCAGGGGTTAAACCCGTAGATGTGCTTGGTCAGTGCACCACTTGTCTGCCCTGTCTCTGCGTGGGCTTGTAGCGAAATCGGTAAAACTTTCGGGCTCTTGCTTTGTTACTCTGTTAGTTCCAGGTTCTTCCTGGCGGTGCAGTAAATTCTTTTATTTGTTTTGGGGGTTTTCTGGTGACACCTAGGGTTTCGCGAAAGCCCCCTGGGGGGAGGGGAAAAGCTTTGCTTTAAAAAAAGATGTTTCTGGAACCAGTGTTTTTCCCTTTAAATGGAAAGCCTACAAAAGGGCCCCTTCCCCTACCCCCCTTTTACCCTCACAAAAAAATCGCGCCAATCCACCCCGTGAATGGGGTTTGGAAAGCAAAGCTGTAAATGGCACCCATAAAGATTACCCGTGCGATGTCACTTAAATTCACTGACATCGCACTACAAAACTAAAACATGAGAGAAGTGAAATGCACTTCCCCACACCATTTATTATTTCAGAGAGACTTTCTTGGTAAGGTTAAATCATTGCATGATGCATGAACGCTGTTTGGTTGATTTGTATTGGTGTAGCACAAGAGTGGAAATTTTTTTATAAAATAAAGTGGGCTCCAAGTAAGTCCGATCGTTAGACGATCTGGCTTCTCTGTCTCTGCGCCGCGGACGGATGTGACGAGATTTGCGGAGGGAAGGAGGGGGAGGCGAAATACTTTGTTCAGATTTCTGAACAGCCCAGAGTGCAGCCCTGGGGAGTGATTCCTTCTTCTGCGGTGTCCATATGCGTCCGCGCGGCTGTGTTCGGTCCACCCGCTGAAGCGGGGTAGGCAGAGAGGGCTGGACAGCAGCATTTCCCATCCCCTTTTGTTGGGTAGTTGACGGAAAGAGAGGAGGGTGCTCAGGGCTAAGTCGCACACCCCGATTACGGGGCAAAGTGTTACTACTTCTGAGCAAAATTTACATTTAGGTAGTAGCGATCGATGCTTTAAAGTGAAGACGTGTAGGCTGGGGGAAGGACCCCGGATGTATGAGCCGTAGGGTAGTTTGTTGTTCTTGGAAAGGTCAGGGTAAGGCCAAGGTACGGTCTGTCTCAGAAGGCGATAATGTTGGGTTATCTCCCTGAACGTGATAAGCTGGTGACTGTCCTCGTGCAGCTCCATAGCACGGGAGGTAAAAGCGCAGGCTTGTTGGGGGGACGTATTTGTTGCCTCCATTAAGCATGAGGGGGTGTCCAGATGAACTAATTAAACCGTTTGGGGAGTGGTTTTTAGCACGCGCAGTGCAAGTCAGGACACCCAACCCCACTGGTAATTCCTGTAAGCTTGTTTTGGAAACGGTGACTACCCTCCGAACCCCAGTTGAGTGAGAGCAAGGTGATGGCTGCCTCTTCTACTGTCGTCATTTCTTAGGCCCTAAGCGAGGTACACGCAAGGAGGTTTGTTCTCGAGTTGGAGGCGTCTGTGTAGGTAACTGCATCATCCCCACCGAGGGGTGTTTTGCGCTTGAGCCCGTGCTTTCGGTGACCCCGTCATGTGAGGGGTTCATATTTCTAAGCAAAGGGAGCATCTTTAGTTTTAGTCGCCAAGAGGGGGGTACGTTAAGCGGAGGGACATTTTGGGCTGCCCAGCCAATCTGGTGAAGCATGCGGTTACCCACCGCAGTTCTGAGTCGGACCTTCTGTTGGGAAAAATGGCCTTCTATCAACTCTTCCACCCTGTTGTGGAGCCCCGTGCTAAGCAGCCTTTGTGTGGACGCATTATGAGAAGACCAATGGCCCTCGACCGCCTTTCTAATTATATAAAGCATCTCTATGTCTTCCTTGTCGAGAAGACAGGGGGGTTTACGTAAGTGACTCTCGAGAGGGCAAAATCTTCAATTAATCGAAGGTACCGGATTCCTTTAGGCCTCGCTTCTTGGTGGCAACTCGCCTGATCATGTGTATGATTGATTAATGCTGTTTTGAGGCTCTGCAAGGAGACGTCACTCTAGGTGTTAGCCTCGAGATGTAGGCCCCGGATCTTGATGCTGGGGCTTGGAGTGATGGTGTGGCCATCAAAGGGGTATTTGAATGTATTCCTTGATTTGACATGCGGGCGGAAGACAAGGAGCTGTGATTTTTACGTGAACACTGGGGGCCACAGGCTTTTAAAAATGGCGTATAGAAATGAGATGACATGCATTGGTGTGAGCTTCCTTTAATTTTTGTAAGTCTTAGCACATGAGCAAGGTGCGCATAGGGCCGCTAGACGGGCGGGGGGAGGTCACGTGACGCTTTCACGTGGCATTCAACGAGAACGCAGGGGGTGAACCCCGTAGATGTTTTTGGTGAGTACACCACCTGCCTTCCCCGTTTTCCGCGTGGGCTCGTAGCTAAAGCGGTAAGACAACGGGCTCTCGTTTGTGTTAGTCTATTATTTTCAGGTTCGATTCCGGCTGTGCCATTGTTTCTTTTATTTGTTCGCTGAGTTTTCTGTTGACCCCAACGTCGCGAAAGAACCCTTGGGGGGTAGAGGTAAAAAGCTTTGCTTTAAAACTCTTGGGCACCCACAAACACAAACTCACTCAAGTTCACCTTCAACTTGCCACCTAGCATAATCAGAATTTCCCAAAGCAGGAAAATTGACCCAGAATCCAATACTGCACCGACTAAGGAAACAATTGCACACATGGTGAAGGGGTGTGTTGGCTATTGAAATAAAATTTACATAAAGTTATGTTCACCACGCATAAAATTAAAGGTAGAAACTAGCAGGAGGAGCAAAAACACTTTTCAAGACAACAATCAGTGTAAGTTCACTGCTTTTCATTCAACTTAACAATTTTAAGCATTCATATTTCCCAAAATTTTAACAACTAAAGGGTTTGCAGGCTGACAAATGTTGATTTTCCTTGCACTTAAACTCAACATTAAATGCACGTCTGTAGGTCTGTACATGCTTTATGCCAGATTGATTTCTATCTATCACCCAAGACAAACTATGTCACAGCGATCGCTGATCAGCTATAGTGTCAGCTCTCAATTTTTTTATTAAAATTCGGGATTGGATGGGAATAATACACAAGTGTCTAAAATGCGATCCCAGTACGCATCCCCGTCGCCAGTGTGTTTTATGGTTCCAAGTGAAGGGGGGCCCCTGTGAATGCGTTGTGGCTTTTACTTAGAAAACGCGGACAACTGGTACATGCAGCTCAATGTACAGTGATTTCGACATTGCTTGGCACGTAAAGAGGGTCGGCATTACGGTAGTAACAACAGGGTAAAATGAATATTGGCATGACGACATACCAACTCAGGTGGATTAGCCAGCAACGACTACAGCTGGCCCTCAGAACCCAAATTTGGGTTTTCACCAAATCACATTTGGCTGCAACTTCACATACCCACCCACAATTCTCACGAACCCATTGGCAGATGCAGAAGCACAGCAGCCCCACCACAATAGAACTTTCTTGGCTATACCCATCACACGGCAAGATGCTAACACGATACTCTACCGAGCACGTAAACAAGCTGCAGCCTTGCATTCGTCTGGCCCGCAGAATCGACATGGACGGCTTAACAGGCTCGATCCAGAGCAAACGTTCTAGCTCGCTCATGCTCCTCGGCTTCGCAGAAGTCAAAAGACATTGCTATACCGGCTGCGTCTTGGAGTAGCATTGACCTGGAAGTATCTCCACACAATCGGACGCGAGGACTGCCCGGACTGCCTTCTGTGTGGTTGTCCTGAAACTATCGAACATTTGCTTAGGCTTTGTCCAAAGTACTCTAGTGAGCGAAAAAATCCTTGAGGCAGCATTACTACGTTTGGACACTCGCCCTCTGTCCGCAAAAAAGATTTTGGGCACGTGGGCTGGCAACAGGAAAAAATAGCCTAGCCGCTAAAGCCCTGCTTTTATTCTTAGTGACTCCTCTGTGGATTCTCGGCTTTAGGTTGCTACAAAATTTGACTGCGGAATAATGCCACAATTTTTTATGGTGGATAATTATGTGGTGAAAAGTGGACTGTAATAATCTGATTCAGCTCCCCATTGTGTGTGAGGTGTTTATTGGTTGTACTGCTTGTACATAGTTCATTTGTCGATTTCATTGTCATTCCTCATACCTTCCATATTCATTCCTTTCTCTTTTTGTCCCCAGTTCCCTCCCCTCAGTGGGAAATAGCAGGCCCAAGTAGTTTCTCAGGCCGGTCTCCTGTCCTTTGAATAAACATTTACTCTCTCTCTTTCTCTCTCTCTCAAGGGTTGAATATGAATGACCGCTGTTAGAAACTCACGGGGCCAATTCCCTTACTCTCATAACAAACCAAATTCTTACGTACTGACAGAGTGGAACTGGCGACTGACAATGAAAGGTGCTGTCAAAGTTCACAGTGAATTCACCAGTTCCTATTGGCTGTGATGTGAACATACCCACTTGAAGGAATCTCCGCGGTATTCTTTTTATTTATTCATTGCACAATTTTGCCACGGGGCAATTAAGTACCAGAGGGATAAAAAAAGGAAATTGATGGGATGCAAGCGGCTTCATGCACTACAGAATAGTGTATAGGCCAGTCTCGGCAAGAAATTCCAACAGCTGCTTGTGGAGAGGACCATGCGTTCAATTGGACACTAGTGCTTTTGCATTCCAAACCCATAAGAAATGCTTCGGTGTCCTCAAACTTTTTCTCCTGTCACTTAAACAACATATAGGTACGGCCACTTTAACACATTTAAGCGAAACAAAATTTTTGTTCATTGGCATACATTTACAGGGAAAAGTGTAGGTAACCTGTGGCATCACTACTAGTAACAGTGCTATGTGTGCATACAAGTTTACCCCAGGGTACTATTTTTGGGGAAAATCACAGGCCTATATGTTGTGGTGTACGGCTGACAATCAAACCATTCAAACTGATGGCCTATGTTTCATCACTTTTGTGGCAAATAATTTCAATGCAGAAGCTGTTTTAGCTTATCACTGGACATAACTGCAGCTCTTTTCAAATAGGTACTTCTCTGACAGAATCTCTTATGATGAAAACATTTGACAATTAGCTCAGTTGTGGAAGTTGAAGCTATTTGAATGACATCTGAATTCAGTATGGGGAAGGCAACTTCGTGTTTATATCTGTTGCACAGTGCTGGCAACAGTAGAAGCTTTCTACATGATGTTTTGCCCACAGGAAAGCCGGAATGGGATGTGCAGTATACACTGCAGGCAAACCTGGGATATTTTTCTGCTAGTGCTACCTTCTTTGTATGACTTATTTTCTTCACAAGATATAATAAATTCTCAGCACTGATCTAGGCAAGCTAAAAAAGTACGCAGTGGAACAGCAGATAACATTTTACATTCTTTACCACTGATCTATAACAAAAATTTAAACAATGGGGAAAAAATATGCTCCAATTGTTCAGGAGAAGCAAATTTATGTATGGCAATTCAAAGTCTTCATTCGGCTTCATGTTTAAGTGTCACACAGAAGAACTAAGACCACAAATGTGACGATTAGCGACCATGGATAGCGTGCTTGTAGCGTTGGGATTGGTCTGAGGGGGAAAAGTGCATGGGTGATTACCAAATTGAGAGCACCAAATGACATTGACTGCGGATTACCAACAACAAATGTTCTAACTCCTTTGTCGTGAGCCAGTAAATGTTTTTTCTCTTTTTTGGTTTAGCTTCAGTTCGGGTTCGGTATGCTGGAAAAAGTTTGGGTTGGGTTCAGTGAAAGCAGTGTTTACTGCTGTATGGTGAGACCCAATCCTCCTGTGTTCGCAATGACCTGCTACACAAGAAGAGCTACTCGCCGACGGGATCCCGGCACCTCCTAGTGGTGCGAGAAAAATTGTGTTCTTCTGTAGTTCATGCTATGCACGACTACGCCACAGCTGAGCATCGGGCCTCTGCATGCACTCTTCACCGCACACACAGCGTTGTTATTTTTGCCCGCAAATTTGACAGTCGACCGAGCTGTACGTGGCGAGTGGCCTCCAAAGTCAACGCAACAAATGCTCTACGACTGCTAAGTCGGGAAGGCTCCACCCGGCGAATCCCCCTCCCTTTTACCCCTTTAAAAAGTGGGCATAGATTTGATGGTCCCTTTTCCTCGATCAAAGAATGGGAACCATTGGATGATCGTGTGCGTCGACTACCTTTCACGTTATAGTGAGACAACTTCATTCTCAGTCGCAGTATACTTCAACATGGCCCACCTCATGTCCTCATCAGTGACCGTGGGCGCCAGTTCACTGCGGACGTCGTTGAAGAGCTACTTCATCTGTCCGATTCTCAATTCTGCCATTCAGTGCCATATCACAAACAAACAAACGGTCTCACTGAGCGGACCAACCGGACACTCACCAACATGAATGCCATGCATGTTTCTTCTGACCACAACTGGGATGACATCTTGCTGTTTATTACCCACGCTTACCACACTGCCAAGCATGAGACAATGGTTATAGCCCTTTCTACCCAGTTGACGCACGTGTTCCCCCAACTACCTCAACACCATCTTCCACTTTCTTTCATGACGACGCCAGCCTATCAAACACCCTCTGCTTTGCTGATGAAGCTGGGAAACTCACTACTCTCCACATACTGCCATCACAGGACCGCTCGAAATTCCGCTACGACAGCCGACATCAGGAAATCCATACTCGCGGGGAGACCTGCTTTTTCTCTGGACACCTCAGCGACAGCATCGACTGTGCAAGAAACTGCTGTCACACTAAGTCAGCCCATTCGTGCTACTTGAGAGACTTAGTAGTCTGAACTATCATGTACAGCTTACTGCTTGAGGACGGCGTAGTCGCAGAACTCAAGTGGCTCGCGTACCTTGCTTGAAACGCTTTGAACCACGTGACGCTCACTGACTTGCAGAGCGGGCTGCATCTTCGACGGGGGGAAATTTTATGGCCTCCAGGGCCTTGCGATATTGGCCGCCTTAAACTTTGACACCAGCGAGGAAGAAGATGTCACCTTACAATACTGAGAGCTACTCAAGGCGGAATACGATGCAGCTGGCTGGTAGCCCAGTCCGCCATCTTGGCTCGACACCCCTTTGCAAATAAAAGGGCCCATCTCCCCGCCAGGGACTCGAGTAATGCGTCGCATAGGGGGTGGGTGTTTGCGTTAAGTTTAGTGTTTGGGAAGTTCGTGGTAGTGAATGCGTTGATCAGCAGCTTCTTGACGTAGTTTGAAGAGTCAAGGATAAAGGCGCGTTCGTAGCCTTTCATTCTGTACGTTTTGTGGCGCAGTGGGAAGAGCAGCCATGTACCTCGCTTCCTCCCACAGGTAGTGAATGCGTTGTATGAGCAGCTTCTTGACGTAGTTTGAATGAGTCAAGGATATAAGGCGCGTTCTTAGCCTTCCGTTGTGTGTCGGCTTTGTGCGCAGGGTAGCCCCGTGTACCTTGCGTTCCCCGCAGGGTCGTGGCATCGAAACCAGGCGCCGGTAAGTATTATTTTTAAATATGTAGGGAGGGGTGCGGACTGTTTTGGGAGCGAGGAGGGTAGCGTGATGCGAGAGGAGGAGTGGGGCAGTAGGGCGCACCTGGAACGGCTGTTGCGGAGCCGAGGCACGCCGACAACCGGGTGACATCGTGAGTGAAAAAATGCTCTGCATTTAAAAGAGTTTTTCACTGTAATGATATTGTGTGGCTGAAGCAGGCTTTGATACGTGGTCTTGGGCAAGCAAGAATGATCCAGCTTCGCACCAAGCACTAGCCGAGATAGCATTCCACTCTTAACAGTTAGCTGAAAACGATAACTGTTCACCTCGAACAGCTGAGTACAACAGTGGATGTGAGGGCCATTCTCAACATATCACTCACCAGTTTAAACAACAAATACTGCATCAAGCTGCATTATCGCAATTGACCATGCAACTGCTAAGTGCAATCAGCAGTGTTAGATTGACTAACCAAACCAGAGCTTTATATTATGAGCAAAGGTAGCGCAGCTATTGCTGTTACATCTGTCAGAAGTGCATTGCGCCACCACCACTCACATCCCATGAAAGGCTGACAACTCAAAATTCAAATCTGCTTTTATCAGGTTGTCGGCACTCCTTACACTTGTAACGCTCATTCATGTCCAGGTGGCAACCGAGGAGGAAATCACGTTTGCCGAAAAATGTTTCTTAGTAGGACTGTGTTAAGACAGATGACGGCCAGAAGGCAGCCGAGCAATCATGATCTTAGTTAAGTGTATGCAACACCCGTTCCCTTAATTTGAAGTCACAGAAAGAAGCCAAAATGCCCACTCCTTTAATTAAGCCCTGCAATCCCAAGTCAGACACGAAGCTGGAACACTGAAGACTACACGAGGTTGCAGTTGTGCTATGCCGATTCCTAAATGGCAACAAGCCAACTTTTTCCATTTCAACAATGTCGGGAGCAAAAGTTTGGAGTCCACACAAGTGGCCGCCAAAATGTATTGCAGTGCCATCATGCGAAAGAGCTTCTGCTGTCGACACACTGGTTGTGCGTCCCATTTTACTGCATGCATCTTCGTTGGCTCGCCTGAGTTGATACGCTTTTGGTACGAAAAAGACTGAGCTGTTTCACTTCGGTTGTCCATGTGTCACACCTTCCCTAAGTGTTCTCGCTGAGCAATGATGAACGATGTAATTAGCGTAGAATGATCTGCTGAACCAGTGGGCCGCTCTTGTTACTCATCACGAACTCAAGCACACGACATGCTTCATTCAAACAAGGCCAGAGTATGTATTATTTTACTCTTGAGTCCCAGATCGTATAGGAAGTGCAACGATGACAGAAGACGGAGTAACAATAAACAAAAACACAGATGACAATTAATGGGCACACATATAGCAACTGCAAATTAGCCACTCACTGGGGCCACCTTTGAAAAGAGGCACAACATGTTCAGCTGAAGCAACACTGTTCAGTCACTCTGCTTATAAACACTGCATCAACTCATAGGTGCAAACTATGATGCGTGCAGTTAAAATAAGCAGCACAGCCTTTATCTCGGCAGCAGTTGCCCTTCCGCAAGTTGGCACTGCAATGTATTTTGGTTGGTGCTTGCGTGGAATCCAGACTTTAGCTCCGACAGTACACATTCGACAATGTGGAATGGTTATGGATTGATTTAAAGAATGAGTCAGTGTCACACAAACACCAGTATACTCAGCATGTGACGAGCCTATTGCATACAGTGGGTGTACCCCAGAAGCAACACAGAACAGTATATCTGCTTTACCCCAACGAGCGTGCACTCTGACTGCTTGAACGCTCCTGATGCAAACAAGAGCACACTCAATCTGCCTAGCCGACACCCAACCCAGACGAAGGAGTAGACTGGGTCACTCACTAATGTTTCAATATACGGCTCTCGAAACTACTATTGTCAGCTGTTAAGAGAGGTTTTGCGTGTACTTATACAACTGCATGGTGTTGCTACAAAGCATATCCCTGCCTATGAAAAGCACTGCCTGTAGGATTACACCACCAGCGCCCGCACGCAAAACAGAACCCCGGGTAGCGTCAAAAACAGACTTCGGCGCAAGCGTGCTGTTGAGCACTGTTGCGCAGAGTACATGGCGCTGTCGGCGTAAATAAATGCTGCCGGCTGCTGTCTGCAGCAATCTTCGTGGATGTCTAGCTTACTGCAATAAAATCTAAAATCGTGCGCGCGCTTACACGAATTGTCGCAGTCAATGCGGTGAACAACATCACGGCAACACATAATTTATTGCGTCCCGCCGCAATGATTTTTTTGGCTCGCTTCACGGTGTATCACGGTCGGAACTTTTAGAAACCAGTGGCACACAAACGTCGCCCGTACACAGCGCATCGGCGCGAGACCCTGGCCGTAGTCGTTGCCGCACCGCGAACTCTCACGGACGCACACAGTACTGTCCGCTTGCTGGTTTGTCACTCCTTTGTCCATTTTGGAAGATGGCGAGCACAAATGACGCTGTCAATTTCTTCAAACACACTCACGCACACCCAAAAACAACGACAGGCCAGCCGTCACCAACATAAACATCGGGGTATGCTTGCTGCCGTAATATCGCGGCACTGCGGATCTCAAACTAAGCGCCGTGCAGCTATGCTTCCGTCGGCATAAAGTCCCTCGATCGGCGTTCCTTTACGTCGGCACAAACAAATGCTTCGTGGATTTATACCTCGATTCAAACAGTCACGAAATAGTCGCGACGTAATACAAGCCGGTGCGACTATTTTCCTCCGCATCGCTTCGCTTGAGCAACGCCGCCATGTTGTTTAGCCTGAAACCTTCTGATAGCCCTGATTGGCCAGTAGGAGGTCGGTAGGAACCAATCAGGGCGTCGGATGATGGCTGGCGAAACGCGTCATCCTCGCGGACCGGCAAAAAGTTGAAGTTGGCCAACTTCTGGCGGAAAGCAATTTTCGGCCGGAAGGCGCCGCGTTCTGGCCATCGGAATGATTTTGGCCGGAACGGAACGACTTTGCCGGAGGTACCGTTTATAGGCCTTAACCCATTTTGGTCGGTCCGAAATAAAATGTTTCGCGAGTACGCTTCGTGCTCGGATGGTGATGAAATGTCGTCGAGGAAGGCAAAAAAATCTAAACCACGGGTGACCTTGTCAATGGCACGCTGGAAGGTATGGGCGGCGTTGTGCAAACTGACGGGCATGTGGCCATAATCAAAGAGACCGAATCAGGTTACAATGGCACCCTTCGACATGCCTCTGGGGTCCGCAGGGATGTCGTGATAGAATTTGACCAAATCCAAGTTGCAGAATATCTTGCATCTTGCCAGATTCGCGGTAAAGTCTTGAAAATACGTACTAGGTGCCGGTCCGAAACGGTGATCGCTAGGGCTCGGTAGTCTATAAATCGCCTTCAGTCGCTGAGATCCTTCTTCGGTACCATATTCGAGACTGACGCCTAGTTCTGCAAAACGGATGGACAATTACAGCTACAGCTAGCATGTGCGCGAAATACTGAGGAGCAACGACGCAGCGCGATCGGACGAGATGACGTGGTCGAACAAAAACAAATGTCTCCGTCACGGCGATGTGGTGGGTGATGGTTTGCTTTACTTGGCACTGTACTGTGTGGGGCTCCATTATTGTGGCAAAATCCGCAAGGATCTTCTTGCACGCCCAAAATGACACAAAAATTTGAACAACGCCCGCCGCGGCACCAGAGAGAATAGCATGCACTGAAAGGATCATTTTCATGTCCACGAGGCATCGGGAGCGTATTTGCAGGGCCATGCTGCGGAAAGCCAGGAAATCAGCGCTGGGAATGGGTTACTTGCTGTCGGCGATGGTGAGAGGTGACCGAAAGGTGCGCCGTAGGCCAAAATGTACTGTGAGACACCGATTGCCGTGGGTGTTCATAGGCGAGGTTTTGGCGGCAATTAACGCGTACGTCTTTCTCCGCTTCGTCGGTCTAGCGAAAAGGACGCTAGACGCTGACTTCGGCTCCCGTGCAGTCCAAGAAGCTGTGGCTTTCCACTTTATGGGGAGCGTAGTGTAGGGAACGGAGCCGTGTACTCATGGATTCTGTGGCTCTCCTACATTTATTGTTGGTTTGCAAGCCCTGGCCGGAACTTAAGAGCGGTGGTGGCATCCGACCGCCTCTAGAGCACAGTCATATTCCCACTGCTGTGGCACTTGGCTCTGCTGACGCTGCCGGATCGTGGCCGCCAATTCTAAGCATCCCTCTTTACCGAGCTTCTCCACCTGCTTGGGATGACTCGACTCCGCACGGCCGCATGTCAACCCAGACCAACGGGCTGGTGAAATTCTTCCATCGCCACGCCAAGGTAGCTCTTACTGCTCACGAGACGCCATCCAAGTGGGTGCAGCGCCTTCCGCTGACTCTTCTGGATATTCGATGTGCCCTGAAGACAGACTTGTACTGTTCCTGTGCAGAACTCGTTTATGGTTCGAATCACTGGTCATTTCTTCGACTCGCTAGCTCAGTCATTGCCTACCAGCGACTATGTGCAAAGACTACGCAGGCTCTTTCGGCAACTTCAACCTCAGCCTACACGACCTTCCCCGCCGAGAGAGGTTTACATCACGTCGGACCTTCGCAATGCCACCCACGTTTACGGGCGCAACGACACTGTCCGCAGGCCACTCCAGCCTCACTACGCCAGCCCTTTGCCGGTACTACAGGGACACTCGTCAACGTACCTCGTGGACATTAACGGCCGCTCTGACACCACTGCCCTCGAGAGGCTCAAGTCCGCCTATATGCCTAACGCTTCTCTGAATCCTCCACAAGAGCCTCTACATACAGGCGTGCCTCAAGCATCCCATGTGCACTCCGCAGCCTGCCACGTTCATTGGTGTGTACCGCCCATCAAAGACACCACAGACAATTAATTGCGCCGGGCATACCCCCGTCTCAACGACCTTCAGCCGCAATCCTCTGCAATGTCCCGAATTCCTCTACCCCGATCCGCGCGCTAGGGGGCGAGGGGGACAGGCACGATCACGTCCGGGTCACTACTTGTAGGGTACGGATCCGTGGACTAGGTGACGGTGTGGCTCTCCTACATTTATTGTTGGTGTGCAAGCCCCGGCCCCAACTGGAGAGCGGTGGTGGCATACGACCGCCCCTGGAGGGCAGTCGTGTTCCAAATCCTGTGGCGCGTGGCACTGCTGTTGCTACCGGGCAAGCACCGCTGATAATGGTGGTAGGTAGCTGTTCATGATGAGTATAGTGGCGCTGCAAGCAGATGATGATGCGCCACTAGAGTAGAAGAGGCACCTGAATACTTGACCGGGTTCTCTTGCCGCAGCCAGTGCCCAGTCTCCAAATTTTCAATCCACGGAAAGGGCCCTCTAGACTTGTGGGCGGCACGGCCACGATGATACAAACAAACGCCCAAAGCCAGACCCGCCGCGGTGGCTCAGTGGCTAAGGCTATTGCGCTGCTGAGCACGGGGTCGCGGGCTCGATTCCCGGACGCGGCGGCCGCTTTTCTGATGGAGGCGAAAGCAAAAAATCCGTGTGTACAAATTTCAACGCACGTAAAGATCCCCAGGTGGTCAAATTAATCCGGAGCTCTCCACTACGGCGCGCCTATCGCCTGCGTGAGTCGGCGCGGTAAACCCTACAATCAATCGATCAATCAACCAAAGAGCCAGGCTCGCTCAGCCTGATGGAGGAATATTAGAACGGGGCTGAGATCACGATTATTGGCGGCCGCGGGCTCAACGTCGGCGAAAGTGCGAAAGGAATGTGATAGATGCCATCTGATGGCTTCGTTCATTAATGCGGCTATCTAGTCGATCAAAGCCGCAGTAGTCACTTAGGGTAAATGGCCTAAGGGTGACAGTGGCGATGATGGGGGACCGGAAGCAGTGCGGGACATGGTCAGCCAGTTCCGCAAGCTGATCAAGAGGCATGCCATCGGCAGCTGCAAGTGTAAAGCCCATTCTCTGTGGGAGGCGCATTAGGAAGAGCTGCCGAAGCAGTGGGTTGTTGGGGCCTTGCCCTTGATCACCTAATATCTTCCCATGCGATGAAGCAACTGGCAGGGTAACCAGTCGCCAAGTTCTTCCGAGTTCAGAAGCCGCTGCAGCCTGCTGCTCTCCGACTTGAACTTGCCCTTGCTGATCACGGCATTGAGATGGTGGTAGGGCTCTATCGGGTGCGGCCATCAAGGATGCTAGCAAGCCCGTCCGCGATGCTGTTTGGCAAGGAGGTCACAACGCTGGGAGGACGAAAACACGCCTCGACTTGCGTGAACCGTGTGTTCGATAGTTCCAAGTCCAACAAGATGGTAGTAATTCTGGGCATCACCGTGGCGGCTGCTTTGGTGTGTGAAGCTGCTTCCGGTTCACACCGGGCTGCAACTGGCCCGCATACTCCGGTGGGACCGAATGGGCAACCAGCGGCGGTGGGCGGCCAGAATGGGCGAGTTCGGTTTACGTCACCATTTGATGTCAGGACCTGCCCAGAGACAACCAGCTTCGATCCCATATGGAACTGGACATAGTTTATTCAGCCAACGTGAGCCGCGTCAGCTCACACCTCTCGTAAGGCTCCAGGATAGACCATTGTAGAATGGTCTTGGCACGCCCCCGATGTCCCTACTGCCACCACTCATCGCAGCGATCTCCACACCTCATCTGGCACTGCCCCAAGTTTTCTCGATTTCGTACATTTCTCCCCCACACCACGACACCTCAACTACATCGACCCAACATCCCTCTCACACGACACATCTTCGAAATCGCCATTTATGCCCAAAAAGCGGCCTAGTACGGGCAATTTAGCAGTGGTGCACGACTTCTGAAGTGAACCCTTGAGGCCGGCATCATGAGAACAGGTTCCGTCCTCCTTCCCTTCCCCCCCCCACCCCCACCTGGCCTTTGGCCTTTCCCTTTCTAATAAAGTTTACAACAACAACAAGGCTCCAGGCGTCGGACACGTCGTGCACGTGGGTTCACGCTACGTGGGGAGCTCTTGCTTTTGTTTTCGTCGTCTTCGTCGCGTGTTTGGCGCGTCGGTCGCTGCAGTGCCTGAGCGCCAGAAATGTTCCGTAGTGCAGACATTTCTTTCTTCGACATGCATCGTACCCTTTTGAGGACTGATTGACCAGTTAGGATAATAATTTTGCGATACTTTTAACGTATTTTTTTAGGCTTGAGAACAGCTGACTGGGGTCAGCCCAAAAAGAGTGTTCGACTGCTTGACAAGGAAGAAGTAGATAAGGAGGAGAAGAAGAAGCAATTCAATCTATGTTTGTTCTGCTCTTCTGCGCTTCATAGAAAATTCCAAAAGATTACAACCTAATTCGTATCTGTTCTGGCTCCTCCCTGAGCCTCCAAAAGCACACCATTTCTGATTTTTTTTCTCCTCCGCTCCCTCCTTCTTCTTTCCCTCTTTTCCTTTTTCTTTATTTAATTATTATTAGTTCATTCTTTTTTTCAATATTACCAAATTCCAACTCAATTCCTCCAACACAGGAAAAATAAAAGCTTCCAAATTTTTATAATTTTCTTTGAATCATTCTAATTTCTAATTTTCTTTGAATCACATTCGAATTAACGACGATGTTGGCCGATCCCCTGATTGGGTATGCCCAATTACAAAGGAACAACACAACAACAACAATATTACACAGTTTTTTCTAGCACAAGCAGCAGCACCGTCATTCTCAAATTGGAGGCAAGAAACCAACCACCCTCCTTCAAGACGGCCCTCCGCATTTCTATTCCCAGCACATGGAGCACCAAGAACGGCAGTGTGAAGTGCTTCTTCCGTCAGAGGTGAGCTCCCCACCATGTGAAAGGAAATCATTGACGTGTCGCTACGAATTGCTGCACAAATGTAGGTTTGCCTCACGCATTTGTACGCCTTTAATCTCATCCCTGGCCAATCCAACGCCGTAGTAATGCGTTTGCTTACCTTGCGGGTGTTCCAGCTTAATCAGCCCGTAATGCGAAAAGCATAGCGCCTCATAAATGCCTAAACACGTGCGCAGTTCATTAAGGTGTCACATGTCCCTCTAAAATAGTGTAAATGGGTATAAATTGGGAGTGAATGATCGATAGCAACGCTTGCAAAAAAAACAAGAACGCTTGCCAGGATGCGTTAGCTCTACATTTTTTGTAGTAGTAAAGTTTGGTTAAAAAATAGGCACGCTGGGGTTTTTTTATAAATTTGCTAGGGATAGGCTAGAGATTTGTATAAATGACTTTCTTGTCTCATTCACCAATTCACCTGTTCCCTCCTGTGTCGGTCAACCCATTTGGAGAGTTGCGGAGTTTAATTTCGCCGCGCTTGCGCTACTGGCGCGCCATCTTTTTGGGCCTGTTAGTTGGTGGCGACCCCCGAAGCGATAAACCGGCGCTGGCATTTTTTGTATCTTGTGGTTAAATTAACTTTTTCAACGTTTCTTCGAAACTGCAGTCGCAATAAGAAATCACGCACCCTTTTCAAAAGAACACTGTTTAACTCCAGTTTGTACCCGCCGCGGTGGCTCAGTGGCTCAGGACGCGAAATCACGCGTCGCGCCAGCGTCGGCGTCGTCGGCGGAACCCCGGGGCCCGCAGGAGAGGGCGAGTAACCCATGAGACCGGCGAAGTCACGTGCCAGTCGGTGCGCCGGGCGTTGGGACACGTATGCCACCCCTTTGAAGTCGTTTAGGCAGTTATTGTCGCTTCTTCAACTGCAATTATCCAGAATTTAGCTTTAGCCAAAAAAAAATCTTTTGGCTTTTTTAAATCTTTGCTAAGTATGTTGGCGGGCAAATATTTAAAGGAGCCATAAAGAAAATACAACTTCGTTTAATTTGAAAGAACTGGTTTCCCATTACAGCCAGAAAAGATTTTTTTTAATGAAAAAAGCAAGAAGTATTTAAAAACTTTAAAATTTTGCGCCACAGTGAAGTGTTATGAGCAAGAATGACGTCATACGGGCCAACAATAAAACACAATTTTCAGTGCGTTAACTGCATGTTAGCATTCAAGTGATGCGGTCAAATAAAACTAGAGGCCCCATTACAGACGTCCAGTCATGTGTCGTCCGGACAGGTCAGTTAGGCGGCCGCCAATCGCAAACAAGGTTCCGTGACGTCATAAAAGTTGCGGGAAATTGGCTACGGGGTCGCGACTGCTTCCACTTTTCCCTTTTTTCTCCGTTATTTGTTCAAGATTGCGATGAATTGGTATCTTGTTATCGGGACTAAGCAGCCTTCTAATAAACCCAACTTGCACTTTGTCTTCATGGCTCCTTTAAATGCTGAGAAATGTACTCGAGTCAGCACGGTCAAACCTGAACAAAATAAGATAGAATGATAAGCGAAGACGCACTTCGCACAACTGCTTTACTTGCTACTTGATTTAACCTTCATGTTATGCACCGCCTGCACTTTCATGAATTTAAAGTGAAAGTAAAACCAATTTCAGCGCTACCTTGAAGCTGAGGTTACCGTCGAACGTCATTTGTAGGTTACAAGGCAAGGTACTCTGGCACCCTGTCTGAACCCTGTAAAAAAACTAATCAAACCCTCCCCGCAAAAAAAAAGGGAAAACACCAAGGCTTTGGGCAGATTCGGAACACGGACTTTCAAAATAGAAGTCTGGCACTCAATCGTTCGACCGCGCCAGGAGACGAGGCCACCGCGAAGAATTTGGTACACTAACCGAGGCTGCCCACGAATAGTGTCGTGTGCAGGACCGTTCCCAGAGGGGAGGTTCGGGGGTTCGAACCCTCCCGATATCTTTTCCAGGCAGCACGTAAACAATACTTACTGTTGCTTTCAGCAAACTACCCCCTTTCCAAAATCCATACACCCCCCCCCCCCCAAAAATATTTCTGGCTAAGCCCTGGTCGGGTGTGCTTTGTTGTGGGCGTATTTGAGAGATTTGAGAAATGGTAACGCTTGTTTTTGCGCACCGATCTTGGAGCCGAGGACAATAATACTACTCTACAAGCGATGTAACCACAGCTCCCCTTTTTTGAAACAAAGAAAGCTATCGCACATCCCCGGCCTCCCCTGCGAAAGCCACGGTAGCTATGGAATGGAATGCGCTGCTAGAATTCTGGCGTTATAACGCTTTTCCCACAGGCCGATCTTGTTTCCCCACAGGGCCCAGTATGCTAATACTGGAATCGATGTAGCCAGAGCTCCCTTATTTAACTCAAAAAGCTATCCAGATCCCCCAAACTCCCCGATGAAAGCCGAACAAGCCACAAATGGATGAGCGCTTGCGAACAAAAATAGCTTGCAATTCGTCTCAAGGCAACCGATTACCGCAAATAAAAAGAAATTGATATTTGTTTCAGCTGAAAGGAATGACCCCAAACCACGAGAAGGAAGGAAACCGGACGCTGCCGCCCGCTTCCGATGCTCTCTCGCGCTCCGTCGACGCCGATATCTGGGAGCGTAGACATCGGCGTCGTCGGGGGTCAGCTGGCGTCGCCATGCATTTTTGGCGACGCGCGCTGACGCGCGTCGACGCGGGACGACGTCGCGCGTGAAAACGAAAGTACGCTGCATGTGGTTGGACCTTAAGGGGTGCATTGCTGAGCACGAAAACGCGGGTTCGATTCCCGGCCGCGCGGGCTTTTCTGATGGCGGCGAAAAGCAAAAACGCCCGTGTACGAGATTTTGGCGCACGTTAAAATACCCCCGGTGGTAAAATTATTTCCGGGGCCTCCACTTCGGCGCGCCCCATCGCCTGCGTTGCGTCCGGGCGTTAAATTCTACCATCAATCAACTCCAGTTATGTATTCACGTTGGTCCTCAAATAAGCCTAATATTGTTAGGAATGACGAGACGTCAAATGGGTAAACTAGAACGAAGCAACCGTTTTATTAGTCAAAATTGTGCTTACAGAACTGAATTGACGTTTGCTTTGTCGTTTGTTGGAAGGTAAATGAAAAGGAAGGACGCTGAAGATACACGAACACGGGACCCGACGTTGAGAGAAAGCTGTGCGGCACTGCGAACGCGTTGCCGGTATAGTCCTCTCACGTGCCTCCACGTGCCCTGTGCTGGATGCCACTCGGCACTCTTGCGCGTACTACCCCGGCGCAGATTCTGCTGGAAGGCTAACGGAAGACACGGCGCTGCTCCATTTGTCGCTGGCACTATCCGGTCTCACTAATGTAAAACACGATGGCGGAGCGTGTGGCAATATTGTTATTTGGCTGACCAACGTCTCCCCCACTAATTTTCTTGAAATATTGCCACACCGCTCAATCGAGGGAGCGACAGACAAGCAGATAAAAATTGTGGCGTTTGAGTAGCCCAAGAAATGTCTTTAAAAGACTGTGCTTATATCACTCCATAAGGATACCTTTGAAGCTGCATATTTTGATACAAGAATGCTTATAGTGACCCCACCCCCCGAAAATGTCTTCCTAGCAATTCCATTGTGCATAGTAATGAAGCCAACCTCAAAAGGACCAGGTGCATTAGAGAATTCTTCGATTCAGTTCCGAATTATCAGCATTTCTGTTCCATTTCTTACACTCTGGCAAACAGTGAACAAACATGACGTTTTATTTAATTTTGGCCAATATCGGACAGGCGTGTTGCGGTTGCGAAGTCTTTGCACGGCCATAACTGTGGTATCATGATAGACATGGTATTAGCAGATTTAATCAGGTAAATTGCAGCACTATGGCCTTCTTTGTTAGCGAATAATTCTGCTGTCTTCTCCCTGGATTCATGTGTGTGTTCCGCCGGATGCAGATATTATGCTTGAGGGGGTAATGCCAGGGTCCTTCCGGAAGCTAGTGTACGCACCTACAAGCACTGTCATTTGTCTTGGTACCCAGGCAGGCCGATGTGTCTCACGTGGCGGTACCAGACCTATGCGGTCACTTACGAGGACTGGATCCGTCCGAAGGGCCGCATCAGACTTTATCTGCACTGTGGCGGTTCGTTCTTGAGTCCTCCATGTTGAGACACTATTGAGGTCTTCCTCTCCCCTCCCTTCCCTTCCCCATGCGGCCTTGAGCCATCCCTTTAAATAAATGTTCGTTTGCTTCTTCGTCTTGCTAAGCTTAACTAAATTTTGAAACGACAATAATGCATACTATAACACAAACCTCATGCGCTAATAACCCGAAGCATCGCAATCGTATATACACGTCAACGTTTTTCGGTACACATTTCAAGTCCTACCGCCATGATTTCATTCGTGGTTTCGTCAAAAAAATAAAATTTTTTAAAGCAAACTTTTTATACGAAAGGATATTGTTCACAAGGAAACTCAAATAGCGCTGCAAAAAATTGCCCGCGTATTTGCCCACTTCGGCTAGGGACGGCAGTCCGTCTGCCACCCCTGCCGCGTAATTCATTCACTTTTACCGCGCTTCACTGCTCCACGCTAAAGCCCTTCTTCACGAGCGTTCCACGCGCCCCTTCGCGCGCAACGTGTGCAGCAATGCACGACTGACTACAATTTGAGTACAACATGAGTACAATACGGAACGCACCGGCAGAGACTTCTGCGACAATCGTGGCCCACCGGGCACTTGCCGTCGGAAACACACGAACGCGCGTGTCCAGGTCTTGCGCGAGGGAGCAGGAGCACTACCGTAGCGGGCACGCATCGAGCAACCCCGCGCAGAGGAACGGTCGGCGCTGCAGTAGGGGTGCGGGCGGCATTACGTTTTTCTCCACGGGGAATTTAAGTAAAGCATTACTACTTTCGTCCAGCGGTTTGCGGAGGATGCGGAAGTTTAAACCCTTTTTACCTGATACACACCCCCGGCGAAACACCCCTCGAAAGCGCATCGCGTGATTCTCGGGCCCGCTTTCGGCGTGCGCACAAGGCCCGTTTTTAGTCGTTCTGCTCAGCACTAGCGACGGCCGCCGCATCAGTTGATCGGCAGCCTACCCCCAACAGCCTCCCATGCATGCGCGGCTGGGTCGTCTCGGGCTACGTGGCTCGTATTGCGCCCGGCGAAGGCCGCGTTCGCCGGGCTCCTTCTGTGGACATTGCACGGGACCGAACGACTCTGAGCCGTGGTCGGCAATACAGTTATATCAAAGGTAATCCAAGCGAAACCAAGATTCAACCCCGACTAAGCCAAGCTTTTCCCTTTAAAGAAAGCTATCGCACATCCCCGGCCTCCCCTGCGAAAGCCACGGTAGCTATGGAATGGAATGCGCTGCTAGAATTCTGGCGTTGATAACGCTTGCTTCCTCAGAGACCGATCTTGTGTAGACAAGCCACATTATGCTAATACTGGAATCGATGTAGCCAGAGCTTCCTATTTTAACTCACACAAAGCTATCGCAGATCCCCAATCTCCCCGATGAAAGCCGAACAAGCCACAAATGGATGAGCGCTTGCGAACAGAAATAGCTTGCAAATCGTCTCAAGGCAACCGATTACCGCAAGTTAAAAAGAAATTGATTGTTTTCTGCTGAAAGGAATGACCCCAAACCACAAGAAGGACAGGAAACCCGGACGCTGCCGCCCGCTTTAAGGTTCTCCCTCGCGCTCCGTCGACGCCGATATCTGGCGTGCGTAGACATCGGCGTCGATCTGGCGTCAGCTCGCGTCGCCATGCATTTTTGGCGACGCGCGCTGACGCGCGTCGACGCGGGACGACGTCGCCGCGTGAAAACGCCAAAAGTACGCTGCATGTGGTTGGACCTTATGGCGTTGCATTGCTGAGCACAAAAACGCGGGTTCGATTCCCGGCCGCAGCGGTTGCTTTTCTGATGGCGGCGAAAAGCAAAAACGCCCGTGTGTACGAGATTTCGGCGCACGTTAAAATACCCCAGGTGGTAAAAATTAATCCGGAGTACTCCACTTCGGCGCGCCTCATCGCCTGAATTGCGTCCGCGCGTTAAATTCTACCATCAATCAACTCCAGTTATGTATTCACGTTGGTCCTCAAATAAGCCTAATATTGTTAGGAATGACGAGACGTCAAATGGGTAAACTAGAACGAAGCAACCGTTTTATTAGTCGAAATTGTGCTTACAGAACTGAATTGACGTTTGGTTTGTCATTTCTGGGAAGGGAAAACGAAAGAAGGGACGCTGAAGGGACACGAACACGGGACCCGACGTCGAGAGAGAGCTGTGCGGCACTGCGAACGCGTTGCCGGTAGAGTTCTCTTACGTGCCTCCACGTGCCCTGTGCTGGATGCCACTCGGCACTTGCGCGTACTACCCCGGCGCAGATTCTGCTGGAAGGCGAACGGATGACACCGCACTGCTCCATTTGTCGCTGGCACTATCCGGTCTCACTAATGTAAAACACGACGGCGGAGCGTGTGGCAATATTGTTATTTGGCTGACCAACGTCCCCCCCACTAATTTTCTTGAACTATTGCCACACGGCTGAATCGAGGGAGCGACAGACAAGCAGAGAAAAATTGTGGCGTTTGAGTAGCCCAAGAAATGTCTTTAAAAGACTGTGCTTATATCACTCCATAACGATACCTTTGAAGCTGCATATTTTGATACAAGACTGCTTATAGTGACCCCACCCCCGAAAATGTCTTCCTAGCAATTACATTGTGCATAGTAATGAAGCCAACCTCAAAAGGACCAGGTGTATTAGAGAATTCTTGCGATTCAGTGCCGAATTATCAGTATTTCTGTTCAATTTCTTACACTCTGGCAAACAGTGAACAAACACGACCTTTTATTTAATTTTGCCCAATATCGGACAGGCGTGTCGCGGTTTCGAAGTCTTTGCACGGCCATAACTGTGGTATCATGATAGACATGGTATTAGCAGATTTAGTGAGCTAAATTGCAGCGCTATGGCCTTCTTTGTTAGCGAATAATTCTGCTGTCTTCCCCCTGGATTCATGTGTGTGTTCCGCCGGATGCAGATATTATGCTTGAGGGGGTAATGCCACGGTCCTTCCGGAAGCTAGTGTACGCACCTACAAGCAGTGTCATTCGTCTTGGTACCCAGGCAGGCCGATGTGTCTCACGGGGCGCTACCAGACCTAAGCAGTCGCTTACGAGGACTAGATCCGTCCGAAGGGCCGCATCAGACTTTATCTGCACTGTGGCGGTTCGTTCTTGAGTCCTCCATGTTGAGACACTATTGAGGTCTTCACCTCCCCTCCCTTCCCTTCCCCATGCGGCCTTGAGCCATCCCTTTAAATAAATGTTCGTTTGGTTCTTCGTCTTGCTAAGCTTAACTAAATTTTGAAACGACAATAATGCATACTATAAACACACACCTCATGCGCTAATAACCAGAAGCATCGCCATTGTATATACACGTCAACGTTTTTCGGTACACATTTCAAGTCCAACCGCCATGATTTCGTTCGTGGTTTCGTCAAAAAAATAAAAATTTATTAAAGCAAACTTTTTATACGAAAGGATATTGTGCACAAGGAAACTCAAATAGCGCTGCAAAAAATTGCCCGCGTATTTGCCCACTTCGGCTAGGGACGGCAGTCCGTCTGCCACCCCTGCCGCGTAAATTCATTCAATTTTCTCGCGCTCCACTGCTCCACGCCTAAGCTTCTTAGAATGCTGTGGGTGATCTCTGCAATTGATGGCTTTCACAGTGAATGCCCGCAGCTGCGGCGCCACATGACTCTGAGCTTGCTGAGCGGCAGAGGAACGAGGTTTACGCCTCAGTAATGCAGCTGTGAACTTCACATAAAGTTACTCAGTAGTGGTGTCTTTCTTCCGTTTTATTAGTGCGGTATCTTTCTCAGTAGTGCTATATTTCTCAGCCCTTCTTTCTTCGGCACATCGTCGGGCATTGAGTAGATATATCCTTCTGATGAGGAACCTTTTTCCCGCAATTGCAGGTGCAGCAATCTCCCCCAAAGTGGAAGAAGGTAGCCGCGATCTTCGTGCCAATCTGCGTACTGGCCGCGTGCCTGCACTACGCCCGTGATGACTTGAGGCTCAGCTCACACGGAAGTCGGGTGGACCGAAGCAAAGACTGGGCCCCGCACTACATGCGCAAAATGGGAAGTGCAGGAAGACCTGACGGACCTAGAGTGCTCTTGTGGTACCTACCGTATGGCCAATTTGTCTTGGGTTTTTCAAAAAATGTTACAACTCGGCGACTGACTTGCCCTCAGCAGTGCTTTGTTAGCTACAATCGCAGCACGCTGATGTCAAGCGACGCGGTCGTCTTTCACGCTAGGAGCATAAGCTTAAACGATATGCCCAAGTGGAGAGCCTCGCGACAGAAGTGGATTTTCTGGAACGGCGAGGCTCCGCCACACACCTATAACCTCAAGAAGCTAAAAGGAATTTTCAACTGGACGATGACTTACCGGTGAGTAGGTGCTCTTTTTGAAATAACGCTCCATCAGTGATGTCAAAGCTCACGCCTAAGCGTACACGTTTACCCTCAAAAAGGGCACCGGTTTCCTCATCAATATTATAACAATTCATACAGCCTCTGTGGATTCAGGATGGGTGGATAGAGCCGTGGAAGCAGCAGAGAAGAGAAATAACAGAATACACATTTACACCCGTGTTTTACATGCAGCAAATACAAGGATCTAATAGATGCAGACATAGGAGAGGGTCACGTTGATAAACATAGCCAGGTATGGCGCTGATGGCTCAGTGGCCAAGGCGCTGTGCTGCTGAGCCCAAGGACGCGGGTTGGGTCCTGGCCACAGTGGCCGCTTTTCTAACTGAGCCGAAAAGCGAAAACGCCCGTATGTTGATATTCTGGCGCATGTGAGAGAACCCCAGGGGTTCAAAATTATTGCACAAAACGACGGCACGACAAACAGATAAGGCGTAGCGTGGGCTCGATAAGGCACAATCAATCATCCCATACGCAGTCAAAGGGGCCTTTTATTTATTCTTTGCAGCAGTGAGCATTTTCTAAACCGGACAGCAACACTAATGGCGGTTTCTCGTGCAGTAAGACCTTAAAGGCTTTCAGCTTGAGAAGTTTTATATTCTGTGGGGGTCATTGCTTTCATAAAACCCATGTATGCCTAAATAACGGTAAAAACTTATCGTGTTTAAACTTAATATTTAGTATCAATAAGTGTGACACATAAGCGTCGCCGAGGGTACAGAAGGGTTTCCTCGCAATGGCCACATCGAAATGCTATAGCATTGGAAATGGCCTTCTATCAATCACGTTTTTCAACGACGGTCTATCAGGTTTCCCTTTCGGATTCCACACGCAGTGGCTGAAAAGAACATTGTGAGCCCATTATTGGCCGAAATTCCTCCTGGGTCCTTGTTCGTGTGTTATACTGTTGCGTGGCGGTAGGAACACACGTGAGAGAAACCACGGCAGAGGTTGGATGGTCTAGTTACGTTATCTAGTTACTGAGATCTTTCTCCCGGAGCCGTGCGCACAACTAAAATACATAGAAAGCACGCGGGAATGATCTATTCAAAACCTGAATTTATAACCTGCAAAAACTTTCATATTTTCACTTTTCTGCTGGGAAGCATCACCTGGGATACGCGGGGACGGTTGCTGTATACCTCCGAACAAAACCCCAACAAGAAATACAAGGTGGGTACGGACGCAGGGCAAAGCAGTGGCCATCGCGTGGGAAATAAGATACGTTACAAGAAACGTCCGGCGCGTTCGTCTAGCGAACACGTGGCCAATTCATAATCAGTTCTTGTCGCGGGCAGCGATGAGCAGGGGGACTGACAGCCAAGAAGGCGCAAGTCGTAGACATTTCCCACGAAGCCTCTCGCTATTTCCGAGTTAAAGCGTGTGCTGTGGAACACCTTGGTCTTCGAAGACACGTAGATCCGCGGGATATCTATTTGGTGGTTCATTTATCTTACGGAAGCAAAATAAAAGGATAGTAGTTGTAGTAAAATTAGACCATTGGTCCATGCAGGGAAAGGGAGTGGGAACAGGAGAGTTCATGCCCTGGGGGCGACGGGGAAGTTCTTGGATTTCATTGAACCTCTTGTGGTCCGCGTTGATTCGGGTTCAGATTTTTTTCTGCTTCACCCTCGCCCTGAGTCAATCACGACAGGTGGGCCGGGTAAAATATTCATTCGCGAGTATACAGGACGGCTGAGGTCCCCGCTGAGACTAGTCCTAGGAGACCACTTTTAAGCGAACTAAGCGCTATTTGGTGGGGTTTTTGTGAGTCACGGTGCAGTTTTGTAGCCGTGAATATTCCGTGTTTGATGATACCAGATGACTGATGTCTTCTGGGTATACTTGAATAAGTATAGGCAGGACGCTGCATCTCACCCTTCAACCCGTCGTCCCCTCTAATTGTGGGACTAGCGGCAAATCCTTCCCTAGCAGCTCTGGTCGGACATAAATGAGTTGCAACTGCCATGGAAACGCCGCCGCCATGTTGCGCCTGAAGGCGTTGTAATTGTCATGGCAACGTTTTTACCTCGATCACAGCCGAGATACAGCGGCGGCGTGCGCGCTCCGCCGCTCTAGCCCGCCCGTGCCTCGAAACTCTTTGCCCCGCACGCTCTGCCGCCCGGCACGCCCACCGATACCTGCGTGCAGCGTTGCCGGCGCACGCCGGCGGGGCAATGAACACGACAATTAAAGTTGCACTTCAACATTTTATTAAGGGCTGGTGCTGCTGGCATCACCTGTCGTCGTCGTAATCGTCGTATCACGCAGTCACGGCACTATAACACCGTGAAACTCGTTTACGCATCGTGCTAGAACGTAAAGTATACCAAAAACACCGGGGCACTCGTTTACGCGTCGCGCTAGAGCTTCATGCATTAAAGACAAGAGGCTTTTACACCAAAGCTGTATACGTCTACCCCAACAGTTCCATCTCCGGTGGCAAAAACGCCAAGGCGCCAAGAATATACTTATACACTGCATGCTTCGCCCCTCCCCAGGCTTCTCGTAAGTGTAGATGGCATGGGATTTTTGTTTAACGTAATGAAAACACTACTGTGCGCGAACTCGACGTGTGGCGAGAAACTCTAGTGGAATACGAAGTAGTCGGAAACTTGACATCAAGCACAGTACACATGGTTGTACAGCTCTTTACCCCTGTTGTTCAGCTTTACCTCACAAGATACGAACGAGTACCTCAACTTTTGCTAACACGAAGAGAAAAGTCCTCTTACTGCCATTCGTTCCAAAAGTGTGGGGCAACCTTTTTCTGCAATCCTCAGAACGCCGACACGAGATGTCCTACCTGCGTCTCGCACGCGAGCCTTCCAGCGCGGTTTTCCGGTAATACTCCGGCAGCAGCACCGATTATTGCGCATGCGCGCCTCTAATGAGCAGAGGAAAAACAGATAGAGAAAAACAGCGAAAGAAGAAGCGTTTTGCCCTGCGAGCGCCGCTCCACGAGTAGCAGGTAAATCGGATGGCAACTAATACAAAGTAACATCGGCAGTGCTATGGGCTTCACCGAGGAGCCTGAGGACTGTGGAATTTACGATTAATTGCGGGGAGTACGCCGCGACGGTGCGAAATTTCTTAACGATCTCACTAGCGCGTTGGAGCGGTACTATAGAGCTGAAATTACCCCCGTTCGTCAACCGGTGTCGTCGCTCCTTCTTATAATGTCGACGCCGCCTCGTGGTAAGTATTGTCGACTGTGGCGAACTCTTTACTCAGCGCCTGTTTGGGTTTGGAAATATGCAGCCTCGTGTGCGACCCCGTGAGCCTCCAAATCGCGAGGGCGAGCGCTCATAGGGCCCGGTACCGAGCCAATGCGGTCTTCGGTTTCATAGCAATATGCATTATATTGTCGAGCGTTTCGCCGTCCCGGTATTTCCCCCATTTGGCCGGAGCTGCGCCGTGCCTTGGCAATGCACCACGTGACTCGCCGGACCGAGTTCACTGCCAGCGCTATCCGACTTGGTGCATGCACTCAATCTACAAGCTTGGTTCCCCGCCTGACTACGTGAGTCGTCACGCGCATACAAGACTGGCTTTGGATGAGAGCGATTCCGGACAGTCTTCTCTTAGCGTTGCGCGGGAGCTGGCATTCCCAAGCGGTGCCTGACCGTTCGGCTCGGAAAACGCCGAAACCGGGACTAAACCCTTAGACAAAGGCAGGCTTTGGACCAATAGTATGATGTTCATGTTTCCACGCAAGCAGCAGTAATTGCCAAGCCCAGCATGACACATCATCAGTGGCCAATGTGTTCTAGCTTGGCAATAGCTCCGCGCCATTATTGGCTGGTGTTTGGGAAAGGGGACAAGCCAACAAATGGCCAAGCTCCGGAAGGCCAATATTGCACAACGCTTGGCCCAGTATGTTGCCATGATAATGCCTACGTGTGGACCCCACACTATATTCATGCACATTTCTGGCTTTGTGGCCAGTCCTTATGGCTAATGCCTATTCTATGATTTGCCTCGGGGCACGATTTCTGCTTTATACATGGCATTACACACGAAATTATTTAATGCGCACTCGTTGAATAATTTCCTGTACAATGAAATGTATCAAACAAATCTGGCCGCAAGGCACAATAAACAAGCTGAATCAACTTTGCGAAGGAATTACATGACTTGCCAAAACCAATTGGGCAACACAACACACCAGGTCCCCTTGCGATGCTTTTTTTATTATGCGCACCAAATTTACGAAGAGAAACCTGGCTTAACAGTGGCAAGAATACGAAATAAGTTTGTTCAAAACACAAACACGAAAGCAAGCACAGACACAACAGTCCAGAAAAAAATTTAAAAACCGCCGCTCATGAAGCACGAACCCATCTATGCTTTGTTTAACTGCTTGCGATGCCTAGAAAACAGACGCATTAGCTAAATGAACGCAAGACCCTCCTCCCCAGTAATTCCCCGACCTGCCAAGATCACAATATGTCGTTGAATAGGACTATTGTAGAATAGTCCAGCTTGGAAGGCTTCTTCTCTCTGCTGTATCCGCCACTTGTCCACAGGAGACACCTTCACGTTGTACCACCTGTAAGGAGTAACAAAATCGTTCACTACAATACTAAATGCAGTGTACTTTCTAAATACAGCACCTAGCACCATCTTTAACTTATGCACATGTGAAAATATTATGCCGACACTTTTAGCTTGTTAACAATCGCTATGAAACATGAAACGTATTGCACTATTTATTTTTCACTGCTCGCGTTTTTACGCTAGCAGTTAGTTGGCTCGTTCTTGAGAAAACAGTCAGGAATTTCACCGGAAATGGGCTTTATGCTTAATGCAGTCGCACAAGGTAATTATGAAAAAAGTCGAATAGAAAAAGCAACATGCCAGCGGTTCCGGAAAATTTTGTTGTGGATACTGTAGTCACATCATTAAATAATCGCGACAGAAATATCGTGCCGTCAACGTTTTATTGGCGAACTTTTGCTTTCTGACAACAAAGGATCAGAGAATACAACGCAACACACTACACAGTGGGTTGGGAACGCACGAACGCTCACGTTTTTTTTTTTGCAAGGCATCTATGCCAACTTGGAAGTAGATGAGACCTCAACCTTGTTACCTTTAAATGCGTTAAATTTTATGGGGTAACCAAATAAACCTACACCTCCTAGCGACGCTAAAAACCTGACTATTTTAACTAATTTTGTATCAAACTGGTTACGGTGTTGCAGTCTCCGTTACTCACTTCTGTCTTCTCATGAAGACGCGCCAGATGCGAACGGAACTGAAGGGGAAGCCCAGGGGCAGTGTAATTACTTTGTCGCTCGACAATACCTTTTCGTTGCTCAAGAAAATAATGAAACGAAAGCTTCATTTATAGGTAGTTTAATGAAGCCAGCTTACTACATTCGTAACTCTTATACTGCACACGAGTCTTCCTACAACACCTGCTGAACGTCGTGAAGGTGCAGTGGGAACACGGCCGCTTGTTCGGAAAACACAAAGACGCAAACAGGATAGCTATAACGGGCGCCACACAAATGAAAGTTCATGTATGTGACCGCGTAATTCTTCTCATACCAACAATCAGCAACTCACGCGCTCCAATTGTTATAAACGACAGCTGAAGTTTTGGCGGGAACGAGCGCGAGCTCTCCCGCACCGCGCAAGGAAACATGAACTGGGGACTGAAGTTTGCAGCGGAAGGCCGCAGCAGGCCAACGATGTTATTCCACCAGTCAGGCATATCTCAAACACAGCCACCGACACTTAAACTCACCTGGCAGAAACGAACAGTAGCACTAGGGAGGTTTAAATGCCGCAACAGAGACGCAGACGTCGGAGTGACGCGTCCGTCCAACAGCCCAGCCGCGGAGAAAAAGAACGCGAACAGGCACAACGCTCAAGTAGTCCGACGGACACCGTTGCGTTAGGAAACACAAATGACCCATTCCTAGAGAACATGTAACACTATCTTGCACGCTATTTTGAATACGCTGCAGTTTAGTTTGAGTACGCTTTGTTTCGTGGCACGGTGCTGTGGCTCATTAGAAAACTACTTTTTGCTGCATTCTTGCCTATTCACCGTTCTAACCGTCGTGTTTGCACACGCCAAGCACACGGCAAGCGCGTGTCCGAAATTCGCTTTTATCGGCCTGATAACGCTCGGCCTCCGATGGGCTTTCCGTGTGACGTTACTTCCGGTCGCCGTTCGCTTGGCGCTCAATCAATCTGTCAGCCGAATTACCAATGAGTGGCCGAAAGCTCGGAAGCCAATGGTGATCCATGAGGTTTCCAAACATTGCCAACCGGCCTCTGCTGCTTGGGCAAAGACGACGCCGTTGACTGGCAGGTAAAACAAGTTTATTGAAGCGAACTTGTGCTCCTCTAACGACTCAACGAATACACAGGCGGCAAACCAGCAGTCAACCAAATGACGTGCGCAGACTGGTGTCGGCGAATCGAATATCGCGGCGTCTGCTCTGCGGGTATTTATCTTTCGGCGCGGGTTTGTGACACCGTGGCATTACATCGAGAGCACTGTAGACCAAAGAAGATTATTCTAGACTGGTGAGGTTACTTCGAAACACTCTCCGTATCAAAAGATAACAAGTGCGGCAAGCAAAATATTCAGTAAACACGCGCTTCACTTGGCATACCGATAACGCTGGCCGGCACCGCCGGGCGGCAAAAACAAAACATGAACAAACCACGCGCATGTTTAGCTTCAATATGAATTAGTGGTAAATCAAATGTTAGACAAGTGAAACTGAAGCCAAACCAGGGTAAGCCAAACTTTCGTTTCGCACGTCCAGGGTTAGTCCAGCAACGCCAAAGTAATTTTTATTCCGTTGTCGGATATGCGCTTAGTACAGGGGAAAATTGTCCGATTTGCCTTAGGATTAGTGGAGCCCGGTCCTATTTTTATCGCCCCACTAAAAGAAGAAGGCCAACAGCCCAGTTTTCCTTCGCACTTTTTTCAGCGAAACCGCAATTCTCGCCAGGGCTCCTCCTGTTCACGGCCCTGTCGCACGTTCCTATAAAGCATCGCAAGAGTCTGTAAATGCAAATTCGCAAGTATTTCGAATATACTTCCGATATATGTACATCTGTTCGTTCAATAACGACGACTGGGGTATTGGAGGACGAATAGGATATCTACACAGGTGACTGCCTCAATCTTCACTCCAGGGCAATCCCTGTTTGACGTGCTATATCGATCACAAAGAACCTCTTGTTGCTTGACATTATGCTTTTTGTGTGAGAAGGGTTAAGACACCCTGCAACGCTTAGAATCGACTACTACTGAATGTCTTTGGGGTAAAGTCTATTGTCCCCCAGATTCTCCTCCTCAAGAAGTATGAAAATCCATTTACTATCACCAGAAATTACGCGCGAGAGAAATCGTGCAAAGTTGTTCCCTCTCAACTCGAGCGCGGACAACACGATGAAAGCTTAGCTCTCTCTCCCAGGAGGCGCGGGCTGCTCGCGGAGATCTCTTCGGCGGGCCTTGGATATATGATATGTCGGGGAGTTTTCTCTTTGCTCCGCAACGTGGAGGGCTGTATTTCTTGTCTGGTGCCACAAAATATAGGCACGTCTGCCCTGCTAGCAAGCAAGGCGCTCAGGCTGCTAGGGCGTTTTGAAGCAATAAATGTATTTTGTCCTCGTGTGTATCGTTGAAAGGGAAGTATTGAGTTCTTCACTCAAAACTCCGCGCGCACATAAACGCAAAAATAAATGCCAAACACAAATGTAATGATCAGCACTCGAAGATGTTGTACACAGCGCCGACGACGGCGGATCGTCACAGAAAAATCCGAGAAATAAGCCAGCGAAGATGACACAGCGACCAGCCAATAATACAGCCATGGCCGCAAAGTCTCGTTTAGGCTATGCCAGGGGAGCATAATGAGGAGAATGAAGAGAGAGCGCGCTAGGTTTTTCCACGTTTTTCTCAGCGATTTGCGCGCTTACCGCTTCACGCGCACGTGTATATATTTGGCTCACGTATTCCTTGCAGCGTATCGAAACGCCGCGCAGGTTTACTTGCAGTGCCATAACTTTGCACTGTACTGCAGGGTCCCTTTATTAATTTATGTTTCACTACAAATAGGATACTGCGAATTATTATGGTGCGCAAATGTTCGCCTCAACTTCATTACTTTTTTCTCTTTCTTTGAAGGTCAGACTCGGACATCTTAGGCCCCAAACGGGGCTACTGAAGAACGCAAGACAAAGCAGAGCTTTGAATATAAGGAAGATGTTGAAGATATGGCGACACAAGACACGGATGGCCGTTTGGGCTGTCAGCCATTGCGGAACACCGAGCCGTAGGGAGCTCTTAGTGAACAGCTTCAGAAGTACATCGGCGTCGACGGTACGGCGAGCCTGCGGGCAACCTCAAAGTGCCCCAGAGAAGAACAGAACCCACGTGTTACGAAATGTTCGCGAAGAAATACTTCTTCTACCTTTCTTTTGAGAACTCGATCTGCAGAGAATACGTCACCGAGAAATTCTTCAATGTTCTGGAACACGACATCGTTCCGGTGGTCCTTCGGGGGAGCCAACTACACTGCGATTGCTCCTCCGGATTCTTTCATTGACGCGCTAAGCTTTAGGTCACCTAAACACCTTGCCGAATACTTGAAAAGAGTAGCCGGTGACTTTCAGCTGTATGCCAAATATCTCCGCTGGAAGAATAGGCAACCGGTCGGGCGGTTGCCAGCCCCGTTCTGCGACCTCTGTAACAAGCTCCGCGGCCATCTTTCCGGCAAACAACGGTGGTGGCAGACTTGTTTCACTGGTGGAATACAATGGCTCATTTTGGTCTTGGAATTTTACTAAGCGAATAAAGTTCATGTGGTCTCATCGTAAAAGAAACTTACAGTTGCATCTTTATTCTCTTTTCTTGAGTCTAAAACATTCCCCATATGTATGCTTCGCATGAACGTGTGTCAGAACACTCATGTGTAAAGACGAAAAATTCCGCTGACAGCATCCAATGCGTATCCGCAACGCGGTTGAAGATGATGGTCTAAACGTATACTGTTCTCGGCGCCGAACTAATTAGGAAAGCTGCGTAGAGTGGTAGATTTGAGGTTGGCAGATGTAGCTACACCCCAGCTAGCACAAAAAGGTTACAAAACGTATATGCTGCGTGTACGAGGCGACAAAGTGGCTACAAAACGACTCGGAAAAGACGCCCGCCATTTTGACGATGTCTTCTATCTCTGCTAATGTCCGGCTGGCTCAACCTTGTCTACACGATGTAAATCCGGTTTTGTGAACGTCGACAAATATCCGGTTTACAATGGAGATATAAAGGATCTGTAAAATTCTTTTTGGGTGTATTGCTCAATCGGCGCGAAAGACGTCTTGTAACCGTCTGCAAAATTCAAGTTTAAATCTGGTCGCTGGGATATCAATAATATCTCTTTGTTGTCTTAGTACAGTTGTATTTAGGCAGCCTGATAGACGACCATCCCGTGCCTTTGGTTCTCGCTCTACACGCCATTGTCGAATAAAATAACGGAAACACTTAGTGTGCCGACAAAATACAAAGCACCGCACGCCATGCATGCGTTACACGATCTTCCGAATAATAAAAACACAATCACTCAGAACATTTTATTCATTTCAGTGCAACACACTTTGCAGACACTGCAAGGTGTGATTTACTGTTTCTTTGTGATTCAGAATGCTTAGTGTGGAATTACTGTAAACTTCTCTGGCAGATTCCGGCCTGTCTCGCATCGATCTGACACTGGCTTGGCAGGGGCGGGCAAATTCATAGGCGTTTCTCTGAAAACGAGGAACGTAAAACAGAAGACTCAGCACATTGGAGCGCAAAGTAACCTGCAAAGTAACACTTCCGAAACGGTTCCGAAACGCACTGGGAGCGCACCAAGAAAAAAATAATGATGCCTGCATATCTAGCCGCTAAATGATGCGTACGAAATGACACAGAATTTTTCAAACCGAAGTCAAGTACAAATACAGAAAAACAACCCCACTGGCTGCGATGAACACAGGATTTTTCACAAGCCGGCGGTGAAGCGCACGTGGAGTGCGTGCTCCCCCCGTCTCCGTGGAGAGATGTCGATGCATGAAAATCCTTGCCCCCCCGCGTCTGTGATGCCTGGATGCTGGCAAATTGTCGCTGCGCATTCTGGAGGCACGACGCCGGCTGTCGAGACCGACCGAATGAATGCTATCGATACCGAATAAATGATAAAATACAAGAAAACAAAAAGATGTGGTAATATATACTTTTGAAGAAGTTTCGTTAGGTGTCAGTTACGTTGTACATATCTTGGAATTTTCAATAACGCATAGGAGTGAAGAGCAAACATCCCGACGGCAGGACCTCGTTTCTAGAGACTCCAACGGTAGAAGAGCCAGCGAGGCTTTTATATAAGACTAATAAGGCTTTCCCCACACCACGAAAGTGGCACCTCAAGGAGCTGACCGTCCGAGGCTTAAAATCACCGCAGGTAAAAAGATGAGTGATCGACAGTCTCGTCTGCACTGCAGTAGGTGCACAAAGCAGTTGGGGCTGGACGATACCTGTGTAGATACTTATTCAAATGGGGTACACTACAACGAAGGCCTATAATAATCACCTCTAGGTCTTCGTGAAGGGCTCCAAGCATGTTTCCACAAGAATTTTAGTAGATGGAAGAAATCACTCAACGACAATAAAACTGATGCTTGCTGCGCTTGAAGATCCATCAATCTGCGGTACCTTGGAACGGTATCAAAGGAGTAGGCTGACTGACGTCTTCAACAGGCCCAAAGGCTGCTATCCTGGCTGGTGGGTCTCCTGCTTTTTGCCCGCATGTGTCTACAACCCCAAGAAGGCGAATTTAATCAATGGGGTGGAGCAACCGATCGACACCGTCCGTAGGAGAGGAGTGTCTTTAAGAAAAGAATGGGCAAAGGATCCGCATACAGAATCTGAAATCATGGCATATATCGATATATCCCAATATGTTCTACTTTCATGGTGGCAAAGCCAAACGGTAAGAATTCACTATGGAATTAGGGGAACCTAACATCCACTATGCGAACCGAAAACGACCGCTCATGGGAAAGAGAATATATACCTATTCCGGATATTTCATCAAGTTGTGAAGCATTTGTATTTGTTATAGTACCTTGCTGAATTGTGCAATATCTTCTCTCTCCTTTAGAAGATCCAAGGTTATGCCGTCGTCACCTGCAGCTTCTCTTCTTTTCATTTCCTTGAGAGATTTTCCTACTGCCTCTTTCACTACTAGTGGTACACCGCATGTTAAGCTTGCACTCTCAGTAGTTTCCCCCGGTCTAGCATCACTGGCATACAGAATGGTGTATAATCGTTCAGCTGCCTTTATGACCCCATCCATGTTGTGCGTAATGTTACCCTGCTCGTCACTGAGTGCGTATGTTCTGTTCTTGCCGATGGCTAGCTTGCTCTTAGTTGCTTTAGGGCTTCTACCAATATGCAGCGTTTCATTAATCACTGCCGTGTTGTATGCACGAATATTGTTTGTTTTACTTCTGTTAATCAATTTAGACAGCTCTGTTAACTCAAGGTGATCCACCGTACTTGATACTTTCATTTTGATCCTCTCAGTGTATATTCTCGACCGTTGCGTTTGTGTATTCCAGAAATGTCCCCAGAACCTTTCTCCCGGTGCTTATATGAACTTTTTCGTTAACGTTTCGCATCACAATTGTGAACTGGAATATTTCCGTTCTCGATAGCTGATTCCACGTCGTCGTAGAAAATGTCTACGGCTTCATCATCCAGCTAGTTGTTGGATGCATAGGCATGTCTATATTTTCCTAGTATGGACTCTTTTAGCTTGATCACATGGTTGCGATTCTTTTTAATGCTGAAGAAATCTTCCATATTCCCTGCCGTATATTTATGGAATAAGAATCCCACCCGTGCTCTTTCTTCTCTTGTGTCCTCTCTGTAGCACAACATATGCCGGCTAGTCAGCTCCACGAAAGCCCTCTCCTGCTATTTTAACTTCGCTTAACCCTATGATATCGCACCTAATATCCGAGAGCTCCTCTAGTAGTACAGCTAAGCTTCCCTCGCCAGACACGTTCGTGTGCTTAACTTGCCAGGGTGAAGTTCCGAAGGCGGTCTGGCCTGGACCCAGAGGGCCGAAGTTCGCTTTGGACAAGTCGTAGGAGGTGTCGGCCAACTATTACTCAGGCTGGCCAGATCCTTTCTTGGTGAGGTAGTGGTGTTTGTGTACCAAAGAGCCTTCCCCAGGATGGTTGAATTGATCTGGTTCAGCCCTCTCAGGTAGAGAGACGGGAGAGAGAGTTACGAGAGATGAGATCATCTCACGAGGATTAAGATGAAGATGATAGCAGAAGAGAGAGAGAGACCAAGAGAGAAAGAGAGAGAGAGAGAGAGAAGCGAGAGAGAGAGAGAGGTATTCCGCCTATAACTTTGGCCCGCACACGGCAGAAAGACTGCTCAAGCCTTGTTAGGTTACCGCTTCTTACGCGCCGTACCCAGGGAGTAAGCGGAGGCACTGACTTGCCTAGGAGAGATCTGCAACATTTTGAATTAGAGGGCCGAGTTGCACGATGTCGACACGGCGGGGGTCGGAAGACAAAGCTGCAGGTTGGGGGCAGAATTTCTCACAAATATTCAAAAACTAAAGGTATTTGACAGCATTTGTTTACGCTTCAGCTTGATATAATGCATCCCCCCTCTCCCCGACGTGCGGGCTTAATGCAGGGGCTGGGTGCTTCGACCAGTTACGTGGTCTATACGGTTCCAGCCTCACGGAAATTTTTTCTGTTTTTGCAGTTGAAGGTTGAAGTTTGATTCCCTTTTTTGGCTGCGTGCAAAGAAAGGAAAAGAAAATGCTATCTGGCTAAGTGTAAAGATGGGGACCAATGCCAACTGGAAGCGATGTTTCTTTGTTCCTGCCTAACCTTTTTGAAGTCAAAACTGCCATGCCGGACTCCAGAGAGGAAGTGACAAAGTGAGCGGGATTATGTCGTTGTGCCGGGGGCAGTTGTATGTGGTCACAGGATGCCGACCCCTGGCCTGAAATATAACCCAATTAGACTAAAGAAAGCTATCGCACATCCCCGGCCTCCCCTGCGAAAGCCACGGTAGCTATGGAATGGAATGCGCTGCTAGAATTCTGGCGTTGATAACGCTTGCTTCCTCAGAGACCGATCTTGTGTAGACAAGCCACATTATGCTAATACTGGAATCGATGTAGCCAGAGCTTCCTATTTTAACTCACACAAAGCTATCGCAGATCCCCAATCTCCCCGATGAAAGCCGAACAAGCCACAAATGGATGAGCGCTTGCGAACAGAAATAGCTTGCAAATCGTCTCAAGGCAACCGATTACCGCAAGTTAAAAAGAAATTGATTGTTTTCTGCTGAAAGGAATGACCCCAAACCACAAGAAGGACAGGAAACCCGGACGCTGCCGCCCGCTTTAAGGTTCTCCCTCGCGCTCCGTCGACGCCGATATCTGGCGTGCGTAGACATCGGCGTCGATCTGGCGTCAGCTCGCGTCGCCATGCATTTTTGGCGACGCGCGCTGACGCGCGTCGACGCGGGACGACGTCGCCGCGTGAAAACGCCAAAAGTACGCTGCATGTGGTTGGACCTTATGGCGTTGCATTGCTGAGCACAAAAACGCGGGTTCGATTCCCGGCCGCAGCGGTTGCTTTTCTGATGGCGGCGAAAAGCAAAAACGCCCGTGTGTACGAGATTTCGGCGCACGTTAAAATACCCCAGGTGGTAAAAATTAATCCGGAGTACTCCACTTCGGCGCGCCTCATCGCCTGAATTGCGTCCGCGCGTTAAATTCTACCATCAATCAACTCCAGTTATGTATTCACGTTGGTCCTCAAATAAGCCTAATATTGTTAGGAATGACGAGACGTCAAATGGGTAAACTAGAACGAAGCAACCGTTTTATTAGTCGAAATTGTGCTTACAGAACTGAATTGACGTTTGGTTTGTCATTTCTGGGAAGGGAAAACGAAAGGAAGGGACGCTGAAGGGACACGAACACGGGACCCGACGTCGAGAGAGAGCTGTGCGGCACTGCGAACGCGTTGCCGGTAGAGTTCTCTTACGTGCCTCCACGTGCCCTGTGCTGGATGCCACTCGGCACTTGCACGTACTACCCCGGCGCAGATTCTGCTGGAAGGCTAACGGATGACACGGCGCTGCTCCATTTGTCGCTGGCACTATCCGGTCTCACTAATGTAAAACACGATGGCGGAGCGTGTGGCAATATTGTTATTTGGCTGACCAACGTCTCCCCCACTAATTTTCTTGAACTATTGCCACACGGCTGAATCGGGGGAGCGACAGACAAGCAGAGAAAAATTGTGGCGTTTGAGTAGCCCAAGAAATGTCTTTAAAAGACTGTGCTTATATCACTCCATAACGATACCTTTGAAGCTGCATATTTTGATACAAGACTGCTTATAGTGACCCCACCCCCCGAAAATGTCTTCCTAGCAATTACATTGTGCATAGTAATGAAGCCAACCTCAAAAGGACCAGGTGTATTAGAGAATTCTTGCGATTCAGTGCCGAATTATCAGTATTTCTGTTCAATTTCTTACACTCTGGGTCATGAACACCTATACATGATTGGCTCATTAAAAAGACTGCTCTGCACACACATGTAACACACTCCCACCTGCTCACAGGATCTTCAAGACCCCTGTGCGGCGGGTGTGGAGAGGTCCTATCCGTATCCCACATCCTAGTCACATGCAAGGCTCTCGACACACATTGACAAACACATTTCCCCGAAATCTGCAGACGACTCCTTCCACTGCACCCATCACAGTTTTTAGCCCACGGATTAATGTTTTCTGTCCAACGTGTTAATTTTGTAGCAGATATAAAATTTGTGCAGCTCTTCTCTTATCACGCGTAATCATCCTGGCCCTATGCACCAGCCATCTGAATTGTCATTTGTTTCGTTTCACCTTTACTTTTACTTGCACGTTTTTGTATTTACAGTCACATCACCCATTAAATAACTCGTTCTTTGGCGCTCTTTCCCCTTGTTGGCCCTATGCCATTATCAAAAAGACCATCATGACAAAGACCCTCATCAAAAAGACTGCTCTGCCCTGATACCCATGGTACCATTTTTATCACAAAATTGAAACAAATATTTGGAATAATAAAGAAAACATATGGAATCGCGGCGGCTCTATAGCCACTTTCCAAAAATTTCTCTATAAAGTCACAGAATATTGTTCGTGTGATTGGCAGTCGCCAACTTAGGTCCACCATCGAGAAACATGCCTGGGCATTCTAGTGGGGCCTCCAGTTCACTTAATTGCATCACTTGAGTTCTAGCGTGTAGTTAGCTGATAACTATGGTTTTAGTCCTGGCAATTACTACCTCTCTCCTGCCCAAAGGAGGTTACTGCAGCGCGAAACTTGAAATTTTTTAATATTTTAGCATTTTTTCGGTTAAAATAAAGACCCTTGTTGATAAGATGGAGCTGTTGTGGATGGAATGAAGCTGAGTGGTTTACCGGAAGCCATGTTTTTTCAAGCTACACAAATTTTTATTTTGTCTTGATGGTCCCTTCAAATCTGCAGGCACAGTGAAGAACATTCCTCCACCTGCAGGTTCATAATCGCATTATCGTCGCCCGAGGTCACAGTCTGGTCGAAACTTGGGTGTTACTTACACGCCAAAGCTGTGTGCATGCTGTAATGTGTAGCGCAGTGGAAGGGTGGGGAATAGTTTGGTCCACCTGAGGTTACTCAACGCATGAGGGGAAAAAATCTGGTTCATCCTTCTTTCATAGGACTCGATAAACCACGAAAGTGAAATGTACCTTCAGAAGAGCATTAATGTATATTCTGCATCGATATGAACTTGCACATCGCTATTTGTATTAAGTTGTTATGGCACCGTTAGATGCATCAACATAGGCACTAAATTATTACACGCACCGGAGCTTTGCGTAAATCCGATTGAAACCCCACGCGCTCGCAACCCGTGTGAACAGAACCGAACGGGTTTTCAACGAATCGTTTGGTGAAGTCACAATACGCTACGGCGAAAGGGGCATAATTTGGGTGTCAGCAGCAGTCTTGTGGTTGTGCTTGTCGAGCGAGGTCCTGCTTGCGGGTCGCTTAGGCAAAGGCGCAACCACATTGGTCCTGCTACGGGGCGTGTAGGAGGAAACAACTTTCATTGTCAGGCAGAGCGCGTTAAGCGCCGGATGGGGCGGCTCCCTCTTCACGGGTTCCATATGCTTCCAGGGCCGCCTACCCTCTGTGGATCAGTCGGAGCTGGTCTTCCAGGGCGGGGCTGGATAGCAAGATCTCCCATCGCTCGTCAACGGTGAGGATAGTGGGGGATTACTTATGGGTATAGGTGGGGGGCGGTCTTTGGAGAAATTGCACTCTCCTATGACGTGCTGGAGAGTGCCTAGTACATTGCAGTGAGGGCATCTGTTCTTGTAGATTTCAGGGTACATTTTATTCTGGAGGCAGGGGTGAGGAAAGGAGCCTGCCTGTATTTGCCTGTATATCGCTTGTTCTGCTCTAGTCAAGGAGTGATGGGGCTGTGGGAATGTCTTCCTACCGTCCCTGTAATATTTGACTATATCTGTGTAGCTGGGGATGGGTTGCCATCCCCTTCCCTCCTCCTCGATGGCCCGGGAGTTGAGCGCTCGGGCCTGTTGATGAGCATATTCGTTGCCCTCAACAGAGGAGTGGGCCGGGACCCAAACTAATTCGATCTTTTGTTTAGGAGGCGTAGCTTTTTCGAGGAGTTTTAGAGCCGCAAGGGACACCCAGCCAGATCTGTAGTTCTTGTACGCAGCTTGTGAGTCCGTAATGATCTTGGTGACGTTAGGTTGCAGGAGTGCGAGGGCTATCGCAACTTCTTCTGCTTCCTCTGAAGATTGAGTGTTGATCGATGCGCAGGTGACCAGCTTGTCCAACCCGCTGACCGCGACCGTTGCCCTTGTGGAGTGTTTGGGCAGGGAGGCGTCTGTGTAGAGGACAGTGTCGTCTTCCTCCAGGGTCCTGGAGAGGGCTCTGGCCCGGGCCTCGCGCCGTCCGGCGTGCCTTGTGGGGTTCATGTTGCGCGGTAATGGTTTGCTTCCCATCTTCTCAGTCCACTCTTCGGGTAATTGGCCGTGACAGGTATAGTGGGATTCTTGCCATCCGATCTTGCGGAGGACGCTTCTGCCCGCCTTCGTATGGCTAAGCGGACCCTTTGATGGGACAGGTGGGCTTCTATAAGCTCGGCTACTGTGTTGTGGACTGCCATTTGTAGTAATTTTGTTGTGGACGAGTTTGTGGGAATACCCAGGGCCTGCTTTGTGGCTTTCCTGATTATTGTGTCAAGTTGTATTACATCATTTTTCAGGAGTTTCATATACGGCGCCGCGTAGATAATTCTTGAGGTAACAAAGGCCTGAACGAGGCGCAACGTGTCTGATTCCTTCAGACCCCTCCGCGTTGGCCACTCGCCTGATCATGCTCAAGATCTGGTCTGACGCGAGCTTGATTTTTCTGATCATAGCCGTTGCCTTGCCATCTGCCTGGATCAAGAGGCCTAGGATCCTGAGTTGAGGTACCGTAAGGATGCGGATCCCTTCTAGAGTGATTCCAATGGTTTCTGATTGTTTCCCTTATGTACGTGGTCTAACAATGGTCACCTCCGACTTTTAAAGCGAACAGCAAAGGCCACAGGCCTTCGCATAGCTGTTGACCGTCCCAGCTGCTTTTTGGAGCGTGTCTTCGATCCATCCATCCGATCCTGCTCTCGCAGTCCAGAGGGTGATGTCGTCGGCATACAATGCATGTCCCAGGCCATCAATGGACTCGAGAAGCTTCGGCAACGGCAGGAGAGCAATGTTGAACAGGAGTGGGGAGAGAACTGAACCTTGCGGTGTTCCTCTATCCCCCAGGAAGATCGGTTGGAATGTCTTCTCCCCTATTCTGATCATGGCCGTTCGGTTGCTAAGAAAGTCTCGGATATAGTTGTATGCTCTCACTCCGCAACCTGTGTTGCGTAGGTTGCGGAGGACACTATCATGCGTGACGTTGTCAAAGGCACCTTTGAGATCGAGCGCTAGTATCGCTCGCGGCGCCTGTTTCGTTTCCCGCTTGATTACTAGCTCGTTAAGTTGTATGAGAACATCTTGGGTGCCTAGGTGTTGCCTGAAGCCATAGATTGTCTCCGGCATCTGGTCGGTGGCATCCAGATGTCGCTGCAACCTCTTGAGTACCATACGTTCCATGACCTTCCCCATGCAGGACGTGAGGGATATCGGTCGCATGTTGTCAATGTGAGCTGTCTTCCCAGGCTTGGGTATGAAGCGGACTTCTGCCTCTTTCCATTCCGGTGGGAGTTTGCCAGTCTCCCAGACCTGGTTAATGTACTCCAGCAGCTCTCTGCGGGCCTTGTCCCCGAGGTTGTTGAGTAGCTTGTAGGTAATGGTATAGGGTCCTGGCGGGCTACCCTTATTGCTCTCGGAGATTGCCGCGACCAATTCGGTGGCGGTGAATGGTTTGTCTATTGCTTCGTTGGTAGGTCCTGCATAGTCCTGAGGTGCGATTACTCCCTTCTGAGTTTTCAGGTACTTGGCCTTCAGGTCGTTGATGAGTTCATCGACACCGCCAGTATAGTTGTTGAGGGTGCGTATGAGGCTTCGATTAGTGGCGCTTTTGCTACTGAGAAGGTCGATCAGGAGACGGAGGAGAGACCACGTCTTCCTGGTAGACAGGGTGCCCTGCAGACCGTCACACACGCTCAGCCAGTTCTCTTTGCACAGCTGGGTCGTGTACGCCATACGCTTGCATTGCGACGAGGTCAGCTTGTTGAACGCGGCGGTGGCGTTACACATAGGCGGCGGACGGATAAACACAGCAGCTTCCGCTGCTACACGCTGCCCTATAGAGGCACCAACTATCGGCGCTCATTAATTTATCGTCATGACCCACTACTTCAATTCCCCTCTCCTAGACGGCAGCACCATCTGAATGGACAAGTTAGACGGAAGGACATAAGGTGCGTTCGTACAGCTATCAGGGCATGACTTCATGGCTGACTCAGTAGGACGTTTCACACCTCCCGTTGCGGTCAGACGAATCGTGGGCTCGAAACCTAGTGCCGCTGCGCCAATGGGGCTTTTCCTGGTGGCGTAATTTCCGTGACGTATACCACATCGGTGAGGTTTGTCACCGTGATGATAACTGATCATCTGACGATGACGCCCTCCCAAAATACAGTAGCACCAGCCGCACTTTTGTAAAGCAGCTAGCCATGTGAAAACCCAAAACATACGTGTGCTGCCACCGCATCTGGCAATGCAGTGAAGCGGACTTACGGCCCGCTGACGGCGGCCACGGTGGCCGTTCGATATATATAGGCAAAACATGTTTTTCTTCCTGTAGCAGTGGGAGGACCAGCTGACCAGCTCACGCCCTCAAGACCAGCAACGACTGGTGGGCAGGGCCCGCCGGGCAGCCAGAGACCAAGGCTTCCTGGACTAAGGAGGCCTCCTACAACGGAACCAATACAGTTGAATAAATGTTCATTCCTTCTGCTCCTCCGAACTTTAGGCAAACAGTACGCTTTTTAAACTTTCAGATATAAATGTCTTCAGCACACGCATTCAAATGAGCCCAAGCCTAGCTGTATTTTGCATGGACCGCCACACACGGCGAAAGGCGCCCGAACATGATTGTAATTTTTACGAATTTCTCTGCAACTACTGCAACCGTCAACAATATAAACAACTTCTGCAACTGCATTATATGTCTTCGAAAAAAATAAGAGCTGTAAAAAATGTCTAAATATACCCCAGAAACGCGACATTGGTTCACCGCAAAGTACATTGTAATATACACTAGCAAGGAAGCGCAGCGTTCTTCTGTCAACTAGAATTAATTTTTACCGCGCTCCGTACATTACTTTACTTTTTGAACAAAATTTTCGCAACGTAGGTTTCTTGTCACAGCCGCGATATTGAAATTGCTGTAAGAGACCGAAAAGATTTTTCCTTCACCCATTCAGCGTCCCCTCCACTCTGTGAATAATTATATAAGGTTGACCAGCGAGGCTGTGGCGCGTAATGTTAGAGTCGTCTGAGCGACTAATTATTATCACACAGTTTGTTTCCAAATAGTTCCAGTAAAATGACAGTTACAGCCGCTTTTTTGTCACCATACGCCCTCCATGGACGGCCATGTATTGAAAGACAGTAATTCTGTAACGTTTACAGCTTAATGTGAGGTACTAAAGTAAATAAAACTCGCCGTAATAGTAAAGGTGTCTAGCAGCTAATAGGTGACCGGTAAAAAGCGCAAAGCCTCATGGGTACATTGTCTGCTCCCGCGGAGCCCCGCCACTTCCGGTTCGAGAGCTCTCCTAGCCTCCCATACGCCGCCGGCTTTCAGCAGAAAAAAAAGCTTAGGGGCCCCCTGCTATCGGTTTCCCGCGAAGAAAAAAGCTTTGCAGCGCATTCAAGAAACCGCCA
>CM023457.1:102023345-102243345 GCA_013339765.2 Haemaphysalis longicornis
AGGCAATGTTTAAAAGAGAGGCGTCCTCATTCGAAGGGCCGAATCGACAGCCGTTTCCATCAAGAAAACTGATCTTCCATGGCGGAGCTGGCCATGGCTGTCTCCCAATTCTCTATGGAAACGTGAAGGTTGGATGGATCTACGGCACACTAGTCGCAGCCGCCTACTGTGTGTATGAGGTTCCCAGGCTCTCCACAGAAGCAACGCAATGGAGAGAGTTGTGTCCCGTCAAAGAGGTGAAGTCTGGCGTTGTGTGGGAAGGTGTGTGCCCACAGGGTGCGGAGTAATGTTTCCTGGTTAATCGGTAGCGATTTGTGCGGGGAGGCAAATTTTTGCGGGGAGGAGTACGTTCTCTGGAAGAGGCCAGAGTGCTGCGTAACTTCTTGGTCTGTGACTGCAGGATGCATGCAATCGGGCCGGGCTTCATCAGCGCCGGCTAAGCGAGTCAAATCTCGAACCACGAGGTTGGTGATCTTGTTGCCGGGATGCCAGTATGAGCTGGCGCCCATACAATCGTGACTGGTCTCGTTGGGGGTCTCTGATTGATCATTGCAAGTGTTGTAACATGCAATCGACCGTTGGCAAAGTTGGGCCACTCCTGCTAAGGGCCTGTTATTAGAGTTTTGACGCCGCTTTGGCTAAGCGCACGTGCTATCGCCGCTTCCTCAGCTTAGAGGGGGCTGTGTTCGGGGTTGAGATGCTACACCTGTGGGAGGCTGCAGAACGGTAACACAAAGAGAAGGTACAGAAGAATGCTATCGGGCGGCTCTTGCATCAAACTAGTTGATCGTCCCTCCCTTTTTTTCTTGCAGTTTAGTTTCTTTCCAACTGTCTCCCCTCATATATACACACGTTTTGAAAAAACTCTTTGATGAATATACAATATGCATTAGGCAATTAGTTATTAACTTTAGTCCGAGATGTCAATTTTAATATAGCAACAACATAACAGCGCAATAAGGGCATAAAGAAAGACCTTTATAGCATTCAGGCGGTCTTCACATAACTTTGCGGCTACTTTGTGCGTGACAAAATTTCCTGATTGGTCGAGAAGAGAACGCTGCAAAATTTCCAAATGCCAAGGACCCCAAAGATATCATGTTTGGCCCGACCGTCGAATTCGCCTTTACTGACCCGCTAATTCTTGTAATCAAAATTAATCAACACACCAGTCCCAATAATTCACATTAGCTCATTCACTCACCTAACTAATTTCAACTTCAACTTCACCTTATTGAGCATTTCGTACGTAGAAATGCGAGGACAAATACAAAAAGCTGCAAAACTGCAGCTTTACGAGGTGTTTGCACCTTACGTTGGCGTGGCAGGAGAAACAGGAGTTTAAAGCATACGCCCAGGAAATAATCCAAAGAAATAAAGGTCGAATTACATACAAACATAAAAGAAAGCATTATCGCACTATAGCTCACAGTTTGTAAAAGATACTTACTATAAATGATATACATACACGCATATAGGCACTCATAGGTACATACATACATATAAAGGTTACAAAACAAAACAGGGTACACAGGTACACTAAAAAGAGAAATTGGAATATGTACGGAACCTGTGTAGACAAAAAAAGCAAAAAGACAAAACTTGAAGAAAAAGTCATGTTATATACAGGTATGCATACACTCATCAAAATCTGCGCTACAGAAGTATCCACATAAATAAATACACACAATATTGGCAAAAATCACTGTACGGTACTTTTTAGATGCTAAAGTTTGCAGGGAATGAAGACCAATGCCAATAAAACGCTTGAAAAAATATTACAAGTAATTTTGGCTAAACCAAGGTTGCACGAGAGACAACGCTTATCAGAGACAAACTTGTCAGTTAAAAATGTTCTATGTTCAGCAGTAAACGTTTCCTTAAAGGAGCATGAAGATAAAACACAAGTTTGGTTCATTCGAAAGGTTTGCCTCGTTAGAACCATAACGACACCACTTATAACGCAAAACTTCGCTCAAATAAGCTACATAATTAGGAAAAAAGGAAATGACCATGCGACCCACCAGCTCATTTTCCGCAACAGAACCTATGATGTCACTCGAGACTGCTCTGCGATTGGCGGAGGCCGGCAAAAGCAAACGCATGTTAGGCAGGGCTTACAGTTTGCATAGCGAGCTATATGCCCGTGAAACATACTGCACATTCTTTTTATGACAAAGAAAGGTGGAGTAAACGGTCGAAGTTCCGAACGAACACGCAAGCGTGTGCGCCAATGCGTACGAAACTACCGCCGGCCGAGCTCGACATCTCGCCGTCGCGCAGACGAATTTTCGGGTTCGAGGCTCTTAGGGGCCAACGAACCGTTCCAGCACGTACAGCCGCGACCTTGCTTGGTATCTTAATCCCTTGACAGGAGGTTGGCCGTCATATCGCCAACCAGCAAAGGTAAAAATATAAACGAGGGGAGTAAGGAACAGCAAGAAGCGACGAGATAGTGCCAGTCGTCGCATAAGTTTCGAATGGTGTTGGCTTGCTGCTGTCGTTACGAGCTCGTTTCTAGTTTACAACCACTGAAAACTTCAGTTTGTTTCGAGTACTTACAATGAAATTTCGTTGCTGCGTTTTGAAATGCCCATGTAGTACGGGCAAATCGTCGAGGGAGTGCGACATCCCCGCCGGTGAAGAGATCTCCTTTCATGTGCTGCCAAACGACGAACCGCGGCGAAGCAAGTGGCTACGTTTTATGAACTTTGCAAACGGAGGAGAAAGGGAGCTAAAGGAAGTACGAGTGTGCTCGCTTCATTTCTGACGAAGTGATTACGGCAGGGACCCTTACGTTAGCTCACTCCTGGGACATGCTGGCGCTCGTCGCCGACTTCGTCAAATCGCCGTCAAAGCACTCTGACCTTGGGGGAAAAAATGCCGTACACACCGCGCATTGACGCTCGTATCTTTCTGGTCGGAGCAGAGAGCTCGCGCGAACGGCTTTCCATACACGACACCGGCCAACTGGCATAAGCGATACTGCTACTGAAATTGAACTATTATTAACCGTAATAAAAATACGGCACATACGTACCAGTCTGTATTCGTCCGTCGCGACGGGGCTGACGAGGCAGCGGTGCCGACGGCAGGGCGTTCGTCTGTTGTGGCTATCGCGGAATGGTCGCTTTCCCGTCCACCGCGTATCCCACAACTCCTGCCGCTCGTGCACTTAGAAGCATTGAGCGTTCAAGTGGTGTGAGGTTGTTAAATGCAAGCCCTAGCTCCTCGGCGAGAGTTTTGTTCTCCGGATCAGGCGATTCCATGACTAGGGCTGCGGGTGCACTTGGTTTTACTAGTATTTTTAAAATGGCCGCCGTCTCGGTTTCGGCACGAGTTTCGGTTCCTGTCTGACTCCCGCGTGTGGGTGCTATATTGAGTCGACATACTAAGTATCTGTTCATGGACCGGCTCGTATGACGCCATTGTTCACGTCACCAAATGTGCAATTTTAGCGGGAGATTTAAAATTTTGGCTTAAATTGCCTTATTTCTCAGTGAATAAAGCATCATTTGCTTCCGGGAAAGCGCTTGGGGTACTATGAAACACCTAATCTTTCGAATAAAACAAACTTTTGTTTTCTCTTCATGGCTCCTTTAAGTCTCACTTAGAAATTGTATTTATAGCTATGCCACTCTCGGCTAGGTTATTTAAAAGGCGGGCAGTTCGGGATTGCAACCTATCATTGCCATAATTCGTTCTTGAAAACGGCACGAACTATGTACTCCTTCCCCTAATTTCGTACGGTACGTCCAACGGTTTTCTTAAGCTACATAGACTTAGATATGCTGCACCGTTGTGTTGCAAGCTATTTTTATACTTTGTTAGAAGATTAAAGTTGTAGATACATTGGACAGGAAGCAAATTATACTGCAGAAATAGTTCGTTGGTGTGAGAGTCATATGGTACAGTTGCGATATGTCGAATGGCCTTTTTCTGAAATAAATGCAGCTTATTAATATTTTTTTTGCGGAACTGGTTAACCATACGAGGCTGCAGTAATTTATGTGAGCTGTGAATATAGCATGATAAAGAATAAGTTTAATATTTGATGTAACCACAGGCCGTAACCTACAAAGCACCCCACACGCTCGAGATAAATTAGTGCAGACGTGATCGACATGGGCATCCCATTTTAAATGTCATTAAAAACAATGCCTAATGTTTTTATTTCACTAACTATACAAATCTTTTCAGATCCGATGTACAAACTGAGGTTTCTGTCAACAGATCTTTGAGCTGGTGCAAAATAACACCGCTTTAGTTTTCTTAGTATTTATTTTTAACGAGTTTGCTTTAGTCCATTTGTGAAGCTTTTGGAGGTTTATATTTGCTAAATGCAAAAGCTGAGTAGTACCACACGATTGAAAGAAAATGCTGGTATCATCTGCGTAAATAATAAAATGTGCAATGTCAGTAATTTCTACATCATTCATATAAATATTGATCAGGATTGGCCCTAGAAGACTGCCTTGCGGAACTCCAGCCCTTACTTCTTGTGAAGAAGAGTTGTGTTCCTTTATTGCTACGACCTGTTGCCGGTTACTTAAATAAGATTGCAAAGAGTAAAGCTCCCGGAATCCATAATGTTGTAATTTTTAAAGCAATTTTAAATGACTAATTCTATCAAATCCTTTGAAAAAGTCTATAAATATAACTAAAGTTACCATCTTTTCTTCAAATCCCTGGATTATTAATTCTTTTTGCGTTAGTAAAGCTAATTCGTTGACATATGTTTACGAAAACCGAACTGTTTTGATGATATAATAGAGTGTTTGTCACAGAAGGACACAAGGTGTTTCGCGATTACTTTTTCTAGCCTTTAAAATAACTGGAAGTACAGAAACCGGTCTATAATTGGAAAAATTGATTTTGTCCCCGGATTTAAACAGTAGCGTGACCTTAGCTTGCTGCATCTTTTTTGGAAAAACACCAGTAGTAAGGCATAAGTTATATATATGGCTAAGCGGCGATACAAGAAGGTCCAGTACAAACTTAATAGGCCGAATCTGAAGCCTATCGATGTCTATGGCCTCGCTATTTTTTAGTGACAAGAAAATCGACCATATTTCCTGAGGCGTTACCGGAGAAAAAAAGGCTCTGTGGGGGTTAGAATCCTTAGGAAGCTCATAGCGCTTTCATTGTGGGAGCATTGCATAAGATTCGTTAAATAGTGATTAAACTTGGTTGCCAGTTCTTGACCCTTGAGTGGTTTATTATCTACTGTCAATTCAAAGTCGTCGTCAATTCCAAGTCGTCGTAAGTGGGTGCAAAAGTTTATTCAATTCCCGCCACATGACATCACGCCGGGAGGAAGCCTCAGAAAACACATGTTCGAAGTACATTTTTTTAGTATAGCGTAAGAACTTTGTCACAAAGTTTCGGTACTTTTTAAAGGCTACAAATCGTCCCTGTTCTTTGTTTTTACAAACTTATGGTACAATAAATCTTTTTTACGGATCATCTTCAGACATTCGTCTGTAATCAATGGTTTCCTTATATTCTTATTTTTCTTGACCATCTTAAGAGGAAAAGACTTTTTATATGCATCTTTATATGATTCTAGACAAGTATCATAGGCATCATCTGCAGTGGTGCACAGAAGTAAAGGGTTCCACCAAATAGAGGGAATTTTCTGACGAAAAATAGTCAAAGTATTCTGATTAATATCGTGAAAAGCGAAAGATTCGGGGCATTGCTTACATCTTAGTATTTCTGTGTGCATTGAGAACATATATATAGGTAAATGGTCACCTATATGTACACCAATCACACCGGACATGGTACTGCTACTTGTATCACTGGTTATAAATACATCAATAAGACTTTGGGAAAGACGGCCCATACGAGTCGGTTCTTTGATCACGTTCATGCAGCCGAAATAACCGAAAAGGAGCTCTAGATCACGCGAATGTGCGCTTGCCTGTAATATATTAATGTTAAAGTCCCCACCAATAGTTATTTGTAAACCACAAGACAAAACAAAATTGAGAAGGTCTTCTAAAAATGCGAAACAATTTTTGAGTTTTCCATCAGGGGGGCGGTACACAACAACAAAAATAGCATTTTTACATTGCACCGTTAAAGCTTCATAATCTGTCGTAACTGTCGAAAATTCGTTCATTGTACTACAAGAAAGCTGTGTAGACACGAGCTGTAACACACCCCCAGCTCGCGATGGGACCTATTTAGAAAGAACGTGTTGAAGCCCGAAAGGCGCAGCACTTCTGTGTCACTCGTATACCAGGTTTCCGTTATCATGACAACGTCGAACTTGAAACTTTCAAAGCTGCGTTTGCTTTTCTTGTAGTTTCACATTCTTCTTTCATTTCCTCGTAGCTTTTGTTGAAGAATTCGCAGCTTTTTTGCATTTCCACATTTTCGTTCCTAGTGGTTTCATATTATTTCTTAATTTCCTCGTAGCTTTTCTGCATTTCCCTTACTTCTTTTCGAAATTCACGCTTAAGATCAGCGATCTCGCGTCTTAGGTCAGCAATGTCAGTTTTCATGACCAAAGCAATGCGGGATTATACACAAGGGGCACACAATAGCAATGACACTGGGTGGTTGGCACCAGAGGAAACAGAAAAAGTCACTGAGTAAGCGAACAAAGATTACTGCAGAATATTCAAACCTATGAAATAGGAAGGCGACCATCAGGCGACCGTTCTGTTCGCTGCCTCCGCTGCCAAGTGATGCTGAGGTGGACGGAGCGTTCTTTTAAAGGATCCACTTCGTGACGAAAGCCACACGTGGTCCAGGAAACAGGGGGTGTGGGGAGGCGATGTGGCGAGGGGGTGTGGCGAGTCTACCCGCTAACCCGCACTAATCGACTTCAATCCATTCACCTCTTAAGTTTAAGGTTAAGCAGATTCGAGATAACATAAAAATGCTATCAAATATACTTTAAAAGTGGAAATTAGGACTCCCCATTTTTTTAAATCTCATGTTCTCTTAGGAGCAGTAACCAAAAGACACAACGGCACTGTATACAAGAAAAAGTTACGTTAATTTTGAGAACTGCGAGTGTTTGTGTCTCAGTGCTGTTTGTATATAACTGCCCATTCACACTATAAGTGGAAGATATGGATGTATTGTTGATGGTGTCCCTGAAGGCCTTCACAAGCGGACAGGGATGCATGCGAATTAACAAGACATTAAAAACTTTACGCGATTTTAAACACCATGTATTGAAACCATGAAGAATATTCCATGATATGTTGCCTCGTAATATGCGTTATAACTTAAGTTATTCTAAACGTAAAAGATAATTGGGAGAGATGGGAAGTGCCTAACGCAAACTGATAGTATATACGGACAACTTTACATTAAATTGAGGGAAATAATTAGAAGAGAACATGATGGGCCTTGGGAACTGCAGACTACGCAAAATATTTCATGGTTCTGTCTGGGGAGTGGCAAAATATCTTCAGACGCAAGGTAGGGTACCGAACTGGAAAACTAGAAATCACATTTTTGAAGCCCCGGAACCGGTTCGGAACGGTTCCTTCGATTCGTTCCGGTTCGGGTTCAGTTCCAAAATGGCGGAAAAAAAATACGGTTCCGGTTTCAGTTTCCGGTTCCGGGCAAAATTCGGGTTCGGTTCCGGTTTTCGGTTCGGTTCGGTTCCGGTTCGACACCCTGTCAAAAAGCAAAGCACTGCCCTGGGAATTATCGTAAAAATTTTTCCCTTTCTGATGTTCATTTTCTCAGCCCTGTACATCTCTAACGACGTTTTAGCTTCCTTTTTTTTCCCTCCATTTATTCGTTTCAATCTGCCTTGCCTCTTTTTTGGTTACCTTGGCTGTTTTGGATTCCCCACTGTTCTTTCCGTATTTCATCTTTAGCCTTCTAGTTTTTTCTTAACCTCTGCGTGTCCACGCTTTTCAAGTATAGGTACCTAAATACCTTAGCTGCCCACCTTCGTTGATCCATTGCCCTCAACCTCATCTCAAAGCATATTTTACTCTGAGCTTCTCTAACTTCAAACGACGCCCAGCCCATATCCCCCTGAACTGCTTCGTTAGTTGTTTTTTCATGCGCGCCTAAGGCCAAACGTCCTACCGTTCTCTGGTTTACTTCAAGGCCTGATAGAATGTCTGATTTTAAGCAGAGTACAGCATTCGCAAACGTGAGACCCGGAACCATTACTCCTTTCCACATTCCTCTTACTACTTCATATTTGTTATACCCCCACAGAGCTCTATGCTTCATTATAGCTGCGTTTCGCTTTCCCTTAACCTTAAGTTGCTCCTCGTGAGTACTTAAGTAGTTACCCCCTTCGTTTATCCACACTCCCAAATATTTATATTCCTTCACTCTAGGTAATTCGCCTTGCTGGATAGACACTACGTCGGTGGTAGCGTCATTGAAAACCCATTATTCCTGATTTTTTCTGCACGGAAATTTAATCCGAGGTCAGTGGCTTCCTGGCCGCAAATATTTATTAGCCGCTGCATATCGGTTTGGTTATCAGCTAAAAGAACAATGTCGTCTGCGTATAACATTCCCGGAATATGCTGTTGTACCACTTCACCTTGCAGCATATGGGTTATTTATTGCTGCTTTTTTATTGCTGCTTTTGTTTTTCTTCTTTCTTGTGGAACACCCCTATCTAGATAAAAGGTCCTGGGGCTCCATCCTGGATGCGTGCTGTGGAGCCGAATCGGTCGATTTTCTAAAAAATTCCTGATCCAGTTTTGGGTCCTTTGGCTTGGAAAGGCTATAGCGAGCTCTTCAAGGATTCGCTGCCTGGCTAACATTGTCAAAGGCTTTTCGCACGTCGAAAGTGAGGACATAATCTGGATTACCAGCTCCTGACGTACGGTTCAGAACTCGTCACAGTAGCCAAAGGCAATCGTGAGTACCAAGGTGAGGACGGAAGCCGGTCTGGGACGGATGGAACCACGGGCGTACATATTCCAAATAATACTGAAGGCGGTTGTTGATCAGGCGTTCAATAAGTTTACGGATGGTGGGTGTAAGAGAAATAGGCCGGAGATTAGTCAGCACAGAAGGGTCTTTGTTTGGCTCGGTATCGGGTGAACCAGTGTCAGTTTGAGTTCGTCCGGAACGTCACCAGAGGCCCAGTAAGTGTTAATCACGTTTAGCAGTACTGAGTGTGCAGACTCGTCCAAGTTACGCAGCTGATGCCATGTCACGCCATCATGACCAGGTGCAGAATGTGGTTGCCCTGGTTGAAGAGCCGCTTGTAACTCCGCCATGGTGAATGGGGCATCGAGATTTCTATCCACGTCTGAAACCATTATGGTCGGACAGCGGAGGGTGGGGACCTGAGTGAGGCACGTGGGAAAAAAGTCGTTATCAGGCGATGTTCTACGTCCGCTGGTGGGTCCCGGAGAGTGAGGGAAGCGAAATAGAGTAGGTTTCCCTTGCGCTTGCCCGACAAGCTCCGAAACGTGCTCCACAGCCTGGAAAGTACTCGTTCTTTACCGAGCTTAGCACAGAGACTATGCCAAAGCTCGTTTGAAAGGGAGCGCTGGTATTGTCGGATGATTTGGTACTTTCGACGAATACGAATCAGGTCTCGGTGACGTTTGCCGTTGGTTAGATAGCGAGTCGTAAGGGTTTGCACGCGCTTCCACAGGTTGGTAAGATGAGCGTCCAGTGCGGGTGTTGCAGAGTCACATAAGATTTCCTCTGTAGCGTGTGCTTTCGCAGAGTGTATGGCAGCAGTGAACTGCGGTAAGGTTGCATTCTGAGGGATACGGAGGGCGGTTCGAAAGGTTTGCCAATCAATGTGCGAAAGATATTGTCGAGTGCGGAAGCGCTTGTCTCGGAGAGTGAGAAGAATAGGATAATGATCACTACCCAAGTGGTGGTATACGGGGCTCCACGTGCGAATCACTCCTGTAGTGGCAATGATTAGGTCAGGCGAAGTGTTTTTCTGCCGTCGATGAAGACCCACACGGGTGGCAAACGTAGGGTCATTAGAAGGGATGAGACCGCAATTGTCAATCGCCGCCTCAAGGCACGAGCCTCGACCATCCGTAGAGTCGTATCCCCACGTAGTGCTTTTCGCATTAAAGTCCCGCCGATGACAATTGGGGTGTGGGGATACTGCAAGACAAGGTGGGCGTAACCAATTATAGTTAACAGATTTCTGAGAGCCGGTGACTGGGCGGTAATACACAGACGCCGCGAGTAGTGGTTTCCCATCAGGTAGGGGCACTTGCACTATGACCACTTCGTGATCCTTGGAGCATTGGCCCGGGACGGACACCTTGCAGCAACCAAGGTCTGACCGGCACTAAGACAGCCGCTTGTTCCACCACTGATGGTGGGTGGGGAGATGGGACTTTGCCTTGGTGAGCTATTGACGGTTTCCGAATAAGTTGTGTAGCCTCTAATTTTTGGCATGGATCTGGTTTCTTGAAGAAGGATTAGAAACAGGCATAATTTGCGCTACTCGACTTGAAAGAATGGGAGCCGATTGATTAAAACTTGCGCAGTTCCACTGCAACACGCAGAGAGACCGCTTCATTGTGCAAGGGTACTGCGGGGAGTAATCTTTCTTGGCGGGTGGGTCCGCTTCATTTGGAACACCGGGAAGGGTTTGGATGAAGTTCATCATAGCCATAGTTTGCTGAGCATACTGTTGTGTGAAGGTCCGGAGCTTGTCCATATCAGCCAACCGAGCGCGACGTTCTTGCTGTATGTCTGCGCGAATGAATTTCAGCACTTGCATAATATCGTTCTGTTCAGTACCCCGTTGCGAGGTAGCGGTACGCTTGACGCTAGTACTACGGCTCTTCCGTTGCTTCGGCATCAGGGACAGGGGGTTACGGAGGGCCGACTTCGCATGTGTAGTCGGGGATACAGTTGTGGGGGGTTGAGTACCGATATCTGATGTTGCTGGCGCTGTTGTGCTAGAGGGAGCTGTTTGGACGGGCACGGTATGGGACCCTTGGCGGTATGCTGCAATTTCAGCCTTGAGCTTCGCATTCTCTTACACGAAGCAGATGGAGTTCAGAACGAAGGCTATCAAGCTGGTTAGTACGGTTTGCAGAATCGAATCACCTGTTGGCGAAAGTGAAGGTGGGGGACCAGCTGTAGCGCTAGCTGGGGGAGGCACTCCATCGGAAGTGTTGGTGCTCGAGGTGCCATGAGAACGTACACGATCCGCCCAGGATACTCCATCTTGCACTTTGGAATAGGTACGAGGTGGGGAGGCAGTGCGGGCAGGACACGTGGGGTCCACCGCCAGATGACCATCTTTTTTACAAGCCACACAATAAAGTGTGCGCTCGCATGGCTCAGCTTCAGCATGACCGCGCCCACATTTGCGGCACACCGGTTGGTGCGGGCAGTACTTCGCCATGTGCCCGATGCTGTGGCATGCGAAGCAGACCATTCGCTTTGGCTGGTAAGGCGACACTTTAACTATAGCCATGTAATATTTTACCACGTGTGGTATCGTAGGGGAGTCGAAAAGTCAGGACTGCTCGATTTGTTTTGCCTATTCGTTGCGCCGCCAAGACGTCCGCTTGCTCGCAGCGGATCCAATTCAAAATTGTTTCATTTTAATCTTCAGGTTCCACTGTGATTACTCCACGGGAAGTGTTGGCACGACGTGGGGAGTGTCTGACCTCTAAGGAAGGTTGACCAAACGGTTATTGGCCTGGAAGGAGAGACTCGTAGTTGCAAGGAGGCGGTTTGCGTGCTCCTGGTCATATAAGGTAATCTGAATGCAGTTTGCAGCGATGTCCTAGCGGTGCGTAGCGAGTTCAGCCATTTCGGGGGTGGGGGCAAGAGTGCCTAACAGATGTGCGAGGGCATTTTCAGGTATATCGCGCACACTGATTTTTGTGAGTGGTCTCAACAAGAAAAGTGCTCGGGGCCTACTTACCCTGTCTAGGCGAGTTATTGCAGTCTTCCGATTGGCTTGACTCGAGTCCAGATCTTCCAGGGGCCGTCATTATCAGAATTACTGCCGTCTTGTTCCATCACTTGACCGTCCGTGTCTTCAGGGGTACTAGTTGCAGGGGTGGAGGCTGTAGCTTGCGAGAGCGCCAACGGTGGAGAAGCGAGGACCAGTTGAGCGGGGGCCAGCAAGGTGCCACTAGGAGCATGACGCGCCGATCTTGAAAGTTGTGGATGCTCTGAAAAAGACGGTGGTGCCGCCGACATCATGCGCGAGCACGCTGGAGGAGCAAGCGCGAGGAGTCCGAGCACGTGCGAAGGAGCGCGGTCGCAGCCGGCCGCCTCGCTGCCGTGCAAGAGGCTTAACTGGCGGGCACAGTTCAATCTTGCAGGAATGCGTCATCCGGTGGTCAGATCCGCTGGAGACGAGCACGAATGGGAAGCTGGTCAATTCGCGACACTTTAGAGCACACACTAAAGGAGATAACACCAACAAGTCCCGCACTACCAGAGGTCGAAGACCCGTACTTTTCAATTTGGCCATGGCACGCGTCGCCCGCAACCTAGAACGGGACACTGCAGCTCGTTTTGCCATCTATGCCGACGACCTCACAGTATGGGTTGAGGCCGCCGACTACGACTGCACGGAGGACATGGCAACAGAATTGCAGGTGGCGGTGAACAGCCTTTCCACTACTCTTCCAACTCTCGGCCTTGAGTTAGCACCCGAGAAGACCGAATTTCTCCTGGTCCACGGTCTGCACCAGCCACCCACTAGTATGCGTCATACAATTTACATCGGCGACACACCCATTTCCTCCCACTGTGGTCATATTCGCTTGCTCGACATCCCCCTCGCCAGCCACAACAGCGCTCGACAGTGGATAAGTCAACTGCGGAAAAATTGGAAGCCAATGCTTCACTTAATCTCTCGTCTCTCAAACAAATTTGGCGGTGCTCACCAATAGGCGTGCCTCACGCTCTGTCGGGCGGTAGCGGTCGGTCGTCTCACTTATGGCGCTCCGGCCTACAGCCTATCCCCGACTCATAAGAACATTTAGCGGTCCTTTATCGGCCATGCTCCGCACCATCCCTGGACTTCCCAGGCATACCCGCAATCGATGCTCTCGAACGGGCTGCTCCAATGCCTCCCATGAAGAGCTTCTCGCGGAAACTCTCGGACAACATGACCTTAGGCGGACATTAACGCCACAGGGGGCTGCACTCTCCGCCTGGGACCTGCGAATTCTTCCGACGCTTGCCTCGGCCTCACACCGCCACCCCCTTGGTCACTCCCGCCTGTCACAGTGGCCCATCAGCGAACTGGTATCCCCCGTACCCGACCAGTTGCCCGTGAGAAAGCCGTTCAGCGCGTCCTTGCGGCAAAATTGCCAGATGAAGTGGACATTTACACGGACGCCAGCCTTTCGCCTTCTCATATGGGTCTGGCCTGGCGCTTGCCCAGCTCGGCCGGACTTGGATGGCTCTGTCATTCGGCCAGAATGCCACTCGTCTCCCTTGGAAGCAGAACTTAAGAGCATCCTCTGCGCATTGGATCACCTGACCTACAATATTGCAACGCCGCCCCCTCCACATTTTCGGATCCTCACGGACTCCCATCAGGCACTTCAAGAACTCCGCAAGCCCTTCAGTGATCACCCAACTGTTCACGAAATCCAACACCGTGATCGCCATTTTGGCTCGCAATGGGACCACTGCTCGATTGGCATGGGTGCCGGGTCACACTGGACTCGGATGGGGGCAACCAGGCTGCACACGATGCAGCAAGGGAGTGTCTCACTAGTGCCCCTCCCGGACGACGACGCGTCGCGCCCCTCTCCTCACCCTCGCCTTCAACTTGACCGCGCACGCATGCTCGGAAAGTACGCCTTGCGTCCGTTACTCCCCGCTGGCTACCTGGCTCTGGCTCCTCCGATGCCTCGCTCTGCGGAAATCTTCATCAACAAAACTATTGCTAACGCAGCCCTCACACCCCATATCATGAGAAAATGGATTCACCCGGCAAAATCTCCACCTCCTTACTGCCCCTACTGTCAAACGTTAGTGTTCGCCACCCTCAACCACTTAATCTGGCACTGCGCCGCATTTTCTTTGTACCGCCCAATACTCGTCAACGCTTTGCCACGTGATTCCTCTCAAGACGAGCCCCCCTTCGAAGACGCTAATTTTCTCTCAGCCCTCGGGGTGTTCGGCCTAGAGAGTGGTCTCTCGAGATTAGTGTAAACCGGGGCCTACCCCGGTCGTAAAAGTTGACTTGACTGCACTCAGATGATCCCAGTAACCCTAGCCTGGCTCTGCTGACGGCAGTGATCTCTTCTAAATCGTTCAAGGACCCACCATTTGTGCTACTCGGCCCCTCCTCCCTTCATCAAACTTGAGTGGGCATGGGAGCGGCGTAACAGCTAGCATGGCTGACGCTTTGTGTCTTCCTTTCGTGCAGTTTTTCGTCTTGCTGCTGTCCGGCTTCCACCATGAGGCAACCACGGCCTGCCCGTCAGTTGGATTCCTGGCTACAGCACACAGCAGCGACCCTTTATTCGACCATTTAAGCACGGACTGCGCCGACGCAAGAACTTTCTTCGGGAGCATGACGACAGCAACATCGCCAGAGCCACCCCTATCTGCGCTGGATTTAAAGAGCTGCCTCAACTGGAACCGCTTCAGTGGGCATGGGAGCGGCGTAACAGCTAGCATGGCTGACGCTTCGTGTCTTCCTTTCGTGCAGGTTAGTAAATCCTACTCCCTGTACGCCAAGCGATCTAGCAATCGACTTTTATTGCTGTTCCCATGCCCAAGTGTTCTGCTGGCTGTTGTTGGGGAATGCGCTGATGTGGTTGTTGGGTTGCTGCTTTGTTGTGGTGACGTCGAGTCCAATCCTGGGCCACCCAAACCAGTACTAGATGCTAAAATGACTTCAACCCCCCAAGCAGACTTGGAAACAGAAATCCTGCAACATCTGCAGAGCCTTAAATACCAGTCAGAAATTTTGGCAAAGGGGCAGGCCGAACTGACGAAAGGTCAAGCTGCCCTTTTGAGTGGTTTAAATGATGTCAGACGTGCGCAAGAATCCCTGGAAAATAAAATTCTGTCTATAACCGAACGTGTAACGAAGATTGAGGCCAGGACGAACGATCTTGACACCATTGAACAGAGCCTTCAGTCTGTGCAGGACTCAATTGGCAGTGTCATGGATCAGAGTGACGATTGCAGGAACCGTTTAGACGAGCTAGAAGACAGAAGTCGTCGAAATATTCTCATTTTTTATGGAATTGCGGATAGCAAGGAGTCGTGGGAACAGACTGAAGAAAAGATCGTAAATATTTTCAAGGAGCACTTAGATCCTTTACCTGACTACAACATAATAGAGCGCGCGCATCGCCTCAGCGGTCCCTTATCACGAACAGAAATGCCGGCCTGTTATTGTTCAATTCACGAATTACAAAACAAGAGAAAAGATTTTTTCGCAGCGATCAAAACTTAAGGTCTGTAATATATCTGTTGGGGAAGACTTCTCATCTGGAACTAGGCACACTCGCAAAAAATTGATAGCTTTTGGCAAAGCCCTTCCACAATCGCCAGAATTCAAGTTGCGCTATACTAAGCTAACTGTAGGCAATGCAACGTACGTTTACGATAGACAGAGTGATAGCGTGCAGGAGGTGGCTCAGAACAGCATGCTTCGTGGTTTTACTGATGAAGTCAGTGATACCGCTGCTGGGCCTGCCTCTAACACTCGGTCACGTATAAATCAACCGATAAACTTGTCTGGACCGGAAGGCTCAAATTCAAATTCTATGACATAACAACTACTCAGGGGGAATGGGGCAAAGTGCTCCTTTCTGTCACCTATATCAGTTCTCTTTGCTAACGTCAGAAGCGTTATGCGCAAGCGGGATCAACTAAATTCTGCCATAACCTCGTGTGACGCGGATTTAGTTTTTTTAACAGAGACATGGCTCAGTGCGAAAGTGCGCAGCAGCGAAATTTTTCAGAGCAATAAAGAATATGAAGTGTATCGTTGCGACAGAGAGGGCAGGAGCGGCGGCGGCACGTTGATAGCCGTATCTAAGCGCATTCCGTCTACCCATATTAGCGTGGTCTCAAATTTGGAAAGCGTGTGGGTTTGTGCTACATTTAACAGCAAAAAAGTGTGTTAGGCGCCTGCTACCGCCCTCCTAATGCTTCCCCAGCATTTGTCGATGATCTTCATGACCTTATTAATAGTATTGTATGTCGTTATAACTCTTTACCTATTGTTTTGATGGGGGATTTCAATTTTCCAAACATTAGTTGGTCCGGTACGTACCCTCTGCTTAATCCCTTCTCATCTGTCGGCCAAAGTTTCCTAAACCTATGCACGTGTTTTAATTTTACTCAAGTGGTTAAGGAACCCACCCGATGTACTGCTACCTGTTCTAATACATTAGATTTAATTCTATCAACACACCCAGAACTTATTTCTAGCCTTACATACCTGCCTGGGTTAAGCGATCATGACATGTTACAATTTTCTTTTAACGTCGCTGTTCCTCGTAGTGGGGACACTAAGAAAAAAATCCGTGATTATAGTAAGGCAAATTTTCGACATTATAAATCAAAAGATGTGTAATTTTTTTTATACATATCTAACAGGATTTGAACAGCGGAGTGTACAGGAAAACTGGGACCTCTTTCAGAATAAGATAAAGGAATTAACCAATGAGCATGTGCCTGTAAAAGTTATTCGGTCAAACCCGGGAACACCCTGGTTCAGCAACACGTTGAAGCGCCTCTGCAACAAAAAGAAAAGGCTCTTCCGCGCAGCAAAACTGCGCAATACGAGCGACCGCTGGGAGGCATACCACACGGCAGACGCGGAATATAATAAGGCAGTTTGTGAAGCTAAAGAACACTTCCTAAACAGAACTCTGCCAAACTTGGTGTCAAGTGACCCCAAAAAATTTTGGAACATTGTTAACCCGAAGCAAGACCGTACAATTTCTGTGTTTAATGATGCCGGTGAGCCCGTTTCGTCTGCACAGGGCGCTGTGTTGTTGAATGAGGTTTTTTCCCGTGCTTTTTCTTTGCCAACGAGTGTTCATGATGTTAAAAATGTTCTTGAATAGGACTTTCCCGTTATGTTTCCTATTGTTTTTGAGCCCTGTGGTATTATGAAAATTATCGAGTCGTTGAAAATATCTTCGTCCTGCGGCATCGATAATATAAACTCTAAATTCCTTAAGCAGACTAAAGTGTACTCCTCCCTTTTTTTAACTAAGTTATTTGAGCAGTCACTTCAACACGGCATCTTACCATTACAATGGAAAATAGGCAAAGTAGTTCCGCAGTATAAGGCCGGTAATAGACACTCTCCACACAACTATCGACCAATCTCACTGACCTGTATACCATGCAAAATTATGGAGCATGTACTTTACACTCACATTTTTAATTTCCTTGAATCGAACTCGTTTTTTTCTACCGCTCAACATGGTTTTCGTCGAACATTCTCCTGTGAAACTCAGTTAGTCCTTTTCACTCATTCCTTGCACAACATATTAGATAAAGGTTCCAAGGCAGATTGCATTTTTCTTGACTTCCAGAAGGCGTTTGACAAAGTTGACCACGCATTACTAATGTTAAAACTCCGTAGAATAAACCTTGATGAGAAAATATTAACATGGGTAGAATGCTTTCTTGCTAACCGTGAACAGTATGTCTCGATTAATGATCATGACTCGCCGCTAACACAAGTAACATCTGGTGTACCGCAAGGTTCAGTATTGGGCCCTTTACTGTTTCTCATTTATATTAATGATTTACCTAGCTGTGTTTCTTCCAATGTACATTTATACGCAGACGACTGCGTTATTTATCGCGAAATTCATAATGATCACGACAGATTTATGCTGCAACAAGATTTAAATAACATTACGTCTTGGTGCGAAAATTGGAAGATGAAATTAAATTCAGATAAATGTAAGGTAATGCACGTCTCACGCCAGAATGAGGATCCCCCAATATATAGATATAGACTACAGGACATTAACTTAGAAAACGTAACGTCTTACCGTTATCTTGGCGTACACATAACTTCTACATTATCATGGAACCTCCACATTGAGACAATAACTTGTAGCGCAAACCGAATGCTTGGTTACCTGCGGAGGAATTTCAGTAAAGCCCCTGTTTCTTTAAAATTGCTTTTTTATAAAACACTAGTACGTCCAAAACTTGAGTATGCCGCGGCCATATGGGATCCCAGTTACGCTAATCTCCAGCAAACAATTTAAATAGTACAAAATAACTGCCTGTCGCTTTATCCTCTCTAATTTCAACCGCACTGCTAGTGTCACATCCATGAAGTCCACACTATCTTTACCTTGTTTATCTCTTCATCGGAAGGTTTTTCGCCTTAGCCTCTTTTTTAAGATTTATAATCATGCTTCCATTAAAACCGAACTTATTTTGATGCCTGCCTACCGCTCTTCTCGTGTAGATCATCAACATAAAGTTGCGCTAACACAATGTCGCACGAATGCCTTTTTTTATTCATTTGTTCCAAATACTTCCAAAGATTGGAATCATCTTCCCCGTGACATCGCCCAGATATCGGACTTTTCTCTGTTTCGACAAACTTTATGTGCCTTCTTTTTGGGCGATGATGCCGCATGATTGATTAATTGTCGGGTTTTTGATACTTTTGCGTGTGCGTGGTTTTTGCTGTGTTTTGTTGTTTCTGTTGGTTTATTTTTTAATACTGTCATGAAATCGTTGACAAAGTCAGTCACGATTTTTTGTTGTATGTTTTTGCCGCAATTGTGACAACTGTATTTTCTTTTACCCACTCCCCTCTACAATGCGAAAGCGATTGAGGGTATGTCAAATAAATAAATAAATAAATAAATAAATAAAGTATACTTATGTACTTTGTACTCTGTATTATGTACGTAGTTTAGACAATTCAGGCAGAATTTTAACGTGTTACTGTCTAATTGTGGGCAATGTGCACCTGACACCGTAGACACCGTGCCTTGCCTTAATGGTGGTGGTAAACCTGATGTTCGTGCATAGTTGCAATTTAAGTAGTGTGTGCTATTGCCCTAAAAAAGAGATAAAAGGTGTATTGCTTAGTAATCATGGAAAACGTATGTATTGCCCCTTAGGAACTATGTATAAGCTAAAATCGTATTTCGCAATAAGAGTGTAATTTCATGCTGCATTAAACAGCTTAAACAGAATTACAATTTCATTGCAAAATATAACAAAATGATATTGTGTTTTTTTTTAGAATACGAACTGGAAATGTACAGGACTCTGCAAACGATCCTGATGAGAGTGGAACACCAGGGACGACAACTCGACGCCATCATGCAGCGTTTGTGTGCCGGCCCTATTTCCAGTTCCCAAAATTAGCAAGACGTGCTTCCGGAGCCATTGAAAGCAGGGATTTATACGCACCCCCCTAAAAACCCCCCAACACCCCCCAACGGCTTCGACACCCCCCTAAAACGATTCCACAACCACAAGCACCCTGTTTAGGGATCTATACAATCCGCCCCTCTCCGCCCCCCAAATCGAAATTCTGCATAAACCCCTGATAAAGACTTTGATGACTCAGGATTTTGATTCGTAGCTGATACAGAGCAGAAACACACGACTGGTATCAATATTTTACCTTGTTTCACTTCCTAAACTTGCCACATGTAAGAGAGTTGGTCAATTTTACGCGTAATGTTTTTGTTTTAGCTACACCAGTTCTCACGTCTTGGAAGATTGGCTGTTGGACAGGCTACAAGGTGAATTTTGGATTCGCGTCTGATGCAGAAAGTTCCTGTCAATTATTGGTAGTTGGGCAAGAAAGGCAAACGAAAATTTTCTGCCCTCAACGTTTCAAACGTCATCATCGGTGAGTTGTGATATTATTGATGGATTCCACCACGCACTGAAGCAATGGATGGAAATGAGGGGCATTAAGTCAAGCATGTGGACTTTGTAATACTTTCATATTTCAATGAATGTAATGCCTGCCACTTCGATTGTCAATCAACAGTGGGTTACAGTGGTGCTCCTTCAATGAGCTTCCGTTTTTTTAGGTTTAATGCGGTGATGCTACACCGGCGAAGAGATGTGCCGTAGTGGAGAGCTCCAGATTGATTTTGACCCCCTGGGGATCTTTAACATGTGCCGAAATGTCGAACACACTGGCGTTTTTGCTTTTGGACTCCATCAGAAAAGCGGCCGCCGCGGCCGGGAATAGAACCTGAGCCATGAGGCTCAGCAGCACAATGCCTTAAGCGGGGGACACATGAGCTGAGAGGGAAGCGTATCCGCGCGTGTATTCGCACTCCGGAAACCGCTTCGGTGGCGCCCAGGAGCACGCATGTAGGCTACAGGACCGCTTTGGAAGAGGGGAAAACTGAGAGCGAAAACGCTTCGCTCGCCGGACATGTCTCTGGCCCTTTAGCCACTTAACCCACCACGGCGGGCATCGGTCTGGTAAGCAAAAATTACCTTGCATGCTCTGTCATTACCTCAGCTTGATAACACTGTTCAAGACCTATGTTTAACTTGCGAGCGTCTTCTATTTTCGAAAAATTTCAGGCGCAGTGAAGCGAAACTTTGACCATGCAAAAAAAGCGAAGTGGAGGGGTGGTTAAGGTGTGGCTTCACTACGCAGCAGAAAAGCCACGCAGCCGAAAAGAAACTGCAGGCCAAATCATCAGCCACACTTAATTACGGTAGCACTCGTGCTCTAACATTTCTGAAACAGTGAGTAGTTCGGCCGGTGCAGTCTTTGCACTAGAAAGCAGGCAGAGTGAGTACCTCTACTTTCCTCATGCAAGAACTCCTCTGCAACGCTGGTGCACCTCTTTTCCACGAAGCACTTAATGTGTATGTGTTGGACTTATATTTGCGGCTTCATTGCAGTTGGATCATTATACTTCATTATTTGGCTGCTCAGGGGAGCCGAGAGTCTTTATGGACCTCCCCCTGTTTGGAAACACCATGACGTCGTGAACCCAACGTGCGCGACCGGTGGCGCCTGCTGGTGGCCGCGAAATGCAGTGGTTGTTGGCAGGATGCTCCTGCGCCGACGGCCCGGCTAGGTCGCGCAGCTCCCGAATGGAACAGAGTGCGGTTGGTTCAGACCGTCGCTGGCCGCCCACATTTTACAGGTTACGTGTCTAGCTATCCTAACTGGGGCCTGTGGCATGTAACGTTCTGCACGTACAGCCTCCGTAACACTTGTACCATGCGGTCAACTGACGAGTGACGCTGTCGTGTAGTCAGTACGCGACAGCACAGCCTAAACGAGTCATTCTGAAGGTTGGTGCCGTTGCAGGGAGTTCCAAGAATGTTTTCTGGGATACTTTGTGTTTGGATACATGCCAGAGAAAGCTCATCCATGGTTGTTTTCGAGGTCCACTTAAGCTGAGCGCGGTGCCTCCGGCAGTGCATGCACTCCCTGTTCGTCTCTTCCCGTCGGCCTGCGACAGTGGCGCACGCGCGATTCCATGTCGAAGAAAAAAGGAAAGGTAAAGCATGAAAGTATAAAATGTAAAATAAGTAGCAACAAAGAAAAATATCAAGAGCAAAAGCCAGACATTTTTTGAATAAAAAATCGCGGTGATGTCGTGCTCTACGTAAGTGACCGATTATTTTGTTACCTTTTTTCACAGTGAAATCGCGAAATGGTTCATTGACATCGTGAGAGTACACATAGCAGCCACATATGCGGCCGTTTTTTGTTCGAAAAGGGCGAGATGAACCTAATGCGAGTTTGAGCAAGAACCGGGTGTTTGTTCACCGGACCGAAATGAAACGCCATCAAAGCTTTTACATGATATATTTTACGCGCAAGCTAGGGTAAGATTATGACCACAACTAATTAAAAATTGTACCAGAAATTTGAGCAGCATATGTGTGATAGGTTTGAATTTGGCTCAATTGAATTGAAGCACTCAAGTTGATGCAGCATTGTAATGAAATTTTTATTGAAATTGACTTTCAATCATGGTGCGATTGCGGTGTGGTGGAAAAGACATAAAAATGCAAATGGGCTTCAATTGCAGTGGAACTGATATTGAATATCGTCTGAATATCAGGTGAGTGCTCTTGCCACCATTCGCAGCTGTTTTCGAATTCTTCTCCAGGATAATTTTCTTGTGCACGCCTGAAGGCACTCACGAAGTGAGCAATCTCTTTTCTGCTTTGCAGTGAATTTCCAATCTTCTTCTTCATCCTAGTGAAGTGGTTCTAACTGTCAGAGAGGAAGGGGGAGAGATTTGCCGTGGCTTGTGAGGAACGGCTATTTAGTTAAATACCGAAACGTTAAACATGGGAGTAACAAATCAATATAATCATAGTTATTGCGATGGGATGGGGGCCTAATGGGTGGCCCGTAGGGTGGTAGGGATGGCCCTGGTAGCTGTGCGAACGCGCCTTATATCATACCCTCTAACTTGCCCATTAGGATGGTGGTGCCGTCTAGGAGAGGTGAAGCGATGTATTGGGTCATTACGCTAATGAGTGCGATATTTGGTGTCTCTGTAGGCCTGCGTGAAGCAGTGGAAGCTGCTGTGTTTATCCGTCCGCCACCTGCGTGGAACGCCCCCGCCACGATGCATTCCACAAGCTCATCTCGTCGCAACGCAAGCGTGTGGCGTACGTGCCCCGAAGCAGGACTAATGTGGTCGCACCTTTGCCTAAGCGACCCGCCAGCAGGACGTCGATCGACAAGCACAACCACAAGGCTGCTGCCGACCCCCAAATTATGCTCCTTTCCCTGTAGCGTACTGTGACTTCACCAAACCATTCGCTGACAACCTGGTCGGTTTGTTCACAAGGTTTGCGAGCACGTGGGGTTTCATTTGGATGTAGGCAATGCTCCGGCGAGTGCAATAATTTAGTGTCAAATGTTGATGCGTCTAACGGTGCCATACCGACGTGATATAAATAGCGGTGTGCAAGTTGATATCGGTAAAAAATTAACATTGAAATGCTCTTGTGAAGGTACATTTCACTGTCGCGTTTTATCGAGTCCTATGAAAGGTCCCTCTCAGTGGCGCGCCTACGGGGGGGTGGTTCCGGGGTGGTACCCCCCCCCCCCCTGCACAGGTCCGTCAACGCAAACCTCCTTCGTAGGCCTCTTACACCAAACCGAAGTTCGCCGAGCCAAGTGTGCAGTCTCGGAAGCTTTTATTATTATTGGACATTCGTAGTTTAACCTCGGAGATGACTGTTTGACCAGTTCTACAAAAAAAAAGCAAGAGCACGAGCTCTTTAAGACTGTGCATGTAAGACTGTGCCGACCAAGTTGCATATAACTTTAAGTAGTTTAGGACAAAGAATGAGAAAAAATATTAGTGACACAAAAAGTGTCCGGGGTTAGGAAATTTGTGAATGCCTAAGAATACCTGGCTGTTTTAAATTATTCCGTGCCCCGCCACCCCGGCACGCGTCATAGTCCACGCTAAGCCGCAATTAGTAACACAATTTTGTAGGGTCACATTACACCACTTTTTGAACTTGTGTGCGCAACTTCTGTCGCAGGATTTGAGTCATTCCTTGTATTCAAAACAAAAAAGAATGCTGAAATATACCATAGGTTGGGACTCAGTATTGTGGAGCGTCCCATCTGACCTCAACTAAAAGCTAGTAATACCAGATGGATTTTATTTTCATTCATTTGAAAGCCTACACAACCATTTTTTGTCTTTAATATTATGCGTTATGTGAGCTTAGATAGCCCTTCCCCTCCCGTTGAATAGAAAAGGTTCGGCTTTCTTTTATATATATCGCCTGAGATTGTAACATTATAGTGAGGAGAGGAGCAACGTTTCGTGCGCTGTTAGAAAAACCTGTGAACACAGATAACGATACCGTGTTGAAAACTCTTTCAGAAATATGGGTTCCCCGCACGGGGCACCTCGAGCAATCTTGGTGACGGTACTGGCGATACCGCGGACCCGAGCCCCAAACATAAGCTGGATCCAACCGTGGCGATGTGTTTTATAGGTGGAGGGTTAGAAACCACGAGCGGTGGCCGTCGGAGCCCAGGTCAAGCTCCGGCGGATGGGCTCCCTGTCTGTTCACCAGGCAGGGAGCTCCGGGAACTCTTTGCCTACCAGGGTAAGGTCAAAGGAGAAGTAACCCCGTCTCCCTGCTGTTATACTATGCTATATGGCATTTTCAAACCCCCCCCCCGCCCCCAAACGTGATCGGCCCCTGATAAGGGGCCGCACCGAAGTTTCATTCCCACCTTTTCCAACAACTGTCTTTTCAACAACGGCGAATAACTATGCTCGTTTCCTTGTGATAGAGTCAGCTGACTCAGCAAGACCTGTCGCTTCCCTGTCTGTATTCCTGGTTCCGAAATTTCTGCAAAACACAATAGGTGGAAAGTATCAAGCTAAAAAGCTTAGCCCGCACTCTTCTTGAACAAACCCGCATCCATGATCTGGACATCAGGGTCACACCCCACCGGAGCCTCAACAGCTCCCAGGGTGTGATTTCTGAGGCAGATCTTCTTACGGAAACAGATGCCGACCGGCTTGAAGGGTTAAAGGATCAGGGCGTCACAGCTGTGCGCCGCATCACGATGCGCAGGGATGATAACATAATCCCTACGAAACATATTATCCTGACCTTTAACCGGTCCTCACTTCCTGAACATATCAACGCAGGCTTCATTCGATGCTCCATTCGCCCTTACATTCCGAACCCGCACCGTTGCTTCAAGTGCCAGCGGTTCGGGCACAGTACAGCCTCTTGCCGCGGCAAAACAAAGTGTGCGAAATGCGCCGCGCAGGACCACCCCATCGAGAACTGTAATTCTGACATCCTCACTTGTGCAAACTGCAGGCGCCCACATGCGGCCTACTCCAGGAATTGCGAAAAGTTCCAAATAGAAAAGAAAATAATCAATCTCAAGGTACAGAAAACATCACCTTCCCAGAGGCGCGGAAGAGGTTGGCCTCTTTCCCTCTGGGGAGGTACGCCGACGCAGCTCGCCGGGAGCGGAGCGGCGTCTGGTTTCCACAGGGACCCAGTTCAGCGAGTCTGACCTGGTCCCTCTGCCGCCCCCCCCCTGGGTTGCATCTGGCAGCCCAACCCACCACCACGCCGCTTGCTGAGGCAGCAGCGGTTGTGGTGGCAACCTCTTCCGTCAGGACCAGTGCCGCTCCCGTCCCTGCCTCCCCGTCCTCCAGTGCGTTGGAGAGTGCCATGGACACCACGGGCACCGCACCGGCTTCCACCGCCACCGCACCACCCGTGCCACTTCTGGTGCCCCCGACACCTGCGGCGCTGGCGGGTCAAACGAAGGGCCCCCGAAGGGGGGCCAAGTCCGGGGGGCCCGGTTCGACGGGCACACCCAGGACATCGGACGATGAAATGGACGCCGTGCCGCGGTGCACCGCAAGGAACGCGTCCCGAAGCCAAAGCCTCCCGACAAGCCAAAAAAGGCGAGAGTCACAGCCCCGAAAGACGACACATAAACAAACACACTCCAGTAGCTCTCACACTAAATAATGGGAAGAGAAAACATAATTCAATGGAACTGTAGAGGCCTTCTTAAAAATCTTGACGATGTATACGAAATACTGCATGCTAATCAGCCAAATGTAATGTGTGTTCAGGAAACACATTTGAATTCCAAGCACACAAATTTCTTGAATAGTTACATGGTCTTCAGAAAGGACAGGGATGGCTGCACACACTCTTCTGGCGGTGTGGCCATAATTGCCCGGAAATCCTTAGCCTGCCACCCTGTCACTCTGAACACTGTCCTTGAGGCTGTAGCAATACGCACAATAATTTTTAATAGGTTGATAACGGTATGCTCCATATATATTCTTCCTGATCTTGCACTTTCGAGCTCTGACTTCGAGGCGCTGGTTGACCAGCTGCCCGAACCATACATTCTAACAGGCGACCTTAATGCTCACAATTCTCTTTGGGGCTCTTCTCGTACGGATGCCCGGTGTCGCCTGATAGAGAGGTTTCTTACATCCTCCGGAGCATGCCTTTTCAACAATAAACAGCCTACATATCATAACATAGGACACAACACATACTCATGTCTTGACTTGGCTATTGGCTCCGCAGTTCTCTTTCCTCTTCTCGAGTGGGGTGTGGGAACTGTCCCATATAGCAGTGACCACTTCCCCACCTGACTTACATATATAGGTAAAGGCCCAAGCAGTTCATCTTCCCATAATAGGTTCAATGAAGCACGAGCTAACTGGAACACATTTACAGAGACATCGAAACTACACTACACAACTATAAGACACCTACACGTAGAAGAAGCCGCACAACTCCTCACGGCGCACATCCTCGACGCCGCCGAAAAGTCCATTCCCCACGCCTCTGTTGCCCCGCGCAACCAGCGGAGGCCGTTGTGGAATGAGGACTGTAGGCGGGCGCGAGAGGCCCAGAACAAGGCATGGGGTATCCTTCGTCGGTACCCCACGTCGGGAAACCTCCTCTTGTTCAAACGGGCCAAGGCATTAGGAAAACGTGTGCGTCGTGAGGCAAAACGAGAGAGTTGGCGCACATTCATAACATCAATAAACTTCTACACAGACACACGGAAAGTATGGACAAGAATACGCAAACTCAAGGGACAAAAAACACACAGCCTGCCTCTGGTCAGCACAACAGGGGACACACTCGAAGACCAGGCTGACACGCTCGCACAACACTTCCAACACGTGTCCAGTTCAGGAAACTACACAAACACTTTTATGAAACACAAACAAACGGCCGAAAAGAAGCCTATACTAGATAACAATAGGTCAACATCTTCTTATAACTCAGAGTTTTCACTGCATGAGCTGAGGGCTGCTTTGAGCACGTGTAAACCCTCAGCTCCAGGCCCAGACAACATCACATACACAATGATACAACACCTGCACGCAGACACTCTTCTAACACTCTTACACCTATATAACAAGATATGGTTTTCGGGGCACATTCCAAACTCTTGGAAGGGGGCTATAGTTGTAGCTTTCCTGAAGGAGGGAAAAACCCGTCGTCCCCATCAAGTTACCGTCCTATTGCCCCTGACGAGCTGCTTGTGCAAGCTCTTCGAGAAGATGGTAAATCGCAGGGTCGTGTACTTCCTTGAGTACAACGGTCTTCTCGAGAGCAGCCAGGCAGGCTTCAGGGTGGGGCGATCGACGAACGATCAACTGGTAGCTCTTGACTCGTACATCAAGGATGCCTTCGCGCATAAGCAGTACTGTTTAACTGTGTTTTTCGACCTTGAGAAGGCATACGACACCGCTTGGCGTTATGGGATCCTTAGTGACCTCAAGTCATTCGGTGTTTCGGGTAACATGTTGAACGCTCTTGTTAGATACTTATCAGACAGAACGTTTCGAGTAAGAGTCGGTGGTGCACTCTCAAAGGTTCACGTGCAAGAAAATGGCGTGCCACAAAATGGTGTGTTGAGCTGCACTCTCTTCATAGTAAAAATGAACTCTCTTGGTAAGGCACTGCCACCTACAATCTCATATTCCATGTTTGTAGATGACGTCCAGATATCCTTTAAATCATGCAATATGTATATCTGCGAACGTCAAGTCCAGCTTGGTGTAAAGAAACTTGCCGGCTCGGCAGACAAGAATGGTTTTAAATTGAATCCTGTAAAAAGCTCCTGCGTTGTGTTCTCCAAGAAGCGCGGGGTCCATCCGGACCCAGACATTCATCTTAATGGCGTGTCGCTTCCTGTGAACAAGGAGCACAAGTTCTTAGGTGTTGTGTTTGACAACAAACTCACATTCATTCCGCACATTAAGGAACCTAAAAATAAATGTCTCAAAACAATGAATATACTTAAGGTTCTCTCCCCCCAATCCTATGGTTCCGACAAAAAACTCCTACTACGGCTCTATACTGTTTTGGTTGGTTCTCGTTTAAACTATGTCAGTGTGGTATATGGGTCGGCGACTAAAACAGCGTTGCGAATGCTTGACCCAGTGCTACACTTGGGGCTACGGCTTACGTCGGGTGCTTTTCGCACTAGCCCTGTCGAGAGTCTGTATGTCGAATGTAATAAGTGGAGCCTTGAGAACCAACAGACGTACATGGACTTACTTTATGCTTTTAAAATTTCATCGCTGAATAACCATCCTTTTTATCCTGTCTTTAACGACACATCCACATCTGTGCTTTTTGTAAATCGCCCATCCGTTCCTCTGCCCTTTTCACTTAGAGTTAAAGAGCCAGCCTCGGATCTCAGTGCTTCGTTTTTAGACGTGTACAGGTCATCCTTTTCTAACTTCTGTTCAACTTCAGATCACGGAGCATTACGGGTGACTGCGTGGAGGACGCTCTCACAGAACATTTCGACAAAGAGTTGGAGGAGAAGAGGGCCGCAGCAACGGAAAACATTCGTGAGGCCCAACATAGGCAGCAAACACGTTACAACAAGAAGCGGGCTGAACCGTCTGAGTTTCAACCGGGAGACATCGTTCTAGTTGAGCGAGAACCCACAGCGAGCGGAGAATCCCGAAAACTTAAGGTCAAATACAAGGGACCGTACGTCATAGCCGAGAAGCTTCCCAATGACCGCTACCGCATCAGAGACATCCAACACACCCGGAGGACACGAAGGGCATATTCAAGCGTAGCCCCCGTCGACAAGCTGAAGCTTTGGGCGAAGGACATCGACTCGGAAAGCTCAAAATCGGACGAAGACAAAAGTTCCGACCGGGACGGTCGTTAATGCAGGATGGCCGAATGTACGCGGCGCCTCCGCGGGATGACGCCACCGAGCCAACCGAGCTGCTCCAGGTGCGATGAGCAGGCGAGCGGAAGTCGCACCCGCGCACCGCCGCCGCAGAGAGCAAGAAGAGCGCTCCCCGATGGGCCGCGCGAGCCACCGTGTAAATATAATCAGTTAAATAAAAAACGAGTTATTTCAGTTCAACCAAGCCAACGGCTCTCAATAATAGATAACAAAAACGAACTCGACGTTCGCCCCCTCAGCGGATTCCTCTGCACAATGTGACTAGCTGAAATAAGCAAGGGGCGCTCATATGCACGCTTTTCCATTGTAGAGGATGACAATGAGCGACGTGCAACACAAGACGGCGCCGCGAAACTTCCAAAGCTGCCGAGAAACGCAAAAAAATTCTTCCAACTAGCATTTATTCTAATTCTGTGCGTTTTCTTTTGAACACGTAATATCTTTGCTTGGCATTTCGGAAATGACTGTCGCTTGGGGCACTTCTACCCGGACATACTGCTGTCCAGCTGTCGACCTGAGGACCAGCTCCTGCTTGCCACCAGCGCTACGGAAGCCTGGAGAGCATGGGCTCCTGGACTGAGGAACCACTCCCACATCAATGCATAATAAATTTGTATCTCTCTCTCTCTCTCTCTCTCTCCCCACGTGGCGGCCTTGTTTACGGTGTATTTATTCTTCTTTCACTCTTTTTTTATCTTGAAAATAGGCGCAGAAAGACGTTGACTAAGACTAGAAATACACACGACGACGCGCTACTAGCAACTGGCACCGTTATTAAGAAACAGAAATATGTAGGGCGACCAACCAACATAATCCATTTCATTAGGACTTTTACAGAGATTTCAATAAAAATTTCCCCAGACATAAAATCTATTCAAGTTGCAGAATATCTTGCATCTTTCCAGATTCGCGGTAAAGTCTTGAAAATACCGTACAGGGTGCCCGTCGCAACGGTGATCGCTAGGGCACGGTAGTCTATAAATCGCCTTCAGTCGCTGAGATCCTTCTTCGGTACCATATCCAAGACTGACGCCTAGTTTCTGCAAAACGGATGGACAATTACCGTTACAGCATGTGCGCGAACTACTGAGGAGCAACGACACAGCGCGATTGGACGAGATGACGTGGTCGAACAAAAACAAATGTCTTCGTCACGGCGATGTGGTGGGTGATGGTTTGCTTTACTTGGCACTGTACTACGTGGGGCTCCATTATTGTGGCAAAATTCGCAAGGATCTTCTTGTACAGCCAAAATGACACAAAAGATTGAACAACGCCCGCCGCGGCACCGGAGAGAATAGCATGCACTGAAACGATCATTTTCATGTCCACGAGGCATCGGGAGCGTATTTGCAGGGTCATGCTGCAGAAAGCCAGGAAATCAGCGCTGAGAATGGGTTGCTTGCTGTCGGCGATGGTGAGAAGTGACCGAAAGGTGCGCCGTAGGCCAGAATGTTACTGTGAGAGACCGATTGTCGTGGGTGCTCATAGGCGAGGTTTTGGCGGCAATTAACGCGTACGTCATTTATCCGCTTCGTCGGTCTAGCGAAAAGGTCGCTAGACGCTGACTTCGGCTCCCGTGCAGTCCAAGAAGCTGTGGCTTTCAACTTTATGGGGGACGTAGTGTAGGGAACGGAGCCGTGGACTCGTGGATGCTGTGGCTCTCCTACATTTATTGTTGGTGTGGTGCAAGCCCCGGCCGGAACTGAAGAGCGGTGGTGGCATACGACCGCCCCTGGAGCACAGTCATGTTCCCACTGCCGTGGCACTTCGCTCTGCTGACGCTGCCGGATCGTGGCCGCCAATTCGAAGCATCCCTCTTTACCGAGCGTCTCCACCTGCTTGGCATGACTCGACTCCGCACGGCCGCATGTCAACCCCAGACAACGGGCTGGTGAAACCCTTTCATCGCCACGTCAAGGTTGCTCTTACTGCTCACGAGACGCCATCCAAGTGGGTGCAGCGGCTTCTGCTGACTCTTCTGGCTATTCGATGTGCTCTGAAGACCAACTTGTCCTGTTCCTGTGCAGAACTCGTTTATGGTTCGACACTCCGGCTCCCTGGTCATTTCTTCGACTCGCTAGCGCAGTCATTGCCTACCAGCGACTATGTGTAAAGACTACGCATGCTCTTTCGGCAACTTCAACGTCAGCTTACACGACCTTCCCCGCCGAGACAAGTTACATCACGTCGGAATTTCGCAATGCCACCCACGTTTACGGGCGCAACGACACTTTCCGCAGGCCACTCCAGCCTCACTACGCCAGCCCTTTCCCGATACTACAGGGGCACTCGTCAACGTACCTCGTGGACATGAACGGACGCCCTGACACCACTGCCCTCGAGAGGCTCAAGCCCGCCTATATGCCTAACGCTGCTTCGAATCCTCCACAAGAGCCTCTGCATACAGGCGTGCCTCAAGCATCCCATGTGCCCTCCGCAGCCTGCCACAGTCATTGGTGTGTACCGCCCATCAAAGACACCACAGACAATTAATTGCGTCGGGCAGACCCCCGTCTGAACGACCTTCAGCCGCAATCCTCTGCAACGTCCCGAATTCCTCTACCACGATCCGCGCACTAGGGGGGGGGAGGGAGGGGGACAGGCGCGTTCACGTCCGGGTCACCACTTGTAGGGTACGAATCCGTGGACTCGGTGACGGTGTGTCTCTCCTAGATTTATTGTTGGTGTGCAAGCCGAGGCCGGAACTGGAGAGTGGTAGTGGCATACGACCGTCTCTGGAGGGCAGTCGTGCTCCAAATCCTGTGGCACGTGGCACTGCTGTTGCTACCGGGCAAGCACCTCTGATAATGATGGTAGGTAGCTGTTCATGATGAGGATAGTGGCGCTGCAAGCAGATGATGATGCCCCACTACAGTAGAAGGGGCACCCGACGACTTGACCTGGTTCTCTTGCCGCAGCCAGAGCCCACTCTCCAATTTTTCAATCCACGGAAAGTGCCCTCTAGACTTGTGGGCGGCACGGCCACGATGATACAAACAAACGCCCGAAGAGCCAGGCTCGCTCAGCCTGGTGGAGGAATATTAGAACGGGACTGAGATCACGAGTATTGGCGGCCGCGGGCTCAACGTCGGCGAAAGTGCGAAAGGAATGTGATAAATGCCAGCCGATGGCTCAGTTCATTAATGCGGCTATCGAGTCAATCAAACCCGGAGTAGTCACTTAGGGTAAATGGCCTAAGGGTGACCGTGGCGATGATGGGGGACCGGAATCAGTGCGGGACATGGTCACCCAGTTCCGCAAGATGATCAAGAGGCATGCCATCGGCAGCTGCAAGTGTCAAGCCCATGCTCTGTGGGAGGCGTAAAAGGAAGAGCTGCCGAAGCAGTGGGTTGTTGAGGACGTAGCCTTGATCGCCTAATAGCTGCCGCATCTGATGGAGCAGCTGGCAGGGTAACCTCTCGCCAGGTTCCTCTGTGTTCAGAAGCTGCTGAAGCCTGCTGCTCTCCGACTTGAACTTGCCCTTGCTGATCACGGCATTGAGATGGTGGTAGGGCTCTACCGGGTGCGGCCATCGAGGATGCTAGCAAGCCCGTCCGCTATGCTGTTTGGCAAGGAGGTCACAACGCTGGGAGGACGAAAACACGCCTCGACTTGCGTGAACCGTATGTTCGATGGTTCCAAGTCCAACAAGATAGTAGTAATACTGGGCATCACCGCGGCGTGAAGCTGCTTCTCGGTTCAAACCGGGCTGCAGCTGGCACGCATACTCCGGTGGGACCGAATTGGCGGCCAACTCCGGTGGGCGGCCAGATTGGGCGAGTTCGGTTTACGTCACCATTTGATATCGTGAACTGCCCAGGGACAACCAGCTTCGACACCGTATGAACCAGAGCGTAGTTTATTCAGCTTACACCATTTTTAGTCCACAGCTCCACTGGGCAGTCTCGTTGCGGTAACCAGACTTCACTCCAATATTTCAAACCGAATTCTTAGCGGTATTACTAGCTTTTAAAGAAGTTCCTCCCGCAACACTTGAATATAGTTATAATTACAGACTCTCTATCAGTCTGTTCCGCTTTGACATCGTCTGAAAATTCACCCCTGATCCGTGCATTCAATTTTCTGGTGCCCTCCCATTTGCAGGACATCTGCCTCATTTGGGTTCCCGGGCACAAATGTTTACTCCTTAATGAAGAGGCTGGTTCCTTGGCACGATCGTCTTTCCTGGCACCCTCTACCACCTCATATGGGAGTTCCAACGAACTCTAGACTTGCCCCCCCCTTTCCAACCCAACCTTCGAGCAGTGGAGGGCTTCCCTGGCCAGCCCGGACCCGGATATCCAGCTTAAGTTGGTGACCCGAGCACGGACGGCCAGCCGAAGTCAAGGCATCCCGCACTAGGGACGCCTTCCACGGAGCGAGGCCCGCACATCAGCCTCTGCTGGAGAAATAAAAATATTTTATCTCTCTCTCTCTCTTTGGATGGCCCTTCGGTTGACCTTTGCGCTGTTACGGCTAGTATAGCAGAAGCAAGGTTCCGTAGATACCAGCGCCGAATGAGTGCGCAGGAAGGGGTCATCAATAGTTTTGAAGAGTATGCCCATTTAAAACATAACTGGAATTCCGGTTTGTGTGAATCTCGTCGATGCGACGTCACATTAACCAACTTCAGATGTAGGGTCCCCCAGCTGAACTTCTATTTGCACAGGTGTGGTCTCGCCTCCGCCGCCCTTTGTGCCATTTGCGGTGAACATGAAACACTAGATCACTTCTCATTACACTGCTGTGGTTTCTCAGTGATCAGACGTCGCCTTATAAGGCCATTAGAACGAATTGCACTTCCTATCTTTATGCCAGTACTACTGTCGCTACAGGCCACATCACTGGGTTGTTGTCACAAAGGCGTAGCTGCAGCCATCCATACACATGTTTCCGAGACCAGGCGTCTGCCCTGTTAGCATTTATTATCACGGGTATGTTTTCTCAAATTCAACCGCCACTTTCAATTTGCAGCCCCTTCTTCCTTCCAATCGCACGCTGCTACTGGATGCCAAGAGATAGGTATCTACTTTTAAACTGTGAGCGGGCGAATTAGCCCCCTTCTTGCTCGATTCGTCGTCAATCCCCGCGTGAATATGCGCCATATGACGTGGAACAACAACAACAACAAGAACCTCTGGTAGGGCGCCCGGCGTCGTACACGCGTGCACGTGGGTTCACGCGACTTGGGGAGCTCTTGCTTTTGTTTTCGTCGTCTTCGTCGCGTGTTTGGGGCGTCGGTCGCTGCAGTGCCTGAGCGCCAAAAATCTTCCGTAGTACAGACATTTCTTTCTTCGACATGCATCGTACCCTTTTGAGGACAGATTGACCAGTTAGGATAATAATTTTGCGATACTTTTAACGTACATTTTTAGGCTTGAAAACAGCTGACTGGGGTCAGCCCACAAAGAGTGTTCGACTTCTTGACAAGGAAGAAGTAGATAAGGAGGAGAAGAAGAAGAAGAAGCAATTCAATCTATTACACAGCTTTTTCTAGCACAAGCAGCACCACCGTCGTTCTCAAATTGTAGGCCAGAAACCAACCAACCTTCTTCAAGACGGCCCTCCGCATTTCTATTCCCAGCACATGGAGCACCAAGAACGGCAGTGTGAAGTGCTTCTTCCGTCAGAGGTGAGCTCCCCACCATGTGAAAAGGAAATCATTGACGTGTGCAATACGAATTGCTGCACAAATGTACGGTTTGCCTCACGCATTTGTAACGCCTTTAATCTCATCACTAACAAATCCAACGCCGTAGTAATGCGTTAGCTTACCTCGTAGGTACTCCAGCTTAATAAGCCCATAATGCGAAAAGCATAGCGCCTCATAAATGCCTAAACAAGTGCGCAGTTCATCAAGGTGTCACATGTCCCTCTAAAATGTGTAAATGGGTATAAATTGGGAGTGGATGATCGATAGCAACGCTTGAAAAAAAAAGAAAATACAAGAACAACGCTTGCCAGGATGTGTTAGCTCTGCATTTGTATATAGCAGTAAAGTGTGGTTTGAAAATAGGCCGCGCATCTGCTCGCGTCGTCCCAAATGTCGTCAAAACGCGATATTTGGTATGACTGGCTAGGGATTTGTATAAATGGCTTTCTTGTCTCATCCACCAACCTCTCAGGCTGTTCCCCTCCTGTGTCGGTCCACCCATTTGGAGATTTGCGGAGTTCAATTTTGCCGCGCTCGCACTACTGGCGCGCCATCTGTTGGGACTGTTAAGACTTCGCGGTCGACCAGCGAGCGCGAGAAACCGGCGCCGGCATTTTTTGTAACTTGTGGTTAAATTAACCTTTTCATCGTGTTCTTCGAAACTGCAGTCGCAATAAGCAATCACGCACCCTTTTCAAAGGAACACTGCCTAACTTCAGTTATGTACCCGCCGCGGTGGCTCACTGGCTAAGGCGTTGCGTTGCTGAGCACGAAGAAGCGGGTTCGATTCTCGGCCGCGGCGGTCGCTTTTCTGATGGCGGCGAAAAGCAAAAACGCCCGTGTGTACGAGATTTCGGCGCACGTTAAAATACCCCAGGTGGTAAAATTTAATCCGGAGTCCTCCACTTCGGCGCGCCTCATCGCCTGCGTTGCGTCCGCACGTTAAATTCTACCATCAATCAACTCCAGTTATGTATTCACGTTGGTCCTCAAATAAGCCTGATATTGTTAGGAGTGACGAGACGTCAAATGGGTAAATTAGAACGAACCAACCGTTTTATTACTCGAACTTGTGGTTACAGAACTAAATTGGGCGTTTGGTTTTGTCGTTTGTGGGAAGCGAAAAGGAAAGGAAGGGAGCTGAAGGGACACGAACACGGGACCCGACGTCGAGAGAGAGCTGTGCGGCACTGCGAACGCGTTGCCGGTAAAGTCCTCCCACGTGCCTCCACGTACCCTGTGCTGGATGCCACTCAGCACTCTTGCGCGTACAACCCTGGCGCAGATTCTGCTGGAAGGCGAACGGATGACACGGCGCTGCTCCATTGGTCGCTGGCACTACCCGGTCTCACTAATGTAAAACACCATGTCGGAGCGTGTGGAAATATTGTTATTTCGCTGACCACCGTCTCCCCTACTAATTTTCTTGAACTAATGCCACACGGATGAATCGAGGGAGCGACAAAAAAGCAGAGAGAAATTGTGGCATTTGAGTAGCCCAAGAAATGTCTTTAAAAGACTGTGTTTATATCACTCCATAACGCGACCTTTGAAGCTGCATATTTTGATACAAAACTGCTTATAGTGACCCCACCCCCCGAAATTGTCTCCCTTGCAATTCTATTATGCATAGTAATGAAGCCAACCTCAAAAGGACCAGGTGTATTAGAGAATTTTTGCGATTCAGTTCAGAATTATCAGCATTTCTGTTCCAATTCTTACACTCTCGCAAACAGTGAACAAACATGACGTTTTATTTAATTTTGGCCCACATCGGACAGGAGTGTTGCGGTTGCGAAGTCTTTGCACGGCCATAACTGTGGTATCATGATAGACATGGTATTAGCAGATTTAATCAGGTAAACTTCAGCACTATGGCCTTCTTTGTTAGTGAATAATTCTGCTGTCTTCTCCCTAGATTCAGGTGTGTGTGTTCCGCCGGATCCAGATATTATGCTCGAGGGGGTAATGCCAGGGTCCTTCCGGAAGCTAGTGTACGCACCTACAAGCACTGTAATTGTCTTGGTACCCAGGCAGGCCCATGTGTCTCACGTGGCCCTACCAGACCTTTGCAGTCGCTTACGAGGACTGGATCCGTCCGAAGGGCCGTATCAAACAGACTTTATATGCACTGTGGCGGTTCGTTCTTCACTCCTCCATGTTGAGACACTATCGAGGTCTTCACCTCCCCTCCCTTCCCTTGCCCATGTGGCCTTGAGCCATCCCTTTAAATAAATGTTCGTTTGTTTGTTTGTCTTGCTAAAGCTTTACCAAATTTTGGAACGACAATAATGCATACTATCACACACACCTCATGCGCTAATAACCAGAAGCATCGTCATCGTATATTCACGTCAACGTGTTTCGGTACACATTTCAAGTCCTACCGCCATGATTTTATTCGTGGCTTCGTCAAAAAAAATTAAATTTCATAAAGCAAACTTTTTATATGAAATGATATTGTGCACAAGGAAACTCAAATAGCGCTGCAAAAAATTGCCCGCGTATTTGCCCACTTCGGCTAAAGACGGAAGCCCGTCTCCCGTCCCCACCACTTCAATCAATTCATTTTTCTCGCGTTCCACTGCTCCACGCTTAAACCCTTCTTCACGAGCGTTCCACGCGCCCCTTCGCGCACAACGTGTGCAGTAATGCATGATTGACTACAATTTGAGTACAACATGACTACAATACGGAACGCACCGGCAAAGACTTCTGCGACACTCGTGGCCCACCGGGCAGTTGCCGTCGGAAACACACGAACGCGCGTGTCCAGGTCTTGCGCGAGGGAGCAGGAGCACTACCGTAGCGGGCGCGCATCGAGCAACCCCGCGCAGCGGTACGGTCGGCATTACGTTTTTCTCCACGGGGAATTTTAAGTAAAGCTTTACTACTTGCGTCCAGCGGTTTCGCGTAGGATGCGCAAGTTAACCTTTTGACCTGAGACGCACCCCCGGGGAAACACCCCTCGAAAGCGCATCGCGTGATCCGCCGGGCCCGCTTTCGGCGTTGTGCACACGGCCCCGTTTTTAGTCGTTCTGCTCAGCACTAGCGACGGCCGCCGCATCAGTTTATCGGCAGCCTACCCCCCACAGCCTCCCATGCATGCGCTGCTGGGTCGTCTCGGGCTACGTGGCTCGTATTGCGCCCGGCGAAGGCCGCGTTCGCCGAGCTCCTTCTGTGGACATTGTACGGGACCGAACGACTCTGAGCCGTGGTCGGCAATACAGTTACATTAAAGGTTATCCAAGCGAAACCAAGATTCACCCAGACTAAGCCAAGCTTTTGCTTTGCATACCCAAGGTTAGCTGAGCTAATCCGCAGCCATTTTTATGCAGTAGCTGTAGTGCTTCATTTGCTGTCCCAAAAATCAAACATCGGGTTATTTTTAAAGACGATAGTCTTTATTCGGCTACTTGAACGTCACAATTTTGGTTTGTCTGTCTGTCTCTATGTTTGTCTTGAAAGTATAAATTTATTATCAAAAGTCCTCGTGTTAATGACGCAACTTAAAACCCAGAAACAATGAAGTGTAGCGCCTGTTGCTACAAAACTATAACAGCCCGAATGCTGCCAGTTAAAGACACGTACAGAAACACACACTTTCAAGTTAACTGTAGACAAAAGATTAATATACAAGCAATCTAGAGTTGCTTTCAATCAAAAGATTAACATGCCAGAGAAACAAGGATACAAAACTATTCGCTTCAAGAATGCAGCAATATACAGAACAAGGTTGGCGTTAATGTCACAACGAGTACTGTAGCGCACTAACAAACCAATACTAACACCAAAATAAATTGTTACAACGAAAATTCTTAAAGACGCAGGTCTTGAAAGCTGGCATGAATAATAACCTTTTTTGTTCGAAACCTTCAATAATCCGGGTGCACCAGTGTCGCAGAAACTCTTCTTTACCCAACAGGGCCAACTCGCCTTCGAGAAAGATCACGAGGTGTTGTCTGAAAAACGAAAGCAAGATCAACTGCATACGTAGCCTGCGATTCTTTCCAACTGCCCTGCAACGATCACGCCATAGTACATGATCGCCAATTGCTACGAATGATTTGCCTAGGGAAGTGCCAGGGCACTGTTCTCTCAGTTGATACCGGGAAATTTCAACCAGACTTAGGGCACAAAAGAATGCAATAAAATTTGTACTTTTTGCCATAATAGTGATAAAATTGCCTGCGACCATGTTGCATAATTTAAGAAGACGTAACTGAAACTTTCTATCCCTCGCACTGTGTTGTACAGGGACTTCATCCATGCTTTTCGTTAACAGGCGTTGAACCATTTGCCAAAAAAATGGCCATCTCATTAGAGTTAGTCAGCTTTACTTTGTAAAACTTGTCATTCAGGCACAATTTCACTTAACCCACGTTTCACTTAGAGCATGTTGCCACAAACATAGCCAATGAAAAAATAGCTTAGATACTGTTTTTTTTAGTTGTACTTTCGAAGCCTGAATTAAAACGATTGAAAACATTACAATCCTGCTAGATTTCTCCCCACAACTATGGTGTACGCATAAAACATTTTTCTGCAGAAACAGGTGCAGATGCATGTTCTCCTGCAGAACAACCCATGAACCAAATTCGTTGCTGAAGAGTTTCTTTTCATACAGCACACTTTATGTCGACTTTTGTAATGATTGTATCTGAAACAATGCACCTCAATTGTATGGATTTGTCTCCTGTTTGTCAAATAAATGGTTTCTGTTGTTTACACATAAACAAATAAAAACTGGCTTAGCTGCAGGAACAATTCACACCAAAACATTTCCCACCGACCTTTGTATGAAAATGTCCCAGATGGTTTCCTTTTTTCGAGCATTCATTTATAAATTATGGGCGCGGTGGAAGGGCTTAGTACTAAGCTTTAAAATTGCTGTGGGTGATCTCTGCAATTGATGGCTTTCACGGTCGAACCCCCGCAGATGCAGCACCACATGCTTCTGAGCTTGCTGAGCGGCAGAGGAACGAGGTTTACGCCTCAGTAATGCAGCTGTGAACTTCACATAAAGTTACTCGAGTAGTGGTGTCTTTCTTCCGTTTCATTAGTGTGGTATCTTTCTCAGTAGTGCTGTATTTCTCAGCCGTTCTTTCTTCGGCACATCGTCGGGCATTGAGTGGATATATCCTTCTAGTGAGGAACCTTTTTCCCGCAATTGCAGGTGCAGCAATCGCCCCCAAAGTGGAAGAAGGTAGCCGCGATCTTCGTGCCAATCTGCGTACTGGCCGCGTGCCTGCACTACGCCCGTGATGACTTGAGGCTCACCTCACACGGAAGTCGGGGGGACCGAAGCAAAGACTGGAAAATGGGAAGTGCAGGAAGACCTGACGGACCTAGAGTGCTCTTGTGGTACCTCCCGTATGGCAAATTTGTCTTGGGTTTTTCAAAAAATGTAACAACTCGGCGACTGACTTGCCCTGAGCAGTGTTTTGTTAGCTACAATCGCAGCACGCTGATGTCAAGCGACGCGGTCGTCTTTCACGGTAGGAGCATAAGCTTCAACGATATGCCCAAGTGGAGAGCCTCGCGACAGAAGTGGATTTTCTGGAACGGCGAGGCTCCGCCACACACCTATAACCTCAAGAAGCTAAAAAGGAATTTTTAACTGGACGATGACTTACCGGTGAGTAGGTGGTGTTTTTGAAATAACGCTCCATCAGTGATGTCAAAGCACACGCCTAAACGTACACGTTTAACCTCAAAAAAGGCACCGGTTCCCTCATCAATATTATAACAACTCATACAGCCTCTGTGGATTCAGGATGGGTGGATAGAGCCGTAGCAGCAGCAGAGAAGAGAAATAACAGAATACACATTTACACCCGTGTTTTACATGCAGCAAAGCGTTGGTGATGAATACAAGATCTAATACATGCAGACATAGAAGAGGGTCACGTTGATAAACATAGCGAGGTAAGGCGCTGATGGCTCAGTGGCCAAGGCGCTGTGCTGCTGAGCCCTAGGACGCGGGTTGGATCCCTGCCACAGTTGCCGCTTTTCTAACTGAGGCGAAAAGTGAAAACGCGCGTTTGTTGATATTCTGGCGCTCGTGAAAGAAATCCAGGGGTTCAAAATTATTCCAGAGCACTCCACGACGGCACGACAAACAGCCAATGCGTAGGGTGAGCGCGATAGGGCGCAATCAATTATCCCATACGCACTCAAAGGGTCCTTTTATTTATTCTTTGCAGGAGTGAGCATTTTCTAAACCGGGCAGCAACAATAATGGCGGTTTGTCGTGCAGTAAGACCCTAAGGCTTTCAGCTTAAGAAGTTTGATATTCTATGGGGGTCATTGCTTTCATAAAACCTATGTATGCCTAAACAACGGTTAAAACTTATCGTGTTTAAACTTAATATTTAGTATCATTAAGTGTGACACATAGAGCGTTGACGAGGGTACAGAAGGGTTTCCTCGCAATGGCCACGTCGAAATGCTAAAGCATTGGAAATGGCCTTCTATCAATCACTTTTTGCAACGACGGTCTAGCAGGTTTCCCTTTCGGATTCCACACGCAGTGGCTGAAAAGGGCGCTGTGAGCCCATTATTGGCCGAAATTCCTCCTGGGTCCTTGTCCGTGTGTTATACTGTTGCGTGGTGGTAGGACACGCGTGAGAGAAACCACGGCAGAGGATGGATGGTCTCGTTACGTTATCTAGTTACTGAGATCTTTCTCCCGGAGCCGTGCGCACAACTAAAATACATAGAAAGCATGCGGGAATTATCTATTCAAAACCTCATTTATAACCTGCAAAAACTTTCATATTTCCACTTTTCTGGGGGAAGCATCATCTGGGATACGCGGGGACGGTTGCTGTATACCTCCGCACAAAACCCCAACAAGAAATACAAGGTGGGTACGGACGCAGGGCCAAGCAGTGGCCATCGCGTGGGAAATAAGATACGTTACAAGAAACGTCCGGCGCGTTCGTGCAGCGAACACGTGTCCTATTCATAATCAGTTCTTGTCGTGGGCAGCAATGAGCATTGAGCCTGACAGCCAAGAAGGCCCAGGTCGTAGACATTTCCCACGAAGCCTCTCGCTATTTCCCACCACCTTTCGCTTTTTCCGAGTTAAAGCGTGTGCTGTGGAATGCCTTGGTCTTCGAAGACACGTAGGTCCTCGGAAGATCTATTTGGTGATTTGTTCATCTTACGGGAGCAACATAAGCGGATAGTAGTTGTAGTAAAATTAGACCATTGGTCCATGCAGGGGAAGGGAGCGGGAACAGGAGAGTTCATGCACTGGGGGCGACGGGGAAGTTCTTGGATTTCATTGAGCCTCTTGTGGTCCGCGTTGATGAGGGTTCAGATTTATCTGCTTCACTCTCGCCCTGAGTCAATCACGACAGGTGGGCCGGGTAAAATATTCGTACGCGAGTATATATGATGGCTGAGGTCCCCGCTGAGACTAGTCCTGGCAGACCGCTTTTATCGAACTAAGTGCCATTTGGTGGAGTTTTTGTGGGTCACGGTGCAGTTTTGTAGCCGTGAATATTCCGTGCTTGTTCATGCCAGATGACTGACGTCTTCTGGGTATACTTGAATGAGTATGAACAGGAAGCTGCCTCACCATTCAACCCAGCGTCCCTCTAATTCTTGGACTAGCGCCAAAAAAAATCCTCGCTTAAAACACCTCATCATCATCATCATCATCATCATCATCATCATCACTAGCCAATCTACGCTCACTGCAGGGCAAAGGCCTCTCCCATTATTCTCCAATTACCTCGGTCCTGTGCCAACTGTGACCAATTTATCCCCGCAAACTTCTTGATCTCATCTGCCCATCTAACCTTCTGCCGCCCCCTGCAACGCTTGCCTTCTCTAGGAATCCACTCTGTTACCCTTAATGACCAGCGGTTATCTTGCCTTCGCATTACATGCCCTGCCCACGTCCATTTCTTCTTCTTAATTTCTACTAATATGTCTTTAACACCAGTTTGCTCCCTGACCCACTCCGCTCTCTTCTTGCCCCTTAATGTTACACCTATCATTTTCCGCTCCATTGCACGCTGAGTCGTTCTCAATTTAAGTTGAACCCTCTTAGTGAGCCTCCAAGTTCTGCCCCGTAGGTGAGTACCGGTAAGATGCAGCTGTCATGCACTTTCTTCTTCAGCGGACAACGGTAGGCTGCTATTCATTATCTGAGAATGTCTGCCATATGCACCCCACCCCATTCTGATCCTTCTAATTATCTCCGCCTCATGGTTGGGATCTGGGGTCACAACTTGGCCTAAGTATATATATTCGCTTACCACTTCCACTGCCTCGCCATCTATCTCAACCTGCTGTGCTGTCCCGAGGTTATTGATCATTACTTTAGTTTTCTGCATATTAATTTTCAGGCCCACGGTTCTGCTCTGTTCACCCAGTGCGGAAAGCATGCTTTGCAATTCGTCCCCCGAGTTACTTAGCAAGGCAACGTCATCAGCAAATCTGAGGTTACTGAGGTATTCTCCATTAACCCTTACTCCCACCTGTTCCCAATCCAACGTTCTCAATACTTCTTGTAACATGCTGTGAATAACATTGGAGACATTGTGTGTCTTTGTCTGACACCCTTCCTTATAGGTATTTTACTGCTCTGCCTATGGAGAATAATGGTAGCTGTGGACCCATTGTAGATATCCTCTAGTATTCTTATATAATGCTCATCTACCCCCTGGTTCCGTAATGCCTGAATGACTGCTAGGGTTTCGACGAGTCAAATGCTTTCTCATAATCTACGAAGGCTATATATAGGGGTTCAGTATACTCAGCGCCCTTCTCTATCACCTGATTGATCGTGTGAATATGGTCCATAGTTGAATATTCTTTACGGAACCCTGCTTGTTCTTTAGGTTGACTGAAGTCTAAGGTTGCAGAGATTCGGTTAGCGATTACCATGGTAAATACCTTGTAGACGACTGACAGTAAGCTGATCAGCCTGTAATTTTGCAAGTCCTTCATGTCGCCTTTCTTATGGATTAGGATGATGTTCGCGTTCTTCCAAGATTCCGGTACCATTGCGGTCACTAGGCATTGCGTATACAGGTTTGCCAGTTTTTCAAGTACAATTTCTCCGCCATCCTTCAAGAGGTCTGCTGTTATCTGATCCTCACCACGTGCTTTGCCCCCTTTCATTTCTTTCAAAGCCTTCCTTACTTCTTCGGTCGTTACTGGTGGGATGTCTATCTCCTCTGAACTACTGTCTCGTTCGGCATTATCCTGTATGTCCCTATAGAACTCCTCGGCCACTGTGACTATTTTATCCCTATTTGTGATGACATTGCCTTGCTTATGCTTAAGTGCATACATCTGATTTTTTCCCCACGCCAAGACGTCTCTTCACTGCTTTCAGGCTACTTCCTTTCTTTACAGCGTATTCGATCCTCTCAATATTATACTTCCGTATGTCAGCTGTCTTAAGCTTATTGATTAACTTCGAGAGCTCGGCTAGTTCTATTCTGTCAGCTGCGGTAGAGATTCTCATGGTTTGCCGTTTCCTGATTAGATCTTTCGTCTCCTGAGAAAGTTTACCAGTATCCTGTCTAGCCATAGTGCCCCCGACTTCTACTGCACACTCCGTGAGAATGCGTGTAAGGTTGTCGCTGGCTTCCTGTGTCGTAAGCTCGGCTTCCTCGAGGGCGGAATATCGGTTCCGCCGCTCGATCCTTTATTCTTCTACCTTACATCTTACTGTTAGCTCATTTATCGGCTTCTTACGCGCCATCCTCAAATCTAGCCTAATTCGGGATCTTACCATACGGTGGTCACTACACCTTACCCTTCCGAGCACTTCCACATCCTGCACGACGCCAGGGTTATCGCATAATATGAAGTCTATTTCATTTTTGTGCTCCCCATTCGGGCTCCTCCAGGTCCACTTCCGACTCTCCCGTTTACAGAAGAAGGTATTCATTATGCGTAGGTTATTCCGTTCTGCAAGCTCAACTATTAGGTCCCCGCTGCTATTTCTACAGCCCAGACCATAGTTCCCAACTGCCTTGTCTCCAGCCTGATTCTTGCCTACTTTAGCATTGAAGTCCCTCATAACTACGGTATACTGCGTTTTTACTTTAGCCATTGCCGATTCCACATCTTCATAGAAGCGTTCCACTGCTTGGTCGTCGTGGCTGGATGTGGGCGCGTAGCCCTGCACCACCTTGAGCTTGTACCTCTTATTGAGCCTATTACAAGACCTGCTGCCCTTTCGTTAATGCTATGGTATTCGTCTATGTTGCCAGCTATGCTTTTATTGACTAGAAATCCCACTCCCAGTTCTCTTCTGTCCTCTAGACCACGGTAACATAGGACGTGTCCATTTTTCAGCACCGTAAAGGCTTCGCCTGCCCTCCTAACCTCGCTAAGCCCTCTTGCATCCCATTTAATGCCCTCTAGTTCCTCGAACAACACCTCGAGACTCGCTTCGCTAGATAAGTTTCGCACGTTAAACGTTGCCAGGTTCAGATTCCATTGGCGGCCTGTCCGGATCCAGGGATTCTTAGCACCCTCTGCTGCGTCACAGGTCTGACCGCCGCCGTGGTCAGTTGCTTCGCAGCCGCTGGGGACTGAGGGCCGAGGGTTAATTGGCGTATTCATGGGAGGTTGTGGCCGTTACTACACCAGGGTTGCCAATCCTGCTCTGGTGAGGGAGTGCATTGCCGCCAATGGTCGCCGGGGTCAGGCCGCACCCCAAGCCCCTTTGTGCAATTGCATCAATACGCGGATTTTTTTTATCCGGTGGGAATTGTCCGGCACCGGGATTCGAAACACGGTCCTTCTGCACACGAGGCGGGTGTTCTACCTCTACGCCATCGCTGCATAAAACAGCTGGTCGGACATAAATGAGTTGAAACTGCGACGGAAACACCGCTGGCATGTTGCACCTGAAGGCGTTGTAATTGTCAAGGCAACGTTTTTACCTAGATAACAGCCGAGATACAACGGCGGCGTGCGCGCGCCGCCGCTCTAGCCTGGCCGTGCCTCGAAACTCTTTGCCCCGCCCGCTCTGCCACCCGGCACGCCTACCGAGACCTGCTTGCAGCCTTGCCGGCGTACACCGGCGGGGCAATAAGCACGACAATCAGAGTAGCACTTCAACACTTTATTAGGGGCTGGTGATGCTGGCATCACCTGTCGTCGTCGTGATCGTCGTATCATGCAGTCACGGCACTAAAACACCGTGAAACTCGTTTACGCATCGTGCTAGAACGTAAACTATATCAAAAACACCGGGGCACTCGTCTACGCGTCACGCGAGAGCTTCAGGCAATAAGGACAAGAGGATTTTACACCAAAGCTGTATACCTCTACCCCAACAGTTCCATCTCCGGTTGCAAAAACGCCAAGGCGCTAAGAATACACCTATACACTGCATGTTTCGGCCCTTCCAAGGTTTCACGTAAGTGTAGATGGCCCGGGATTTTTTTTAGGTTATCAAAACGCTACTGTGCGCGAACGCAATGTGCGGCGAGACTCACTTGTAATACGAAGTAGCGAAATTTGACATCAAGCACAGTACACACGTTTGCACAACACTTCGCCTCTGCTGTTCAGTTTTACCTCGCAACATACGAACGAGTACCTCAACTTTAAAGACCTTTTACTGCGATTCGTTCCTAAAGTATGGAGCAACCTTTTTCTGTAATCCTCAGAATGCTGACACGAGATGTCCTACCTACGCCTCGCGCGCGAACCTTCAAGCGCGGCCTTCCGGTGATACTCCGGCAGCAGCACCGACCGTTATTGCGCATGCGCGCCTCTAATGAGGCAGGGGAAAAACAGATAGAGAAAAACACGAAAGAAGAAGCGTTTTGCCCTGCGAACGCCGCTCGACAAGTAGCAGGTAAATCGGATGGCAACTAATAAAAAGTAACATCGGCATGGTATGGGTATCATCGAGGAGCCTGAGGACTGTGGCATTTACGATTACTTGCAGGGGAGTACGCCGCGACGGTGCGAAGTTTCTTAACGATCTCACTAGCGCGTGGGAGCGGTACTATAGAGCTGAAATACCCCGTTCGTCAACCGGTGTCGTCGCTCCTTCTTATACTGTCGAAGCCGCCTCGTTGGTAAAGTGTTGGCGACTGTGGCAACTCTTTATCAGCGCCTGTTGGGTTTGGAAATATGCAGCCTCGTGTGCGACCCCGTGAGCCTCCAAATAGCGAAGGCGAGCGCTCATATGGCCCGGTACAGAGCCAATGCGGTCTTCGGTTTTAAAGCAAAGCTGCACTAATATTGTCGAGCGGTTTCGCCGTCACGGTATTTCCCCCATTTGGCCGGAGCTGCGCTGTGCCCTTGGCAATGCACCACGTGACTCGCTGCACCTAGTTCCGCTGCCGCCGCTCCCGACTTGGGGCATGCGCTCTACACAGCTGGTTCCCCGCCTGACACGTGAGTCGTCACGCGCATACAAGACTGGCTTTGGATGAGAGCGGTTCCGGACAGTCTTCTCTTAGCGTTGCGCGGGAGCTGGCATGCCCAATGCGGTGCCCGACCGTTCGGCTCGGAAAAACGCCGCGAAACCGGGACTAAACCCTTAGACAAAGCAGGCTTGGACCATTAGTATGATGTTCATGTTTCCACGCAAGCAGCAGTAATTGCCAAGCCCAAGCATGACACATCATCAGTGGCCAATGTGTTCTAGCTTGGCAATAGCTCCGCGCCATTATTGGCTGGTGTTTGGGAAAGGGGACAAGCCAACAAATGGCCAAGCTCCGGAAGGCCAATATTGGACAACGCTTGGCCCGTATGTTGCCATGATAATGCCTACGTGTGGACCCCACACTATATTCATGCACATTTCTGGCTTCGTGGGCCAGTCTTATGGCTAATGCCTATTCTATGATTTGCCTCGGGGCACGATTTCTGCTTTATACATGGCATTACACACGAAATTATTTAATGCGCACTCGTTAAACAATATCCTGTACAATGAAATGTATCAAACAAATCTGGCCGCAAGGCACAATAAACAAGCTGAATCAACTTTGCGAAGGAATTACGCGACTTGCCAAAAAAAATTGGGCAACACAACACACCAGGTCCCCTTGCATGCTTTTTTTTTATTATGCGCACCAAATTTACAAAGAAAAACCTGGCTTAACAGTGGCAAGAATACGAAATAAGTTTGTTCAAAACACAAACTCGAAATGAAGCACAGACACAATAGTCCAGAAAAAAATTTAAAAACCGCCGCTCATGAAGCACGAACCCATCTATGCTTTGTTTAACTGCTTGCGATGCCTAGAAAACAGACGCATTAGCTAAATGAACGAAGACCCTCCTCCCCGGTAATTTCCCGACGTGCCAAGATCACAATATGTCGTTGAATAGGACTATTGTAGAATAGTCCAGCTTGGAACGATTCTTCTCTCTGCTGTATCCGCCACTTGTCCACAGGAGACACCTTTACGTTGTACCACCTGTAATGAGTAAAACGTCGTTCACTACAAGGCTAAATGCAGTGTACTTACTAAATACAGTACCTAGCACCATCCTTAACGCATGCACATGTGAAAATATCATGCCGAAACTTTTAGCTTGTTAACACTCGCTATGAAACATGAAACGTATTGCACTATTTATTTTTCACTGCTGCGTTCTACGGTAGCAGTTACTTGGCTCGTTCTTGAGAAAACAGTCCGAAATTTCACCGAAAATGGGCTTTACACTTAATGCAGTCGCACAAGGCAATTATGAAAAAAGTCGAATACAGAAAGCAACATGCCAGCGGTTCCGGAAAATTTTGTTGTGGATACTGTAGCCAATCAACAAATAATCGCGACAGAAATATCGTGCCGTCAACGTTTTATTAGCGCACGTTTTGCTTTCTAACAACAGAGGATCAGAGAATACAACGCAACACACTACACAGTGGGTTGGGAACGCACGAACGCTCAATTTTTTTAAAGGCATCTATGCCAACTTGGAGGTAGATGAGACCTCTACCTTGTTACCTTTAAATGCGTTAAATTTTATGGGGTAACCAAATAAAGCTACACCTCCTAGCGACGCTAAAAACCTGACTATTTGAACTAATTGGTATTAAACTGGTTATGGCGTTGCAGTCTCCGTCGCTCACTTCTGCCTCGTCATGGAGGCGTGCCAGATGCGAACGGAACTGAAGGGGAAGCCCAGGGGCTGTGCAATTACTTTGTCGCTCGACAATACCTTTTCGTTGCTCAAGAAAATAATGAAACGAATGCTTCATTTATAGGTATTTTAATGAAGCCAAATTAACACATCCGTAACTCTTATACTGCACACGAGTCTTCCTAGAACACATGCTGAACGTCGTGAAGGTGCAGTGGGAGCACGGCGGCCGCTTGTTCGGAAAACACAAACGCGGAAACGGGATAGCTATAACTGGCACCACACAAATGAAAGTTCATGTGTGTGACCGCGTAATTCTTCTCAAGCACCAACAACACTCAGCAGCACTCACGCGCTCCAATTGTTATAAACGACAGGCTGAAGTTTTGGCGGGAACGAGCGCGAGCTCTCCCGCACCGCGCAAGGAAACATGACTGGGGACTCAAGTTTGCAGCGGAAGGCCGCAGCAGGCCAACGATGTTATTCCACCAGTCAGGCATATCTCAAACACAGCCACCGACACTTAAACGCACCTGGCAGAAACGTACAGGAGCACTAGGGAGGTTTAAATGCCACAACAGAGACGCAGACGTCGGAGTGACGCGTCCGTCCAACAGCCCAGCCGCAGAGAAAAAGAACGCGAACAGGCACAATGCTCAAGTAGTCCGACAGGACAACCGTTGCGTTAGGAAACACAAATGGCCCCATTCCTAGAGAACCTGTAACACTATCTTGCACGCTATTTTGAATACGCTTGCAGTTTAGTTTGAGTACGCTTTGTTTCGTGGCACGGTGCTGTGGCTCTTTAGGTAACCACTTTTTGCTGCATTGTTGCCTGTTCACCGCTCTAACCGACGTGTTTGCACACGCCACGCACACGGCCAGCGCGTGTCCGAAATTCGCTTTTATCGGCCTGATAACGCTCGGCCTCCGATGGGCTTTCCGTGTGACGTTACTTCCGGTCGCCGTTCGCTTGGCGCTCAATCAGTCTGTCAGCCGAATTACCAATGAGTGGCCGAAAGCTCGGAAGCCAATGGTGATCCATGAAAGTTTCCAAACATTGCCAACCGGCCTCTGCTGCTTGGGCAAAGACGACGCCGTTGACTGGCAGGTAAAACAAGTTTATTGAAGCGAACTTGTGCTCCTCTAACGACTCAACGAATACACAGGCGGCAAAACAGCAGTCAACCAAATGACGTGCGCAGACTGGTGTCGGCGAATCGAATATCGCGACGTCTGCTCTGCGGGTATTTATCTTTCGGCGCGGGTTTATGACACCGTGGCATCACATCGAGAGCACTGAAGACCAAAGAAGATTATTCTAGGCTGGTGACGTTACTTCGAAACACTCTCCGTATCAAAAGATAACAATTGCGGCAAGCAAAATATTCAGTAAACACGCGCTTCACTTGGCATACCGATAACGCTGGCCGGCACCGCCGGGCGGTAAAAACAAAACATGAATAAACCCAACGCATGTTTAGTTTCAATATTAATTAGTGGTAAATCAAATGTTAGACAAGTGAAACTGAAGCCAAACCAGGGTAAGCCAAACTTTCGTTTTGCACGTCCAGGGTTAGTCCAGCAGCGCCAAAGTAATTTTATTCCGTTGTCGGATATGTGTTTAGTACAAGAGAAAATTGTCCGATTGCCTAGGATTAGTGGAGCCCTTCATATTTTTATCGCCCCACTAAAAGAAGAAGTCCAACAGCCCAGTTTTGCTTCGCACTTTCTTCAGCGAAACCGCAATTCTCGCCAGGGCTCCTCCTGTTCACGTTCCTATAAAGCATCGCAAGAGTCTGTAAATGCAAATTCGCAAGTATTTCGAATAAACTTCCATAGGAGAGCAGCCGATATATGTACATCTGTTCGTTCAATAACGACGACTGGGGTATTGGAGGACGAATAGGATATCTACACAGGTGACTGCCTCAATCTTCACTCCGGGCAATCCCTGTTTGACGTGCTATATCGATCACAAAGAACCTCTTGTTGCTTGACATTATGCTTTTGTGTGAGAAGGGTTAAGACACCCTGCAACACTTAGCATCGACTAACTACGAATGATATTTTGGGGTAAAGTCTATTGTCCCAGCATTCTCCTCCCTCAAGGAACTATGAAAATCCTTTGACTATCACCGAAATTACGCGCGATGAGAAATCGTGCAAAGTTGTTCCCTCTCAACTCGAGCGCGGACAACGCGATGAAAGCTTCGCTCTCTCTCCAGGAGGCGCGGGCTGCTCGCGGAGATCTCTTCGGCGGCCTTGGATATATCATATGTCGGGGAGTTTTCCTCTTTGCTCCGCAACGTGGAGGGCTGTATTTCCTGTCTGGTGCCACAAAATATAGGCACGTCTGCCTGCTAGCAAGCAAGCGCTCAGGCTGCTAGGGCGTTTTGAAGCAATAAATGTATTTTGTCTCGTGGTGTCGTTGAAAGGGAAGTATTGAGTACTTCACTCAAACTCCGCGCGCACATAAAACGCAAAATAAATGCCAAAACACAAATGTACTGATCAGGCATCGAAGATGTTGGTACACAGCGCCGACGACGGCGGATCGTCACAGAAAAATCCGAGAAATAAGCCGCGAAGATGACCAGCGACAGCCAATAATACAGCCATGGCCGCAAGTCGTCGTTTTAGGCTATGCCAGGGGAGCATAATGAGGATAATTGAAGAGAGCGCGCTAGGTTTTTCCACGTTTTTCTCGGCGATTTACGCGCTTACCGCTTCACGCGCACGTGTAATATTTGGCTCACGTATTTCTTGCAGCGTAATCGAAACGCCGCGCAGGTTTACTTGCAGTGCCATAACTATGCACTGTACTGCAGGGTCCCTTTATTAATTTATGTTGCACTACAAATAGGATACTGCGAATTATTATGGTGCGCAAAATTTTCGACTCAACTTCATTACTTTTTTCTCTTTCTTTGAAGGTCAGACTCGGACATCTTAGACCCAAACGGGGCTACTGAAGAACGCAAGACAAAGCAGAGCTTTGAATATAACAAGATCTTGAAGAGATGGCGACACAAGACACGGATGGCCGCTTGGGCTGTCAGCCATTGCGAAACACCGAGCCGTAGGGAGCACTTAGTGAAACAGCTTCAGAAGTACATCGGCGTCGACGTGTACGGCGGCTGCGGGAACCTCAAGTGTCCCAGAGAAAACAGAACCACGTGTTACGAAATGTTCGCGAAGAAATACTTCTTCTACCTTTCTTTTGAGAACTCGATCTGCAGAGAATACGTCACCGAGAAATTCTTCAATGTTCTGGAACACGACATCGTTCCGGTGGTCCTCGGGGGAGCCAACTACACTGCGATTGCTCCTCCGGATTCTTTCATTGACGCGCTAAGCTTTAGGTCACCTAAACACCTTGCCGAATACTTGAAAAGAGTAGCCGGTGACTTTCAGCTGTATGCCAAATATCTCCGCTGGAAGAATAGGCAACCGGTCGGGCGGTTGCCAGCCCCGTTCTGCGACCTCTGTAACAAGCTCCGCGGCCCATCTTTCCGGCAAACAACGGTGGTGGCAGACTTGTTTCACTGGTGGAATACAATGGCTCATTGTTGGTCTTGGAATTTTACTAAGCGAAATAAAGTTCATGTGGTCTCATCGTAAAAGAAACTTACAGTTGCATCTTTATTCTCTTTTCTTGAGTCTAAAACATTCCCCATATGTATGCTTCGCATGAACGTGTGTCAGAACACTCATGTGTAAAGACGAAAAATTCCGCTGACAGCATCCAATGCGTATCCGCAACAGCGGTTGAAGATGATGGTCTAAACGTATACTGTTCTCGGCGCCGAACCAATTAGGAAAGTTGCGTAGAGTGGTAGATTTGAGGTTGGCAGATGTAGCTACACCCCAGCTAGCACAAAAAGGTTACAAAACGTATATGCTGCGTGTACGAGACGACAAAGTGGCTACAAAACGACTCGGAAAAGACGCCCGCCATTTTGACGATGTCTTCTATCTCTGCTAATGTCCGGCTGGCTCAACCTTGTCTACACGATGCAAATCCGGTTTTGTGAACGTCGACAAATATCCGGTTTACAATGGAGATATAAAGGATCTGTAAAATTCTTTTTGGGTGTATTGCTGAATCGGCGCGAAAGACGTCTTGTAACCGTCTGCAAAATTCAAGTTTAAATCTGGTCGCTGGGATATCAATAATATCTCTTTGTTGTCTTAGTACAGTTGTATTTAGGCAGCTTGATAGACGACCATCCCGTGCCTTTGGTTCTCGCTCTACACGCCATTGTCGAATAAAATAACGGAAACACTACAGTGTGCGACAAAATACAAAGCACCGCACGCCATGCGTGCGTTACACGATCTTCCGAATAATAAAAACACAATCACTCAGAACATTTTATTCATTTCAGTGCAACACACTTGCAGACACTGCAAGGTGTGATTTACTGTTTCATTGTGATTCAGAATAATTAGTGTGGAATGACTGTAAACTTTCTCTGGCAGATTCCGGCCTGTCTCGCATCGATCTGACACTGGCTTGGCAGGGGCGGCAAATTCATAGGGCGTTTCTCTGAAAACGAGGAACGTAAAACAGAAGACTCAGCACATTGGAGCGCAAAGTAACCTGCAAAGTAACACTTCCGAAACGGTTCCGAAACGCACTGGGACCGCACCAAGAAAAAAATAATGATGCCTGCATATCTAGCCGCTAAATGATGCGTACGAAATGACACAGAATTTTTCAAACCGAAGTCAAGTACAAATACAGAAAAACAACCCCACTGGCTGCGATGAACACAGGATTTTTCACAAGCCGGCGGTGAAGCGCACGTGGAGTGCGTGCTCCCCCGTCTCCGTGGTAGAGATGTCGATGCATGAAAGTCCGTTGCCGCCCCGCGTCTGTGATGCCTGGATGCTGGCAAATCGATCGCTGCGCATTCTGGAGGCACGACGCCTGCTGTCGAGACCGACCGAATGAATGCTTATCGATACCGAAAATGATAAAATCACAAGAAAACAAAAAGATGGTGGTAATGTAATACTTTTGAAGAAGTTTCGTTAGGTGTCAGTTACGTTTGTACATATCTTGGAATTTTCAATAACGCATAGGAGTGAAGAGCAAACATCCCGACGGCAGGAACCTCGTTTTCTAGAGACTCCAACGGTAGAAGAGCCAGCGAGGCTTTTATAAGACTAATAAGGCTTTCCCCACACTACGAAGCGGCACCTCAAGGAGCTGACGTCTGAGGCTTGAAAATAGCCGACAGGTAAAAAGATAGTGATCGACAGTCTCGTCTTCACTGCAGTAGGTGCACAAAGCAGTTGGGGCTGGACGATACCTGTGTAGATACTTATTCAAATGGGGTACACGACAACGAATGCCTATAATAATCACCTCTAGGTCTTCGTGAAGGGCTCCAAGCACGTTTCCACAAGAATTTTAGATGGAAGAAATCACTCAACGACAATACAACTGATGCTTGCGGCCCTTGAAGATCCATCATTCTGCGGTACCTTGGAACGGTTATTAAAGGAGTTGGCTCACTGACGTCTTCAACAGGCCCAACGGCTGCTATCCTGGCTAGTGGGCCTACTGCTTTTCCCGCATGTGTTACAACCCCAAGAAGGCGAATTTCATTCAAATGGGGTGGAGAAACCGATCGACACGTCCGTAGGAGAGGAGTGTCTTTATGGAAAGAATTGGGCAAAGCATCCGGATAGAGAATCTGAAATCATGGCATATATCGGTATATATCCAATATGTTCTACTTTAATGGTGGCAAAGCAAACGGTAAGAATTCACTTATGGAATTAGGGGAACCTAACATCCACTATGCGAACCGAAAACGACCGCTCATGGGAAAGAGAATATATACCTATTCCGGATATTTCATCACGTTGAGAAGCATCTGTGTATTGTTATAGTACCTTGCTGAATTGTGCAATATCTTCTCTCTCCTTTAGAAGATCCAAGGTTATGCCGTCGTCACCTGCAGCTTCTCTTCTTTTCATTTCCTTGAGAGATTTTCCTACTGCCTCTTTCACTACTAGTGGTACACCGCATGTTAAGCTTGCACTCTCAGTAGTTTCCCCCGGTCTAGCATCACTGGCATACAGAATCGGGTGTATAATCGTTCAGCCTGCCTTTATGACCCTCATCCATGTTGTGCGTAATGTTACCCTGCTCGTCACTGAGTGCGTATGTTCTGTTCTTGCCGATGGCTAGCGTGCTCTTAGTTGCTTTAGGGCTTCTACCAATATGCAGCGTTTCATTATTCACTGCCGTGTTGTATGCACGAATGTTGTTTGTTTTACTTCTGTTAATCAATTTAGACAGCTATGTTAACTCAAGTTGATCCACCGAACTTGATACTTTCATTTTGATCCTCTCAGTGTATCTTCTCGACTGTTGCGTTTGTGTATTCCAGAAATGTCCCCAGACCTTTCCCCGGTTGCTTATATGAACTTTTTCGTTAACGTTTCGCATCACAATTGTGAACTGGATATTTCCGTTCTCGATAGCTGATTCCAACGTCGTCGTAGAAAATGTCTACAGCTTCATCATCCCAGCTAGTTGTTGGGGCATAGGCATGTACTATCTTTTCCTGTATGGCTCTTTAGCTTGATCACAATGGTTGCGACTCTCTTTAATGCTGAAGAAATCTTCCACATTCCCTGCCGTATATTTATGGATTAAGAATCCCACCCCGTGCTCTTTCTTCTCTTGGTGTCCTCTGTAGCACAACATATGCCGGCTAGTCAGCTCCACGAAGCCCTCTCCTGCTATTTTAACTTCGCTTAACCCTATGATATCGCACCTAATGTCCGAGAGCTCCTCTAGTAGTACAGCTAAGCTTCCCTCGCAAGACACGGTTCGTGTGCTTAACATTGCCAGGGTGAAGTTCCGAAGGCGGTCTGGCCGGACCCAGAGGGCCGAAGTTCGCTTTGGCAAGTCGTAGGAGGTGTCGGCCAACTATTACTCCGGGCTGGCCAGATCCTTTTCTGGTGAGGTAGTGGTGTTTGTGTACCAAAGAGCCTTCCCAGGATGGTTGAATCGATCTGGTTCAGCCTCTCAGGTATTAGCCGGGATGATTGTTAGTTCTGGACTGCACTCCACTTCTACGTGGGTTGTGCTTAGAGACCAAGACGGAGACCAAAAAAAGAATAAGAGAGAGAGAGAGAGAGAGAGAGAGAGAGAGAGAGAGAGAGAGAGAGAGAGAGAGAGAGGAGAGAGGTATTCCGCCTATAACTTTGTCCCGCACACGGCAGAAAGACTGCTCAAGCCTTGTTAGGTTACCGCTTCTTACGCGCCGTACCCAGGGAGTAAGCGGAGGCACTGACTTGCCTAGGAGAGATCTGCAACATTTTGAATTAGAGGGCCGAGTTGCACGATGTCGACACGGCGGGGGTCGGAAGACAAAGCTGCAGGTTGGGGGCAGAATTTCTCACAAATATTCAAAAACTAAAGGTATTTGACAGCATTTGTTTACGCTTCAGCTTGATATAATGCATCCCCCCTCTCCCCGACGTGCGGGCTTAATGCAGGGGCTGAGTGCTTCGACCAGTTACGGTGGTCTACGGTTCCAGCCTCACGGAAATTTTTTCTGTTTTTTGCAGTTGAAGGTTGAAGTTTGATTCCCTTTTTTGGCTGCGCGCAAAGAAAGGAAAAGAAGACGCTATCTGGCTAAGTGTGAAGATGGGCACCAATTCCAACTGGAAGCGATGTTTCTTTGTTCCTGCCTAAGCCTTTTTGAAGTCAAAACTGCCATGCCGGACTCCAGAGAGGAAGTGACAAAGTGAGCGGGGATAATGTCTGTGCCGGGGGCAGTTGTATGCGGTCACAGGATGCCGACCCCTGGCCTGAAATATAACCCAATTAGACTTAACAGCATCGCAAGCTGAGTGCAGCAGAATGTCCAGTCATTTGCCACGCATAAATTTCCCTTATGCAGATCACTGGGGGAAGTTTGTGTTAAACGTTAAATATCCCCACGTGGTCAAAATTAATCTGGAGCATTCCCCGTCCTAAACACGCCTCATATCCGTGGTTGCATCTTCGGGGCTTAAAGTCTAAAAATTGTTTTCAATTTGCCCTAAGGTATGTGCTAGTGTCATTGTAATTAGGCAAGTTTTTAAACAAAGCAAAGCTTTTGTTGTTTTACGGTCCCATTAAAAAACTTTCTAAACACTGCAGTAGGTTCTGCTGCACTTTTTTAGGGGCCATGTTCTGCGGACTTCCCTTTCAGCGCTGCTTAATATTGAAGACGTGTGGAATTCCACAACCTCCTTGCGGCGCCACCGCTTAAAGGGGTCATGAAGACCTACACATGAGCGGCTTATTAAAAAGACTGCTCTGCACACGCATATAACACACTCCCATGTCCTCACAGGATCTTCAAGACCCCTGTGCGGCAGGTGTGGAGAGGACCTATCCGTGTCCCACATTATAGTCCCATGCAAGGCACTCGAGAAAACATGACGAAAAAATTTCCCCGAAGTCTGCAGACGACTTCTTCCACTGCACCCATCACACTTTCTAGACGGTGAATCAATGTTTTCTGTTCAGCGTGTTACGTTTTTAGTAGGGGTGTGCGAATATTAGAAAATTTAGAATATTACTCGAATATTAAATATGATATGTTCGTATTCGCTTCGGAAACTATGTATTTAAAATGTTTCGAATGTTCGAACGGGTTCGAATAATCGGCGATTTTCGAATATTTTGGGTTGATTAGTTCAAGAAGGGACGTGTCTTTCAACTTCGGGAAAAAGACCACAACATCGTTTTTTTTTTTTTTTGAAAGCCACATATTTGGCTTTTATGTTTTCTATCCTCTGTATTTGCAAAGTTTTTCCTCCGAAAACCGACGGAAAGTGGCAAAATGTCAGCGCAAATGGGCGGTGACAGTGTCAGCGCAAACGGCAATTTTCGGAGTGCTGTATCTCCGCAAAGGTGCGACCGAGCGCGGCCATTTCGGTACCATTGGGTCGGCCGAGCGATCGTCTTTCTGGTCCTTACCGCCTCTTTTATCTTCGTTCATTCACAAACGCACGAATGACAGAAAAAAAGGCGCACAAACTAGGTGAGATATAGATGCTGAAGCGCGGTTGGGCTTTCTGTCAGCGCGCGTTGAAACGGCCCTCCTGATTGGGCGTCGCTGCGGCATTTCAAGATGGCGGCCACCTGAACTGCGTAATGCGCGTTTCTGAGTTCATTTGCAACCGCTTCGCTTCGGCCAAGTTTCTGTTCAATCATTTCATCTGCTGTGGTATTCAACAAAGACATTATCGCGATGGGAATGCCTGAGATCACAAGCCATATTACGGGAAGTTACGTGGCTCGAAAGGCGGATCGGTGACCGAACGCTTTTCGCAGAGCGCGTGACTTTACCCTGGAGGGGGAAACGCGGTGTGCGCGCTTGTGATAGCGGTTCGCGCAGTGAACTTTTCACCTTATTTGCGATTCTTACACGCTTAGGTATTGCTAAGCTTGGCAGTAGGCTCGCTAGCCTTGGGAAAGAAACGGGCGACGCGTCAAAAGCTTCGGCGCGCACGGCGTAGCCGGTGCGCGTTGGAGCATCGACTGACTACGCAACCTGGTATGATGAACGCCAGTAGTTGTAATTAATGCCTGTGACTTTAGATTTATCATAAGAGCGACCTGACGGGCCATGTCAGAGGTAAACAAAGTATGACATGTTGCGGTATACGAGTGCCGCGATGCGGGTGAGCCATATCACTTTCTTGCGCAACGTTTCCCGTGCATTTAGAGTAATCACGCAAACAGGTCTGAGTTAGGAATAAGAACGTGTTCAAAGAGTTAAAAATGTACCTTACAGTCATTGAATTTTACAAATTGATTTTTTTAGGGTAATTAATAATACCAATGCATACATCTATACTGTAGTGCATATTGGCTGTGCTGCGAGGAATATTCGATGCCCTGAAATTTAAGAGTACCAAAAAATGTCCATGTATTCATGTATTGAAGTTGGAGTTATGCATATTATTATGCCAAGCTTTAAAGTAGCTCATTTGTACACTTGGTGTTTATAAACTTTTGCAAAGAACGCCTGCACGTAAGCGGATGCTCCAAGCAAGGATATAAAGTACAAAAGAAGTCAAAGCTCAGTTTTCAAATTTAAGTAGCAAAAAGTGGGCTTAGTTTGTTGCCATGGTCACTGCAGAGAGAAGTTTTGCAGTGCAATACAAAAAAATCCAGCCAACCTACTTTGCATTGCAAGCCATCCCCTCCTTTCCGCCCCCCCCCACCCCCACCCTTGGTAAGCAAACTAGGCTGTGTACTCTTCACAGAGAAACTGAAATTGATGTTTTATTGAAAGAAAAATGCTGCAAAATGCACTCCAATTTCAAGGCAAGGCATCCCAGAAGCCCCGTGTTAAAAAAACACGAAACGGCTACAACCCTAGCGACTTTTGATGAATGAAATCTATTTTTAACTTCGGAATCCGTTTTCTCAAAACAAGTTTTTTTTTGCCACCTACGTGTTTTGTTTCAGTGAGGTTCTTCGTGACCTGTAGGTCCAGTTTTGATTCCGTTGTTTGGGTTACATTCCTTGATAAACAGTTCAGGTTATGACACTCTTGGTTTTTCAGGTTTACTTTTTTTTTAATTTTTTTATTCAAATGGTCATTCCTTGTCTCTATGCCTGTTGTACATTCACCTCTAAAAAAACTGAAAACTAAAAACATTGTGTTCTAATAAAAAATCTATGACTGTCACGACCTAGCCCATTCATTTGGGAATGCAAAGTACATTGAACAAGTTTTCTATCATGTTTTATAGGCCGCTCAAGCTCGGCACGAGGTGGACAGACGAAAATTTTAAAAATAAAAAGTTTTCAGAATATTTCTTTGAAGTTTTCACGGTGTTATCACAAAAGCATTTCCAGTTCCTGTGCTAATTTTCATCAAAATTCACAAAAAATCCAGAGGTTTATTTCGAAAGCCACATCCCCCCTTAATTATTCGATATTCGATTCGATAATCGAAGCGAGATATTCGTATTCGATTCGTATTTGAAAAATTTGATATTCGCACACCCCTAGTTTTTAGCAGAGATGAAATTTCTGCAGCTCTTGTCTTATCACGCGTAATCATCCTCGCCCTATACACCAGCCATCTGAATTGTCATTTGTTTCGTTTCCCTTTTACTTTTACTCGCAGGTTTTAGTATTTTCAGGCACATCACCCATTAAATAACTCGTTCTTTGGCGATCTTTCGCCCTTGTTGGCCCTATATGCCATTAGGCACCAATTCAAAATGACTGCTATGCCCTGATAACCATGATACCATTTTTATCACAATATTGAAACAAATAATTGGCACAATAAAGAAAACATATTGAACAGCGGCGGCTCTATAGCCACTTTCCGGCAATTTCTTTATGAAGTCACAGAATCTGTGATTGGCAGTCGCGCCAACCTAGGCCCACCAGCGAGAAACATGCCTGGGCAATTGTAGTGGGGCCTCCAGTTCACTTGATTGCATCACTTGAGTTCTAACGTGTAGTTAGCTAACTGAGAACTATGGTTTTAGTCCTGGCACTTACTACCTACTCTTCTGCCCACAGTAGGTTACTGCAGCGCGAAATTTGAAATTTTTAATATTTCTTGCATTTTGTTCCGGTTCAAAAAACGTCCCTTGTGGATGGGATGGAGCTGTTGTGGATGGAATGAAGCTGAGTGGTTCACCAGAAACTGGTTTTTTCAAACTACACAAAGTTGTATTTCGTCTTGATGGGCCCTTCAAATCTTCAGGCACAGTGCAGAACCTGCCTCGACCTCTCGGAGGTTCATAGTCGCATTATCCTGGCCTGAGGTCAGAGTCGGGTCGAAACTGGGGTATTACTTACACGCCTAAGCTGTGTGCATGCTGTAAGGCCTAGTGCAGTAGAAGGCTGGGGATTTTGGGCCACCCGAGGTTACTTAACGCATGAGGGGAAAAAATCTGGTTGATCCTTCTTTGATAGGACCCGATAAAACACAGAAGTGAAATGTGCCTTCACAAGAGCAATTTGAATGTTTTTTGTGCATCGATATCAACTTGCACATCGATATTTATATTATGTACGTATGGCACCGTTAGGCGCATCAACATTAGACACTAAATCATTACACGCGCCGGAGCATTGCGTAAATCCGATTGAAACCCCAGGCGCTTGCAAACCGTGCGAACAAGACCGAACGGGTTGTCAGCGAATAGTTTGGTGAAGTAACAGTACGCTACAGCGAAAGGAGCATAAAGTGGGTGTCGGCAACAGTCTTGTGGTTGTGCTTGGCGGGCGCCGTCCTGCGTACGGGTCGCTTAGGCAAGGGTGCGACCACATTGGACCTGCTCCGGGGCGTGTACGCCAGATGCTTGCGTTGCGACGAGCTCAGCTTGTTGAACGGGGCGGCGGCGTTACACATAGGCGGCGGACGGATAAACACAGCAGCTTCTCCCTGCTACACACTGCCCTATAGAGGCATTAACTATCGGCGCTCATTAATTTATCGTCATGACCCACTACTTCTCTTCCCCTCTCCTAGACGGCAGCACCATCTGAATGGACAAGTTAGACGGAAGGACATAAGGTGCGTTCGTACAGCTATCAGGGCATGACTTCATGGCTGAGTCAGTAGGACGTTTCACACCTCCCGTTGCGGTCAGACGAATCGTGGGCTCGAAACCTAGTGCAGCCGCGCCAATGGAGCTTTTTCTGGTGATGCAATTTCCGTGACGGATACCACATCGCGGTGAGGTCTGTCACCGTGATGATAACTGATCATCTGCCGATGACGCCCTCCCGAAATACAGTAGCACCAGCCGCACTTTTGTAAAGCAGATAGCCAGCCATGTGAAAACCCGAAACATGTGCTGCCGCCGCATCTGGCAATGCAGTGAAGCGGACTTACGGCCCGCTGACGACGGCAACGTTGGCCGTGTAATATATATAGGAAAAAAATATTTTCTTCCTGGAGCAGTGGGAGGACCAGCTGACCAGCTCACGACCTCAAGACCAGCAACGATTGGTGGGCAGGGCCCGCCGGGCAGCCAAGGACCAAGGCTTCCTGGACTAAGGAGGCCTCCCACAACGGAACCCATACAGTTGAATAAATGTTTATTCCTTCTGCTCCTCCGCACTTTAGGCAGACAGTACGCTTTTTAAACTATCAGAAATAAATGTCTTCAGCACACACTTTCAAATGAGCCCAAGCCTAGCTGTATTTTGCATGGACCGCCACACACGGCGAAAGGCGCCTGAACATGATTGTAATTTTTACGAATTTCTCTGCAACTACTGCAACCGTCAACAATATAAACAACTTCTGCAACTGCATTATATGTCTTCGAAAAAAATAAGATCTGTAAAAAATGTCTAAATATACCCCAGAAACGCGACATTGGTTCACCGCAAAGTACATTGTAATATACACTAGCAAGGAAGCGCAGCGTTCTTCTGTCAACTAGAATTTATTTTTACCGCGCTCCGTACATTAATTTACTTTTCGAACAAAATTTTCGCAACGTATACGTTTCTTGTCACAGCCGCGATATTGAACTTGCTGTAAGAGACCGAAAAGATTTTTCCTCCACCCATTCAGTGTCCCCTCCACTCTGTGAATAATTATATAAGGTTGACCAGCGAGGCTGTGGCGCGTAATGTTAGAGTCGTCTGAGCGACTAATTATTATCACACAGTTTGTTTCCAAATAGTTCCAGTAAAATGACAGTTACAGCCGCTTTCTGTCACCATACGCCCTCCATGGACGGCCATGTATTGAAAGACAGTAATTCTGTAACGTTTACAGCTTTAATGTGAGGTACGTAAAGTAAATAAAACTCGCCGTAATAGTAAAGGTGTCTAGCAGCTAATAGGTGACCGGTAAAAAGCGCAAAGCCTCATGGGTACATTGTCTGCTCCCGCGGAGCCCCGCCACTTCCGGTTCGAGAGCTCTCCTAGCCTCCCATACGCCGCCGGCTTTCACGAGCATGTGTGCGTGTTTTTTATCGGTTAAAAAAAAACGCTCATGCATTGCGCATTCAATGAATAACAACTATTAAGCATCCTAGGGGCTTCTCTGAAACGTAGCACCCTGTGACAAATAAACACGCACACACGCGCGTGAAAGCCGCCTGCGTAAGGGAGGCCAGGCGAGATCTCGAACCGGAAGTGGCGGTAGCGGTAGCAGACCCATGAGCCTTTGCGCTTTTTACCGGTCACCTATTGTCACATAACTGGTTTCGAGATACTTTCGATAACACAAGAGTTTGACATTTTTTAGGTGCGGAGCACCTTAGGACCATATAATGTCCATCCGCGTCCATGCACATGGCATTTACAATCGCAAAAAATGACACAGGCACCGGCAGGATTTGAGCCTGTGTCTGGTAGACCAGACAGAGTCAGTGTCAGTCGTCTTACCCATTGGGCTACGACCGCGAGTTAGTACCCGAGAGTCAAACGGCTTACTCCCTCGCCTGTAACGGTGCGGAGTACCTTGGGACCTCCCACTTGCCGTCCGCGTCCATCCGCGAGCACACCACCATCAGGCGAAAGTCAAGCGAAATTCGATTTGAGCCGTGGGTTGCAGTTTCATTTAGGGAACAATCAAGGTGCAACTCACGGCTCAAATCGAATGATGGTCGGGGCGCAAATGGGATTGCACTCGGGCCGCAACTTAAGATGTCATTTTGAGTACCCACACTCCGCACCCTCGCCATCATCACGGTGTGGAGATTGCGGCAATTTTTGTTATCATACTCCTTCCGTTGATGGTCATGCTGCACTGTGGAAAAGCCAACTTACAAAGACCAAGCTGATAGCATCTTCTAAAAGTCGGCTTCCCCGCTCACCACATACGCATTGCTGCAAAGACATCTCTTACTAAGGGCAACATAAGCCGTCTTATATCGAAATATGAGTACCCTAGGTACTGGTTGTTATTTTTTATTAATTTCATTTATACTGGGAAACCGGTTTCTGCGTGGCAGAGGAAGCTGCTCCACAGATAGCATGGCACGATACCAGCAGAGACTGTCCGTCAAGGCTAGCCTGCTATTAAAATCGCTTACGTGAACGAATAGTGCAGTTAAAGGATTCCACCATGACTGGTTATAGTGTAATCGGGAATGGTCGAGCGCAGCGTTTGGGGTGTTTGGAGTGGAATGACCCACATATGTGCTAGTGCTATAAGTAGGCATTCATCTGCAAGCAGGCACCTTTTGTTTGAGCTTGTATGCAAGGTGCAACAATTGCATAAAATTGAAGCACAGCCTCCCGCTTGGGTGGAGGAATACTGTATTTGAATGTTTACCTATAGGAGTACATGACTAGAAAAAGTCCCACCCGCTCTTATTACCGCAAAGCTGTACAAGGCTGGACTACGACCAAACCTGCGTTCGTCGACAGATTACTGTAAAGCTTGTGTCCAGGGCCAGTGTAAAATGCTCTGTAGCGCTCTATCTAAAGTAGGCATCTTGGAAAAAATCCTCTTGAAATCAGCCGCTATGATTATTTTATCTATACGCCGCGTTAAATTTACTATTCGCGATTCGTTCACAGTGCGGTTGTGAACGTTTTTGGAAAGAGTGTGGTTACAGAAAATGCCTCTAACTTTTTAATTTTATCGCAACTATGCCGAAACAAGTTATGTATACGACAACCATGGCCGCTGCGACGACTAGCATCATGCCGACTGTTCTCTACTTTTCTTAATTTTGTAGTTTACATAGCTGATACTGTCACAAGGGGGCGAAAGTGTACACAAATGCACTGTTTCCTGCCATCTACATACAATAAATGTTCGTTGCCGAGCATGAAAGCACCCGTGCGCTCATAACTTAAGGGTGCACACTGGCCTTAGAAATGTTTTTTTGCTTTCCAACCAATGTTGATAAAACTTCATGGGTTTGTTCAGTTTTCTTAGCTTATTTGAAATACCCAATTAGTTTTTATTTTAGGTAATTAGTTTCTGGGTTAACTACAAATCTTCCTTCATTGTTCTTGAGAACAATAGGTAAAGACCTAACCACGAAAAAATTACCAGCAAAGCATGAACACATACAAGAATTTGTGGAGAATAAAAAGTGGGAAGCAGTGTTTTTTCTTTCGGTTTGAAATCACATACAAGTTTACATCACTTCTAACTTCTACGTTTGAAGTGCTCCAGGCAACCAATTAAAAATGATGCTAATTCCACAACTACTGAAACACACAATGCAAAATGTGCTTGCCTTATCGGATGATTTAAACGTTAGGCTTCACGGTGCAAAAGAAATGATCTTCCTAGCTGCACTACATGCTGGGATGTACCTCTGGAGAATTTGTTATCACTGTGATACTAGTCTTGGCAAAAAAGTAGAGAATGTATAAAAATTTTTTTTTTGTTGAAATCGGGCCTCTATGGCTTTGATAAGTACCTGGTACCGTTCCAAGTTCCCAATTTTCGGAGGAAAACTGCGCAAGTCAAGAAAAATGTAATATCTAAAAAAATGCTTTTGTGGGAAATTATTCGGTCCCAAAGACCAGTGTGCTCATAACTTAAAAGAACGGACTTGGCATTACTGACACGTTAGTGACAGGGAGCCCGCAAGGGCAAGTGTCGTGGCAAGGGAGGAACATAAGATACGTGGCCGTGGCGTGTGTGGAATGTGAAGGTGTGCAAAAATGAAGCAGCGAGCACTGAAGAGTCGGCAAGAACCAACAGAACGACGTTCACTAAGAGGGCCTGACCAAGGGCACCAAGCAGAAGAGAGCCCCACACACCACCGTCGAGTCCAGCTGAACTCTCGTATCACACGTTACGCAGGAACCGTGAATTCGCTGTAATGTATCCATTTTGTCCCAGGAAGTCAAACATGCAAGTTTTAAATTCCCTTGCGTTTCTCGCGTAACAAAACTCCTGCAGTTCTTGTTAACCATTTTGCTACAACTGATGTACCGGTAAGCTTTTGTATTTCTCCTCCGCAGTGTCATTGACGTACCGGTACGTTCTCTATTGCCCGTTCAAAAATTTACGCCAAAAGCGCAAAGCTGGCACGCCTGGACTGTTCGCATCATCTGTCCAATATTTCTAGTAGCTCGTATTTCTACTTGCTAGCTCTCTATGACGGTATATTGAAGAGTACGGAGTGGCCACGCCCACCCTTCGTTGCTGGGGGGCTTGGTCGCTCCGTGCGCTGTACTCTGTCGGGATGAGTGACCATGCAGCACGCGTGCGAATCGCAATTACGGGTGCAAGGGTGGTTGTGCCACCCACAACGAAGGGTTTTTTTTTCTATTCTGTTCTCGCATCTCGGCGTGCAGGCTTTCCCAGTGCGCCATTTTCTCTCCGATAGACCGAAACATGACTGGATCGCGGCTTTCGCTCGCTCGCCGCGTTCTCACTAGCCGCTGCCAGCAGCAAACGAGATTGTTGTATCAACGTTGTATCCCCTTTTCATCTCTGTCTGCCATCATGCTATCATAGTCAAATAAATCACTATGCTCCTTCCCTGATATTCCGGAAACCAAAAGGGGTGCAGCACAGCCAGAAACACCCGACAGTGAAAGGGAATAAATAGTGTCCTGGTGTTTTTTGCATGGTGACCTAAGGCCCACAAATCAGCCGCGACAAAAACAGATCTTCCAGGCTTCATGCTCATGCCACGCCCACAAAAAAGTTTTACTAAGCTCGCTTTGGGTTCTGTGACTTGATTTATTGATTTTAAGGTTTAACGCGCCGTCGCAACGCAGGCGATGAGGCGCGCCGTAGTGGAGGGCTTTGGATTAATTTCGACCACCTGGGGATCTTTAACGTGCGCCGAAATCTCGTGCACACAGGCGTGATTGCTTTTCGCCTCCATCAGAAAAGCGGCCGCCGAAGTCGGGAATCAAACCCATGTCCTCGTGCTCAGCAGCACAATGCCTTAGCCACTGAGCCACCGCGTGGGTGGGTAGTGACTGCTCCACCAAGGCTTTTACAAGAAGAAAACTATCAGGGCAAAAGAATTCAAAGGTGACATCGCACATTCTGTTAGCATTTTATTCTTCTTAATGGCATTACGAATGCACAGCCCTTAGAAAGGTGACGCAAAACTTTCAAAAAAGCACTTTGGCTAAATACATGGCGCAGGCAGCACAGTCTTTGGTACACTGTCCTGATGTTCTAGTTGAAGACCGTCACTTCAAAAATGCTTTGAACACACATGTACATACACAGCAAACAAATTCATATAAGGTACAAACACCAGAAAGGCATAAAATCTAGCAAGGTTGTCGAAGTCAGCTGTTTTAAACCCTCCGCTGAATGCGATGGCAAGTTAAGTCAAAAGCGGCGACTCGAAAGTATTGATATGCCACAAACGCAATTGCGGAGCCGTTTGTATTGAGGACAGGCAATCAGCACTTCAAATGACTAGCTTTTCAAAGCTCTGGACTGGTGGAGACAAGCAGTTGTTGCACTCTGAGCTGCACTACAAATCCCACTAACTTCGAATGCTCCCCAACTTTTGGGGATGTCACATTGATGACAAGAGAAACAGGGACTCAAAACAGCTGGAAGCAGTGTTTTTTTAATCACGAACTATACATGCACTCATAGAACTCACAGCCACCACAACTCTGTGCACTTTCCTTTCTTTCTACAGTATGCACACACACAAAAAAAAGGGCAGCAGACCACACTTCAAATTAGTCTATGCAAAATCAGGATATTTTGGCATTTTGTTTTGCCAAGTAATTTCGGATGATGAGTACCGTCCTCAGACACTCCGTAATGTGTGCTGGCAGAATGGACCTCCATGCCTATTGGCGGTGAGATGTTTGAGTGTTTGAGATGTTTTCCCTGGCTCCTGACATCAGCTCTGGGACTCTCGCCGCTGCCATCTGCTACACTCCGCGTACGAGAGCCAGCAGTGCCTGTGCTAGAAATCGCCCGCTTTGATGCTGTAGTGCATTAAGAAGCGTATTTCCAGTAATTCAGTTATTTTGCCTAGCTTCTGAAACCTCTAAAAAAAAAATAATTTCAAGCTGCATCCCGCACACTTTGCAACACACGAGGAGAAAGACGACAACTTTCTTCACAGCATCGGTCAGAAGATATAGCTTATTTGCCAGGTTCAGTGCTCAGAACTCCTCAATAAGTATTTTGAATGCATAGGCTTCCTTGAAGAAGCCATGCAGACAAAATACAAGTTTGTTTTATTCGAAATATTTTATATTTTCTAGACGCCCCCAGCGCTTGTCCGGAAGCAAACCGATGCTTTATTCACCACATAATTAGGCAATTTAAGTTAAAATTTTGATTTTCCCGCCAAATCGTGTGTTTTCGTCACATCTGCAGTGACATCACATGTGTTGGGGAGCCTTGTTTACCGTTATTCAACCTAGATGGCACCACCATACCATGGCAGACCGTTTTCTGCTTTTGCTTTGTTTTTTGACCGTACTTGTACCTGGCTTGTTTTTGTTAAAGTAAGAAAATAATCGTTTCGTGAAAACATGGTGCTCGCTTGACAAATATGGTGCACTAAGACATCGTCGCTTGCGTCAATTGGCCAGTGTCGTCTGAAACAACCCCAAAGCACCGCAGTCCTGTGCAGCTAAACCAAGCATAGTGCGCACACTACCAACAGCAGTACGCATTGGTACTTCTATGTTTATGTGCGCTTTCGTAACTTCCACTGCTTACCACAACATTCTAACTGCTATAAAAAGAATGTGCCCTAAATGTAAGCACAAATATCTCAGGCGGCAAGCTATCTCGATTCAATGGCGTGAAGCATGCAGGCAACCAAGTGTGCGCCGCCATATCTGTGGCCAAGCGTCTGTTGCTAGGCGACGTTGTGTGCACGGCTCGCAGATCAGGCACCCCCCTTCTCCTCCATGCAACCGTGTGAGTGCACCGTCACTCGTCACGTTGGGCTCCGCGGGGTGGCGGCACTTGTCCGTGCTAAGCACGACTGTGAAACACATGACTCTTTCACGTTACGAACTCTTCGCCAAACACAAAGTATTGTGTCGAGTTCACTGTGAGTGCGATTAATAACATCTCTGTTGGTGCCACAGTTTAGAATCGAATTGGAACGGAGCAGATGAAGCCCGCTGGTGTCTTTTTTTTCTTCGGCGTGCGGCCGCAGTGGCCCAGGCTGCGCCGTGTCCGTGGCGCATCGGCCATGTCTGTGGCCGTTTCCAGTGTTGCCAAGAGAAGAAATTGACCGCTAAACTTTTCAACAAATACCGTCCATAAGCCCTTCTAATTTGCGTTTTCTTATGCCGGCCTCAGCCAATCGCAGAGCTGGCACATATGATCATAGGTTTTGTTGCGGGAAATGAGCTAGTGGGTCACACAGCCATTCCCTTTTTCTCTAATTATGTAGCTTATTGGAGCGAAGTTTACGTTAAAAGTGGGGTCAGTATGATTCTAACCAGGAAATCTTTCGAATGAACCAAACTTGTGCTTTGTCTACATGGCCATTTCAAAGTAGTTTTGAGATGCTCTTATGAAGACTCCACAGTCTGCAATGCTGCGCACCAAACTAGTGGGCCCCTACACACGCGTCGCACAGCAGGAAATAAAACGGCTGTCTTCTATTTCTTTCCTTGTTGTTGACTTGTATCGAATGAACGCTTTTTCTGTGCCCAAGGCTTTAATTTTTCCACACCGTCACAAAGGTCTTATTGGGAGGTTTGGGGATGTTTGGGAGGCTCACAAAGTTCGTGCGGCTGTATGGCATACATTCCCTTCTTCACAAATCGGCTTTTGTTATGGCTGCGTACAATGAGGTAATATCCGCCGCGTGCGTTGTTTATTCACATGCGAATGCAATGAGAAGGTTTGTGCTAGGCCACCGCGAAAACTATACTTTAAATCCTGCCTTGAGCTACTCCTATGCGATTTTAAGTATTTTATTATGATACAAAGTTACGCACACAAAAAATCTGGCTGCGAACAAGCATCAAAAGCCAACTGAGCACCAAGAAACAGCAGGGAGAGCAAGCCCGAGTGAAGCAGACTGACAAATGCGCGAACCCCTAAGCCGACATCACGGAGACGCGTTTCGCAGCGCCGCTCCTGTTCGCGCTCACCGCCAATACAAACCCACTGGCAACAACTTCCATTCAAGCAACACGGCAAGGAAAATGGTCAGTTAAAAAAAAGAAGAAATAAAGCCACAGCAAACAGTACGCCTAGCCACAGTGGGGCAAATTATGACTGCAATAGGCAGTTGTCCCCCCAAAAAAACTGGATTTCAAACCATACTTGTTCATATTGAGGTATAGGACCGCCGACGGTATGAACACTCGGGGAAACTCGTGCTGTCAAAGCTTTTTCAAAATTTTTACACAACTGTGCCATTTCACTGGCACCAAGAAAGGTTTACAACGGGATTGGAATGTGTACCAACGGTTGATGCCAAAGAGTTATTAACCGACTAGAATAGGTGAGGAACAATCCATATAGAGGATGATGGAAGGAACACTGTGGACACACTTCCGTTTATGTATTTCCGAGTGCTTGTTCCTAGGCGACAGCTTAGGCCAACCCATTTGATGGTACACCGACATTTTTCTCCAGTAGCATAGACTAGGTTGTTCTACTGAACGTGCAAACAGATTATGTAGGCCTGTGATAAAAGAAAAACATGCTGTACATAAGCAATGAATGATGAAAGGAACATTTGTGCAAGCACAGCTATAATGCCCAAACATGTTTTATCAATGGAGTAAATAAATGGTGACACTGAAAATGACTAGCCACACTGAATAGTTTTACCATGACAACTGAAACTAGCGAGACAAGCCCGAACTAGAAGCTTCCGCACTAGTCCCAAGTTACTACAATATTGAAGTATTTGCGAACTAAATAGGATTGCTATACAGTGCCCAAAGAGCAAGAAATAGGTTCATTGTTGGGCAACTTCATAAATAGCGTGAACATCGGTATCCACAGATGTTCTGTTAAATGCACCGACGTTTTCGTTGCAACCACATAACAAGCTATGGGCAACGTCAGAGCTCAACACACGTGTCTATAACACAACTTGCCGTACTTATGACCTCCAGTCGCATTGATCTAAGATAACTTACAGAGACCTATTGAGTGGTTCTAATGAGTTGACCACGTCAACCCTCAACATTTCTTTGGTGAGCTTGCATCAGCACTTTCCAGATCTGGATAGCTGAACCAGAACACGCTGTTACGGGCAGCTGCGTTGACTATTCTTGTTTGACAAACAAAGATAAAACAGTGGCTCGTCCAGCAAGATTTGATAAATATTTGACTAGTACTGGCAGAATTATGACGCAAAGCAACGCTTACCATGATGATGTTCATACAACCCTGTAATCTCCAGTTTCAAAGTAAAGAAAGTAATGAACAAATGTCCCAACATTACGGATCTTTAAAACATCGCTGCACTGAGAATATCTGATGCCAGAAGATGAACTTGGGGCCACTTAAAGCAGTACCATGCTCAGCACACACTGCGGCAATAGAACAGTGTTCAAAGCATTGCACTGCTAAGCACAAATGCAAAGTGAAAGTTTGAGGAAGATGTGCTTCTGATGAAGGCGAAATATAAAAATACATGTGTGTACAAAGCTTCTGCACCACTGTAAAGAACCTCTACTACAGCAAAAATCTCCCCTAGATTTAGGTCTAAAAGATACCAGCCGAAGGTTGCCAGGTGCTTCTTTTTGTACTTTTGCCACACCATAATAATTTTCTCAGGTCACAGCAAGCCTCACTACTCTGCTTTTGAAACCTGTGATGTTAAAAACTGTCAAGTACGAAACAATGAACAATGGCGACGCTGCTTGCCTCAACACTTTTGTAATTTTCTAGGTTGTTTACGAACTCTTGCCGCCCAACATGTAGTGCTCGTAACCTAAATTCATACTCAATGGACAAAAACCATCTTTGTTTTCTAGTCTTTGGCATCTTTTAGTGTCTGGTCCATGAATGGCTGACCTGAGTGCTAGGGTTGCCACCCTTCCCTGAAGGAAAAAAAAAAAAAAAAAGCTCCAATCCACGCTGTGAAGGTGGTTGGAAAGCAAAGCTTTAAACGACACCCACAACAACTGCCCAAGCAGCCTCACTTGAATGCACACATGTGGCTCTGCAAAGAGTGCAACCAGAGATTCTGTCAGCCGTTACCTGGAATTCGCGGGGGCAGTGTCCCCAACACAGGAGCGTCGGTCACGGCCGGGCTAGAGTGGCGGCCACCGCCGCTGTAGCCCTGCCGTGCCTCGGTGGAAAGAAAACGGACAGGAGCATCTTTCGAAGGGTGAGACAGCGGAAACTAGCCATCCTGATGTGCTAGCTCGGGCCTACACCACCGCGTGACACATGCGCAAACAAAGAAACAATCCGGCACGTGAGCTTAGTGATTCCCTATTATACTGATTTAAACTAGCTAGTTTAGTAAGTTTGAAGATTGCGAGAAAGCTGAGGGGAGTTTTATAACCACTACTTATCAGGTCCAGTTGCTCCTTTCGGATTTTGTAATACCTCTTAAAACACAACCGAATTTGTATTCACCAATTTCAAAAACAGAGTTCCATTCGTGGCAAGCAGTGTGCAAAAGGTAGCGTTTCTTTGGCGGCCAGATGCCTGTAAGTGGTCCCTACCTTTTGTTTCCCCGCCCTGCAAACCAATTCTTAACGTATCTTTGCCGTACGCTCACTTAATTCCGTCGGGCCCGGATTACCCAGCAGGTGCTGTCGAAACAGTTAACCAAGCTGTGCGAAGAAAGCGCTCAACGGATGCGAAGAAGCGCCAAAACAGGCCAAAAACTGTCACTAAAGCAGACGACAAAGCCGTACCGCCGACGCGCCCGCCGGCGCGATCAGTGACCTGTGTGCGGGGAACGCTGGGTAATAGTGCCCTATCGCCGCACCATCTACATCGTGCACCGTTGTCCAGCACGCCATGAAAGAACCATTTGCGGGTAGAGTTAGCTTTGCCTAAAAATGCCCTTCAGGGGGGAAGGGGGAGGGCGTGGTATTAGAAAGTTGAATTTGATGTTGAAAAAATAGGTAATTTTTTTTACAAGCAATGCCAATATATTGCAGTGTTTTCCTAGAGAGAAATCAACATTTGTACTGATTTGAGTTACTGCTCTGAATGTGCTGCGCTGAAAAATAACCGCACATACATCTCGGGGTGACTTTGCCGACTCGCCCACGTATTTTCTCCGCGTGCGTCTTTTCGCAGCTTGTCGACACATATTTATTATCGTAGTTTCTGAAGGGACGCTCATGAAACTGCAAAAAAACAACCCCACCACGATGAACAAAAAGCCGACCATGACGGCCAATTTTAAGTGCAAACTGGCAAATAGCCTGCGATTAAAAAAAACCGGTCATGCGGGCTGAAAACGGGGCAGGTGGCAACCCTACTTGGAGCTTTTAGAATAGGACGACGAAAACAAACGCCAACTGACATAACTTTGTTCGTTCCTTGCACGAATAAAGGCCCGCCAGGCAAACCTGCAAAATTAACTGGGAAAACTATTAGCTACACTAGCTCACAGGGTACTTGACTTGCTTTCACAAGAGCTCCTTTCAAATGTTGCATGCTCGAACAATAGGCCTAAAAGTATGCCTTACTTATGACCAGTCCTGCCGGGGGGTTTATCATCATTCGTCATGGTGATGCAGTGTTCACCGTCATAGCTGTCGTTGGGTGCTAAGTGATCACTGTAAGACGATGATGTTTAACATTATGCACTCTTTAAAGGGACCCTGCAGCACTTACCATAGACTTCTCGGAATGTATTTTGGCATGAAGTCTATTGTCTCAGCAATCTCTTCCTGCAAGAATTATGAAAACCTGTTACAATCATCGAAACTACACGCAATGAGAAAGAGCGCATAACTGTTCCCTCTCAACTCGATCACGGGCAACGCGACGAAAGCTGCGCGCTCCCTCCGAGAGAGGAAAGTGGCTCGCCGCGTTCTCTGGGGCTGCCTTCGATAAATCACAGGCCGGGGGAATTTTCAACTTATCTCCGTAATGTGTAGGGGTCTATTTCCAGTCTGGTGCCATAAAAATGCAGGCATGGCTGCCTGCTAGCAACCGGGCGCTCAGGCTGGTAGGGCATTGTTGAAGCAATAAACGTTTGCTGTCAAGTGGTCTGGAAAGGCAAGTATTGAGTTCGTCACTCAAACTCCGCACGCACTCAAAACCGAAAAGAAATGCCAAAACAGTGCATACAGGTTCAGGCATAGAAGGGGTTGGTACACTGCACCGACGACGGCGGATCGTCAATGGAAATGCGAGAAATAAGCCCCAAAGTTGACCACCGACAGCAATTGGGCAGCAATGGCCACAATGACGTTGCTTAGGCCATGCCAGGGGTGCATTATGAGGAAAACTGGAGACAGCACAGTTGGTTTTTCCGCGTCTTTCGCAGCGATTTGATCGCTCACCGCTAAAAGCGAACGTGTACTATTTGGCTCAGGTATTCCTGGCAGTGTAATCTAAACGTCGCAAAGGTTTGCTTGCACTGCTTAAAGAGTGTTGCAGGGTCCCTTTAATGTGATCATAATCTCACTAGTTACTGCTTCATGGTTTCCTAGTCACAAATCAAGCACAATGGTTCCCTGATCGTTTACTGACTTAACCACATCTGCTCATTCAGCATTGCCTGATACAAAGAACACAAAAGCTCACGAGAAAAAACGGAAAAAAAGTTTACATGTGGTGCCGCTATTGTGGTCGACAGCCTGCCATAGCCACTGTACAAATTTCTGCTGCACATGACTTTCCCCATAACCATATATGGATATCAAAGGGATATATAACACTGGCAGGCAACTCCAACACCTTTTGCTTCTGAACGTGATAAAATACAGTAAAAGCTCGTTAATTCAAACTCGGTTAATTTGAACTTCCGGTTGATTTGAGCTCACGCTGAGGTCCCGGCACAGCCCTGTATATTTCCATGAGGGATAATTATAACTCGTCGAACGCGTCAAATAATTCGACGCGTCGAACGCGTCGAACTCGTCGAATAATTTGAATGCGTCGGTATCCAGAACGGTTAATTCGAACTATGATTTGGTTTCCATCGCCCCTCGCAGGAGAAGTCGGCCCAGAGTGATTACAACGTGTCGCAAATCTAAACCAAACCAAATTTACTAGAGATTGAAAACAACGAAAAAGAAAAACAACAACGTGGCGGGCACGCTACACTTCTGCAACTGCTTATTTTGCTTCTACAGAGGGCACTGTGCCACCGGCGCCAGTGCTCCGGCGCATGCCATTATTATTTACGAAACAATATGCACAAATCACCTGCCACAAACGTGTAGTAGCGCCTAATTCGTGATAACGAGACCAGAGGTGGCTTCTTTGTGTTCTTCCATGCAGTGTGGCGTGATTTCCATTCATTTTAGCGCGCGCCCGCTAATTAACCCCCACTTAATCGAACAATTTTATGGCCCCCTTCGCATTCGAATCAACAAAGTTTGACTGTAGTAATGTGAGGCCAACTTGGCTAATTAAAAAATGACCAGCCCATCAGCATGTTACTTGGTATGAAACATGTCCCCTAAATTATGAAAAAAAAGCGATCATCCTGGTTTCAGGTAGATAAAAAACATTTGGCATAAGCTACAAAAAAGCACGTAGGTTCTGAGTTGTTCAGCTAAAGATTTGACAAGACATGCCTCCAGCTGATACTTTTCGAATAGACGAGGAGATAATGACGTTGGGAAGGAGAGAGGCTGATCTAGCCAACCATGAAAGTCTCCACATATGTGAGGCATTTCAGAAACCGAATCCTCACTGCCAGCATTTGAAAGCTGGAACTAAGACAACTACTCGGCAGCAAGTTGAGACAAATGCTAAAATAGAACGGAAGAAAACCTGGCTGAGCCTACAACAAGGCCGTTTTTTTTTCTGTTCACTTGAGCTGACGGTATGCCCGTGATGAACAAAGATATGCAGCAGACCACGCCAGGTTCCTTTGGTCCATTATGGCAGACAGAATTCTTTCTTTTTGGCACATATGTCTAGCAGCCAGGTCACGCCAGCGAAGTTCTCAACTGATTTCTGGTCTAGCGACTGAGAATCGCCACTGCGCTTCCCTGCAGCACTGCTTCCCGAGAAGCTAGGAACTTTCTTGGACATCTCCCTCCATTAAGAAGCTACAGCTAGCATCAGAGGACACCTTCCTGTCTCTTAACGGTCACTCTGACAGCACAAACCTGTCGAGAGTTGCTCCGGCAGCGCTTCTTCAAGCAAGACCCAGCAACATACACCCATCGTCCTCCCCGTCGTTTTCGCTCAGGGGAGCAGGCGGGGACGCTCCCTTCCGGTTAGGCGGGTGCGCAGAGTGGACGTGCTTCTCCAGGCTCGCCTGCTTCCCAAACACTTCAGTCACACTGCACGCACGGGTAGAGCAGCACTCCGTCGGCCGTCACGTGGCTCTGCACGTGCTCCGTGAGCGCCGCCTTCCCCGGAAAGGTGCGCCCGCACAGCGGGCAGTCGATGGGGTGGCGGTCGTCGTCGTCGTCGCGTTCGACCGCGGCGTGCGGCCCGTGGGCGCTGCGCACGTGGACGTCCAGGTGTCCGCTCTGGAGGAAGCTCTTGGAGCAGTGGGGGCACTCGTGGCGGGGGGCCAGGTCGCCGTGGGTGCGCATGTGCCGGTTGAGGCCGCTCTTGTGGGTGAAGCGGCGAGCGCAGCAGCGGCACGAGTACGGCCGCTCCCCCGTGTGGATGCGCCGGTGCACGGTCAGGTTGCGCCGGAACACGGTCGAGTACTGGCACAGGTCGCAGTAGAAGCGCCGTGCTCCGCCCCCCACGACCAGAGGCCGGCCGGCAAAGCTGAACGGCAGGTACCCTGGAGGGGAGACAGACAGGGGTCTCGAATCAGCACTGCTTGGTGCATCACACTTTGTGCAGGAACAATCGGCGATTGAACAGGTCAATGCTACTCAGGTGGCTCCAAGGGTCTCACAGAACCACAAAATTGCTTTTTAACTGATGCAGTTATCCTTGCTGTTTTTCACCATTCCTGTGCCTCAAAGTTTGTTTTGTGGTTTTGTTGTTACTGCTTTTCTGTAAGTGCGGCCGAGTGCACAAGAACTGTGATGCATGTGGGGCATGTCAATTGGGCTCTGGGGCATTTAAGGCTTCGATGTGCGTAATAATAAACCAGTTGCAAGTCTGCGCTTGTGCTGTCTTCATGTGTTTCTGTCCCCGTTAATTTGCGCGCAGTTTGTTTTTTGAGATGCATCATTACCAACTCGCCCAACTTTCGACACTTTTACATTTTTAACTAGAGTATGATGCACGATTCGCTTCAAATATTCATCCACTCAAATGTGTGTACGCTCGCATGTTACGACGCCCCTGTAGTCATCATGAATCCTGATCCAACTGGCTTCGGTCATTTTGCTTGTGCTAACTTTCGAAATGAAATCCCATCATTATACCGAATCCTTTAAAACGGCAATTAGATCTTTTCACAACAAATGCTTGCCTTCCAATGAAATAGGGGTGCTAAGCGACTGACAGCAGCTCTACCAAAACATGATGTGCACATCCATACATAAAACACCACAAAACATTACCAAGACTATCACTGTTACGGCCAAATCGTTAAGCATTTAAGTCGATTTGAGATGTTGCCAAATGTTAGAGATTCGTGAAGGTGACACCCAGGCCACAATTCTTAGGGTTATCAGGTCCCAGCAGCTCAAACACTTTATACATACCATAAAATTGCCGTGGTGTGAATGTGAAAGCAAACTTGAAGCCCAAGCTGGACCCCACAAAACACCCGGCCGTTTTCTACAAGCTGTGACATTACTGCGCTTTGCAACCTTTGGAAGCTTTAAAAGCAGTTACTATTTGGCTGAACTTTTTAAAAGAATGAAAGAGGGGTCAATGGCGATGTATTCTTTGTGTCTACGTACAGTATTACAGCAATTCACAGCGGTGAATAATTTCAGACAAAATTTTACGTTGTGAAGCAAGCACTCCGTACAGTGTTCAGGCAACAAGTGCATGCCTTTCACTTGCTTACACTTAATCTCCCGGTATGTTGCAGCTGTTCTACTTGAATGCTTAATACATATATAAATACGCTTGCTTTTATACGGTATGAGTACTGAGTGAACAACTCCAAACAAAAAAGTGCTGCACGCAAGCAGCTTGACTTGTTCATAGTGCCAAAGCTAAGGGGATCTGAAATGCAAATAAGACCATTTTGCAGACACAGTACATGCGGCGCAGACCAGGATATCAAGCATTTTAAAATGGCAGTCGATGCTAGTGGGAGGCGCTTTAACTGTGTGATTGCGCTTGACTACAGCGAATTAGAGAAAGCTCCAAATATGCAATTTTCCACTCAGATTCTCATTATCTTCGCCACTTCAAATTCAATAAAAAGACGAAAGCTCACTTGGTCAGGCAGGCCACAGTCTATTTTTGCAATATGCTTATTAAAATGTGTGAGATACGTAACTTACAACTTTTCAGAAGTTATTTTATGATGCTGCAAAGATGCATCGTTGCCATTAATCGTGATTTGTGCAGTTTTAATTTGCCTCAAAACATAAAATTAGGACGAACTGGTACGATCACACAACCAGGTTTGATTGTATACAGACAGAGCTGAACACAAACACAACTGCACAGCTGTGCGACGTAAAGTTGGCTATGCCTGCAATGGCTTGTTCCCTTTTTATGCCCATCCACATCCCACAACATCAGCACAACTATGGGTACACATCATGTCAAAATATTGGCAAAAGAGAAATTGAATACAGTAATACACACACTCCAATGCACTAATCACATTCTGCCAAGCATTTTCACAGATTGCATGAACAAAACTAGCCTTTGAGCCAATAACGCAATACCCACAAACAGAAACAGCGCTAAAGATGAAGACGAATGATAAGAAGACACACGACAGCGCTCGTATGTCGCTTCCTATTTCATTCTCATCTTAAGCACTATTTCACTACGTACAGGAACAAACTAGCCCAACTGTTAATTCTACTGAACTTATACAGTAACCTTGCAGATTAGAACAGAAAGCATGAGCACAGCCTCATACAGAAAGGCTAACACAATAAAGCCAGAGTGTCCAAGGTGAATTCACTGGGAGTAATATATAGCCCAACTTTGATATTGTTTGAAAAACAAGAAAAATCGTAGGACTGCCAAGTGACCAAACAGGATGCTCTTGAAAGCCTACATGTGGACCTCTTTTTTTTCCAGCCTGGAAAAAAAAAGAAAGGACAGCAACAGTCAAGACAGAAAAACAAAACAAAAACTTCACGTGGCCTAAGGTTCCCAGACACTCAATTTTGGCGGGACATGTTCTACATTCGCTCGGAGGCGGTGTCTTGTCGGGCATTACATTGCACTCAACCACATGAACACATTTTCCGCTTGGATAGTATTACTCTTGTCTCTGGCTTCTTCCCATTTTGTGACTATAAGTACTCCTGTAAATGGCAAATTTTCAGGAAAAATTAGCTAAGGGCCCAAGATGAAAACAAGGATTTGATATTTAAAAAAAAAAATCGGGTTTCCCCAAACTTCTTTTTTTTTTTCCGCGAGACGAAAAACTATTGGGAAATGTGGCAAAGGAGTTACAAGTAGAATGCAAAAGAAAACATAAATATCCTGTGCGTTTTTCTTGCACAGTTCGTGGTTTTCTTCGTCGCACCAGGAATTGGCAAAATAGTTTCAGACCGGGACGACCGGAAAGTTGGGGGAAGTTTTGGACCAGAAAGGGTTAAACATCATGGCACGTGTTGCCAAGGATGTTTGGTGACCAGAAATTCTGGGCATCTCCACCTCTGGTTTACTGCACCAGTAGATGGAGGAAACAAAATATGCCAAATGAGAGAACAGGGAGGTGAAAGGAATTGCAAACTGCACGGCCTACATTTTTGCATGTTTTTCTGAAAAGAATTGCAGATTATTCTTTAGTCAACAAAATATACATTGAATGATGGTGGGGTTTAACGCGCCGACGCAACGCAGGCGATGAGGCGAGCTGTAGTGGGGGGCTCTGGATTAATTTTGACCAACTGGGGATCTTTAACGTGTGCCGAAATCTCGAACACACGGGCATCCGAATTTTACATTAAGCAGGCAACATGAACCCTGCTCGTCTGTTGTACTGTCTTTGAAGCGGGTTGCAGTCAACTTGGATGAAAACAGCGGCCAGGAGTCGGCTTATTTTGCAGTCTGAGGTTATATATATAGCTGTATTTCGCAAAAACTGATGCAGCATCTAGCATTGCCTCGAAAAAGTGCGCCGCAAAACGACTTTGAAGGTAATGAGATACATTACAAAAAGATGGCAAATCAGAGAGGCTGACGTCAAACTATACACAAGATTCCTGTTAAACGGAACGGGAAAAAAGGGAGGACTAGAAGAGGGATTAGTGACATCGTTCTGCTACCCGATATTCCTGCTCAAGCTTCCCAATGTCCAGCTTACCTAAATGTAATGAAACCTTCCCAACCTGACAAGATAAATGACATACAGCTTAAAATAGTATTTTACCCTTTTTGAAAACACTTGGAATAGTCAGAAATATATCAGGACTCATTTTCTTATTCACGAGCATAAACATGATGAGCAAGAAGCTGCAGTGCTCGATACCGTGGACATTTCACCTTCACAAAGTTTGATTACCTCCCTGCAATAAATACTGCTGTTAACAATTGGATACGCACACTCATGGCTTATTATGGCACAAGCATTCAACAAGGAGTCTGTAGTAAAGCGCGTGGTGTATCAAAAATCACAAAAATCAGATTGCAGTGCTGGAACGAAACAAACGAAATGGCACAAAACACGGGCTTTTTCGTGCCATATGATTTTACCGCGCACACTCAAAGAGGCTACGTTCTGGCCCAGCAGATGTCTGAGTCTCAAGTGAAGTATCTTTTTCCTCAGTGGGTTTGTACTGTCCGATACAACAAACGTACAGGCACAGCAATACGAAGAGAACTGGCACAAGAACCCGAGCTTCAGCAGAAACACAGCTGGCACAGGGAAAGTGAGTGCAAGTTCTGCTATAATGATTGCCAGACAACTGAAATGCTCATGCCACTGGTCATATGGATAAAAAACCTTAGGGCAATGGGTAGAGAATGCACTACGTATAAAACATATGGTTACAGCTTTACTATACACGAGAATTTTCCAACCCTCTCTGGGTGTTACCATTTTCCTGCGATTGGTGTGCCCATGCAGACAATTCCTGGAGGACTGCAGGAAAGGCAGCCGCGTTGCTCGGATTAGACTCGGTACTACGCGGGCTTTTTCTTTTTTTAGCCTATCTATGCCCACTGCAGGGCAAAGGCCTCTCCCATTAATCATCATCGTCATCATTTATTTTTAAAGGCCCCTTTCGGGGTATTACATAAGGGGGAGGGGGGGCCAAGATCAGCAAGGAAGTTTATAAAACATGGTTATAAAACACACGATTGACACATAGAAGAACAAAAGGCACATTTTTACATTTTAGGCGGTATTGACACACAAACATACAAAGGGCATATTTCCACATGTTAAGCGGTAATTGCTATACAAAGAAAGTTTGGAGATAAGCATTGCAATCTCCAGTTACGCCTTATCCCTTAAAACTTCTTGATCTCACCTGCCCATCTAACCTTTTGCCACCCCCTGCCACGCTTGACTTCTCTACGGATCCACTCTGTTGCCCTTAATGACCAACGGTTATCTTGCCTTCGCATTACGTGCTGTGCCCACACCCAATTCCTGTTCTTAATGCGGGCTATTAGGGTGCCTAATCTACTTGTAAGATGAAAAAGTACTTTTGTATTCAGTGTGTTAACAATCCACGGTATAACACAAAGCTATCAGGAAGGGCTCCACATGACTGAGAACTTGACTGCGTGGCTTATTTGCGCATCCCATAAACAACCCGTGTACGCTGCGTGCCATCCCATACACGCATTGTTTTCGTTGGAATCACAGCCTGCAAAGCTATTTTCCCTTTTTTCGGTAGATATCAAGATTTTTTCTGGTCGATTGCTTTTTAAGCTCGCCCACGTGCCGTGGCTTTCCTGACATTAGCGATGTATGGAAGATGCTCATCTGTGTGTCGCTGCACCGTTGTCGATTTCTGCTGGCCTTGTGTCCACATAATGGACACGGCTAGCCTTCAGGAAACAGAGACCTGCAATGAACAATAAACAAAGGGGGGGGGCAATAAGCGGGCTCCTGAAAGCAAGGGACGACTGCACAGACTAGAAGAGCTGCTAGTTTTCAGGTCTTTTCAGTAGGGCACTTTGTTGCAGTCGGGGTGGCAGCTGGATTAAAGGCCAACTGCACTCAAAATTTCAACCTCTTGAAACCCTATTTCCGTACAGTCTGCATAAAAAGAAAGCAACATGCAAAATACAACAGCTGAAATACGTGCGTGGACGCCGCAAGCAGTGAGCGAAAATCAGCGATTTTGAAACCGAAACCGAGGAGAGCGTGGCCATTGCAGTGACGTTGCAGCAATCCAGCGAGCAACCGGACAATCAACAGCTCGGGAGAAAGTCTGCGCGCAAGCTCTACACGCACACGGGGCAGCACATGGGTGAAGCGTGCACAGCAGAGCTCGACAGGTTCTAGAGCTGCGTGGCTGGCCAGAAGAAGAAGAAGCCGCCGTCGGCTGGAGCGTCACAGGTGCGTCAAAGCTCTTTACGCGATCCGCCGGTAGGTGTAGCGTGGTCTGCGGCGGAGCTTTTTTAAACCCTTCTGACTGATTAACGAGGAGTTTTACGGGGCTACCACTCGTGTCCCAGCTGATTTTGGGGTACTAACTACATATTAAAAATAAATTTGGTTGAGGTGAAATTTGAGTGCAGTTGGCCTTTAAGGGCAAAGGGTAAGCCCTATACTTCCCATGCATTTTTGGCCATTTTGAGGTCCATTTTTCTCGGCATCTGTGAAGGGTATCTGCATAATGTACATAAAATTTCCTTTCAAATTTTTTGCACTTTTAACTGTAGTAGAATTGGGAACATCCAACGAAAATTCAAATTTTTACGGTTTTTTTTGTTTGTTAGTACTTAAATTTTGGCATTAACTTCGTATTAAAAGTTGTGTAACAAAAAAAAAAAAACAGTTGCGCGCGTATTTTCAATTCTAGTACAGTAGGTGTGGCAAGTTATGCAGATGACAGGGAAAAAAAATCAGCTGGTTGTCCTGGAAGATATAGGAAATAATGGAAGCTAGGTAATACAAACACTGTTTTGATATAATTGAGTTTAAAGTAAAAAAAAGAGGTGAAAAACAACACTTTCTTGCCGAAAACACCACTGGAGCCATTTATTTAGAAAGCACCAGCTTCCTAATCCCCGTCCAAGTCATATTTTTTTTTTTTCTTTTTGCTTTTCAGCCTGTCGCCTGACCTTCCTTGCCTATTTTGTGCACCATCGTACAGCTCTGTTCGCTTGTATTTTCACTTGTGGTCAACCTCTTTCAGCCACTTGATGGTGGTGTTGCGCCCACGTTTTGATCCGAATGATTTCAAAATGCTGGCTCGTGCATTGCTATCTTCACTGAATGAAAGAGCAACATCCAATGTTGCAATCTTGAGAGTGTGAAGCCCAAAAAAGACGTTTTTTCGTGCGTGTCTCTGAAGGACAAAGAACCATTTAGCAGTGAAAAAAAGACAGGGACCTAGAGAGAAGCAAACAGGACAATCGCTAGGCTTCAACTGAATAGCTTTCCTTGGGACACGTAATATATGATAACGCTCGCAGACAACTCTAAAAAGAAAAATGGCAGCATCTCCACTCCATGGATGATGCGAGGGTGCGGAGAACGGGGACTCGAAATGTCATCCGATTTACGCCCCGACCGTCGTTCGATTTGAGCCGTGAGTTGCACCTTGATTGTTTCCTAAATGAAACTGCAACCCACGGCTCAAATCGAATGTCGCTGGACTTTCGCCTGATGGTGGTGTGCGCACGGATGGACGTGGACAGACATTCGGAGGTCCTAAGGTATACCACACCGTTACAGGCGAGGGAGTAAGCCGTTTGACTCTCGGGTACTAACGTCACGGTCGTAGCCCAATGGGTAAGACGACTGACACTAACTCTGTCTGGTCTACCAGACACACGCTCGAATCCTGCCGGTGCCTGTGTGATTTTTTGCGATTGTAAATATTATGCTCACGGACACGGACGGACATTGTGCAGTCCTAAGGTACTCCGCACCTAAAAAATATATACAAATGAAATGAAACAACAACTGTACAAGCTGTATCAGCGTAACTGTATCAGCGTGCCTTCCATCCCTCTTACGGCAAAAGAACTAAGCTTCTTCCAAGGGCGCATGTGCTTGACGTATCTTCGTTGTGTGGAGTGGCACGCATCTATGAATGTACTATGTTGTTTCATTTCATTTGTATGTTTTTTTTTTCTTTTTAGCCTTGCCTGTGAGCGTTATCATATATTACGTGTCCAAAGTAAAGCTATTCAGTTGAAGTCTAGCAACTCTCCTGTTTTTCCCTAGTTCCCTGTCTTTTTTTTTTCGCTGGTGAAATGGTTCTAAGTGACTATACCAGCTAGGTCAACTTTCAGCCTTATCTGAAGGACAAATGTGGAAAAAAAATGAGCAACAGCATCTTTGGATTTCGCTCGCTGAAAAATCACCTATGCAATGGTTGCTAAGCGATTTCTTAATACTGCTGGTTCAAGAAAAGCATTTTGATCTGGAACTGGAAGTTTCTCGATGGAAAAAAATGACAATAAACACGGAGAACATTCTAAGATGGGATGTGCTTACTTACTACTTGCTCATGGAAAAACTGTTTTTCAGTGAGAAATACGACTTCCTAAGAAAAGTGTGAACATGAAAAATCTGCACAAGAACTGAACTTCCCTAACGGTGAAGAAAAAAAGTCTTTTTTTTTTAAATTTCGCCGTACCCTGTGCCCTTAAACAATTTCGGTAGTGTGAGGTGCCAAAGCTACGATTTGGCAGTGGACCATGCGACATACTTGAGGGTTATGGATTAATTTCAACCGGCCAGGGACCTTCAAAGCCCGCCAAAACATCTGTACACCGGCGTTTCCGTTCGTCGAGTTCATCTGAAAAACGGCTGCCACAACCAGGATCAAAAACACGTCCTCGGGCTCCCCAGCAAAACACTGTAGCAGTCTGATGTTACTTTTAGGTGCGGAGCACCTTAGGACCGCACAATGTCCGACCGCGTTCGTGCACATAGCATTTACAATCGCACAAAATCACACAGGCACCAGCAGGATTCGAGCCTGTGTCTGGTAGACCAGACAGAGTTAGTGTAAGTTGTCTTACCCATTGGGCTACGACTGTCTTTAGTACCCGAGAGTCAAACGGCTTACTTCCTCGCCTGTAACGGTGCGGAGTACCTTACGACCTCCCAATGTCTGTCTGCATCCATCCGTGAGCACACCACCATCAAGCAAAAATCAAGCGAAATTCGATTTGAGCCGTGAGCAGAAGTTTCGTTTAGAGAATAACCAAGGTGAAACTTACGGCTCAAATCGAATGACGGTCGGGGCGCAAATCGGATGTCACTCGCGGCGCAACTTGGATGTCATTTTGAGTCCCCATACCCCGCAGCATCGCCATCATCCACGTAGTGGAGATGCTGCCATTTTTTTGTTAGTTTCAATTTGATTACTGTGCTCCTAAAGGTAGCAAGCCTGGGAAAATACTTCTTTCTTTTTTTTTTTCTCTCTCTCCGCCTCTGGCCAGAACAACTGGCAGCACCCATGTGCGAAAACGGTCACCGGTGTTGCCGCTGCTGCAAGGGGAGCCAAAGCACGCGTCTCGCGTAGTGGGAAATTTCTCGTGTGAGCTTTCTTGGACATTATGGTGTTGAAATGGGGACGCCAAGAACACAAGGACGGATTGCAACAACAAGTCTTTTTGCGTCCTGGAAAAGAAAAGTGAGAACCTCGTTTGTATGCCGTGAAGCTGAGCTGAAAAAGAGGACTTGTGTTGTGCGTGCGGTGTGCTTGATTACAACCTTGTTTTGTTTGTATTGCACATCAGTGTTTCTCGCCGCACAATGCGTTTGCACATTCAATGCAAATAAAGTGTAACGATGAGCTGGCATCGTAACTGCCCAAACCGGGTACGAGGCCGGCCAGCCTGGCTGCGTTCGCAGCAGAGCTGGCTCGGCAGAGGGGCCTGTTGCTGGGCAAGAAGCACAGGCGGAGAGGCGGGGTGGCAGAATCAAAGGTGACGTTACTGGCCTGAGCAGGTGAGAGCATCACTTCTCCCCCCACGAGCTGCGCCTCCTCACGTTGTTGCCACAAGAGTTATAACGCCTTCAAGGCCAACTTGGCAGTAGCGTCGCTATGGCAATAACAACGCACTAATGTTTCCCCAAACTCACCAGGGGAGAATGCGGCACTAGTGCAGGAATTAGCCCGAACACTGAGCTGAAGACCAAGAGGCCACCTCCTGGCTGCAGCGACTGAGCCATCGTGGAGGGCTGTGGCAGCACTCAGACCCTGCAGAAAAATTCTGTAATAACTAGAGCACGCACATGCTGATGCTTGTATTCTCACTATGCCCCTCTAAACTGTTCTGAACGAAGACCTCGCACCTGCGTTGGTCGACAGCGCCACCAACAATGGTGCAGTGATGCCTAGGTGAGTTGCATCACTAATTTGACGCAGAACTCGTCAATCTGTGTGAGATGACAAGAATAAACTGCAAAAGGTCTGTTACAGCAAAGTCAGGCACAGCAACCAACCGCAAAAAGCCCCGCACTGCAAAATATAGCCTCACAGGACCTTATTGCTGTGAGAAAAGCACACACATGAATGGCATGCCCCAGGCATCTTAAAAAAAAGCATGGCACACAGTTAAAGGGGCGGTCAACTGATTTTTGCAGCGTGTATGACCTCTATCCCAAATAAAAGGGCATCACTCAAAACACCTTGAGCTGAAACTGTTTCCCTGACTGGGACCTAGAATGTTTGAAAGCAGCATTTTTAGGTCTACCAGCCATAAATATGCTGCCGAAAACAAATGCTGGCAACCAGAGCAGTGAGCCGTGCAGCAACATACTTTTGAGGTGTATGCGAGATGAAAAAAAGTATTTAAAAACTTGTCTCCAGCCAATAATAAACAGCACAATAATAAAATGCAGTCTTTCTCATTCCTTTACGCAGTTTTTGAATCACGGACTCAAGCCGACAGAGCTGTTTGTGTACGTATAGCGTTTTATCTTGACATTTAGGAGGATCCAGTGCCACAACTTTTGTTTCTATTGTTGAATACCCCGCAAGCAGACTTCCGAACGTTTAGTGCCAAATTAAAATTATTTCAACCAAGTTATTTTAAAATTTATTGAGGTTGCCCAACTACATAAAACACTGGCTTTCATGCAGCCTAAAGGACATGCTCTACACACGAAACAGTCAGCTGCCCTTGTGGCGATGTGGCATGTACTCGTCTGCGCGAGTTTGGCTTTGCCGTGCTGTCCTGCGCCGCGTGGGAATTCACTCAACTAGTTTTGGGGAGGAGGACCTGCTTGGACTCGCGGCCAGCAAGCCGTGCGGAATGGGACTGGACGTGTGTTGGTTGCTCGGGAAGCGAGGCGATTGGACACGTCAGGCGATCACCTTCCTTTGAAGATGGGGTGAGAAGGGCAACCACGGCCGCCGACAGCGTCCAGTGAGGCAAACGTGAGCGCGCTGAAGCACCCTGGATCTAACTGTTGTCGCGGTGAGTCGAACCCGATTCCCTTAGATTGGAGGCAAGGAAATAGATCCTCCTGATCGACCAGCTACCCTGTATGCTCTTTGGATGATTATTATTCACTAATAAAACGAGAAAAACAGTGGTCGCTTCCTTTTTTGCGTCAAGTCATGGCCCGCTGCTGCTGCTGCAGTACAGCATGCAGCTGTGGGGTGGGAGATAGCTTGCTAGGAAGCTGGGCGAGATGAGAAGACAAAGGCTGATTAAGTCTCTCGTCACTGGGGTTGGTATTACAGGGAGAATGCCTACCCACCCTACCACTCTATATCCCACATCGGGCGCATAAACGTGGGGCTGACTCTCGAAATGTGGAGCACAAGCCTTTGTTAGGTGGGAGAAATGTTCTTTGTCCGAACCTGACAAGTGTTGCTGCTGGCGTGAATCGAATCGCTAGTGGAGGGGCGGGCGTACTTTCTGGAGAGGGAGTGGAACGTTGCTATAGCATACCAGAACATGTGATGCGAGCGTCAAGTTTTCTCGGGGCGCCATTTAGCCGGGACGTTTCTGCCACGGAAAACTGACACACTGAAAACCCAAAGACCGCGCTGCATCTGCAAGCCCGGAGTGAGCGAGTATAGAAGCTGTGTAGTTTGGCGCAATTTCCTTTTTCTCTGCTGTACCTTTTATCGACTCTGGGGGGACAGGTGGCCAGGGGCAATGGGTGCCGTGACGGCAGTCTGGTATTGCGGCTCAACACTAGGCGTTCCAAAACGGAAAGACGCGATGGACACCATCGCTCGTTAAGCTGTATGTGTTGCTGTAAGCAGCTATAAGGCCAATGACAAAGCTGATGTCGCTTTCACAATTGTGCAAACGGGGCAGTAGACCAAGCCTCCATTGGGTTGTCAGTTGTTGACAAAGCAGATGCGAGTAGCCCGAAAGATCTTCGGAGCTGGCACCGCTTGGGAGAGCACATGATGAAGGGGACGTAGCTCGGAAGCCGACGGACAGGGAATGCGTGTTGTCGGAAATGCTGGTTTAAGTGGTTTTGCATGTAGCAGGGGAAAAAAAAAAAGAAATCTCCTCCACCTCAAGAAATTGAGTTTTTGTGCACTGTCAGAAAGCGTTTTTTGACACCTGCACTTGTTTAGGGTGGCGCCACGCAGCCAATGTTGGGGAATGGCATTTCTTTCTTCCCCGAGTTCAGAACTTGTGGGAATTCTTCATGTGTCACGCAATGCAAGTTTAAGTCACCTCAGCTTGCTCGTTAGGTGATGCCTGCACTGCCACCTGCTGCTCCGAACACATGAGCATTTGAGAGCTGGGGACCACTGGCAGCTGTTCTGGCGTGGCAGCGTCTACAAGGCAGCGTCTACAAGGCAGCCTAGATGCAGCCCCCATCGGAGCTCCGTACAAGTACTGTCTCCCTCCACGGAGGGAGTGTTCGTGTGGACGGCACTCTCCTGTACTGCCTTGGATGGCATCACTTCAGTGCCTGGGTCACAGTTTGCAGTCAGGAGGCGCCCGGACCTGCTGATACATCTTGAGCGCATCCGGGCTAAGAGTAGCAGTGGTACAGACGTCACATGTCAGCGCAGGCAATAGACATTCGCTCAGCTACCTTCAGCCCTGCCCTTCGAGACACTGGCCTGTTGTCATCGACCAGGGCCGTACCAGTCCTGCTGTTCATCACCACCGACTGACAACAGCACCAGTGCAAACAACGATTCATCATGTTGGCCTGTGCTGCACTACGTCAAACCCTGGGCAGGGAGTTCTGCAACCTGGGGTGCACTGGGCCTCCTGATGCTTTCTCAGCAAGATGGGAGGCAAACAGCAAACAGCTGTCGACGACGAGACTGCATCTGTGCTTGGGATGACTGTTCAAGGCAGCCTGTCCACCGTCACCTCAGCTTCCGGCTCAGCTGCCTTGACCTGGGTGTTACCTATGACACCCGAGTGCTATCTTGTGCATGTGCCCAGTAGACGAATGACTGCGTGTGGCTGACAATGCCCGTTTGATAAGGTCAAGTGTGATGACTCGTAGTACACGGTGCGAACTCTTGGTGCTGTGCTTAGAGTTATGAACATTTTGTTGACATGTCCTCGCGGTTCGTTCCTCCCACAGTACAGAAAGGTGTAAGGTTGGAGGCATGTGGGGTTGCTCGTACACATGAGTTCCGCTTCCCCTTATTGTCCCGCGCGACGCGGGAACCTGCTCGACTGGTTGTAGGGGAGGGCAACCTGCATAGCTCTCCAGAGAAGGGCTTCCAGCCAGCAAGCCGTGAGGGATGAGATTGGCTGTGGGTTGGTTGCTCGGCAAGCAAACGATACAACGCATCTGGCGATCTCCTTCCTTCAAAGATCAGGGCCCGTTTGCCCGAACGCGATAAGTGGGGGAAGAAGTTCTCAACTACAATTTTAGCGCTGTCTAAGTAATAAGTCATTTGCCCGAAACTGATACAAACGCTCGGTTAAGGTAGCGTTTTCGCCGGGTTTTCTGGCAACCGGCCTATTTGCCGTGGCCGTCTTCGACTTATCGGCGTCTCATTCGTAAGCGGGAACTTAAATGGGAACTTATGCGTACGGGCAAACGGGCCCAGGTGATAAAAGCGACAATGGCCGCCTACGGCATCCAGCGAGGCAAACGTGAGCGCGCTGAGGTGTCTTGGAACTGACTGTTGGTGCTGCGAGTTCAACCCGTCGATTCCCTTAAATTTCCTGGGCAAGGAAAGAGAATCCTCGCTGTCAACCAGCTAGCCTGCATGATCTTTGGATGATTATTAGTGAGCAATAAGTATCAATCAGTGAAAACACTTGTCATTTGCTTTGTTCCATCGAGCCGCGGCCCACCGCAGCTGGCGTGGTACAGCGCACAGCTGTGGGGTGGGAGACAGCTTCCTAGCAAGCTGGACGAAACGAGGAGTCAAAGGCTGACCACGTCTTTTGTCACAGGGGTTGGCATTAAAGCAAGAATACCTAGCTCCCCTACCACTATAAATCCACTGCCCTTTAACTTCTTGGTCACATGGAACACTCCGCCATAGTACACTGTTAAAGTATGGATTACTGAAGTGCTGAATAAAGTAGTACTCATCCGTTTTGCAGGCAGGTTAGGCACCCAAACTGCACACACGGTACTCAGTCCAATGCAAGTGGTAGCGGCGGCTGCTGCTCCTTCCAGCAGTTCTGCACAAGATGTCCGTATGGAAGTGCACTGATTACAGGAAAATGGCAGCGTCCCGAGAAATACGGAAAATTCTGGTGTATATAATAAACACAAAGCACGTTCACCTTTGAATATTCTTAGAGTTAATTCTAGCCATGCTGCCAAATTTGCTTGAGGTGTGCCGAAGAACAAGCGCCTCAAAGGCCACCTAAAATCTAGAAGCAATGAGTTGCTAAAAAATTGTGGCTTTAGAATTAAACGTTGTTTAAGCAGAGACTGCAAGAAGGCAAATACATTTTATCTTTATGACATCTAACAAAACACCCTTTCAGAAAAAGCGAAGAAAAATCGCTCACACACTCGGACTTTGCAAACTGCCATGAAGTTTTAAAGAAACGGTATGACAATAGCCCAAATGCCATTTCCACAGCATGATTTATAGCCACACAGACATTACTTTCTTGCTTATTTGGCTCCATATTCTTAAACAAACACACACCTGAAAACAAGTCACTAAGAAATAAATTTTTCAACTTTTAAAATTCCCCCCCCCCCCCCCCCCCCCCTCCCTGCAAGGTGCGTATTGCATTGCAAGTAATGTCTGCCTTGCCCCGAACATACCTTTAGAATTGGCATAAAAAGCTTGAGACAGGTTAAAATAATCACCTCGTACACATACATTATGTTGTTCCTTCTTCCATGAAAATCTCACTCCACTTTGTATTCAAACAGGAAATTTCTAACTTCCACTACCTCCAATTAATCTTAACAAATCTGAGTCCATGAGTACCCCATAATTAAGCTGCGAAACACCACAAATCTCCAATAGCTTTTTATTCTCAAGACATGCAAGAGAAAAATCTAAACCAAACCAAGAACATGAAGAGGGGGCCTATAAACCTTTCGTTATTTAAATCAATCGCCCTAGAAGCCCGCCTTTAAGGAGTACTGAAAGAAGGACGGTGCAAAGTGCATCAAGTGAGTAGGAATATAGTAAAAGAAAACATAGTTCGAACAATGGGATGCGAAAGAAAGAGATCCCTTATGCCCGTGGGTTCTCTCGTTCCGTTCAACGTGTTTTCTTTTCTGTGCAAGCAGTGATAGGGTCACCGCGCGAAAATTAAACATAATTCCTGTCAGCAGTTTCAAGCCTCAACAAGGGCAGACAGGTACAGTGCGGTCCAGTCTTAAAGGGAACTGGTGAGCGTGTGGCCGCAGCGCTCTGCGAAGCGCCGGCGGCGACAAGTGGCAAGAATTAGAGACAGCCAGCACATGCGCACTGACCGTGTGAGGCTGGAGAAGCCGCTCTGTCGTCTGTTACAGCGCACTGCTGGGCCGCTCATCGTCCAAGAGCTGGGTAAGCCTGTCCCTAAAAGATGAATAGAAAAAAAAAAAAAAAATGGCAGCATCTACACGTTGTGGATGGTGGCGAGAGTGCGGAGTACGGGGACTCGAAATGACATCCGATTTGTGCCCTGACCGTCATTCGATTTGAGTCGTGAGTTGCACCTTGATTATTCCCAAATGAAACTGCAACTCACGGCTCCAATCGAATTTCGCTTGACTTTCGCCTGATGGTGGTGTGCGCACAGATGGAAGTGGACGGACATTGTGCGGTCCCAAGGTACTCCGCAACTAAACCAAAATGCAGTTGAAACTCATTTCACAAAACCCGATTTTCTAATTTCCCGATTTAATGAACAACTTCGGATTTCCCCCACAGCTTCCCATAGGCTTAATGCTTTCACGAACTTGAAATAACGAAACAAACTTCGTTGCCAAACGCTACTTAACGAAGCATTCCTGGAAAAAAGATGCATAGAAACAGTTTTTTTTTTTTTCTCCAAATTTAGGACGTCTACAATATTTGGCTGGCTGTGTGCTGCCCGCGCAGGGCAAGCGCACAAGCTGGCAGTGTGCTATAAGCTTGTGGAGCCCGCACCACGAGCAAAAAGAGGCATCGCCCAATTGTTGGGAAGAGCTTTGTCGGCGTAACGAGGCGGCCACAGATCAGAACTTTGACGACTTCGTAAACGCCGACGCAGACGTGCACACTGACACAACAGAAGCTCTCGACGACTAGGAGATAGTGCAGCTTGGTGAACAGGAATCTGAAAGATGTGAATGACCCGGATACTGCCGAAGCTTCCGTGCCCACACCAAGCCAGGTGATGGACGCCGTCGACTTTCTGAGGCGGTTTGCTGGGCCACACGAGAGTGTTGAGGACGCTTTGACTTCACTGGCCGGCTATGAGAAGTGCGTGCTTCCCGATTTACCGAAATAATTTCTGGGTCCCACTGACTTCGTTAATCAAGGCTCAACTCTAACTAGTTCATTTTTTTTTTTTCTTAGCGAAAATGAGCACACTCTCTGGAAGCATGCATTTTTTCAATACAGTACACTTAGAAGCCCCTTATTTTCACCCAAAACTGGGGCAGCATCGAATTGTATGCATTGCCCCTTTTGTCAGGGTAGCCCGAGCTCAGCCATGGTGCAGAAGGCAGCTTGCAATTTTTAGAGTTCCAGGCTACATAAATGTTTTGTTTCCACCATGTGACAATGCTATGTTATACACTATAAAATTCCTCTCCTTGTCCCTCTACATAAATACTGCCTTCTTATTGGAAGTGTGAGAGCAGCATCAGAAGGAATCATGCTAGAGTTATAGCATCCTAGGCAGCAGGTCCATATGTGGTATCATTGACAATGTGTCACTTGCTACAACGTGCCGTCTTCGCGGCAAATATCGCCCAGGTATTTCAGTTTTAAATTGCTTTCACGTCAACTTCATTGGAAGCAAACACCAACTCCTACAATTCATGAGCTGGGTAAACTTGCTGCATTTATTTCTCCCTGTGTTGACTGCCTTTCGATAGTCTTGCAAAATGGCGAATAGACAAAAAAACTAAACCCAGTTACACAAGTTCTTGCGTCGTCTTAGGGGCTATTATTTATATAACTGTTTTTCCAAATAGTTCCCATCAAAAAAAAAAAAACACAGTTACATCCGTTTTTTACAATCATAATCCCTCCGTAGATGGCCATATGTCGACAGCTGACATTATGTAACGTTTACAACATCACTGCGAACAAACTAATTAAGACAAGTAAACGAAACTCAGCACAATGTCAGAGTCATCTTAGTGGCTAATTGTGATAAAATTTGTTTTGGAATACTTTGGACAGCACAAGAGTAAGAGCCGTTTTCACTAGTCATACTCCCTCGCACCGCAGATAGCCATGCTTCACTGCGCAACAGGCAATGCGGCAGAACCAGCTTACAAGAACCAAGCTTACATTGATTTTACTTTGAAGAACGATGAAACCCAGCCTCGAAGACGCGTACATGAAGAGAGAGCAGGCAACGCACACGCTGGTACTAGCAACAGTTTCAGGAATAAAATTTCGGAGAAAAAGCAAGGGCAGGGCATGCGCTGTACAAACTAAAGTAAGAAGGTCAGCTGATGACGCAATTCAAAACCGGCTCTTTTTCGAATATTCAGCTTCTTTGCTGGATACGGTTAGGGAGGGAACACTCAGGCACTTATCCGAACCGGGCTTTCGCATTTGATAAGCTTCGATAAGCTCCCGCTCGCACTTTGTGGTTCCCCTACCAATTATTTGTGTTTTGTCACAGAGGCGGCTGCAATCCACAACCTCGGCAATGGGCGGGCAAGTTCGCCCCTCTGCCTGGCGTGACTTAAGTTTCGTGTTCTTTTACACAAACGTTCAGGCAGCGTCCCGTCTGCCCAGTGAACACTTCATCGCACTTCAGCTGTATGCAGTAGACAGCATTTGTCGCGCACTTCGTGAATTTTGTGGCATGGCGGGTTGTGCACGTGTTCTTCGGTTTGCGCTTTTCAATTTTGGGACAAAGGTTCGCCAGCTTACACAGTGCCGAAAAGGCTACGCGTACCCCATGTCTGGCAGCCACTTTTTTAATATTGTGCGAGATCTTGTGAATGTATGGGATTACTTCCACTTTTTTATGGTCCTAAAATGCACGTGCGTGTACCCTCCCGCCCGATTCATTTTTCATTTTGTTTAACTTTGTTTCAGCTACCGACTTCAAAACAGTATCACTAGCTCATAGCTCTTCCTTAGCTCTTTTGAAGCGTGTAGCAGAGCGTTAAGATCTACGAAGGGACTCTCTTCACAGAATGAAATAACGTTTTTAGACTTAAAACTAACCTTTTGTAATACTAGACACATGTTCCGGGTGTACGCTCCCCGCACTAAGAACAGCTTTTACCTTTCGAGTCATCCCATTCCAAGTTAGTCAAGCGGGGCTTAGCATCACTGTGTTATAGCAACGCCCTTAGGAAAAGCTGTCACCATTCAATGGAACAAAGTTTTGGTGAACAAGTTCAGCGTGTAAAAGTGGCTGGTTTCCCTGATACTGTTTTGAAGTCGGTAGCCGAAACAAAGTTAAACAAAATGAAAAAGGAATCCAGCGGGAGGGTACAGGCACGTGCATTTTAGGACCATAATAAAGTGGAAGAAATCCCGTACATTCACAAGATCTCGCACAATATTTAAAAAGTGGCTGCCAGACAGTTTCGGCACCGTGTAAGCTGGCGAACCTTTGTCCCAAAATTGAAAAGCGAAAACCAAAGAACACGTGCACAACCCGCCATGCCACAAAATTCACGAAGTGCGCGACAAATGCTATCTACCGCATACTGCTGAAGTGCGATGAAGTGTTCACTGGGCAGAGGGACGCTGCCTGAAGTTTGTTAAAAAGAACACGAAACTCTGGTGACGCCAGGCAGAGGGGCGAACTGCCCGCCCATTCCCGAGGTTGTGGATTGCAGCCCCCTCTTGACAAAACACGAATAATTGCTAGGGAACCACGAAGTGTGAGCGGAAACTTACGAGGCTTATCAAATGTGAAAGCCCGGTTTGTGATAAGTGCCTCAGGTTCCCTCTCTAACGGTATCAGGGCAAAAAGCTGAATATTTGAAAAGAGCCGATTTGAATTGCATCATCAGCTGACCTTCTTACCTTAGTTTTTACGGCGCACGCCCTGACCTTGCTTTTCCTCCGAAATTTTATTCCTTAAACTGTTGCTAGTCCCAGCGTGTGTGTTGTCTACTCTCTCCTCACTGTACGCGTCTTCAATAGGCTGGGTTTCATCGTTCTTCAAAGTATGTACCAACAGGCCCAACACCAAGCACTTCTACCAATTTTACAACCAAGCTTACAACAAAGCCTACTTTAGAAGGCTTCACCTCTTAACACTAGTGCATTGCTGGGAAGAGCTTTTTTTCAGGGACCATCTAAGCCGTCTTGGTTTTTTTCGGACCACTAAAACCTGCCCCGGAAGGAGCATGACACGACTACCAGCTCAGACGGGCGTCAAGGCCAGTACTAGAACAACTCCGCTGTTAAAAATACGTGGTCAAGGGACCTTAGTGCTATGTCCCCCACCAACTGCAAGCTGCTTTCCACACCATGGCTGAGCTCACGCTACCCTGAAAAAAAAAAAAAAAAAGTGCAGTGCATAAAATATTATGCTGGCCCACTTGTGGAGGAAAATAAGGGGCTCTTAAAAGTATTTGGTACTAAAAACTACTGCTTCAAGAAAGTACGCTTCTTTTTCCAGAGAGAACAAAAAATGTATTCTGTTTACCTATACTTTTACTCCATCCTTCAAAGGAGAGGATTACCCAGCTCTCGTAAGACGACCGGCCTGGCGGCGTGCTGTAGCAGACGACGCACGGCTGCTCCCGCCTCCATGGTCGGTGCACACATGCCGGCTGTCTCCCGATTTTCACCACTTCTCGGCGCCGGCGCTCGCGGAGCGCTGCGGCCACGTGCTCGCCGGTTCCCTTTAAGAGTGGACCGCACTGTACAGAGTGGCAAAGAGGGCAGACAGAGTGAAGGGGAGTGAATTAAATCCTTCACACAAATGAAATCACGCTGCTCACTTAGACCAAACCATTAACCATAAAATGATTACTCATAAATTTTTCTATTAAACTGTACAGCAAAAAAAAAAAAAACAACCACTCCTGGTTAATGTATGAGCCAGAGAGCTAAGCCAGCCAAGCAACCAACAGGGCAGATTTTGCCTTATTCGTGTTATTCGGAAGTCCAAGCACAGACTGGATGCACTGACTCCCTATCATGCACTGCAAGTCTTAAAACCGTGTGCTTTAAATAGCCCAGATGGCGATAGAGCATAACCACGTTATAACGAACACTGGCATAGTGAATTGTCAGTTACAGCGAACAAAACACAAACTTTGGTTGGTCACGCTCAAATTTGGCGACACTCTAATCTTTCCATAACGAAGTCACAACCACGGGAGCCATGTGCAATATCAGCTGTAACTGAAGAAATTCTCACTTCACAACTATTAAGCCACCAGACGATCAAATTCTTCTTCAAATAAATACTAACGCAAGCCTGTTTTCTCAGAAAACTTTGCTCTGTTGTACTTTAACGTTCTCGTGTCACGGTCCATTTAGTTTGTAATGCCACAAGGAGACCAGCAGGATTACGTCGTTTGTAGCGGGTTCAAAGCTTAGAAAAATGCAATTTCGTATCGAGGCATTTTTGCACCTGTTACGACGAATATCGGGTATAATGAACGGACTTACAGCCCTGATACTACTTTGTTAAAATGAGGTCGATTGTAGCAACTTCGAGCGAACACCACAGCACAGCAACACATGCGCCGAATATCAACTAGAAGCTTCATGTTGCCATTCAACCAGTGTACATGCACCCAGCCGACACCAAAACAATGTGTCACTACAAGCAACGCTGTGTTCCGAGAGTGGCAACAAAAGCTTGGTGCAAAGCACACCGTCACTGCCATACACAGTCCCGAGAAAAGCATTTTAAAGCGATGCTCTCTGCTTCATTCACCATTGAAAATGCACTGCGCGAAAGCCAACTCTTTCTTCCGATGATGATGATCTTCGGTAGTATGAAAAAAAGGAAATGGTCGCAATCGAAACCTGGTTTTCTCGCGTTACGAAGCCGACGTCTATCTGATTTCACTCACCACTCCAACACGGTCGAAGCAGTTTGAATTGGGAGAGGGGTGCAAGGAAGCGCAAATTGGAAAAATCACGCACCTTCCGTCTAATGACGGCGATGGTTGAACACGAAGCTTTCTTCATTCGAAATTAAACGCCATAGGATCAAAGTAAAAACCGCTCCAATCGAACCTCCAAACTGCGTGCGAGTTGAAGCCTAAGCTCAACGAGTCAAGGCCAAATTCCGACGACAACCAAGGAATCCCTCACAAGAAAGTTTCATGTTCAACCACTGTTGTCGTTACGCGAAGTGCAGGGTTTTTCCATCAGTAAGTCACTAAACTCATCTTGTGCGAGCATGGTTCAGCTCTTTTGCATGTTTGTCCGTCCCAGACTGTGCTTGCGGGGTAGCTTACAACACAAACAAAAGTCGCGGCGCTGGGTTCACCTAGGCATCAAGACACAAGTTTTGACGACGTTAATTTGGCTGTTATTAGAACATTCACGTGGCACACGGTTTGACTGACATGCGTTTTGGCTGCTCGCCAGGATTCCCAACTATCAATGAAATCCCTCTAACACCGTTTTGTGTTGGATTTTTTTTGCTTTCTCGACATTAACTGTCCAACAAAGGGAAAGCAAGTAATTTCGAGTGCGGGCCAAGAGCAGACACCTGCTCACCTTTCTAGTGTCCCTAAATTGTGATAAACCATCTGAGCGAACTGGACTACGTAAGCTTTTCTTTTTTTCGCTACGAGCTTACTGGGGAAAAAAAAAAAGGCAACAGGGATTACGCTTCCGTTTTGGAATAAATAAAAGGGGCCATTTCTTGACAGCACTCGACTAATGCTGTGTGAAAGCTTGTCATGCCGGTTAGAAGAATAACAAAGCTGTTACAAGCTTGTCAATGCTGACGACAAGGCTCTGTTACAACTTCTGGCAAGGTTCTCAGAATTTTGAATGCTGACCAGGTTGCCCGGGAGGCAATAAATTTGGGAATGATTACATGATTAAGCTTTACATTTTCCAAAATGATAGCAACTACTCCGTATAAATTGTTCAAAAGTAGGCTAACACAATGTAGCCCACCGCTCGCCACTTTGCAACCTCAGAGGTACGTTCGTCTATGCGGCAGACAACCTTTTGACACTCCGGGCAAGCTTGACGTATATATCGCACAACGTCACTGAAGTCAAGATTTCTTTTTAACAGTGTTCCCTTGTTTCACGTTGTGTCATTACGCTTCGTTTTACACAGCAAAAGGACATTCACCAGCACACACGTATTGGCATCTGCAGTGATTTCACGAAAAGAACGCGAGTTTAAGGAACAAAGATACAATTTGGAGTGGGTTCTGGCCTTCTCTTGCTTTGGTGTTGCATGGCATTGACTGACAGCGCACACTGATAAAGCTAATACCATTTCAATGCGTCAACAGACGTGCAAGTAGTTATACGGAGGTACTGGCAGCGAAAACTACGGCAATTTTCCGTCAAAGTCCGCAAACTGACACCCGGCGCCTAATCTACACTTCATGACTGCGTCTTACGATTTGACGTGGTCTGGTCACGTGGTTCAGTTACTGGGAGGCCCGCCAAAAAATAAACACACCAAAAGCTCCCTCGTACTACCGAATGGCTGTTCCAAAAATGCGAAATAGCCACTGCCTTACTATCGCGCCCGAAAAATCGGCCCATCATCAAGGACGTTTCATATCAGTACCCAAGGCCTGCCTTGCTGTTACGATTCAACGAACAATGCAGTTAGAAAGTGCCGTCGGATGAAAAACTAAGAAGAAGCGGCTTGTACGTCTCCAAGCGCACTCGAAAGTTCAACTTGCTGCCAAAACGAAGCAAGCATTTTTTAGTTGTTAATAAAAGGAGGCAGTCGATAAGACTGCCATAATCATGACAGCGCATACAGAGTCTATGACACGCACATAAAAGGAAATATAGTGGTCTCCGCATTCAGTCGAGTAAATTACAACTTCGACAGTAGCGCGGCATCGTCAAGTTCCCGACAAGCACACCGTAAACGCCGGAAGTGCTCTTTCCGTGGTTACGCGAGGTCGCCTGGATATCGGAGAAGGCATACATAACATCAAACGCTTGCACTGAGTGCTAAAGCGTCTGTTTCCGCTCGCATATACGAGAAAACACAATCCGGCACTCCTGGCTATGCGCTACAACGGCAGGACAGCCAGCAAGTGTACGACTTCATGCGGCTCAACTTAGCGATCAGGCGGTGTCGTGTGAACAGGGGTGACCATGCGAGCGGCCAAAATTCGTTACCGCAGCAGCCTCGAATAACGGATTCGCAATCACTGACAAACGATGCGAACAACCAAAACAAACCAACGCAGTGCAGATCGGATTGACTCGGCTTGTATGTCTAACGATGTGCAAGTCGTTCTTGTTATTTTTTGATAGTTTATTTGTTTATGAATACAATTTAGTGCTGCATTTAGTATCCTGTTACGTTTAAAACAAAATCTTGCTCTGATTAACTTCCACTTTGGTTATAAGAGCCAATCTGTAAAAACCTTTTCACCAATTTCATCTGTATTGACAAACTTTTTCTTTTAGCAGCTTAGTAATTTTGCGCGCTGAGTAATATTTGTACTGTGCGAATTCACGTGCTGTTTTTTTTTTTAAATTGTTTTCTCTCAATATATATCACAACAACGAAACCGAAACCGCTCGGGGGGTGCGTCTTTCGTACGCGCAGCGCGCACTCGTTTGCCCATGCACGCGCCATAATACCGACCGATTCCCAAGAGCCTTGCCGAAATTTTCTCAGAAGCAGGATATGTCGCCAGTCGCCAGGCCCTTCGCATAATTGCAAATCATCCGCCTGAAGGGGCACAGATCATATGGTTTCCGGGCCGTCAGGGACAGACCGGGGGGAACGTCGCCGCGCACGCGTTAGCCCGCGATTCCTTATTCTGGGCGTTCACCCCCGCTGGTTTCCCCCCAGTCACAGGAGCCAGCCGATAACCTTCAACCCCTTCAAAGCGTACCACCTACAGGGAGATAATGCTTGAACAGCGGCTCGGCAGAAGGAGATTTTCAGCCCCTCATCCCTCGCTCACAAGAATGGAGGAAGTGTTACTCCGACAGTTTCACACAAACACACTTCCAATTCCCGCAACCCTACATAAATACTACCCGGACATGTACCGAACACCACATGCCCGCACTGCGACGAGACGGGAGATTTACTTCACAAGATGTGGTACTGCACCCAAAATCCCAACATGAAGAACATAACAACGAAAACCGATCCACGACATAATGGAAGGCCAGCCTGCTCAACCCGCATCTAGCTTGCCAAGAATGGCTCCCGGACCGGGCTGAGAGAGCTACTCGTCGGCCACCGGAAGCCCCGGATTAGAGGGGTCGACCATGGCTCTGAGCAAATAAAGTTTTTTTTCTCTCTCTTGCTAATAAAATTGGCGAAAGTGTTATTGCATGGTTTGCATTCATACGCCAAAAGATCACGAGCCATTCAACTCTGTGAAGGTGAATAATCAGTGAAGCTGAGAAGGTATAATTTCGAACAAAAGCGCGAACTCGATCCTAACGCAAGTCGTGCGGCGACCAGCCGTACATCGATGTCAATCAATAAAGGGGGCTTGGTCGTATTCGCACTGCTGAAGAATCGGGGTTAAGCAGAGAATATTTGCACATCTGAAATTTTCGACTTCCACGGCGTCCAGGACTGCAGACATTACGCGTTCTCCTGATAACGACGAGAGAAGAGAAGTGAAGCTCAAAGTGGAGAACGGTGGAGTTGAAGCAAGTGCTGAGCCAAATAAAAGCAAGCAATTGATATGGGCAGCTACATGACGTCTCTAGAACATGCAGCAAGCAAACAAACCCACAATCTCGCGCTAAGGAACGCCTCCCGCTTCCGTATAAAATCCGCGAGCTGAGTACTTGCACAGCCATATTTTTTGACGGACACAAACAGTACCAAGAGCCCTAGCTGTACACAGCTTCGGTGTAAAAAATCCGAAAAAAAAACTTGCCCTTGTGTTAATTGATTGCAGGTGCACCGACCAGAAAACGTAAACAGATTAACCAACGCATGTCAGCTTTCAGAAACGGTGATGTAATGTGTGTGCCATGACCCCCAAGCCTGGTCAATAAAAAATAATAAAGACAACAAAACAGAAGTTAAAAACCTCAAGCATTCTTTGGCTGCATTGCAGTGCTTGCGTGTGTTGCAAGGGAGCCTCCCATAATGGTGGCTCGGTGGCTGATGCGTTGCGGAACGCGGTCGCGAGTTTCAGGCCATGGTTAACCTACTGGCCCGAAACGGAACGCAAGTCCACGTAGCCTGGATTCCGGGGCATGTGACCCAGGGGGTCGGCAATCACGCTGCTCATAATGCAGCGCGGGAGAGCCTTCAGTCTACACCTCCCTTGATTGCTCCCGATCTTGCACCTGATCCAGGCCTACATCCGCGACTCCAACTGGATCATGCTAAATATTCTCGCAGAAAGCGGCTCGCTGAGAAGACTCCGCAGGGCTACTCTGCATGGTGTCCCCACCCTACCCCGTTCCGCAGAAATCTTTGTTAATAAGACAATCGCTAATGCGGCCCTTACACCCTCCACACTGCGAAATGGTTGCATTTGGACTCTTCAGCCTCTCCGTACTGTCCCCATTGCCAGCAGAATGTCTTTTCAGACCTCAAGCACCTCACTTGGCACTGTGCAGCTTTCGCATCTTCTCGCGATTCTTTGCTCAGTGCTCTGCCCCCCAACTCGTCCCCTGATGATCCCCCGTACGAAGACCCAAATTTTCTGCATGCTGTAGGTGTGTTTTGTATTAAGAGTGGCCTGGCAAGGGTAGTGTGAGATGGTGTCTACACTCCCCCTTCCAAAGAAATCACTGATCATCTATATCCAACGAGTCATCTCTAACGATTGAGTGATCCCCTCCCCCTCTCCTGCCTTCTTCCCCTTCCCCAACTACGGCCATGTGGCCTCCCCCATCTTAATAAATATCATTCATTCATTCATTCCCAGCAACATTTATTGGCGACAGATGCAGGCATGTTCGCCTTGTATGGACATCAGCACGCTCATCCCTGCCGGGAAATGAAGTGGCTCACGAGGCAGCCCGAGATTTCCGCAACCGGGCCGACTTCTGCGAAGACGTTGGGCCTGCGCTCAGGGGGAGCAAAGACAGGCTGGTCTCGTACAGGGCGGTAACGCGCCATTACAGGCTGAACCGCCTCAAGTACCCTGCACCACATTCTTCCCTCAACAGATGGCTGCGTGGAGGCGAATACACTCAGACACTATTCCCAACACCGTCGTCTACAACCGATATTTCCCAGGCTCATATTTAGACAGATGCAAGTGGTGTGCAGACAAAGAAAAAAAAATCACCACATCACATCATCACGGGGAAACGACACAGCATATGGGCATGACCACAGAAACCTCACCCACGTAATATATAATTCAACATCACGACTCAATAGCAATGGGATGCCTCCTTGCTCAGCTTTCACCCGGACCCACTGCAACAATTCGTCCCGGTGGTGGAAGACGCTGCTAGGGCCCACGAGCTTATGGCCGCCGTCTAACGGGGAAGGCCTCGCGCCCTTTCCGTCGACTACCAGTTTGGGCTTAAATAAAATATTGTCCTTTTTTAGGCCGCGTGAATATCGGCGTCGACGCCCCCTCCTATAGTGGTACAGTGGAACCCCGATGGTACGTCCCCCGGACTTACGACGACCCGCTTCTTACGACGGATCACCGTGGTCTCGGCAAACTCCCCATAGAAACAATGTATTAAAAACCCCGATGATATGACGCTCGGGTGCACGCGGTCCGCTTCATACGACAGATCCTGGCGCAGATAAACCGACGTTTTTTCAATGTTTAACACCGCTTCGCCGCCTCATCACGACTTTTCTTTAATCTGAACCCCCGTTTGACGCTGCTTGATGTGCGAAGGCCCGCAGGCGGGCCAGACCACTTCCTGAACAGACGCAAGCTAACACGCTGGTACTCGTGAGCGGGAGTTGAAGGCCCAACGCGGCAGCAGTACGTCAACGCGCCAACCGCGAGAAGTCGAAGTTCAGGTGGCAGGCGGACCGTGAATTTGAAGGTCCCATAGCGCCGGCGACGAATGTGAAACCGTACGACGCAACCCCACGGCAACGACCGAACACGCGCTTTCACGCCCACTCGATCCAAGTTTCTTCCTTTCACGACGCTCTCTCTCTACCTACATCTCTGCTCTCTGCTTATCAGTGTCTTCCAAAGCCGCGTTGTCACTCCGCTCCTTTCTTTGCTACGGTGCCTCGATTAACGAGCGTCCGCCGCAAGGGTGGAACGGTGGAGACCGGCATAGAGTGGAGACAGGTATACGCTGGCACCGCCATTTTGGGTCACTCGCTGGTTGCCGCAGCAAGTCACTGCAGCAAGACCGCGCTGTCATTTTCGCCGCAAAGCGGTTTACTCGCGAAGTTTGAATCGTCGTATCTATTTCGCATTGCTGAGCCTTGTGGGAAACGAAAATAGGTATATGCGTTGATCACTTTGACCAATAGCGGCGCCACGGGACCGTTCAAAGGGTGTCTCCACCCAGTACGGGAATGTCGTTTTTGTTTTCATCTCCGCTTTGCACTATCGTTCGTTTCGCTTAGCCTTGGCAGTTTTACAGTCGTTTTTTCCCCTATCAATTTGCTCGACCACTTCAGCCTTACGTCGCTCGCGCAAGGCACGGGGTTGGCGGGCTATCGCCGGTCGGAACGGGTGTCACGTAGCACGCGGCGCTTGGCTGTCGGGTTAGCTCGAACTCTGTTGAGGGGTAGAAGGCACAACATAGGGTTTTTTTTAAATTTGGGATTTCAGCTAAAGGTTTGCAGATCACGCGAGAACGCGCTAAATATAGTAGTTTAAATAAGTTCTTAGCCCACCTGTCCCGTGAGACCGTCTGCTAGGCCGGCATTTACGCGCACCCCGGTCGTACGACACCCCGGTAATCCGACGCTTTCTCGCAGTCCCTTCAAAGTCTCATTATCGGGATTCCACTGTGCTACGGAAAGTGTGGATGAGTAGCGCCATCCAGTGGCAGGTAGGGAAGATGTTGCGTACGCCAGGCGTTGCGTACAATTGAAAATACTGACTTTAGCTAGAATGAGTGTTCGTGTATTTTTTTCTAGCACAGAAAAAGCACTCAGAGGGTCATAGTGGCTATGGCCACAGTACTGTACAAGGGTCGCACAATTATCTGGCCGAATATTGCACCAGGTATTTCACCGAAACCGAAATGAACTTTTTGTGGCCGCGTGATCTATCGGCTGGTCTTTCATGATATTGTTTCTAGCTTTCTTTTTGTTCGTCGACGTTCAAACATGACACTACGGAAAGTTCCAGTGAAGTTCTTAAAATTTTCCTAACGCGTATTGTTAAAATATTTGCCACGCAATTTTAACCACTTCCGGTGTAAGTCGCGCGGTATGTCCAGTGGTGGCGGCGACACGCTGCTGCCACGGCTACTAGCACCCCGCCGTCACTCCCCGGCCAACCAGACTGGCAGCTTAAACTACGGAAGTTGAAGGCTCAAAGCCGCCAGTGCCTCAGGGATGCCACCTCGGCCGGTGTTAACTTACTCCTCTAAAAGCCCTCACACTCCCGGGGGAAATCGTGGGCAACAAAATGTCAACTCGGCTCTGACCCCTCATATCGTAAAAGGGGGGTAACGCGGACCAGTTGGTACACAATGCTTAATTTCTTTTAAACCCTCATGTCGTGCATAAATGGTCAACTCCCGCTAGTTCCGTCCCCCAGCGTGCCGGAATTATTTCATTTACTCTGAAAATCTGCTAATTTCATCTGGTCGAGCGAAGCTCCTAGCAAGTATCTCCCCTCTCACGACAGAAGCAGACCCCCTGCAGCGACTGAGAACGGGTCCTTCCATGCTTTAAGAGAATGCTCACGGACCTAGCCAATGGCTCATATGACGAAAGCCTGTTAGCAACGGTATGAACCGACTTGCCTCATGAGTGCTCGTCTAAACAACCCACGTCAGCCGGTCAGTGAATGTTCGGTGAAATGCAGCTCGTCTACACGGAGACATATGAAGATGCCATTCCCGAGTGAACTTTATGGTTACCAGTTAGTTTTTGCGTGGCCCCGTGACATTCTGAGGCGTTCTCTCTTCCACTATTCCCTCCATTCCCTTCAAATTGGTTAAAGATCCCCACATAGTTTAAGTTACTCCCTTGCCATCCACGCTCACAGCCCTGGTGCAAGCCTGGGCGTGTTAAACCCGCAGGACCTGAAAATGTGCATTGGATACAGGAATACAACCTTATGGCATACAATTCCCAAATTCGCATCCGCTATGCCGGAGTCAATATGGTCTAGGAGGGGGGCGCACTTATATTCGTGGAATGCTCGAATTACGGTTTGGTTACCGTGTGTTCTGCGTTTTCGTGAATGTGAACGGCGGAGAATGCTGGAGCTGCCGCACGTCGGCGAATGCACTGTTGACAGGTACGATAGCTTACATTACGTTTTTAAAGACGGTAGCCTTTCTAGGGCAACCTAACGCGAAGATTTTGGTCTGTCTGTCTGTCTGTCTGTCTGTCTGTCTGTCTGTCTGTCTGTCTGTCTGTCTGTCTGTCCCTAGAGCGTGCAACAGGGCCAAAAGTTTATGGAATACTTGATCAAGGCGTATGTAAGCGAAGCCATTCCAAACTTATCAAAGTGGTAGCGAAATTTGAACGTGCCTGCCAACATTAGTGAGCAAAAAGAAAACATTAGCAATATTTGGGGCGAAACATAACTAGATAACTGACAGGAGCAGCGTCGCTTAAATTAAAAAAATATACATGGGGTATGTTTTTGTAAAAGCGGGATAAAGAACGGTGGCGCACATATCGAGATAAAAGGGAATACTCAAAAAAGCGTTTCCTCAAGTTATTTTGGGTGCAATGGAAAAAAAAGATGCCAACAGGATATATGCGCAAGCCGTAAGAACTTAATAAAATTTAATCAGATTGATGAGACCGCGTTGGCATCCACTGCAAGATGAGAAATATTATTTATTTATTTATTTATTTACTTATTTATTTAATAATACTGTTGACCCTCAGTGAAAGTCGCAACAGGCAGGGAACAAAACACTGCAATAACGCACAGTCATGAACAGATATGGGATGACACATCATTTCTAAAAAACAAACATATGTATAGCTAATTCAAACTATTGTACTCTCGAGCACAACACAACATTATTTTTGTAGTTTATTTTATATTTCAATGACATGGGAAAAAAAGAGTACCAATACACGTCAGTATGCGTACTAACAGTTCGAATTGCTCGGCTGTGACTTATCCGTAAGTCAAGTATTGGAGGCGCTTTCACATATTGTTCTTTACCTATGTTTAGTGCTCCGTGCATTATCTTTAAAAAATTCAGCCGTTGCTTTGTACTTATGCTTTCCTGCAGTTCAAACTCGCACTGCAGCATCATATCGGTAAATGAGTCGGTGCGGGGATGCGTCGCCTGCCCTACCAGTCGCCTGCCCCAACGAACCATTATTTATACAACAACATGTTGCCAAAATTTATCACTTATTACACTATAGATTACCCTTTAGCAATAGAAAGGATCAAAAAACTGGCCAAAACCGCTTGCGTAACATAGCTTTCCTAAATCGATGCATTAAATCTTATCGCACTAAGTCAGTGGTTCCGAAATAAGGTCCGCGAAGCCCTTCCTGATGGATTCTCGGAAACCTCCGACCCCATTCAGTTCTTTTTCATGCCAGACCTCGCCGGAAATGCGAAATGGTGGTTTCACTACATGACATGTACAAATGTCCCCCTCCAATTTTTTAAAGGAGTACTGACACCAATTTCCTTTAACTTATTGCAGAGTTCGTTTTCTTTACTCAACAGAAAAACCCTGGCTGAAATATGAGCGGCCTGCGACGCAAGAACATACTTCAATTGGTTTCCATTTATCGCGCCGGAGAGCGCAGCGGTTCAGCAAATGGGCATCAGCGTGACATCATCCCGTGATCGCCAAAAGAAGTGACGCGTCAGCGCTCGTCAAAAACTCGTGACGTCACTTCACGCGCGCGACCCCGCGAGCAGCGAGCGGGTGCCGCCGCATTCACAAACGGGTGCACGTAGCCAGAGCTACAGGCAAAACCGCTGCCCAAAAAGGCACTGTTAGCTAAAATAAATTTCCCAACACGGGGGAAAGGGAAAGCAAATAAGCCCGGAATCACAACAAAGTCGCCTTCAGACTTTTAAAAAGGGGACACGAATTTGCCGCAATGGTAGGCCTAGCCCCTTTTAGGCAGTCGATTCAGTTTGGGGGGGCGGTCGAAAAAAGCCAACCGGCCCCCCGGGGTTTTTTGGGGCGGTTGGTCATCCCGGGAAACTTTACTTGGAAAAAAGCTTAATTTTGAAAAAAACGAAACCCGTTCGTGAAAATTATCGCCCTGAAGTTTTTAAGGCTGTTTCGTTTCGCCGCCCAAAGCAAAAAAGCATAAAAGGGGACGTAAAATTTTCGTGTCGTCCTTTGTTTGGGCGTTGCCCGACACGCGAGTTTGGGGAGCCAAACACGCAAAAGTGTTCCGTTTCAAAAATTGGGCCCTTACGTGCGGAAAAAGTGCCCGGAATTAATGTATGTTGGCGACTTTAGCTGCAAGTGCAAGCAAATTGTTTGACATTATGACACAGTAAACGTTGGGTCATCGTGGGGCAGGGAAGTGCAATTTAGGGGGGGGGGGGGGAGGTGCATCGGTGTCAGAACACCCCCCGAAATTTTCTAATCACCGCGTCTTCACCACTTTGTCTTTTTTCATGTGTACCGGGCCCAATCGACATATTAATATGTAAAAACGAAATAAAAAAAACAAGGATGAAAAAGACTGAGGAAAAGTTTTTGGGCAAGCTCGCTTTTTTTAGTTTTTTTTTACAGCTTCGGAGTAACAAATTCCAGGTCCCAGCAAAAGGCACCCCACAGGGCTTAGTGATCTCGCAATTACTTTTCAATATAGCGATGATAACCCAAGCAGCATTAGCCTATGACCAATGAGTTGAAACCCCATGGGAAGCCATTGGCTTCCGAGCTATCGGCCACCCATCAGTACATCAGGTGAAAGATTGGTCGGGCGCCAAGCTAGAGGGGACCGGAAGCAGCGCCACACAGGAAAAACCCCCGGGGGGCCTAGGTTAAACCAACGATAAAAACATGCGGCCCAACCAAACTTGCCCTGGGGTTTCAACACGTCGGTCGGAGGAAAACAGGCAAAAGCGAAGCAAAAAGAAGTCACCAAACTGGTTACGGCACTGCATCGCTAAACAAGGCCTATGTAAACTAGACAGCAAGGTATTTGAAATAACGTGCGAGATTTTATTACGTTCTTTAGGCATGGGACATTTTTGTGTCCTAACGCAACGCTGGAAGGAGGGCAACTAGCGTTTGTGTCCTCCCACTCTTTCTTTTTCTTCATGGCGTAGGTGTTCGACCCCGGGGTTTTTTAAATTTTATCCGGGTTTTTACTCCTTCGGTGCCTGTGATGTGTGTTTTGGTGTCGGTGATGTTTGTGTGAAGCATATCTGGCGGCCAAATAACGACGTTTGTCTACTGCCGCGGAAAATGTAATTAAGAGCTTGCGCTCGTTCCCGCATAAACTTGAGATGTCGTTTTTAACTGTTGGTGTTGTGGGTTCTTGCAAAGAAGTAAGCGGTCGCATAATGTCTTCATTTGTGGACCCTAATTCTAGCCATCTTCGGGTGGCCCTCGCAAGCGTTGAAACCCCTTTTTTACCCCCTTCCGAGAATTTTTAATTCCTTTTCAGTGCACCTTTGCAGCTATTGTGCTCGCGATAGCGGCAGCGGCTGTCGCGGCCTTCCACCTCACGGTCCGAAGACGGGCGTCGTGATTGCGTGCCGTACTCATGCAGGGAAAAAAGTCAGGCGTCGGGGCCTTTTATTGTATTCCCCCGGGGGTCCCCCGTAGTAGGGCTCGGTTTAATTTTACCCCCGGGGTCTTTCGGGGCCGAAAACTCGAACACAGGGGGTTTTGCCTCTGAAAGTGTAAGTGCCGTATTTGCTCGCCAATGCGCCCCGACAGCGTACGCGTCTACCGGGTGCTGGAAAAGTGCTTGATTAGAGCGAGTTATGCTCTGAGAAAAGTAGGCAATGCAAGAAAATAATTTGCAAGTGCAGAAAACGGTGCCACGATGAAACCTAGAACCGCGTTGGAGGGAGAGAATGATCGGGGCGCGAGACGGGGCGCGCGCCGGTGAGCGAGTACGACCTCTGCTCCCGAAATTGTTCCCTAGCTTTAAAGTATACGGAACGCATAAACGGAGTCATGGGGGGGAGGGGAGGGGTGATTTCACGACTTTAGGCGCCAGCCTTAAGTTCTGCTGCTGTGTGAAACAGATTTTCAGTGAAATGCACTTCTGTTTTTCCCAGAACGAACCTTAAGTGCTGCTGTCCTAAAACGTGACACTGAAAAGTAAATGGCAGTATTGGCAGCACGTTTCATTTGATAGCGAGTGTTAACAATCTGAAAGTTTACGTTGAATATTTTCACATGCGCATGTGTTAGGGAAGGCGCTAGGTACTACTTTATTTATTGATCAGCTTGCGTTTAACACAGCAGTGAATGCTTTTGAGGTATTACAGGCGCTACCACGCACGGGTGCTTCCCGTGGTTATGGGGCGGATGCAGCGATGGAAAAATCTCTCACAAGCTGGAAATTTGAAGAATACTGCTGTTGAACTACAAATTTTCCTTCACGGCTGATGGGTGCATTATTGCAAAAAAAGTTATTGTTTACATCTACCCGAATTTTCCCGTTTTGTAAGCATCTGAAACTACTAAACACAGCAGGTTGAAGTTTTTAGTCAGGAACATTATTTTCCACTCTTCCAATTGTTAGCCATGTTTCGTGTGCTAAATAAATGTGCGATAAACCTAATAAAAGTGTAAGCAAAGAGAGCTGGTGTGTTCTGGTGCTTCTTTGAGGGAAGTCACGTAACTTCTTACCCGAGAATTTTTTTAATGTGCCCAGGGCCGTTATGCAATCGCTATAAATATGTACATTGACACTCGAAGCAATTGTCACGCGAATTCATCCTAGCCAGTGAATTGACCCCTCGAAATTATTTTTTATTGTGCTACATGGCGTATCCTTTTTGAAATTAAATTTTATCTAATGCAGCAAATTCAGGACATAATCAAATTTGCGTGAACACTTTGTTGACTTGAGGTAGAAATGTTTTTCGAGTCTTCGCGTTGAAACTTGAAAAACCCCTTCGCTTCAAATCATTGGAAATATTATCTAGAGACTTATTTAGTGCATGTCATTATCAGTTTGGTGAATGCGTATTCTACAAATTGATTGCGGCGTGATTTTTGTTTTATATATTCCTTTGGACATAAAATTATTTCATTTAAGCATTAAATTATTTTAATGCTTGCGTTAAATAATTTTCTGTGTAGTGGCATGTATAAAGCAAAAATCTAGGCTCAAGGTAACTCACAGAATAGGCATTGGCCATAATGATTGGAGAGAAAGCCAAAAACATGCATTAAAACAGCATGGCGTCCAGATATAGGCACTATATGGGAACATGCTTTTCCAAGCATTGCCCAATAATGGCCTTCCAGAGCCTGGCGAATTGTTCGCTTGTCACCTTTCCCAAACGCCAGCCAATAATTGCGGCCGAGGCATTGTCAAGCTCGGACACATTGGCCACTGATGATTTGCCATGCTTGGGCTTGGCAATTTATGCTGCTTGGGAAATTACCCGACAAGCTAAATACAATCCCTGGCCTTAGACATGCCATCTATGCAGATGACCTCACGTTCTGGAGAACCAGAAGGCCAATGGGAAACCAACAGAATTCCCTACAGGAAGCCGTAGACCGCCCCGAGGCATACATCAAGCATGATTGGTTGATTGTAGGGTTTAACGCGCTGACGCAACGCAGGCGATGAGGCGCGCAATATTAATTTTGACCACCTGGGGATCCTTAACGTACGCCAAAATCTAGTACATACCGGCGTTTTTGCTTCTCGCCTCCATCAGCAAAGCGGCCGCCGCGGCGAGAATCGAACCTGGTGACCTCGTGCTCAGCAGCGCGGCTCCTTAGCCACTGAGCCACTGCGGCGGGTATACTTCATTGCCTCAGAAAAGTCAGGACTTCTGGTACTCAGAAAGAAGACGAGAGCCAGACCCCCGCCGGAAACACGGAACCCGGAAGTGAAGCTTCATGGCATCACTATCCCAAGGGTCGACCCGAGTATTAGGCTCATTTTGCAAAAGGACGGAAATGGAGCTGCTACACTCCGCAAACTCCAAAGCACCATCACCCAGGTAACCCACGTGGTCAAGAGGGTTGCGAGGAAAAAGCGCGGACTCTAGGAAGAAGATAGAATCCGAATATGATGATGATGGTTAGAGTTTTTTGGCGCAAGGTTAGCTGAGGCAAAGAGCGCCAAACAAAAGTATCTAAAAGAAAATAGTGGCTACTAAAGCCAAAATAACAATAAAATCAATTAACGGCAATGGTGATGGCTGGTGTATAGGGCCAGATTTGATTATGCGTGATAGGAAATGAGGTTTAAAAACTTCACGTCTGACAAGTACTCAAACACACGTTTCACAGAAAACATGGCATCGTCACCCAGAAACAGCGATGGATGTAGGGGAATATGTTGTCTGTAGAGTTCTCTGAAGTGTTTGTGTCGTGTTGTGTGAAGTGCCTTGCATGTGATTAGTATGTGCACTACGGATAGGGCCTCTCCGCACCTGCTGCACTGGGACCTAGAAGATCCCGTCAGCAGATACGAGTGCGTCGCATGGGTGTTCCCTATCCGCAGCCTATCCAAGGCGACTTGCGTGTGTCTGTTGTGTGAGTCAGCTGTGTACCGTCCCAAGTGTGGCTTTATTACATGTAGTTTGTTGTCTGTCTGTTCGTCCAGTGTGTTTGCCATGTTCTGCGCAGGTGTTGTCTTATGTGTGGCTTGAGGTCTGTGTAGGGTCATTGTAATGTCTACAGTGTTCCTGAGTGCAGCAGCAGCGGCCCTGTCGTCTGCCAACTCGTTCCCAGCGATTCCTGCGTGTCCTGGGACCCAGCACAGGACCAGCTCATGCTTTTGTGCATCCACGGACATGATAGAGTTGAATACAAGATTAACTATGTGGTTTTTGGGGGGCTTGTGCGATAACAGTGCTCGAACAACACTCAAAGAATCTGTAGATGGAATTGGGAATTTGATTTTCAAGAATGTGTCGTACACTCAGTAAAATTCCATACCCTTCTGCTGAAAAAATTGTTGTGTGGACGCTCATGGTTCTGGCTGCATTGAAATTTGGACCATGAGCAGCACGACACCATAGTGGAGGTTTTAGAAGCGTCACTATAAAATTCTGCACATGTGTATTTAAACTGCAAAGACTGAAAGTGCTGCAGTATTGCAGCTCGTGGTACCCGATTTTTGTCAAGTTTCATAAAAGAGAGGTCGCACGACACAGGGCGAACTTGCCAGGGCGGTACAATGTTTGAAAAGGATGACCTGTTCACATCTAAAAACGAAGCACTGAGATCCGAGGCTCGCTCTTTCACTCTAAGTGAAAAGGGCAGAGGAACGGATGGCCGATTTACAAAGAGCAGAGATGTTGATGTATCGTTAAAGACAGGATAGAAAGGATGATTATTACATGTACGTCCGTTGGTTCTCAAGGCTCCACTTATCACACTCGACATACAGACTCTCGACAGGGCTAGTGCGAAAAGCACCCGAGGCGAGACGAAGCCCCAAGTGTAGCACTGGGTCAAGCATTCGTAACGCTGTTTTACTTGCCGACCCATACACCACACTGCCATAGTCCAAATGAGACCCAACCAAAGCAGTATACAAGCGCATCAGGAGTTCTTTATCGGAAGCATAGGATTGGTGGGAAAGAAGCTTAAGGATATTCATTGTTTTAAGACATTTTAAATGCATAGCATTTTAGTAACTCACAATGTCACGCGGCGTTGGCGTGCCTTGTCGTAGTCCGCAGACGCGCCTTGTCGTAGTCCGCAGCCAGGCCACTACACTATAAAGAAATAACAGTTTCCGGCGCCCGGTTCGAACCCATGACGCCTGCGGGCGGAACGCAAGGTGCCCGGCGCACTAACGACTGAGCCACGAAACCGAAACAGATTTCGATGCACCGAACGCGCCTTATATCCTTCACTCATTTCTGGTTTGTTTCGAAAGCCGCAACAAGTTGTCCCGCGCCTCCGAAAGATGGCTACACGGGTCCCGCGATCGAGAGATACGACTTGCCGGCGCACCCCCTCGGAAATGCTGTGCATTTGATCGTGCCCCTCGCGAGGGGGATGTCTTTTATAAGTTCACTTTTCGTTTTTCGCCGATGTTTTCTATACTGGGTTCACCTTTTTTTTGCGTCCCCTTTCCCCTTTTTCTATTTAAGCTTCACTAGCCTAACCGTATGATATATAATATAGAGACATTTAAAAGATAGATATATATATATAGATAAAGATGAGAATAGATAAATATATATATATAAAATGATATATATATATATATATAAAAATAAAATATATAGATATATATATAATTTTTAAAATATATTTAAGGTTAGTAAAGACAGAGACAAACGAGAAAGACGTAGAAAAAGAAATAAGTTTACTGACGTTTTAGGGAGAGGACTCCCTTTCTTCATAGTACTCTGAAGAAAGGGAGTCATCTCCCTGAAACGTCAGTAAACTTTTGGTAACTGTTGCTGCTCGAATTCTCAAAGAGCCGCCAGAAGCTTAGTGAAGCGGGCGACAGCAAACGACAGTGTGATTTGTTTCTGCAATATATGTAGTATTTAATTTCGCAAAAATCAAGCATCAAAGATATTTTTATTAAACAAACACTGTAAATATCCCTTCTGTATTAATTTTCTTTTTTATATTTGCGTAATGTCTTGTTCTTGTTCAGCAATGTTGACAAGTATGAACATATAAACCGGACTCAGACATTTAGATTTCGCTGTGAGCATATAAGACTATTGCGCAGACTTCATTTCACTTTGGCCGGGTGGCTGAATCGGGTCACAGACATACAGACAGACGACAGACAGACCAAAATTACTGGGTTTAAGTAGCCCAAGAAAGATTATCGTCTTCAAAAAATTGGCGCAGCTTGCTCGAGTGGTGCAAGGTTGGAGAAACAGCAGAGCTGGGGGTCCACCTAGCTTCTCTCCACACTGACAGTGAATGTCAGGAGAGAGGGAGGAGCCGGACTCCTGCAGCGCCAAGCCACGGAAGTGTAAAGCAAAACACCATTAAAGTATGTACAGTGTTTCGTTGAGTAGCAATTGTCGTCATCCCTTGCGTCGTCGTCTTCCGTGGGCACAGCCACGTAGGGCAAATACTCTTGTAGCGCGTCTCCCCTTCGTCAGCTGGTCTTCTGGCCGTCTTTACGTGTGGATCGTGCAGGGATGGCTTGACAAATTTGTTGTCATGGTCTTCGGCGCGCCGGTCGCTACACGACGACGACGACAGAGGAGGCGGAAGATCCTGTTGTGGCGTAAGCCCACGCGCAAGCCTGGACGACGCCGGGCGCGGCAGGGACATAGCCACGGATGGAGGGGGGGCGTCGAAGTTAGCCAAAAAAGTTTTCCAGGAAAAGTGTAAGCAAGGCTTAGTGTTCCGTTTAGCAAAAGCTCCTCCCTTCCAATAACACGTAAACATCCCCGAAAAAAATTTCTGGCTACGACCCTGCCGCGACGCACGCGCTCACTTGCGCTCGGGGTTTTCTGTCCACGCCGGACGGATCTGTGTCAGCGTAAACAACTGTTAAAAGCAACGCAAAAAGGAAGAAAAGAGGAACATTGAGGGTTCAGAGAATCCCGCAAGGGTGGCCATCATTTCATCACAAAAACACAATTCAGTGGACATCAATCATAAAAGGCGGTCACAGTTATTCCGTTCCACCCTAACTTCACATAATTATCCCCCAGCTTTTGCGGAGGGATGAATTCTGCACTTCAATTTGTTTCTGTTTACAATTTTTTTTTTTGCCTGGAAATGTTCCAGTCGAAGGGACAATTAGAACATTGGAAACAGATGGTAACAGGACATAACCAGCCGAATTTCACCAAAACGACTTTCGCATATAAAAAAACCCCGCAAAGTCGGATGTCTGTGCAGATGAAATCTACACTAGATGACCTGTCACTTTCCCCAGAAAATTCTGCAACTAAGTAAATTAGTTTCCCAAACGTTACTGATGTCAAGCTTTTAATAACCGAGCTGCGGATGCTCATTTAATAACTTCGTTCAATTTCCGGCAGCGAAACCTCATTTCCCGGCTTTATTTTTCACAAATTATACCTTGCTGCACCAACACAAATTGCTGCACATGTCCCAACAAAATGGGAGCGCGTCTTTCGTGCATACAAGCGAACAAAACTCGTTACGCGAACCAATTTCGAAAGCGGATTCCATTTCAAGCAGAATAAGACAGCGAGGGAGCGCCTGTTTGTTTTAGTTGTTTTATATGAGGATAAAGGAAAGTTTTTCATCAAGAATTATACCGAGGAACTTGTGTTCTTTTTTGACTGGAATCGAGACACCAATCAGTTTGATGTCTGGATCTGGCCTGATCCCACGCCTTTTGGAAAACACAACACAAGTGCTCTTGACTGGGTTCCAGCTTAAAACCGTTCTGGTCAGCCCAGCATGCTAGTTTGTTGACACCAAGCTGGACTTGGCGTTCGCAGATTGACATATTGCATGATTTAAAAGTATTTGGCACATCATCTACATATATTGTACAGGAAATGGTTCGTGGCAACGCCTTTCGAAGTGAGTTCATCTTGACCAATGAACAATGTGCAGCTCAAAACGCCTGTCTTGAGACACGCCGTTTTCCTACAGGAAACATTTGAAAGGGCCCAGTGCCAACTCTCACACGAAAGGTTCGCTCCGCCAGGTAGCTATGAGAGTATTAAAACATATTGCCCGAGGACACCGAAGGCTTTGAGGTCGGCAGTATCCCGTATCGCTAAGCGGTATCGTATGCTTTCTCAAGATCAAAAAAGACCGTAGCACAAAACTGTTTGTGGACAAACGCATCCTTGATATACGACTCAAGGGCGACGAGTTGGTCGTTTGTAGATCGCCCCACCCTGAAGCCGGCCTGACAGCTCTCGAGAAGACCATTGAACTCTAAGTACACGAGTCTCCTGTTGATCATCTTCTCGAGAAGCTTGCCCAGGCAGCGTTGTGAGGGTGATGGGTCGACTAACTGGCGGGAGAAGAAGGATCCTACCCTCCTTCAGGACCGCCACTACAATAGCTTCCTCCAAGATTTTGGGATGTGCCCCGAAGCCATATGTTGTTGTATAGGTGTAGGAGTGTTTCAAGAGTGTCCGGGTGTAGGTGTTGTGTCATGGTGTATGTAATCTTATCTGCGCCTGGAGCTGAAGGTTCACATGTGCTCAGGGCAGCCCTGAACTCATAGAGTGTAAATTCAGAATTGTAACCAGATTTTGACCTGTTATTGTCATGTAGGGACTTCTTTTCACAAGTATTTTTATGTTACAGGAAAGTGTTTGTATAGTGTGCAGAGCTGGAAACGTGTTGTAAGTGTTGTGCAAGAGTGTTAGCCTGGTCTTCGAGTGTGTCCCCTGTTGTACTGACCAGGGGCAGGCTATGTGTATGTTGTCCTTTAAGTTTGCGTATTCTTGTCCATACCTTGTGTGCATCTGTGTATGAGTAATGGATGTAAGGAAAGTGCGCCAACTCTCTCGTTTTGCCTCACGGCGCACACGTTTTCCGAACGCCTTGGCCCGTTTGAACGAAATAAAGTTACCCGACGTGAGGTACCGACGAAGGATACCCCACGCCTTGTTCTGGGCCTCTCGCTCCCGCATACAGTCCTCATTCCACCACGGCCTCCGCTAGTTGCGCGGGGCTACAGAGGCGTGGGGAATGGACTTTTCGGCGGCATCGAGGATGTGCGCCGTGAGGAGTTGGGTAGCTTCTTCAGCGTGTAGGTGTCCTATGGATGTGTGGTGTAGTTTGGATGTCTCTGTAAATGTATTCCAGTTAGCTCGTGTTTCACTGAACCTATTATGGGAAGATGGACTGCATGGGCCTTCACCTATATACGTTAGTGAGGTGGGGAAGTGGTCACGGCCATATGGGTCAGTGCCCACACCCCACTCGAGAAGAGGAAAGAGAACTGCAGAGCCAATAGCCAAGTCAAGATATGAGTATGTGTTGTGTCCTATGTTATGGTATGTAGGCTGTTTATTGTTGAAAAGGCATGCTCCTGAAGATGTAAGGAATTTCTCTAGCAGGCGACCTCGGGCATCCGTTCTGGAGGAGCCCCAAAGAGAGTTGTGTGCATTAAGGTCGCCTGTTAGAATGTACGGTTCGGGCAGCTGGTCGACCAGAGCCTCGAAGTCAGAGCTCGGAAGTGCTTAATCAGGACGAATGTAAATGGAGCATACCGTTACCAACCTATGAAAAATTATTGTGCGGATGGCTACAGCCTCGAGGACGGTATTCAAGGTGACAGGGTGGCATGCTAAGGATTTTCGGGTGATTATGGCCACACCGCCAGAAGAGTGTGTGCAGCCATCCCTGTCCTTTCTGTATACCAGGTAACTATTCAAGAAATTTCTGTGTTTGGAATTCAGATGTGTTTCCTGGACACGCATTACACTTGGCTGATTGGTATGCAGAATCTCATACATGTCGTCACGATTACTCAGAAGGCCTCTGCAGTTCCACTGAACTACGTTTTCTCTTTCCATTATTTAGTGTGAGAGCTACTGGAGTTTGTATGTTTATGTGTCGTCTTTCGGGGCTGTGACTCTTGGATTGGGCTTTCTGGGCCTTTCTGTAGGCTTGCACGTCGGAGGCCGATCCTTGCGGTGCGTTGCAGGCAAGAAAGGCACGACGTCCATCTCGTCGTCCGATGTCCTGGGTGTGCCCGTCCAACCGGGCCCCCCGGACTTGGCCCCCCTTCGGTGGCCCTTCGTTTGACCCGCCACCACCGCAGGTGTCGGGGGCACCAGAAGTGGCACGAGCGGTGCGGTGGCGGTGGAAGCCGGTGCGGGGCCCGTGGTGTCCATGGCACCCTCCAACGCACTGGAGGATGGGGAGGCAGGGACGGGAGCGGCAACGGTCCCGACGGAAGAGGTTGCCACCACTACCGCTGCTGGCTCAGCCAGCGGTGCGGAGGCGGGTTGGGCTGCCATAGGCAACCCAGGGAAGGGGGGCGGGGGCGGGACCAGTCCGACTCGCGGTACTGGGTCCCCGCCGAAACCAGACGCCGCTCCGCCCCCCGGCGAGCTGCATCGGCGTACCTCCCCAGGGGGAAATAGGCGAACCTCTTTCGCGCCTCTTGGAAGGTGATGTTTTCCGTGACCTTGATGTTTATTATTTTTTCTCAAGTTTGAACCGCTTGCAGGTTCGCGAATATGCAGCGTGAGGTCCTTGGCAATTGGCACAGAGCAATTGATTGGATATACAGTCAGCAGTGAGGTGGTGTTGGGCACATTTAGCGCAGGTTGGCTGGCCCCGAAACGAGTTAGTACCGTGCCCGAACCGCTATCACTTGTAGCAGCGACGCGGATTCGGGATGTACACTCGGACGGAGCACGAGATGAAGCCTGCTTTATTGGATTCAAGAAGTGTGGAGCGGTTGAAAGTCAAGATTATATGCTTTGTGGGGACTTCCTGCTTGTCTCGTCTGATGGTGATACACCTCACTGCCGTTACACCCTGATCTTTCAGGCCTTCCAACAGATCAGCTTCGGTCTCATTCAACAAATCGGTCTCCGAGATCACACCCTGAGAGCTGTTGAGGCTACGATGGGGAGTGACTCTGATGGCCAGATCTGCCATGCAGGTTTGCGACAGGAGGTAGTGGCTTGTTGCTGCGTCTTGACATTGACTAGGACTTCACCGGTACGGAGTTTCTCAGCATCGAACGATTTCCGAGGATGCCTTCCAGGAACTTAGTGATCAAGAATACGGACATGGAAGAGAAAGAAACAGGGTTTGTTTTTTCAACTGCCTCGATAACCAAGAATCGAGGATAGTTGTCAGGTTTCGGAATGTGGATTGTTGGAAAGGATTGAAAGGAAACTTCGGTGCGGCCCCTTTTCGGGGGCCGATACGTCTGGGGGGGGGGGGTTTGAATTATCCATATGGCATAGGAAAAAGCAGGGAGACGGGGGTACTTTCTTCTTTGACCTTACCCTGGTAGTCAAAGAGGTCCCGGAGCTGCCTGCCTGGTAGACAGGCAGGGAGCCCATCGGCCGGAGCTTGACCAAGGCTCCGACGGCCACCGTTAGAGGTTTCTACCCTTCACCTTAAAACACATCACCACGGTAGGTCACAGCTTATGTTGGGGGGCTCGGTGTCCGCGATATCGCCAGTACCGCCACCAAGATTACTCAAGGTGCCCCGTGCGGGGATAGAATCCGAATAATACAAGCTTTAATTATCAGCAGAGTTACCTATGGTACCCCGTATTCAGGGCTAAAAACGCCGAAAAACAGAAACTCAACATCCTCATCAAGCAAATACACAAATTGGCACTGGGTCTACCGGCGAAGACTTCTACGGAGAAGCTACTGCAACTAGGGGCACATAACACGTGGGAGGAACTTGTAGAGGCACACAAGGTTAGCCAAATAGAACGGCTGAAACTCACAGAAAAAATGTCGCTCCACTTTACGCCGTCTCGGGTATGAGGTGAACATTGATTCCCAAGCCCAAAAAGGTGCATCTGCATCCCACTGTGCCTGAGGGACTACATCATGGTTGCCAATATCCCGCGCAACATGCACCCTTTTTATCACAAAGGAAAGAGAAATGCCAGGGTAAAGGCACTGAAAAAAGCCTACGGTAATGATAGCGGAACGAGGTACATCGACGCCGCAAAATATTCAAGCCTAACCATGCAGCACACGCGATAACCGTGACCAACAGGAAAGAAAAGGAGCTAAGCTCGGCAACTATCACGACTGAAAACATTGACTACGCAGAAGAGGCAGCGATTTCTCTCGCTACTACAACGATCACGAAAATTCAAGCTGGCGTGATCATAATCACGGACAGCCAGCAGAAATTTTCAGAAGGGTCTTATACCCACAGTGGCGTTTAATATATTCCTGAATCTAAAGGATCAAAAAGAAGATTTACCGGACATATATGCATTGTGTGGACACCTGGGCACGAGTTTATGGAGGGTAATATGACAGCTGGTGCCGCTGCCCCAGATATTCGAACCGACCAACCACCGCTCGTCACAAAAGCTCAAGCCACTCTACCGTCGATGTTCCCACCTATCCCACGACGCACTTGTCACATATCAAAACATTACTGGTTGGGCCGACGGAAATATCCTCTTCTCACCCAAAACTCACACAAAGAAGAAGCAACGCAGTTAAGAAGACTCCACACTAACTCTTTCCCGCACGCCTCACAGTTTCACATGATTAATTCCAGGCTGTTAAAAAAGTTACGACTGCATTCCTGTCGGTGGCAACTCCCAACCCACTCTACAACATGGTGTTGGAGTGGAAGGGGGGGGGGGGAAGAAACTCTCGGAGGTCCTGGCGCCATCGACGGAGCAGTGTCCAGGGAGGAGAGTCCAGGGAGGTCGTGGGTGACCAGCTCGGCCCGGTGATCCGGCCAGACAAGCAGCTGAGGACCATGGCATCATGGACTAGGGATGCCACCCACCCTGGATGATCAATGGCTACTCTACTACTATGACGATAATCCAGCGTTCCATTTTTCCTTTATAGGAATCAATAAACGTTTATTCTTCCTTCTACTCCATGCCTCAGCATTAGCACAATAGAATTTAATGCTTGCAGACATTTGTTAAGCTTAATCTAATCGTTAGGGGAAGTACACGAGAATAAATTAAACAATCATAAGCAAAGAGTTTCATCTTAAAAGGCGGGTGCACAATGGCAGGAATATCATTGATATACAGTGTGAACAATAAGGGTCCTACAATCGGAGCCCTGAGACACTCCAGACAGAACTTCGCACTTTTCGGATACGCTTGTACCGATTTAGACGCTGACATCAATTTTGGAAGATCCACGACACAATAGCCTTAATAATTCCTAACCTTCGCAGTTTGTAAAGCGGCACATGATGCGGAACTTTGTCGAATGCTTTCCCAAAGTCTATACATACAACGTCTACCAGTTTGCATTCATCTATAACCTCGCAATAGTCATAAACAGTTTAAATTAATTGAGTCACAGTCGAAAGACCAGATCGGAAGCCGTGCTGAAATGGAGATAGAAAATTGTTTTGTTCTAAAAAGTTAACATTGTGTTTGCCTATAATACGCTACAATACCTAAAAACACACAGATGTTAGCGAGACGGCTTTATAGTTTGTTACAGCCAGCTTATTTCCACCTTTATATATCGGAAGAGCGTTCGCCTCACGCTATATCTGAGGTACTGAATAGTCCCTTAAAGATTTTTCAAACAAAAGTCGCAAGTAATATGACATCCACTCACGGTAACGTTGAAGGAATGCTGTCGGTATGTCGTCCGGGCCACATGATTTTTTGGGGTCCAACACTAGCAAATGCTTAAACACGCCCTCTGTCTTAATGCGGAGGTCTTCTATTGGGTACACTTAGGTTTCGCTGTCATTATCACCTGTATCTTTTGTAAACACTGACTGAAAGAAATGAATATGCTCGCGATATATTTGTTTTTCATCAGGACTACCGCACCATTCATTATCTGTTCGACTCCGTCCTTCTTATCTGTAAAGTGTCGCCAGGACTTTTGTGGTGAGCATTTGGGGAAATCTGAGAGCGTTTTACTGAAAGGCATTTTTTATTTTACTACAGCGGATTTCAGGCTTTTTTTAGTTATGAAAGTTCCATAGGGTTATTTTTCCTTATTCTTAATATTTTTAGCTGGCACTTAAGGTGAAATATGCCCCCTTGTTACGTGCAGCAGGCAATACGCGCAGACAGCAAATTGTCGCTTATGAAAAACGAGGTCCGCTATCGGGAATGAGCGGTTTGAGGGTTCTGTACTGGATAAAAATTCTCGTGAGGGCTCCAATGACTGCTTGAGCTGACGCACTTCTGAGGGTAAAAAGCTTTCGGTCACTGGAGAAAGAACCTGCAATAAGGACGAATGCCTACCGGCAGAGATGGGACAGGTATATGCCAAGTGGCTAGAAATTTTTCATAATTAGCGGAGTTTTGACTAGCGGTACAGCAAAATTTTCTAGGGCAACGCCGAGTGGATGGTGTAGCCTGATGGAGCTTGAAGAGCAAGTGCCCTGTGTAGGCTACATTCAGCCGCATGTGGTCTAAAACCGCTTCCTCATGCTTTGTAGCTTATGCGGAGTCTTTAAATTATAGTGGTGGTCTATGGACTAAAGGGGCGGTTACTCATGCGGCGCAACCGCCCAGGCAGCCCTAGGAGCACAACAGGCAATCCCTGATTAAAGAATTGAGGCATCTTTTCTTGTGAAGAGAATGAGTATACTGGTAAGTCACGCGCGAGCGATGCCGCTGTGTGGGCTCTGACGTTCCCAATTATTTTGCGATGGGTGTGGAGTCACTGAAGCTCCATATGGTTGTGTTCATCCTGAGTTTGTACAGGAGGGCGTTCATGTCAAATACAAGCTGACACCAAACAGTGTACGCGCGTCCGAGAGCCCATTAAGATTGTTCACTGGCATGCTGGTTGCATGCATTCTATATTTAAACTAGAGGGCCTCAGACACGGGCCTCCGGAGGTCTCCGAATGTCCAGAGAAAGACAGCATCCCGGACACGTGCAGCATCCCGAACGAGTAGTGTCTGGTGTTCAGTTGGGGTTACGCTCTCATATATGAGAGCGTTAATTCAACTGAAGAGCGTAACCCTCTCATATATGAGAGCGTAGCCACCAAAAGGTGAAGCTAGTCTAGCTTCACCTTTTTGCCTAATTGAGAAAAAGAGGGAGGCGGTATATTCGTAAAGGGAATGCAAATTTATTAAAGCACTGAATTGTAATTGGACCACTTGTGCGACGATTGGACAGTCACTTTCTTGGAATTAAGAAGTCATTCAAAGGGGTAACGTACTTGCACAACGCCAGAACATAAGCCCAGCGTCTTAAGCATGACTTACAAGCCTTCCTCCCCACGCACTTCATAGCACACTTTATTCGTAAAGTTAACACCGATGTCTGGCTATTTCATAATTAAACGCTGATTGAGACCTCGTTTGATTCTCCACTGCATGCGCCACTCCTTCGAGTACGAAACGAATAAACATAATCAGGATACATGCGCGGGAAGGATACATCATCATTAGATTACATGCGCACAATACACCGCGAGCAGAAACCCCAGAAGAAGAGGAGGAATGCCGCACCCGAGGAAAGGCGACCAAGGCAAGAGTGTCTCGCCGTCGACGGCAAGCGTCACCGCCAGCCGCAAGAAGCTTGCCGCTCGAAAGACAAAACAGAGACCGAAGTCCCCACAGTCACCCAAGAAAAAGGGGCCCGAAAGAGAGACCACCCCCGCAGCAACGCCAGCTCATCCGCTGGGACCCCGTCGCGTTCGAAATCACCCTCTCAGAAGCCTGTCTGTGCGCCCGAAGGCAAGTGCGATTTGTTCGTGAGGGAGCTTAAGGAGCACCTCGAGAGCAGACTCCGATTTGTGTCCTCTTTGAGCAAATGGCTCCAAGTTTCTGCCCCGTAGGCTCACTTCGAGGCTCACTAAGAGGGTTCAACTTAAATTGAGGTCGACTCAGTGAGCAATGGAACGGATGATGATAGGCGCAACATTAAGGGACAAGAAGAGAGCGGAGTGGGTCAGGGAACAAATGCGTGTTAACGACATATCAGTAGAAATTATGAGGAAGAAAAATGGACGTGGGCAGAGCATGCAATGCGAAGGCAGGATAACCGTTGTCATTAGGGGTAACAGAGTGGATCCCTAGAGAAGGCAAGCGTGGCAGGGGCTGCCAGAAAGTTAGATGGGCAGATGAGATCAAGAAGTTTGCGGGGTTGAATTGGTCGCAGTTAGCACAGGACCGGGATAATGAGAGAATAATGGGAGAGGCTTTTGCCCTGCAGTGGGCGTAGATAGGCTGGCTGATGGTGGTGATGATGATGATGATGATGAGGAAATGGTTTGATGCCTTCTTGCTTTCGAGCTGCGGGGTTAGACCCTGAGTATTAGGGCTATCATGAAAATCCAGATGTTCTATGAAGGCAATGTCCTTTGTGCCGCCTGACGGTACCATAAGCAGTCCACTATAGCGACGTCCACGGGAGTTTCAATGAATATGTGCCGCGTCTGGCACTTCATCGCTCTTCATTAACGTAACGTAACATATTGTGACGTAAACTAACCTACCATAACGTTACGAAGATAAGAAGAACATTTCAAACACCTATAACTAACCTAAGCCATGGAAATTAAAATTAAAACTAAACATTAAAAAATTCTGCAGCAACTCAGAGAATTATCTACTAATGCGTAGCATTCTTATGCCGCCTGTCTTGAGTGCGAGTTTTTTACAGCCAAATTTCTTGTTTCTTCTAAATCCTGTCCGACAAATTATCTTCATTTACGTTACTATAAGAATTATATTTGGACTTTCCCGAAATCTGCATTCATTGTGGAAATGCCCGGTGTTACACGGTTCGCCATTTTTCGTAATTGTTTTATATTTTCCCTATTTTTATTCTTTCAAAAATTTTCTCGACCAATGATGTTCATTTACGCTATTATAACGATTAGAGGTGGAACTTTCGCAAAATCTGCATCATTGCAGATATGCCATGCGGTATATACGTTTTGAAATTTTCCGTAATTTTTTTACTTTTTTTGCTGTTTTTTAGTTTTTCAAAATTTTGTCCTACCAATTATCTCCATTTACGTTACTATAAGGATTACATTTTGAACTTTCCCGAAATCTGCATTGTTGTGGAAATGCAGGGTGTTACATGGTCGTGGCTGTGGCGGTACTCGGCAAAGAATGCTAAGCATTAAAAAAAAAAACAAGAAAAAAATTGGCTGCGTATCTGCTCCTTTCGTTGCAAATGTCGTCAAAAGACGATAGTCTTTATCGACTTTTGTCAAGTAAAGGCCCCCCCTTCCTTTCCTGCTCACCTCTCATGTTGTTCCTCTTGCGTCGCGCTTCTCCCAAGGTAAAGACGCCAAAGGTTTGCTTAAATCATTTTAAATTTCCCGCGTTCCACTGCTCCAAACCGGGTGCCTCGATGCCAACGCTGCCGTACGGCGAAGACGCGCGTGAATCGAGGCGCCCTACTTCAACGTTTATAGAACCGCGTTTCCCTACTCCACGTGCGTTGCAAGGAGAACGTGGAACCTATCTAGTGGAACCTATCATAACTGTTGCCGGTTGATTTCTTAAAATGGCACCAGAAGCTATAGTGGCGCTGGCGACAGCAGGCGACGGCGGAGTGAATTTTTTTTCTGCAGTTGATGAAGTTTTTAAATTTTCGCAAAAGTCAAGCATGTATGATTTTTAAAAAGGAACACTGCAAATATCACTCTGTATTAATTTCTTGTCTTATATTTGCGTAATGTCTTGTTCTTCTTCAACAATGTTGACAAGTATGAACATTACACCGGACTTAGACGGGTACATTTAGCTGTGACTATATAAGACTATTGCGCAGGCTTTGTTATAGTTTGGCCGGGTGGCTGAATGGAGTCACAGACAGACAGACGGACAGACATACAGACAGACCAAAATTTCTGGGTTTAAGTAGCCCAAGAAAGACTATCGTCTTTAAAAAAAACAACAAAGGACGCAGAAGCCGGAGTCGAACCGCCGCAAATACAGGAGGCAATGAACGAAACCTGTACACCACAGCAGGCGCTAGGGCCTGTGTCAGCGCAGTTTTAAAAGTTAAAAGGTCGTCGGACGACATGGCTGTGGCGCTGGCTGGAGTGCCGTCGGACGGCCGTCTAGGCACCGCGTTCCATGAACGGGTTTTATTCACGCATAACCTGTGCGAGGCAATTTTTTTTCCGTGCACAAAAGATTCCGATCAATTTTTCCGCCACGTTGCTTTACTTCGACACTAATAGTGCCTGTCTGCGGTAGTTATTTCCTACAACACGTCATTTCTTACTTCTCACTCTCTCAAGAGAGTCAAGAGTAAAGAAAAAAAAATGGTTAGGCATAGTTATGCACGGAGAAGGGTAGCATAAACCGCAGTATTTTTTAGCCATGGTGTATTCTGCCGGCAGCCTGGAGAAACACCCGACCGAAAATGTGCCGGCGATCGCCCTTTATTGGCTTCTAAAACTACATAAAATTTCTCTCTAGATTAAGCGCCTTGTTATTCCCACTACAAATTTAACGTTGCCGAACGTAATTGTGTACGAATGCAGAACGAATGCACTGCGTAATCCAGTATATGTATTTGTACCTATTCTGCTTGCCACTGGCTATCGTTTGCTGAGTTATGCGGTATGTCTAACCATTGGTCCCGACACTAGCCAGTCATACTATGGGACCAAAAATGTTTTTCAAAGTTTTTTGTACCAAATGTTGAAAGTGGCAATAAAAAGAAACGTACCTAACTAAACCACCTTACATATTGTAACCTAACCTATCGTAACTATAAGCTAACCACATCGAACTTAACGCAACCGAGCCTAACCCAGCCCGACTACGCCAAACAGAATCTGCCTTAAAGGGACCCAGAAAAGCTTTGTGAAGGTGGCAATCAAATGCATTCCGGTGTTAGAACACATAACGGGGGATTTTTGAGCCAAGTGTGGGCCCCATATGTTGTACAGATAATTTATAAACAATTTTTGAAGATCGCCTTTCTCAGCCGATGAGCGCGCCGACGCAGCGAGCCGACCGCGGCTGACGCAACGGCGAGGCGCCCCCCTGATTCGGCCGATCGTCGGTCGCCGGCAAACGTCACTGCATTGGCTTCCGGCTGCTCTTCCTCCTTCCTGCGCGATCCCGAGGCAAAGCCGGGTCTGCAGCGATTGACGCGTGCCTAGGCGCAGGAATGTAGCTAGCCGAGAACGTAAGTCGAGCTCGCGATGTCACATGGCTATTCCCAGTGTTTCCAGCTGCTTTGAAAGAAGCAGAGAGGGAGGAGGAATCGATCGGCAAGGGGGGAGAGGTGCACTTAATTGCTTCTGGCGCAGCTAATACTGAATGTAGATCAATAATTCCAACGGCATTGTATCGCTATATTGGTGCTAAGCGACAATACAGACCTTTGTAACTTTTACAAAAGGCTTTTCTGGGTCCCTTTAAACCCAACCCAGCCCACACTCTTAATCTGGATCCACATAAGATCCACTTAGTAACTGGAACTTTTTTGCAAAAAAGTTCCACTTATATATTTGGAACCGTGTTCCACATACCCTGAAAATGTAAGTGGAACAGTGCACCACATATTTTTGCAGCTAAATTATCTGGATCGGCGTTCCAAATAAAAGTATACGGATCACTGTTCCAAATAAACGGGTAGTGTAAGTTACTGGAACACTGATCCACGTAAAATGATTATGGATTTATCCGGTGCGCCGTTCCAGGTACCTTCAGACCAGCTGTTTATATAAAACGGTGTTCCGATAGACGTTGAGAAGCTGTCTATGGGACTCCACTTTTCCAATATATCTGCTTTCTTGTTGGTATAAACTGAGGTCATTTGCCAGGCTGGCGGATTGCATTGGTATCAGAAGGAAACCGCAAGCACCATTCTAACGCAAGCCTTGACATATGGCCCACAGTGATACCAACAATTGGAAAACAGAAACCGCCGCAGCAGTGTGGTCCCTGACAGTTCCCAACAGTTGCCTATCGGAGCACAGTTCTATATAAAAGCTGGTCTGAGATACCTGGAGCGGCACACAGAGACTTTGGCTTCACCCGCCGCATCCTGTTCTGGGTTTTGGCTGCTTGTAAAAAGAAACAAGACTCGCATTAAAATACATACCAACCAACTATTAGCACTGATACAATGCTTTTCAAAACACTAAGCAAATTTTATTCGCTCGTATTATTGCGTACATTTGAGATACGGAGGCCTATCTGTTTCCACTTGGGCAGAAAATGACCAGCGTACAGGATCAAATACCAAAACGATATCAAGTGGCCAAAACGATCTAAGTGGCATTATCCTATTTACCATTCTTTTTTGCTAAAAAAAACACGGGTAATAAAGATGGCTTTAAGCGCAACCGCGTCACAAACGGACTTGTACATCTACCACTCGCACTCACTCAAAAAGCATTACACCACAGTGAGCATAAAATATGCTGTTTTATCACAGTGAAATCAGGTACCGCAAATGCGGAAGTACCACAGACGCGCTTGCCATACCATGTTTACGCATCCCGGTTCCAAAATATGCAGTTTGCTATTAATAATTGTAGGGAAAAGCCAAAAAATACAAGCCATACACGGTTGGATTATCACAAGACCTGCAAGAGTGTAGGAAAAGAACCACCGGAGCCAATACTAACAATATAACATTTGCACAGAAAACTTATCGGAAGCATGTGGCACTATTGCACAACTAAAACACACCATATATCAACATCAAGCTAACTGTAATATCAAGCTAACTGTAGCCAAAACCGAGTATACACGCGCCCTGAAAAAGCTTTTCACTGAAGCCGCGTTGCTTCCCCGACAATCTGTAGCTATTTAAAATAACTTATAAAAAAAAAGCTCATAGCAACCAATGTGAATCTTACAAAATTTTACAAACCAGATAGCTCGGAGCATGTTACGCATTTTAAAATTTAACAAGCAGCCTAACTCTAAAGACGTTATTACTTCCCTCAAGAACAATTCAGACATCCCAAATAACCCAGCCAGGTAGCGTTGAAACATACACGTAATCAATTTTACCAGCGAACTTGGAAGCATTTTTCCAGCCGGAACATTTATATCAGGTAAAATTCACAGTTGCGTGCTATACAAACCCTACTACCATGCCGACAGTATGCTTGGGACCAAAGCACTGCCTCTAACAGGCAAGAAATGCAACTTAGTCCAAAGTAAACAACTTTTTCAAGCCAAATATGTATATTTCGCATTTTTCTAGGGCTTAGGTGTCAGCTAAGATGCAGTACAAACATTGATTAATAAAGCCCCAAACCATCTGTGTAAAATAATTACTCTCACGTTTTGCATCCATCAACAGCAGCACTGCCATGGAAAAAAATTTCGAGCTGCACTTGAATAATAAAAACGTTACAGTGCAGTGCCTATTAACTACATTAACAGAGTAACAGAGTAGCTGCAAAGGCAGCCTGCGCTTTGTGCCAATGAAAAATTGCAAAGGAAAGCACGACTTCACTTTTGCCAATTGACATGCCGCTTGCATCTACCTAATCATTTGAACCACGACATATCTTTCCGAATAGGCTTCAACGTCTAACAATAATTTAAAACCCCAAGTAGAGTGACCACATCAAGTCGTTCAACAGAGCTTTCAACTTAATGACACCAGGCCACTGTTAAATGGCCAAGAACTCTCTGCAAAAGTCCCAAGAACTCTCAAAGTCGCATAAGTTTCAGAGATTAAGATGAAATATACGGCGAGGAGGATGACCACATCTTGATGTGACAACGCAGCGGAAAATCCATGACGTGTTTCTTGCAGACAATATTTACGCTGCCATTTTCTTCTCTCAAAATAACTGGATCTCGAGAATAACTGGACCACGTCATGTACCTTTAAGGAAGGAAGAAGAAATTTTGTTAGACGATGGCTTTAAATGAGGGAGTTGCTTAGGATACCCCTTTTATAGCACAGTAATCGATTGGAAATATCAGCGATTTCTTGGTTTCTTTTCTGGGAATGCTGCTAACAATGTACAAAAAATATTAGCACAGACTGTCAATGGCCGTTCTCTAATTCTGGAAAGCAACCGCACTGGGCGTGGCCGTGGTGCCGTATTATCACAGCAGCAACTCTCAATCGTATTATCACAGCAGCAACTCTCAATGTGAAAGCAAAATGTTTGCAAAACTTGAATGCAAAATAATCGTTTTTTTTGTCCACATGTTGCAGCATCCGAAACAGGCTGAATGTGAAGGTATTTGCCAATATTGGAGTTCACGATTTATTTTTAACAGTAAGATTTTGCTACAATGAAAACTACCAGAAATTCAGTCCCGCAAAAATAAAATGCCAGCTTCAATAAACACTACCATAAATTGAGTCCCACAAAATAAAATGCCAACTTACCCAACTAAAATTAAGATGCAGGCGTTTCCTGGCAGGGCCTCCTCGGAGTGCATTTCCAGAAAGTTTTGCCAACGTGTTCCCAAAAGCTCTTACTGTCGTTTTCACCTACAGGTCAAGTTGTCACTGAAATGGTGTTCCGATGCCATTACGTATATGCAACTACCTAAAAAGGGACCATCAAAGTTCCAGAACTGGGAGTGCGTACTTACTTGTAGAATGCAATGATTTCATCCCGTACAACGGCTTTCATGTGTTTCCTTTTTGTGAAACACACGCCTTCAAGAACGGTGAACACACGCCTTCAATAACCAGGAAAATGGCAGTATGCATTCCTTGTTCCATTGTTTTAAGTCCCCGGTCCGCCCTATTTCCTAGAAAATAATAAAAACAGTATAAAAATATCGAAGCATAAATTTACGCTTCCCTCTAAGAAGGGAGTACTACACGATCTCGTACAATGCCTGATTAGTTGTGCTAAATTTATTTGTGCAGCACGAGCCCTGGTAACGTTTTCAGGCGAAACATAAAATATTTGAACATTTTTAGGCTCACCTGTCATTGCTCCATGCGGTGTGGTGAACGTCTGTATAATACGCAACACTTCAAGGGGCACTCTTTCGTGGCTTTATGACTTCCACAATGGCATTCATAATCTGCCACACTTGTCACGACGACGCCTCGGCGTGCCTAAGATGTCTCCAGCCACAGTGAATGACATAGCCATGATTTCAGAGGTATATGTAAGGAATGGAAATAATTCGTTTTAATTTCTGTTCTTTCAGGACAAAGGAAAACAATTGTCGAAAACTACCAGTGTAGAGACAAATGTCTTCACAGTCAGCCATCTGGACAGGTTATACAGATCGAATACAGAATGTAGCAATCTGCTTTCGCAGTATATTTTCTAAGTTCAAGGAAGCACAGAAATGGGTTAATGTTGGGTGCACATAGTGATGCAAGAACTTATCACCTGAGCTGTTGTCGGAAATTATTTCGACTCCGGGTACCACCGACATTGACGGCAAAAAATGCAAGAGTGGCTTATTTCTAACGCGGTTCGTGAAGTAGCAACCACTAATTATGGATATTGGATAATTATCCTGAAGTCTCAAGTTACCACTGAAACGGCAGCACACATAGCATAGACATAGCAAACGGCACACACATAGCATAGAAACGGCAGCACACTTTCTATATACCCGCTGCGTGTTTCCACATTTTGTTACTGCGGTACTGCTAAGACAACAACTGTCCCCTCCATTTCTCTACACTTCAGGCAATGTTATTTAAATAGATCATCTCAATTGGTCAAAGGAATTGGAAGAAACAAATGGATCATGGAAACAGATAAACGTATAGATGACGCCTTGAAAACAACATCAACACACATCGAAATAGCGTCTACCTTGCGCGCAACGGGCAAGCTCGAAGACTCCCGGTCTGGTAAGCACAGTAAATGCATTCTACTCAGCAGACTAAAACAACGCCGCAATTACCACGCAAGTTTTAAAAATACCAATAAATCTAAGGACGGACGCTCCGACAACTTGCTTGGAAGTTGTACACGTGTGCACGCGCGATTTATCGCGAGCGACTACCCGAGAAGATTCGCTACCGCAGAGATACACAGCAACCGTCCATATACAACTAAGCAAAGCCACACAGTAAGGGGAAAATCCATTCATGAAACGCGCAAACCAGCAACTTCCTTATAGCAATAGCTAACGTACGCAGTCAGAAATGTCCAGCCGACTCTGACCCACGAACACGGAAGTTTTGGTAAATTACGGCTGCAAACGTTTCTCCAACACAAAATGTTACACGCCGCGACCACAAGCATGGACGACACACGAACAACGGGCAGAGAAGCGGTATGTTTATCGGACGCAGTTAACAAGGATGTCACTGAACAACAACCGTTACCAGCACATAAATAAGCAGCACTGACCTTTTTTGCGCCTCCTGGCAAAAACTCCACTTCGTCGGAACAGGAAATACAGCCCGGGGATATGAAAAAATTCGCAGTTGCACGCCGCAATCAACCCAATTCAAACTGCTAACGGGCGCGTAACGGTTCTCGCCAGCGTGACCGAGAATTTCTTTAGTAAATATCAGGCGCATCGCGCGAGCAATTGAGAAACCCGCTTGGGAATGCCACTGGTGGCGCTGCATGCGGAAGACCAGTAAAATTAGCGGAGGGAATCCTGGAAGATGGGAGCGCTGCTGTCGTTTAAAGTGTTGACGCAGTCCCGATTTTCATCCGTCGTCGTCGTCGTACCCGTTGCAGCCCCACTGTACCGTGAATCAACGCAAAAACAGCTCTGCCGTGCTGCTGCTGACGCATGCGCATGGAATGCGCTACTGGAGTGGCGGTCTTTTCCTCATGGCTTCGGCAAACTTTCGTTCTCGCGGAGGCTTTGGCGATGCGCCCCCATAAGAGCTCATACAAACTCGGCACACGTGATGGCTTTTATTTGATTCGGAAAACGGGCATATGCGTCTAAGCGGACGTTTACGCCCGCTGAGGCCGAAACAAAGCTCAGATAATAGCCGCGTTAGCGCGTTAAGTACTGGCTAAAGTTGTTTTCTCGCGGAGGGCCGTGAGTGCGTGCGATATCCGAGCTTAACTTTGGATGACAATTTCTGCGTTACTGTTTACAATGAACGCAAAAGGGCGTGGCTTCATTTACTGCTTTTCTTGACAACAAGCCTTTCCGTAGTCAATAAAATATACTGCGACGCTCTTAGATACCCACGTTATATAAAGCTACTTACAGCTAATTAGCGAGTAATAATACATCGGCCCGTTTCCCAGCCCTTTTTCCCTCCTGAACACCAATTCTACAGGAAAACAGCAACTGGGGAAGCAGCTGGAGAAGGCGGATCATTCAATGAACTTCAATTACTATGACAAGACACAACAACAGCAAGTTAACTCTGCGCATTTTTGCCGTTACTGCCACAGCATAATTAGGAATTACAATGTCATTTCAGCATTAATACATACAAAATAATGCAGGTATCACGTGGTATATTTAGTTGTCCAAGTTTAGTTCCGTTCATCCAAGTCAACCGTTCCCTGCAAAGAGGCTTTTGTTTTTGCTTGTGGAAATTAAAAGGGACTCACCTGTTAGCATTCCTATCGGACTTACTACGTCATGACCAACGGACTTAAAAACCATCGTGCACCAATATGAATAGTTTTACAAATACATACCGATATTCACAACGGCCTAGTTTGCTTATTTTAGATATATGTCGCTTCTCTACTGAAACAAAGAAATAAAACTCTCGCATGGTAGACCGCTAGCGCCTTCCAGTGAAGACTGGATAAACCAAAATGCGTTTCTTGTTTTTTTTTATCTCTGCAAAGAAATGATATACAGCAGACTCCCGTTAAGACGAACCCGATGGGACCGTAAAAATGTATTCGTATTATCCGAAATTCGTCTTAAGCGGAGGTGTATTGCATTGTGGACGTTACAAGAGAAAAATGTTGGGGTTCTTAATCAGTGTTCGTTTTAACCAAGTTCGTCTTAACGAGGGTCTACTGTATTTCTAGAAGAAGCAAACCGGGTCGTTAGTGTCATTTCTGTGAATTTGTAAAACTTCTTGTATCGGTACATGGTGCTTTTGAATTAGTAAGTCTCATGAATTTGCGTCATGAATTAGTGAGTCCCATATGAATTGGATCAGGTGAGTCACCCTTAATAGCATGCACGAGACGAAAAATGCTAACGAACATCCAAGCATATATAACTGCATGCGTGACATGCTGCGTGCAGTGTGAAATGCGGCACAGTCGGTTAACACTATGTATATACCGCATCAGGGCATAAATAACGTGGACTAAGTACCTATTTTACAGCAGATTGTAGCCATTTATACGTTCCTGTAAAGCACTTAAAATTGTGCACGTACTACAACACAGCGAGCTGATGGCTGAGCATTGAGCAAAAAACAATGTTTCTGCGACGCTTTGTGAACCAAATGCAGAACATGCAATAGTCTCAACAACTATATATATTTCTTTATGAGGTATCCACAAAAGCCCAATGAATTCTTCAGCACTACCGCGGCTCTGTCCCAAACGCAGAAGGAGAACCTGAGGACATCTGGTCCTTCTCAATTCAAGTCATTGGTGATTTCAGACGTACTGCGCGTCTGCAATTAGCAAAAGACGATATTCACTAAAGCGGTTTGAGCGCCGCAGACAACCTGAGAGGGGTTCGTGGAATTTCTATTTTCGCTAAGATACCCTTTTCTCGCACCTTTCATGCTTTGTACGGTGTTGTTATAGCAGTGGACATATTTTTTTCTGTCAAATAACGTCACTAAAAATACGTCTTAGCCGTCTTATATAAGTAAACTGCTCTAAGACAGTTCCATAGATATCGACGAAGTTTATTAAATTTTATGTGGTGCGTGCGTGTGTGCGTGTGTGACTGCATGCATGTGTGTGTGTATGTGTGGGTGCGCGGGTGTGCGTTCGTGTCTGTATCTATGTCTGTGGGCGTGTGCGTGCAAGTGCTTGTGCGTGCGCTTGTGCGCCAAAGCGCGTCAAATATATATGTGGTTCATTGTTCCAGTTAATGCACGATTCAGTGCATACTTCACTGCAGCGCACAAGTTATGTGGAACAAGACACGAGCAAAAAATATACAAAAGCACTGTCCAAAATTTTTACTGGGACATAAGTGGAACAGTAACTGGAACGGCCGACAGCGCATCCCCTCATTTATTCGGTTCCACATAATAACCACAAACCTAAAGAAAACAAATGCACAGTTCCAGATAAGATCCACTTATATCTCTCGTTCCAGTTATTCTTCGTTTAGATCCAGATGAAAATATGTGGATCGCCCCGTTTAACTGGAACTTACATGGAACCAGATTAAGAGTGCAGTACAACTCCTGCGCGCCGATATCGTGATGATTGTAGAAGTAACGAGACTGCGAAAAAAAAACGCTAACAAAAGCCCTGTGATCGAAAACGTCAAATTCTGCAAACAGATAATAAAATCCTGGCTATTACGGATTAAAACATTTGTCCTTTCGGTTGGAAATCACACCACCAGAGGAGCAGCGGGTAGGGTAGGTATTTGTCGAGTATTTGTTCCAAGTATGCTCCAGGCGGCGAGCTTAGCCAATCATAGGCGACTGCCGGGAGAAACTCCCTGACGTGTTTTTACAGGTTGCCGGTAGAATAAACGCTCCATATTGCTTACTTTACGTGAGTACGATAGCTAAAGCTACTTTCGTGACCGCACATTCTGCCCTTATGTCAGCGTATTAATTTCTCACAGAAGTGTTTTATACCAGTTCTTTGAAAGCCGCGTACAATATATGTCTGTTTCCTTTCGCAAATATACGCACCTGTGATGCAGTGACTTTGATGAAATTAGGCAATGTTATGGAATGTTGGTTGTTCTCTAACTTGGCATACACTGTTTTAAGGTATAAGCGTCACAACTAAAGATGTAGCTGTTATGACCTGTAGTGATGAGGGAGTGAAAAAATAGAGACCATAAATGAAAGGTGTTTTAACGGGTGGGCAGAGATAACCGGCGTAATGAAACAGCGGTGTTACGTATTTTGCAGTAGTATAAAATTGTTATGCAAGCAGTCTTAGTGTATTTGCACAAAAGCGATAGGTACAGCCATTCAGCCGCGTAAGTGATGATTAAGAACTGCTCGAAACACGCAGCGTCTTTCATCTTTTGAAGTAACGAATTGTGCCTTAAATATTGGGACCGATGGCGACTACACAATTCGGAACGCGGTTCTCGACGATACATGCCTTGTAAGAGCGGCTTTTCATGAGAAAACAACAGCTGTTCGAAGAGCAGAAAGAGACGACGACAAGGTAAATGAGCGTTTCGCGGAGTGATGTGGCAAGGCGTGGAACAACCGGTTGGGCGACAAAAAAAAAAAAAAAAATGGCCACGCATGTTCTTCCTTTCGTCGCAAATGTTCTCGAAAGACAAAAGTGGTCTGCCGCCCCTGCCATACAGTGTGTTGCGACGATACTTGGAACACTTTAAAATTTTTTCCGGAGCGAACCGCCTCTCTGTTCGCGCTTCAAACTTGCTCCGAAGGTCGCATTTTGTGGTTTATTTTGTTTGACACCGGGAACAACGATGGTACTTACCTGTTTATCCTGAAAATAAACAAAAACGCTTTCCGCCTATGGGAAATGGCGACTAATTGGACGTGCGAGCACGAAAATCGGCTTTTCTGATCGTCTGCTGCACCATTTGGCTCCGAACGTGAATCCCAAACGTGCGTTTCACTCTGCAGGTGGTTCCGTCGTTCCAACATAAACTTACGCTGGCTCGCACGTCCAAATCAGCCGCCATTTTCCCATAGGTAAAAATCGTTTTTATTTATTTTCAGAATGTACAGGTAAGTACCGTCGTTGTTCCCGGTTTCAAACAAAATAGACAACAAAATGTGACCTTCGTGTGAAGTCTGAACGCGAACCGAGCGGCGGTTCGCTCAGGAGAATGTTTTAACATGTTCCAATTATCGTCGTAACACCTTGCATTTAAAGGCCCATCTTTGCTTTTCCGTTATCTCCCAAGCTTTTCTTCCTGTATCGCTCCTCCCGCGATAAACATCCTAGGGGGTTGCTCAAGTCGATTCAAATTTGCCGCGTTCCACTTCTCGACGCATGTTCAACGTACCCGCCATCTACTAAAAGTTTTCATTTCTGTTGCCATTTGACTTCTTTGAATGGCGCCAGGAGGGCTTGTGTCGCGGGCGACTGCTTTTAGCATTTTTCAGGCGTATTTTTTTCGTTCGTATTTTTTTGTTTCACCGGGCATCCATATCGTGTTTATTCGAATACAAGGGGAAGTTTTTTGTCCCGTAATCTCAAAGTAATACCCCGCCTCATATTCGTAGCTCAGATATTTATATTTTCTTTTTTTACTCTCCAAACTGCACCCTCGCCTTATAATTGGGACCACCTTATAATCGAATAAAAACGGTAAAATTATATGATTAGAAGAAATCATCTGCAAATAGCGCTTCTGTATGGACGTTTTGCCTCAAATATGCTTAATGTTTTCATTTTGCTCAACAATGTTGATAAGTGTGACTATTGCCACCAAATTTGGAAGTTTAGAAGTGCTCTGCCTATATAAGCCTCTCATTCATCAACTCTACCTACTTTGCCCTGGCGGCTGAATCGAGCGACAGACAGACAGCAGAAGACAGACAGACAGACAGACAGACAGACAGACAGACAGACAGACAGACAGACATACAGACAGACAGACTAAAACATCCGTGTTAAAGTAGCACAAGAAGGTCTATCGTCATTAAAAACTCGCGTCTTCACGCTGAAGCTTTGCGCGTGGTGGAGCCACTGCAAGTGAAGATCGTGCAGCGTAGCTGCTTGCGTCGGAGAACGCTACAGACCAGTAGCGCTAGCCTGTCTGCAGGGCTAATGAGAAAAGCTACCCCTTAGCGGCGCTCCAGTCACCCAGAATGAGCGGAGTACCAGAGAAAATCCACGGACGCGCGGTAAAGACGTCAAACAACAGTGTAGTGTGTCCTAGGCAGCCCTGTCTTCTTGGGGTATATCTTTCGTTTCGGCCGGTAAACTGATGCGGTGCTGTTTTACAGCGAAGCTGTTAGCGTTTCGATTGTCGGAAATTTCGTGTCGTAAAGGAGAAACCCAGGCAGGACCCAGAAGTTCCCGCCCAAGTCGCTGAGCGCATGCGTCTGGCTAATCAGGCGTGCAGCATAGAGTTCAGTATTCGTGTAAAGAAAAAAACCACAAAACAAGTATCGAATCCGCATGATGTATGATAAGGCGCTGGTGAACAATGGAACCATCATTCCCCCTCCTTAGTGAGTTCTGGTAAACATTAGGTTTGCAGCTGCTCTAGAAAAGGTGGGGGGTTGACATTATTCCATTGTAGCGCATGCGTCGGGACCCAGCATTTGCCGCCAGAGAAGCCGAGTGCAGGCGACAAGCCCGCCAGGGCAACGAGGAACATATCATACCCTCCCCCATCAGCATGTGTAGTCGTTTACAACGGCTTCGCTGGACATCAACTTCCGTAGGGCGGGATGGACCATTTTTTTCTCTTAAAGCGAAGCTCTCAGACTCTCACTGACGTCATTGTAGCGTTCCATCCTTTTTTTTTCTTGTTTCTTTTCTTCTCGTTCTTTTCTTTTAATTTAGTCTGTCTGGTAATGTTACGACATTAGTTCTTGTTACTTTAGCTCTGTAAGTGTAACTCTGACACTTGTGACTATTTAAATTGTCTTTAGCTGCTTTCATTGCATTTTGTCTATGTAATTATATATCGATGGTCCCGGTGCAGTATCAACTATGGGACCCTCGTCTGGATATATCTTCACATGTAGCCTTCCTCTTTTACAAGAGTCAATAAACTTCTCTTCTTCTATTATAGTCAACCCTAAACGCACTGCAGGAAAGCCAACCTTCTCTGACGAATATGATGATCGTGGGTGGAGTGCAGAAAAAAAAAAAACGCATCCTGTCGCGAGAACTTAACTTAAGGCCCTATTCTCGACTTCCGGAGTTCTCCGTCAATTCTCGAATGTGGCGGAAGCTTCATCTGATAGGCTTTCAGTTTTGGTCACAAGCTTCCGGCTGACAAAGCAGATGTGTGTGCGCTTTCGTCATTTTGACGTTCCACGACGTTTCCTGGCGCCAGTTATACAGTTTTCCTCATTTCTCTTTGCTGAAGGCGCTTGTTTTTCGCCGGTTTGGAAAGCTAGATGAAATGCTGCAAAAATGAAAACGTTGGCTTGTCTCTCTATTCAACAAGCAGAAGGCTTGTAGGTCATGCCCCTTCTGTGATTGGCTGAGAGCACGTGACGTATTACAAATAGTTGGCGGGAACGTATACGTCAAACGCTGGCAACTTCAGTCGGCGTAAAAGTGACGTGTTATTACGCAGCACCTTGTAAATGGCGGCGGCCGTCACCGTGAAAAAGGGGCAAAAAAAAATTAACCGACATTCGGTGGCGTAAAATTCCCCTGAATTTTCAACAGAGGCAGTTTCGCTAGACGCGTGGTTTAAAAATGTTTTCTAGCGAAAGAACTAATAGATCTGACTGTTTACAAGCCAGCTACAACAGAATATGAAAATAACGTCTCGTATTTTGCTTGAACCTTCAGCAATAACGTAGTAATGATTTGCTTGGCGTAACAGCAACACAAGAGGGCAGTACAAGCCTGTCCATTACAAAGAACCAAACTCATTGCATTTGACCACACTCCTCCTGGTAAGCTACTGGATCACATGATCGAAATAAAGAGAACAATGATAAAGAAAACTGATTGTTTCATTACTGATTTTGAAGAATGAATCAATCACTGCGCTCTCCCTTTGTCAAACCTAGCGTTTCGCTGACCTTACCGCGTCATACAACCGATAGTGACGGTCGCCTTTTGATGTGTCACGCCGTAAAGTCGTAAGACAGCGGCAGACGATAGCGTGGGTTTAGGGACGGCCAGGAAAGTGATAACGCAACACCGCTTGCATTGAAGCAGAGAGTTTAACAACGTTAATAAAAGCGATTGAAAGAAATAGATGCGACAGAAAAGACTGTGCGATGTTCTTTTACTCATTACACGCCTTTCGCTCGCGTTTGGATCAAAGTTATGTTGTTGACGCCAATTGTATCCTTAAGAAATGTGTTTCTCTTGCCAGTGTCAGCTGCCGTACTAATTTTATAAAACATAGCAAATCATGGGCACGTTAGCACCAAAGTAACAGTGTTACAGTTACTGAGTTTCCAAGACCAACTTGTTACAGTTACTGTGAAAAACGTCGTTAATTTTCTGTTACTGTATAATACTAAGTCATACATCACACACCAAATAATAGAGTTTATTTCATAGAAACTTACGAATTCCCGTACCTTCAAAGCTCTAGAGAGCATATTTGCAGCGCAGTAAGCCGTCCCAGTAACAAATACCATACTTTTAGGGTGAGGTGATGTCATGTGGGTCCACTCGCTTCTGGGTTGGCTCGTAAACTTGATTTTGAAAAGCTTTGCGTTCACTCGTCCCTTTCGTTTCGACAAAGGGGTAGGTAATTTTTTCTTCGCCGTTTCAAGCTGGGGCAACATAGCGTACTTTCCCCAAAGTTAAACCAAACCCTAAGATGGCGTGACCCTTCCAGTCATGGTCATGGTTGTGAAAAAATAGAGGTCCATAAAATACGAATGGTTTGCGTAAAACCTGAAGAGGTTCAAATGAATAATTACGAGTTTGACAGCATACACAAAATGTATTTATTTTTGTCTATGCGAGCATATAACGTGGCGTTTGTTTGATAAGTGACATTTCATATCGCAAGATCTTATGCAGCCAAGGCAAATAGGGAATGGACAGGAGAGAACAGATACAGTCGGGGTTGACCGTTCGGCGTTCCCTATTTTTTAGTTAGTGAGAACTGACCGGGGGAGCAGAACTGTCGTACGAGTGCGTCATTGAAATGGAATTTGCGGATATTATGAGGCAATGGTTGTCACCTCGCTCCCTGCGCGCGCCGTTCTTAATCTCCTCTTCGGCCGAGGAATATCAATCCCAATTCTCAACACGACATGCTTTGCAATAAACTTTTCATTGGCCTGCGAAGTCATTTAGGATTAAAAAAAATTAAAGTAATATTTTACTAAATCAGCAGTTGCCACATTTAATGGTGTTGTTTTGCACCAACATAAATACCAGCGCCGGATGGAAAATATTGCAGCCGAGAGTCTGTTCGCAAACTTGCGGATTAAAGAATTGCGGCGGGGAAAATATTGGTAGCACGACATCAACAAAAATGTACCATGAACTTGTGCTGGTATTGCAATCAATAGTTCAATAGGAATCCGCTGAATCAGCAGCATTGAAAGACGAACGCGTGGGTCCAGGCTCCACATGCCTGCGAGAGAGCGAGCTCAAGCGCCGTGTTCCGGGTGACCTCGAGTTACTGCTATGGGAACCATAACGAATACCATCGAAAGCTGTTGGCCCAAAACGGCAATGTGTTTCAACACCGATGCTAGTTCAGCAGAAAGCCATTCTTTGGCCAACAACGTAACTGGCGATGAAGCAAGCGTTTAGATGATTATGTGTATGTTTACACTGTGTCACTTTCCGTGTCTCCGTAAGAAGTGTGATCCTGTTCTGTTCGTCGCGTGATCTCACAGGTTGGAGATAGAGGCCCCCAAGTGGCTTCCCCAATTCTGATGAAGGCATAAAGCAAAAAAGCCCGTTTGTACACGATTTCGGCGCACGTTAAAGATCCCGAGGTGGTCGAAATTAATCCAGAGCCCTCCACCACGGCGCGTCTCATCGCCTGCGTTGCGTCGGCGCGTTGAACCCCGCAATCAATCAAGTGGCTTCCCCAAGGATAATGCATTGCTTTGGGCTCGATAAGTGACCATCATTGTCATGGGCGGGATATGGTAATTTTTAAGGTCACGCAATGCAGCGCAACGAAAGTGTCGTCATCCCTGATATCGCGACCACAGTGATACCACTGGGGTTTGCCACGTAATACCTACTACTGGTGACGTTAGTGTTGTTCAGAGAAGCTTAACCCGCGAAACTACGGCTCACGATGAAGAGAAAAGAAAAATATTTGTTGACAACGCGTAGTATAACAAGAGGATAATTTATTTTTCTCTACAAACTGGCACATACTATAACTCCACCATCCTCTCCCACATCTCCCCCTCACGCTTCGAGTACAACTGCCCGGACTGTCAAGTTCCAGCCACCACTGCCCACCTCGTCTTCCTGTGCCCTCAACACCCTGTTCCTCTCCCTTCCCCTACCCCCGAGCAGTGGGAATGCGCGTTGACCAGCTCGGACCTGCAGGAGCAGCTCAGCCTGACCCAGCGGGCCACGGGAGCAGCGGCGGCGCGCGGCCTCCTGAACTGAGGACGCCACCCACCGTTTTTTTCTCAATAAACGTTTTGCCTCCTCCTCCTCCTCTCATTACCGGTTAAGAAGGAAACTGCTAAATAATTCGTGTGCCCTTCTGTTTTCAAAACAACACCTAAAATGATCAGTTTGGGGTATATCGTTTCGCTTTGTCTTCAATATTGGTTAGTCGTTATTGCTAGGATTTCTTTAAAAAATTTTTTTCGCACCTTTCCCCCGACCTTGGCTGCTCAAAAACGGCTTTGCGTCCCATTTTCGTTGCAGCACCGAAATGCAAAAGCCACGCCTCGCCGAAATCCCGGTCTTCGTCCAGCAAGAGTCGCGCTTGCCGATCGCCGAAGAAGAGCAAAGGCGGCCGCATTTCCACGTCCGGCGGGCCCAGCCGCAGTTCGACCAATTCACCCGCAACGGACCCCCATTTCGGAAAGCTCCGAATGCCCGACGGAACATTCGTGGGACCAGAGGAGCGCAACAGATACATCAAGTGAGAGCAGTCGCATTGTGAATGGGAGAGTCCTAACAACTCAAAGGACGTGGTTGTTCTTGCTGGAAGCGTGTACAGTCGAGCACACTTGTAATAACGAACTCGACCGCCACGCTCAGTTTGTTCGTTATGTTCTAAGTTCGCGGGAAGTGTAAAAAAAATTAGCAGTGGCTTAGCTCGGCAATGCCAGGATATATGTAGCGTGAGCTAAGGTGCAGATCATGCTTACTGCTGCTAAAACGATTTCCAAACCAATTCAATTCAATCCAGTCCAGTTCAGTCCAGTTCAGTCCAGTCCAGTCACTGCTCCTCGCGCATTCGCAGCACGACTCTCCAGGAGCCACGCGAAACGACTATCAAGTGGCTCCGGCGCAGCGTCAGGCTTGGCTACTGCGCAACGGAGGCGCACAGCTGGGCACGCGCCGGCGCCAGTGCGTCTGCCGCCGCTATGACGTCACTCCTCTAGAATGCGCATGCGGGAGAATGTACAGACCCAATTCTCTACACAGCCGTACTCCAAGAGGATCGGATTCGATACAATCCAAATTAATTCAATCCAATTCAAATCCAAATCTAAATCCAAATTCAATTCAATTCATTCCATTTCATGTCAATTCAATTCAATCCCACCCCAATAAAATGCCCCTCGCGCTTGCGCAGCACGGCCCTTCAAGGTGCATGCGAGGAGCTCGTGAAAAAAATAACGGCTCAACCTCGGCCAGTGTTCCTTACGCTACAGTAAGCATTTTCTGCGCTTGAAAACGCGGCACGCATATACGCCGCACGCACTGACGAGATAGCGGCAACGCCTGGATGGCGCGCGGCGATACCGGGGCGCGGACCGCAGCCATGAAGCGTCGTTTGCCGCTCGCCCGCGGGAATGAAACTCCCGGCCCCAAAAGAAGAAACATGAGCGGTACAATATCTTACAATATATACAGAAATGTCGTAATAATTGTCATTGGGCCGTAGCGCTTCCTCGTCGACGGATCTGCATTGGTCTTGGAGCTCAGGATCTTCTTTCGGTCTTCAAAAATTGTAGAGACTGTTGACCTGGACAGACCGTAATTTTGAACCAGGTCGCAGTTCTTTGCACCCTGAATGAGGTCGCTCCCAATGTCCGAAGAGAACAACCGATGACGCATTAGTATGGCGCCACGCGTTTCGGCTTCGTGGCACGCGTTTCATGTTGCTTCCTGTTCTTATTTTTTTTTTTGCTTTTCTCAGCCGAACTAGAGAGAAAAGTGCGAGCGAGCATGAACGGGGACGGGCCAAATTCACGCGTAGCTAATTTTGTCTCCATTTGCTGGCCCTTCAAAATCGGTTCCGCCAACTTGCACGCCCGCACACGTGCTGCACGGGAGAAACGCATGTGCCTCACACGTGTTGCGGCTGTGCCAACGCCTACTTTTTCGCAAGTTCGCCTTCGTCTCCCACATGGTCCCGAAATCCCGCGTCACCCGACCGTCGGCGTCGTAGAGTGGCCGCGCGCCCACACGCTGCGGTCGACGTGCGTTGGTGTGCGCGTTTGTACGAACTCTTCCATCCTTTTGAAGTAATTTTTGATCATTTATGAGCAGCTATTTTCGATTGTTTAAATGCAGTAGTCAGGACCGTAGATTTACCATAAAAATAAACTTGCCTTTCTTTACTCATCGTTAAGAATGCTTGCGGGTCAGTTGTGAAATGCTGCGAAATGTATTTGGAGTTATGACCGTCAAATCTGAACAAAATAAGAGAGCTTGGTAACAAAAACCCACTTCGAACAATTTATTTCTTTGAAACCTAATCACCTGCCATGATGGTATGTGCGTACTGCTTCGTGAATTTCAAGCATGAGGAAAATAAATTACAGCGCTGCCTTGCTACAAAGGTTAGAGCCGAACGCCGCTTGTATACACTATAGATTGAAATGCAAGGTACCCAGGTACCCTTTGCTTACCCTGGTAAAAAAAAAAAAAAGCTGAAGAAATCCTCGCCGCAAAACGAAGAATAAAACAGCGAAGCTTCTGTAAGGTTCGAACTATTGACCTAAGAAATAAAAGCCAGACACCTAACCTCTCAGCCACATCAGGAGGCGACTTCCGGAGGGCAAAAATTCAGTACACTAACCTAGGTTGCCAACAAATATTGCCGGGTGGGTTTTGTTTCGGTCGTATTTTAAAAATTCTTGCGATGATAACACTTGTTTCACAAGCACCGATCATAGAAGCGAGGCCAATTATGCTAGTACTGCAGGCGATGTTACCAAAGCTCCCTTATTTCATTCTTAAAAAAGGTTGTGGTATTCCCTAAGGGAACACTAACAAGTTACTTGTCCCAGTATACACTAGGTGCTTAGTAACTGAAGGTGGTAAATGCAGAGCTAGTCAGGTTTGCTAACTGAAGCAGGCAGTAAGCACCACTACATTTACTAATAAAGTCATAGCGATAACACCCTTCTGAGCTACATGCGTTTACTAACTGGCCATACATAACCTAGTCGTAAGCACGACCTTAATGTAGTATATTGTCACGAAGTTGAAGATGGCACAGTCGTCTTCAAGGAAAAACAAGTTTATTGGAGCGAACTTGTGCTCCCCTAACAACTCAAAGAACACACAGGCGGCGAAGCAGCAGTCAACAAAGTGACCTGCGTAGGCGAGCGTCGTCGAGTCGGATACTCCGGCGTCTGCGCTGCAGGCTTTTTATCTTTCGGCGCGCGTGGTTCTCGAACCGTCGATTCACATCTAGAGCATGGTAGATCCAAGATTATTCTTGGCTGCTCACGTTAGTTCGGAACGCTCTCCCTGTCAGAAGCGATGACACATGCGGCACAGAAAGAAAGAATGGAACACGAGCTTCCCTTGGCACAGAGATAACACAGACCGGCGCAGCCGGAGTAAAAGCAAAACATAAATAAACAAACCCAATGCGCGGTTTGCAGCAATATACTACTTTCTCCCGCCGTGGTGGCTCAGTGGCTAAGGCGTTGCGATGTGAGCAACGAGGAGGCGAGTTCGATCGCGTGCGCGGCGGCTGCTTTTAAGAGCCCATCTTCCGCCGTACATGAAAACCCTCCAGTAGTGGGCATCGCCTCCTCTGGACCGGGCTCACCCAAGAGAGACTGTTATGCCCCCGTGGACTTTTGCTTGTAGTACAAGCGAAAGTCCACAGGGACATAACAGTCTCTCTTGGGTGAACCCGGCCCAGAAGAGGCGATGCCCACTTCGCTCACTGGTACGCTAGAAGGAAAAACCTAAGGCCAATTGAATGGGGGAAGAAGAGTCATTGAAGTATTATATGTACCTAAGGAAATATATTCAACCGAAAATTTAGCGTACAGCGTAAACTAGGGTGCAGGAATTACTTTTTTGTGTTGGGTTAACAAGCGCAGCGGTCAGCAACACGACCACACATCTGCGAACGCTTTCCGTCTAAGAAATGCCATTGCTAGACACGAGCTATAGTGGAAATTGGGGGGACGCTTACTGCAAGAGCGCTGTCGAACAAGTAGTCATCTAAGCTGCTTGAAATGCTATAACTTAATAAAAATGTAAACTGGCTGTACAGCCGGTAAAAGGCTTGTCTATAACACACTTTCGTATCTCAGCCTGTCCTGCCCCCCGAGCGGGATTTGAATAAACTCTGCGGAATTCTGACGTTTTAGCCCTTCGCTTTTGCCTCCGACATTTTGGGAAAACGAGTATGCTTCGGCAGTTTCGGTTTAGCGGTTGAAGTTGAAATCGCTGTTATAGACAAGCGTTTTACCGGCTGTACATTATACACTTTATATTTCCGACCCCGGCAGCGCTGGGTCTTGGCCGAGTGGTCTGGACCGCTAGGTGTTTTGTAGCGTGAGCTACACTGGCCGAGGTTGAGCAGTTTCGCGTGGCTCCTGAAGAGCCGTGCTGCGCAAGCGCGGCACGTGGCGGTCCGGTCCACTTGATGATCATGCGAGGGGTGGCCGGGTGTGGAACCGATGGCTCGTGCGTCGCAGCAACACTGGCGTGCGCCTGTGGAACCAGCTTAGCTCTGTGGCAATTGGTGACGCTGTGCCGGAACCGCTTGATAAATATACATGTGCGCCATAATGCGTATACCGTGTGTGTGTCATTAAAGCAGCAGTAAGCATGATACTCAACCAGGAAAGCTAAGAATAACCAGCTGAACCTTAGCTCACGCTACGTATATCCTGGCATAGCCGAGCTAAGCCCTTGCTAATTTTTTTTGCAACTCGCAGGTTGGAATCTCTGAAAGTATACTTTGTTTTGTAAGTTGATTGCTTCGATCGTTTTTGGCCGATGTTTTCTATACTGAATTCACCATTTTTACGTTCTTACGTTCATTGCTCCACGAGCGAGGTCGCAGAACGCGCGCAGACTGACACTGACGCGCTAGCGAGTTCTCGTTGGCGTGCTGTGGCCACAGGCACCCACTGCTTGCGGGCAGTGGGCACAGGCCAGAATCAGCAGACCCTTGGCCTGGTGCGAACACGCTTTTTACGATACAGGCATGAGTGAGGCAAGCTCCAAAGATGGGGGAAAAGCGCATGGCATTTGAGCGTCTGCGGTGACGCGCAGGGCATTCATCCACTGCGTAGGCCTCGGCTAGTGATTGCTACGATTCCAAGCCGTACAGGTAGGCTTATCTGAGGCACATTTTACAGCCAACATGGCAGAAGCGCGTGTATGGCGATTATGAGATATCGAAAATGCCCATCCGAACGATAACGTGGATGCCAAGGAATGTTTCGCAGACCGAAACCGAAACTTGTTTGAATGCTAACCTTGGACATCGTACAATCAACGTATCCCCTTTACCTTACGTCACTGCTGTTAGTTGGTGTGCCGGCCCGCAACCGCGTAGGTAGTTTTTTTTTCTTTCGAGCTTTATAAAATAAATACCGCCTTATCCCGCCGATAAGCGATGAAAAGTGGGTTTGATTGAGATAGTCCACGCAGTGCAAGCAAAAGCGGGAGCTTGACAAAATCGCTTTAGTGTCCCTTTAAGGCGAGAACGCATGCGAGCTGGTGAAGAGAACAACACGCAAGAGATCAGGCCATAAACGCAATCGAATAGAAGGCGTTTTCATTACGCGAAGGACCCAGGCCAGATTCCGACCACGGGAAGCGTTCTTTCCCTTGGTTAGTCTCTTATTGTTTCACGCCGCAGCGGTAATTTGATTGCCTTCTGTTGGGCCTGATTGGGGGGGCTACGCTACCTCTGTCCGCTTTCGTTCTTTTACTATTTATTTTCAATCTCCAAAACCCAGGTAAGCATTTGCCTTCCAGTCTCGTTATGAGGCGGCCCGGGAAAGGGCGAGATGGAATGATTTTGCCCGCTGATGGTTGCACAAATTCGTAACTGGGTTTGAATTTTTTCGGTTCATAATTAAACCATTTGGATTATTCTGGAAATTCCAGTCTGGCGTTTTTTCCTTGAAGGTGTTGGGCTGTGCGTGTCAGCAGAATCCTTTTTTTTTTTTCAATTGACCGCACGTGGTATTGTTCCCCGCCGCTACTAATACCGTTACCCTCGGGCTTTCGGGTGGACCCAGTGTTAGGTTACAGGTTACGTGGTGTCGCAGCGTAAAGGTCCCGGGTCCAATTCTCCGGACCTACCCAACCAAATTTTTTTCTTGAAAGTGCGCGCTCCAAAACCTGTTCGTGGGGTCGTTGCCTGCTCGCCACTTTCCCTCACATTTCTTTGATTGATTGATTGATTGATTGATTCATTGATTGGTTGCTATTGGTATGCCCTTTGAAACGGGGTGATGACGTGTCATCTTACCAAGAAAAAAGCTAATATATCTATGCTTTGTACTCGTTTAATTCTAGCGTTGCTCTGAGGGCAGGCTCAAAATACGTTTTTTTTCTGTTGCAGCTGGTAGCTGTCCTAAGCATTATTCCCCTCCCTGCTTTTCGTCCACCAGCATTCTAATCTTCTTTTATGCGTCTCGACAGCCTTGAAGTTACATCCCTCGATGCTACCCTTCAATCTTAGGGTTTCTGGAAGTCGAATTTTTCCCTCTTGAAGATTTGGATGGATACACTCACATTCTAAAACTATGTGCCTAGCATTTTTACCCTCTCCGCTTCGCCGATGATGACAGTTTTTGGTGGCACTCTACGACGGAACCAAAAGCGTAAGCAGCTCCGCTGTCTAAAACAAACCGCAATGTCTTTCCGGGCAACGAATTGACTTGTGTCACATATGATGGGCTCTGCGGTACTTGTTTATTTCTTCATTGCTGGTTATACTTTAAAAATGTGGAGGCTAGCTTAGCGTTAGGAGGAAAACAAAACAGACGCACGCTTTACCTTTATTAGCAGCAAGGAAGGCTATATCTACAACAGATCTACGATTGTAGGAGTAGAGTAATTTTGCGTTCAATACAGTTGTAAGGCAACGCCACTATCTCGCCATAAACGCAGCCAGCGCCATGAATAAAACTCGCGAATGGCACATAGTTGAGAACACGGGGGAGGGGCCAAAAGTGGCTGGAAATGTGAACCACGCGCAAGGGCCATGTGTGCTGTTATCTTCATTGCTTTCCCTCTTTTCAGACATGTGAGGGGAATGCGGGTATGACATGTTGACAGCACCTGGCGTGGGGCACTGCCGCAGGTTGCAGGAAATACTTGACCTGCGCTGTCTTTGCGTTTCTGATGCAAAGAATTTGGGCGCTTCGTTAGCAAGTGTGTCTTTGGAGCAGGGTTGCCAGGTCCTCCGAAGGATAAGTCGCCGTAAAATTGCCGAAAGTAGCGAAAAAAGTCGCCGCCTTAAAGTGAATGCTTGAAGCCAGAATGCTTGAAGCCAGAATGCTTGAAGTTAAGCAAGAAAAGTCGCAATTTTCAGCGAGGCGATGCTAGTAAGCACTATATATAATTACATACCTTCGCGGGAAAAAATTCAGGGAATTACGAGAAACAAAAAACCCATCACAAATTTATGCATTTGCTGTGGTGAGCAGAAAGCGGACAGCGGTTGGCTACTGATCAGAAAAAAGTAAAATATGCAGCGTCTAGGTAAAGCATTCAACAATATGAATGACTCAGAACAAGCGTTCGCTGCATACACGTTTTCCCGCTTTCGCTGCCTATTTACATTCCCGTGCCTATTATGCAATCGCCCTACCCAACTTACCACCCACTGTGCATACAATCTCATGCCTCCCCGTATAAACTACTGAAGCATTACACTTTAAACTGACGGCGTTGCTTGAATGCTTGACCTAAAGTTCCGGGATGTTAAAAAAGACCGAGGCGCATTTTGATTTGTGCCGGTAAGTAGCCTTAACAGTGGTGTGTTTGAGTGAATGATTCGTTGGGACCTTCTCTAGACTTTGCCAGATCACGAACATCTGTTAAAAGTTAGTTCTGTTCAGTTTGGCTCAGTTGTATCGACGGCTGAAATGTAGAGAAATGTCATCTAAAGCCTTTTTTATGGAAGGTAGGACGGCCCAGGGCCCCGAAAAAATTTAAAATCACCAACGCCCGAAGGAGCCAGAAAGCCGCCACACTGAAATTCTCGCCGCCACAAGTCTCGAAAATTCGTCCATTGTGGCGACAAATCGACAAACCTAACAACCATGGTTTGGAGGGACTTCGAGGGGTTGATGGTTGTCAACTTGCTAAAAACTGTGTGTGGGGCGCATCAAAATCACTGCGCTCCGCCGGCGTACGATCCTTGTCTACATTGCCCTGCAGTCTGAGATTATGTGCTGAATCCTAGCCATAGGCAGCTTCACTCTAAAACAACGGTGATGATGATGATGATGATGATTAGGCCCTCCCTTTGTATCGGGACGTCGGATGTCACCAACCGATTTGACTGTGTTGTTATACTTGTTTGTAGAGTGGCGGGTGATTTATTAACAAGGAGCGAATAAAAAGAACTGGGATATTGTTGAGCTCAACAATATCCAAGTGTAGTGAGTGAGTAAGAACTCAATTAGAGCACCCAAGAGCGAGTCAAGGGGAGGCTACCCTGTTAGGGGAGCCAGTGAGAGTGGACCAGTGCTCAGGCCGTCCGGTGAGGGGGATGTAGTTGTCCCAGGCACTGTCAACCCAAGTACCGGTGGTGTTTGGTATTAATCTTGGACGGTGCCATGGGTAATTCCCTCTGACGGCGAACCGGTCTCTGCTGGTCAGTGCTGTTGTTGAGTAGCCTAGTGGCCGGGCTTGTGTATCGTAGTCTTCGCATCTCATGGCAGCTTTCAAACTGCGGTGGGAAGCGTCGTAATGGTGCTCGTAGGAGGCTAAGCAGTTCCATAGTAGATGTACCAGGGTAGCTCGGGCTTTCTTGGGCATAAACGGCAGAGTGTCCGCGGCGTACAACTCGGGGCATTCGTAGCCGGGCAAGGGCTGGGGTAAGAACAGAGTGATTCACCCTCATAAAACCCATCCAGGGAAGAGGGATTGAGGTTTCAAGGATAGGAAAAGAGAAGGGGGAAGAGAAGAGCGGTAGGAGAGTGGGGGACAGTCTATGTCGCGTTCGTTTCTCGTCCATGACTTGATGGCTACAAACGCAGCGCTAGTCCCGTCACAACCAGGAAGTTGAGTAGGTGCTGGAAGTCGTCCCGTTGGATGGCGTGCGCTCCCGTGGTGAAAAGGAAGTCTTTCAGCTTGTGGCTTGGTGAACCGAGTCACTGGAGTGCGGCCCGGAGTTCCTCCCTCACGGTGTCATGCTGGCGGTAAGATCACAGTAAGTGCTCGAGCGTCACGCGCTCTGGGCAGTCGGCGCAGGTGGGGGACACCCTGCGGCCTCGGTGGCACAAGCGTGCTCCCACGTTGCAGCAATTAAGCCGCAGGCGAAGAAGGAGCGACCGGGCGTCTCTTCTGATGCGTCCGGGCAGGGCCTGTGGGGCCTGACTACTGACTCCTCGGGCATCTGTATGCATGGCCTCTCCCACTCGTGCCAGGATAGTCCTTGCAGCGTCAAATGACACCACATCCCGGGAGTCTGGGACCCCTGCCTTGCGATCAGCATCCTTGGCCAAGGTGTCTGCAACCTCATTGCCCATGATATTCACGTGAGATGGCCGCCAGTGAAGTCGCAGTGGACACCCCTACGCATGAAGCTTGCCATCAGCGACCGCCCAACGTAGCCGCTGGAGCTTGCTGGCTGGTCGGCGGCACGCAGACGGAAGAGGGCAGACCGTGAGTCAGTCAGGATGATGGCCCCCGGGTCTGGGTGCCCTGCTTGAGAAGATCTGCGGCCAAGTGGAGTCCAGCCAGCTCTGCTGTGGGCGGATGAGGCAGGGAAGGGCAGGCTGCACACCTGGCTGGTGCCGAGTTCTAGGGCCGTGCAGGCGGCTCCTGCTCTGCCCGTCGACTGTTGCACGGAGCCATCCGTGTACACCTGCAGAAGCCCGGCGGCGTCGTCCTGCAGCAGGGCAGCCACCTCTTGGTGGCGCCCTGGGGTGGAGTCGACCTCTTGCTACGGACCCCCGCCAATGTGGTGGCGATGCGTAGGGGCTGCCCCATGCCTGGGAGTGGTGGATCCAGGCGGGGCGGCTGTGGCAACGCGACGTGGATCTCGTACGTACTGAGCAGTATGCCCATCCGAGAGTTGGGCCGGCTGCGGTAGCGCTGGAGGAGTGCCGCGCTGTCCGGTGTGCCCTGCAGGCGGTGGATGTGGTGGAACCTCACCTGCAGGGCCCTCATCTGGATAGGTCAGAAGCCTGCCTCCGTGTACGTCGCCGCCACCGGAGATGTGCTCGGAAGGCCCACGCAGAGTCGGATAGCCCGGCGCTGATCCACCTCCAGCTCTTCCCATCGGTGCGGCTTGAGTTGCACAAAAGGCAGAGCATAGAAGACGGCGGACGATGCCATCCCGTGGAACACCTGCAGGGCCACGGTGTGTGTGCAGCCCTGTCCACGCGCCAGCAACCTCCGCATGCCATGGTGAACAATCGTTGTGCAGTGCCGGAGTGCCTTTACCGCAGGTAGCCAGGACAACTGGCAGTCCACCAGAAGCGCCAGATACTTGGCGCTAGTGCACCATGGAAGGGACTGGCCATTCAAAGGTGAGCGGCGGTGTCGTCTTGCGTGCCGTGTAGCCTCTCGGGTGGAAGATCATGGCCTGCGTTTTCGTCTCGGACAGCGGCAGGCCATGGCTTGTCAGGGAGGCGGCGACTGCCCTCAGCACCCCCTGGAGACGCGCCTTCACCTTGGAGAGTAGTCTCGTTGGTCCGTGCGTCCAGATGGCGATGTCGTCAGCATAGACTGCCATCCCCACTGGAATTGCAAGACCAGCTGGGATGCAGTCTGGGAGTGGAGCCAGGACGATGTTGAAAAGGAACAGGCTGAGCCCACTCCCGTGGGAACCCTAGAGCTGACGTCTCTCGGGCTGCTCGTTACTCGGCCCACCCTAACTCGTAGGGTCCGGTTTGTCAGGAACGCCCTCACGTAGTTGAGGAGGTTCACCGAAACGCCCATGCTGTCCAGGGGCTCCAGGATGGCCGTGTGGGAGACGGAGTCGAAGGCCGACTTCATGTCCAGCAGGAGCAAGAAGGCCACCTCCTTGTCATGGCGGGCATGCTCCAGTAAGACACCACATCTCCCAGGGAGTCAGCCGTACAGCGGTGGCACCTGAGCCGCTTTGCTGCTCCTTGAAGGCGCCCCGACGATCAGCAATCCACTGGAGGTGGGCCAGGATCGTGTTCTCCATCAGCTTCCCCGCTGTGGACGTCAGGGAAACCGGCCGGTACGATGCAGGCTCGGTGGGCGGCTTACCGACCTTCAGCATTGGCCTGACTAGTGCCACGCGCCAAGTAGGTGGAATGATGCCCTCCCTACACACCCGGTTGAGGAGCTGTAGAAGCGGTTGCAGCTGGGTGATGTCCATGTTCCGGAGCATTTGGTACGTCACCCCGTCAATGCCAGGGGGGCTCCGCGGCTTGGGGCATCGATCCAGGGCGGCCCGCAGCTCCCGGAGTGTGCTTTCGCCACTGCAAAGCGCCACCACTTGCGGGTCCTGGGGGGCCGCCGGCCACACGGGCACCTGGGCCTCAGCGGCAGGTGAAGTCGGGGTGAATTGGTCGGCTAGCCGCTCTGCCAAGGCCTCCTCAGTGATGCCCAAGAAAATGGCGTAGGCCAGCAGGGGGAGTCGGTTGGTGACGGCAGGCTGGAGAAAGGCCCGGAAGACTCCAAGCTTTGGCCGGATCCCTCCGCGAGTCCATGGAGGAGCAGAGCGACTCACAGCTCTGCCTCCGCCGCTGCTTGGCTCTCGTCCTGCACTGTGCATCCACCTGTCGGTACGCCATCGAGTCTTCCGGACGCCTGCTCCGGATGGCCCGCCGTTGCGGCTGGTTGCGCCTGGCCCGGAGTGTGAGGAGCTCCAGGTCTGGTAGTGCCGTGTAGAGGGGTACCTCCGCCCGCACCGTGGCCTTGTTGGCGCTCTGCACGACAGCTGCCTGGAAATCAGGCTCTGGGTCCTACAGACGCTCCGCCATCTCCTTGCGGTAGTTGTTCCAGTTGGTAACGGCGTAAACCCTGGTGTCTGACCACCCGCGGTCGCCCCTGGGGTGACCAGGATGGGGTGGTGGTCTGATCTCTAGGTGCTGGTGGTGGTTTCCCTGGTGTAGGCACACCGTTGGGACACCAGTGTGACGTCAGTAGGGGACAGCTGAACCGCGCCAGAGTGACCAGGGCAGGTGAAGGTGGGGCTGCCTGTGTTGGCCACGAGCAGGCCCGCAGGCTGTGGTAGGCATCCAGCAATCTCTCGTCCCCTGCGGGTGGGGCGGGGGCTGACCGGGCTGGGTTGTGTGCGTTAAAATCTCCGCACACGACAATGTCCGGGGCCAGCTGGGCCCGCAGCCGCCCCACTGCTGTGGCGTCCCAGGGCTGCATTGGGCGGACGTAGATGCTGGCCACAGCGGTGTCCGTGGACCCATGCGCACCGTGAAAGCGGCGCATTCCATGGGGCCATCGACAATCGAGGCCACGTTCACTGGAGCACTGTTGAGTCCAGACCTCACGTATACAGCTGCCTGAGACTTGCCTTGTGGGTTGCTGGCGTCTTGGCACGGATGGCTGGTGCATGAGCGCAGGCTGCAGCTGGTTGGACTGGCGTGGCACACGTACCTCGGCAGTCGCAGGTTGCTGCCACTGACGTTGGTCTCGTGCAGCGCTAGTACATCGAATGCTCCCTAAGCAGCTGCTTGTTAGTTCCGTGTGGCGAGGCCCCAAGTGGTTGCAGTTCCACTGGAAGATGCGTGGCGGCTGGCCGGTCCTGTAGGTTCGGTTAAGCCATTCTTGGGGGCAGGGGGGCGCCGATGTGCCAGGGCAGCAGTGGCCGCTAGGCGTGCGGGGTCCTCAGTAGTCAGGTGACCCCCCAGGCTGTGAACCAGGGCAAGAAGGATGGGCACCAACTAGTCCTGACCGGCTGCGGCTGAAGCTGCAGGCAACTGCTCCACCACTGGTTGTGCGGACGGCTGGGCAGGTGGGTGCCCGGTTGGCTTGCGTGGATGCTGTTGACGTCCCTGGGTAGCTGCAGGCTGCTACTGCTGCTGGCGTCCCTGGGTGGCAGGAGACTGCTGCAACTGGCGGCTGTAACTTTGCGTACTGCTCGCTCGGTCTGGTTTCGTGCCCCCCTCCCCTGGTTTCCAAAATTCAGCTGTATACGCTTGTGCTCACTTCTTTGACTGCGACCCCCTTCTCAATATATGCTCATTCCATTCAACCATGCATAAAGCCCTTACGAGATGAGGCAGTAGTCGATACGGGACTGTCTACTGCCACACTCCCACATGATTATAACATCGCATTGTCGTTCCCTCTTTACTATGATTAGGTTCTGTTCCTCACACATATCCAGCATTAGATGTCCCTTGTTGTCGGTGTACCCGTCCAGATATTCAATGTGGGCGTTCATGTCCCCTACCGATAGTACCTCCCCGGATCGTTTCAAATCCTCGATGTCCATTTTTAGGCGCGCCACCAGTTTTTCATTTTGTTCCTTTCTCTCATTACCCGACCACAGGTACGACACTCCTAAAGATACCTCCCTACCCCCTACCATCCCGTTTACCCACACATGATGTTTACAGTCTTCTTTCACTCTTTCCCAATTTGCCCCTGTCGTATAGCATACCTACTCCGCCGCCTTTTCTCGACTTAGCCGTTCCTCTTGCAGCCTTCCTATATACACTTTTCGATTACCGGAGGTTTTTTGAGGTCGCTTAGGTGCGTCTCGGTCACGGCATATACCCGGATATCTTCCTCTTCAGCTGTTTACGAATCTCCATCCATTTCTCTGGTTTCCTGTCACCCTGAATGTTCATGTACGCAATCTTCGATTCTCTCCCTTTCTTCATTACACACCAGCGTCTCCCCTTAATTCCACCTAGCACTCACCTGTACCGACCTAGCTATCTCCCTTTGCTGCCCGCTTACTCCCTCCTCACAAAGGCCTTGCAGCCCCCCGAAAGAGCCACTGCTCGCTTCGCCTGTCACCGCCCGATAGCTTCTCCACCCTGCCCTTCGAAGTGGACTCCATCCCGCTGGAACACTCTTATCCAGCCCACTCATTGCGCATCAGTGTTGATGTAGGAGTGCAAAATTCATCGCCTTACCAAACTCTCGTACCTCTCTGTTCACTGCCACCCCTCACTCTCCCCATCTATACATCTCCCAATAATCTCGGGTACTGGGCTCCACTACAACGGGTCTCCCTTCGCAGCGTCATCTGCTTGATGACTTGCGGTCGTACGCTACTGAGCTAGAATAATGCACTTACACGATTCTTCGTCGCGAACGTCAGCAGCCGAGCGACCGAACGCTCCACTAGAAATTTATCAAGCATGACAACGACCCGCTACAGAGTGAGGCCGAAATTTGGCGTCACTCAGAGCAGTGTCGGCTGGAGAGCGCAGATGATGATGATTAGCGGCTTCCCCTTGTAACGGGGTGGCATTGCACTAGCGGCGTTAGTCGTAACACCACTGTACAATCACCTCGCATGATACCAGCGCCACGGTGCGGCCCTCCCTGCGCCTAGGCTGCCTGCACCGTGATCCATTTACCTTTTTCGACGATAGTACATCCATGCATGGCGGATGGTATTTCAAGGCCCCTTTTATCACATGGGACGCTGCGTTTGAAGTAGGGAAGTACTTAAAGGAGTACTGACACGAAATTTCCATGTTACGTTTTTTTCGCTGCTATGCGTGCCTACCAGCTCACTAATCATAAAATGACAGATTAGACGGTCGAGCGCAGCGTAAACATTCATTTACGGCCGTCGTTTATTCGTGCCAGGTTCGGGCTTCGACAAAAAAAACACCGAGCGCCGCCATGACAGGATGTATCACATGGCGTCACCATTCTTGCCGTATCGCTGCCTCTCTGGAAGCGCGCGCGAGCGAGCGCACGCGCGCGCCCAGACCGGCCGAGGTCCTCGCCGTCCCCACGGGCCCGGGAAGCATGACGTCAGTCCCAAAACCATGACGTGTACACACGCCCGAGCAGCGCGCGCCAACCACAGCCAGCGCGTCGGTTTCGTCACGGGAGCCCCGACGTCGGCAGTTTGGGGCAAGTAGCAGATGATGTCACGTCGGCCCGCTCGGGGCTTTCTCGTGCGGGCGAAGATTAAAATGGATTTTAAATATGTTTCGCTGAATGGTTGCTGTTGCAACTTGCTGGAAGATATCTCCTGATAAAAAAAAAGCGTTTTACATAGTTATCTCAGCTTTGAAATTTTGTGTCAGTACTCCTTAAATTTGCCAGGAAGAATTGAAGCCGTGATCGGCAGTAGTTAGTTTCACTTGTAGTTTACTCTAGTGTTTTATTTTGGCGGCTACGTATTGCTCGTGCGAGGCAATCTTGTATGTTACGTTTTGACAATGCATTGGCAGAGAGTCTGCACGCACATTGGCACATCTCTATATTTTAGTTTCCTGCGTTTGCCCAGGGCCATGCAAAAGAAATACCTGAGGTGCCACTACACTCGTTACATCATCACGGCAGTCCTAGGCCTCAGTGGGGTGACCATCCTGTACTTGTACTACTTCCGCCCCGGTGAGCACACGCGCTTTGCTGGTGGGAAACGTAGCCGCAGTAATGTGCAGAGGAGCGTGTGCTGACCACATGCTGTCGTGAATTTTCTGTTACCCTCGAAATTTAGATTTCGAGCGACACGACCTGTGCATAAACCTCTTGGAGGGACGATTTTGTAGTGTTAGAAAATTGCCCCATATTATGCCTGTACTGGTGTTTTCAGTTAGCGGCAACAACGGTGCTAGAATGATTACATTAGCGTAGAATGATTACTTTAGCGTCGGTGGCGTTTATTCAAAAGTTTTGCTTCTCGAACGCAACACATACATGCAACCGTACATGCACCGACGAATCGCTCAAGAAGTGATAGCATTCCGTCGCAACTCACCTTTTGCTCTTTTTGAGGGAAATGGGACCGGAAGGAATCGTCCTACTGGATGTGGCTGAAAAGACCTCTAAGTGCAATAATTTGAAAAGTGCATGCATCGTGGTTTGGCATTGCGCTAAAAGGTCAGATACACATGACGCATATTTCTTTCTCACATTACCTGCTCGAGAGCATAACAAGTCGCTTGTTTCTACTTATTCGTCCTTCACACCGTCAAAAACTGCCTAATTAAAGCTATCTTCAGAGAAAACTTAGCTCACTTCGGCTACGCGACGCATGTCCAGGTCAGAAGCGGATGCATCTGCTGCTTTGAAATTTCGGCGCAGCGTTTTCCCAAGATATTCTAGCAAGACAACGGTATAAACAAGACAAAGTTTTTAGTACATAAATATGTCCACTCAGATCGCTTGTTGAAACCCATTGCAGCACTTTAATAAATGTTTGACCTCTTCTTCCCTAACAACCGGGATGAAACCACTGTCTGACAGATTTAGTGGTTCGACAATTTACCTTGCAGCAGTCCTGATGCGTTCCTTTAATTAAGGTAAACTCGGGATAACAAAAGCAAAAGATGGCTACCAGATGTAGGAATGATTCAGCAGATTGGTAATTAACATTTGTTTTCATATTTATCACCGAATTCAGGCGTTCTTGCAAGAGGCGTGGGAGCAAAAGCCGCACTCGTGAACGGCGCGCGGTAGACCTACGAATGCACCCGATAGGCCGCCATCAATATTTTCTCTGCCAGATATCTAAAAAAATATTGACGCCGACTTTGGTTTGTACTATAATCGCCATTTAATATAAATTTCATTGTTTACTTGCAGATGTTTGGGACGACATCGCCGGAAAATGTAGGTTGAGTGGCTTACTCTCCCAATAGCGCGTAATTCCATAGGAAGGTTTCTACCCTACCATAATAACGACTACTGTCATATCTGAGCTAGGGGTACTTGAACTGTCCTGGGCTTTAGGGAAGAGCTATTTGCATGAGATTCACAACTGCATTCTTTGTGGTTGTAAACACGCTACAAAGCGTTAATGAAAACAAACTGCACTCGTAGGGTGACTGCAAAAGGCGTTGTTTCAGTAAATGTTGAGGCTTGCGTCGGAGGAAAAAATATATTGACAAGAAACCACGGGCTCACAACAAAAGGCAACATCCGAGTATGAAAGGAATTTTAAATTAGGTGATGTTAGAACTAGTTTCACAGGGATAGAATTTCAGCAGTTTTTTTGTTTGCTGCTTACGTTGGAAAGAATCGCATTATTTCCGGGCCACCTTCGATTCCCGGCCACGGCGGCCACTTTTCTGATGGCGCTTAAAAGCGAGAACTCCCGAGTCCCGTGTGTTCGAAATTTCGGCGCACGTCAAAGATCCCCAGGTGGTCAAACTGATTCCTCAGCTCTCGACTACGGCGCGCCTCATCGCCTGTGTAGCGTCGGCGCGATAAACCTCATCAGTCAATTTCCGGAACACGTCTTACATTCTACATGGAAACTGAAACTAGTGTTTGGTGGTCAAAATTTTGTTTGTCACATTAGAACATAAACATTAACCCCTCGAGTAACGAAATAAACGTTGCAGTAATGCTACGATCGGGCTATCGTAGATAGACGCGCAAGAAAAATTTTAAAAGCTCGAATGTGAGAATTGTCGAAAATATGCTTATGACCTACACCAGGCTACTTTAAAGTCACCTTCGCCTGTAAACAGGATGTTGAGAATATAGAAGTAAAAACTCGTGAGCCACATCTTGCAGAGGCGATCCTTATGGGTGCAACCGATACATCTTATTCCGTCACCTGCAAAAATCGGTACACGTCTGATTTCTCCCTTTTGCGAACGCCAGGGTATATGTGTCTGCGTTGACACTGGAATGGCTCAAGCGTAGTCATTGCGAGGAGGGCTCATTGCTTGGAGCTGCCGTGGCAGAGTGCTGTCGGGGCCCTACAGGGTGACCTGGAATGGTAGACGTTTGGAGATTCCGAGACCTCACTCAGGATCACGTTATAGGAGCGACTCCGAATCATAAATGACGAACGCTGAGCGCAGCAGCCGCTCTGTTAGATACACGGGTCTCAAGGGTGTACGCACGCAATGGTGGAACCGCCTCTACAAGCTCCGTCACTGTTGGTTGCTCCACTGGCCCGATAGAGGAGGACTCGGAACACTGTCTCATAGAGGGGTGCTTCCACAGTGAGGGAGACTGCTTACTCTGGCTGCAGTGCACCAAGACACCCGAGAACCGTACCGTATTACAAACCGGAAATAGTACTGAGTCTGTACACGGCAGGCAGCAGTAGAGGCTGCGCACTCCTCTTTGGTGCCTGTGCCAGGACACTGCGCACACTGCTGTACCATCGGCGCTAGGACAACGCACCGGAAGGCAGTCCGCAAAGTGAAGACCATGCGGTGATCATCAGGAAAGCATAGAAAACCTTGTACTGCAGTGGTATATGCTGGTTCTGCCGTCCATAGTGAACACCACTCTTCTAGAGCACTGGAGTGTCGGGGTCGCCTCGATAGCCGCACAGATATCTATCTGCATGACAAGAGCGCGACTGTCTCTTTGGCAACACTGGGTTCGGCTGGTCACGGCATCGTGTAAGAGTCTGCAGTGAACAATGAAAGTGGCAGTAAGTGACCGGGGACACATGCAGTCAACAAGAATACGGCAGGGAAACAATAACTTTCAATTTGACCGGTCTGTTCATAGGGGCCGACTATGCAATGATTTGATAGCATTCAAGTCAGGTTTTTTATAACTCGGTTCGAAGATTTCAGTGTCGACGCGTTTACTAAAGGGGTTTCTGACCAAAATAAATCATCAGTGAGCACGTACGCGAAATCTGCATTCAACATCTGAACTGTCAGGACAGCACAATACGTGGTCGTTTGTCACATGCAGATAGTGAATACTTTTATCTATTTTATGCCTAGGGATTCCTGCAATGTAGTTGTACAAAAAACGCTACTAAAATACACACCAATCATAATGCAAAATATGAAACTAAATTTATGTGCAAGAGGGAGTGTATTTCTGCTTTAGTTTGAAAATAATTTTTTGGATTGGAAAACATTTAATGAGCAAATAAAGTCCGTTTTTTTACAAACTACGTTTTGACAAAATACAAATACCTCGGAGAATACACACCCACAGTTTAATAACTTCTTTCAATCCACTTACACTTAGAATGCCAGCCACCCACAAAATATAAAACAAATGCAATATTGCAAATACCATGAACTATGGCGAATATAAACAAAATCGAAGCAGTTCCACTCAACGGGAAATTCATCAGTGGCGGAGCACTGATTTGCCAAAGGGGATGTGGCACACTCGCTTGACTAGTTTCAGTATCAGCGTGGCTCTGATACCAAAAGTAGTAAACAGGAGGCGCGGTAGCCCCTGAAAGTGCATATTAGGAGACACTGGATTGATGTTTTGTTACTTTGGGGTAGTCATCATTTTTTGTTTTTATGTTTTTGTGTACGTATTTACGGCCTAGCATTGCAAGCCTCCGTGGCAATGGTGCAGCGGAAAGATCATCCCCCAACACTGCCTATGAGTAGCGTGCGCCTGAGTAGGCCTACTGCTTCCCAATCAGCTTCCTAACGCGAGGGACCCGAGTTCGATCCCGTGCAGGGAAATAGGGCCCTTTTCGAAGCGTCTATTTGGGAGTGTGAAGCCGCGTTACGCATTACTACGGTGCCTAGGTACCATGACCCCGGACGATCTAAGACCACAAACCAGTCCCCTAAAGTGTTCCACACTTAAAGCATAGCCGATCGGAAGCACCTTTGTTTTAGGTGCAGGACTACGCCTCAGTGGGGTACCAATCGTGATTTGTGTTGCTTCACTCCCTTGTTGCATTGTCGTCGTTTCTCTTTGGTCATTCGTAACGGCCGTGTTCAAGCTTTGCTGATTGTACTTTCGTCAAGCCTCACTGCTGGTTGCCGTCATGTATGATGCTTATGGCTTGTTTGCACCTTCGCCCAGCAAGTCACACGTGTTGAGTCACGTTCTCGCTGATGACATGAAGGTTACAACTCCATCTTCGCGCTACACCCTGTAAAAAGCTGGGGAGGGATGTCGTTGGTTCATTCATCGTGGCGCATTCCTCGTGTGTAGGAAGCACACCGCGTTTTACCCCCTGTCAAGTTCATATATAAAATTGTCCTGTTTTAAAATGTGGTCCAACGTGTCTCTTTGGGTACCTTCTATTTCAGGCGGGGAAAATTGCTCCGAGCTTCAGAGTACGCGCAAAGAAGTGTTAGGGCTGGCTGGCCCTCTTGGTTTTTGCTGACTTATTAGTCGATCAGTACAAAGCGAAGTCTTCTGTCTGCACGTGGCAAGGAATGGGTCCCGCTTTTTATAGGCAGTCGACAATTACTACAGGGTGTTCCGGCGCTTTTTAGGCTTTGTACGCTCGGAAGAACTGTCGTCTTTACGTTCCCTGAATAAGAACTCATATTTTCTCTGCGTGAAGGCTTAGAGTAATTTATTGCGAAACTGAGCGCGAAGTTTAGAACTATTGTACGTCCGCGTCTATCTGGCGCTGGAAGTACTTCAAAGGTACCATCTTCTCGCACGACGCCAATATCGGAAGCTGTGAGCCACGTAATTGGAGCAACTATTAACGTTGGCTGTGAGGACATAAGAAGTTTATTCAGATACAGCCAAATCTCGATACAACGAATTTCAAGGGAGCGCTAAAAATAGTTCGTTAATTTGAATAATCGTTATAGTGAAAAAATTAAAAAATGCGCGGTAAAAATTGTGAACGTAACAAAAGCATTCACCTAACTTTGCTGGAACACGTGAACAATCGCGTTAGTGTCTAACGCGGGTCTGGATGCACGTTTATTTGAAGAAATTGATTATCTTTGACTGATGTGGTCCGCTCAGCTGCTGCAAAACGAGCGATTCGAAGCTGTCCACGTTCTTGTGCACTGCCTCGGTGGCATTGGTGCACCTGCTAAGAAAAGTGCGCATTTTTGCTACGCACTGCAAAACATCGGCGTCAGACACGGCTTCTTCGCCTTGGCTTGCGGCCATGTCTCAGCGTCGTCGTCGTCGCTCTCAGCATCCTCGCCGCTTGTTCCGTCACGAACGGTCTTCACGATGTCTTCAGTCGTCAGTTCAGCAGACGTGCATGCTTCATCGTCGCACTGCACGTTTTCTTCAAAGGTGAATGCAGCGTCCACGGCGAGCTTTTCTGCGACTTCATCCCACGCGTCCCATTGTTCACCGTCTTCTCGCCGCTACTGACTAGCATGGCGGGGCGATGGCTACACAGCTAACGCGTGTTTACTATGCTAATGATGATAGTTTTACATCCCCACAATTGGTAGTTCACACCAATACGAGTAATGTCGTACATTCGGAATCCGTTATTTTCAACTGTTGTTGTATATGAGGATGATAAAATTCGGTACGTTATTCTGACATAATCGGTGTTCTGAAATTCGCAGTAGGGAAATATTTTTACATAGAAATGAACGGTGATTTCGTAGGGAATTTTCAAAATGTTCGTTAAACCGAAAAAATCGTGAATCTGAGGTTCGCAATAACGGGATTTGACTGTAAATGGTTGCCCGAGCTTACGACACAGGAAGCCAGCGACAACCTTACACGCATTATCACGGAGTGTGCAGTAGAAGTCGGGGGCACTATGGCTAGACAGGATACTGGTAAACTCTCACAGGAGACGAAACATCTAATCAGGAAACGGCAAACCATGAGAATCTCCACCGCAGCTGACAGAATAGAACTAGCCGAGCTCTCGAAGTTAATCAATAAGCGTAAGACAGCTGACATACGGAAGTATAATATGGACACGATCGAATACGCTGTAATGAACGGAGGTAGCCTGAAAGCAGTGAAGAGACGTCTTGGCGTGGGGAAAAATCAGATGTATGCACTTAAGGATAAGCAAGGCAATGTTCATCACAAAATAGGGACAAAATAGTCACAGTGGCCGAGGAGTTCTATAGGGATCTGTACAGTAGCCGGGACATACAGGATAATGCCAAACGAGACAGTAGTTCAGAGGAGATAGGACATCCCACCAAGTAACGACCGAAGAAGTAAGGAAGGCTCTGAAAAAATGAAGGGGGCAAAGCACCCTGGTGAGGATCAAGATAACAGCAGACCTCTTGAAGGATGGCGAAGAAATTGTACTTGAAAACTGGAAACCTGTATACGCAATGCCTAATGACCGCAATTGTACCGGAATCTTGGAAAGAACGCGAACATCATCCTAATCCATAAGAAAGGCGACATGAAAGACTGCAAAAATTACAGGCCGATCAGCTTACTGTCAGTCGTCTACAAGGTATTACCAAGGTAATCGCTAACCGAATCTCTGCAACCTTAGATTTCAGTCAACCTAGAGAACAAGCAGGGTTCGTAAAGGTTATTCAACAATGGACCATATTCACACGATCAATCAGGTGATAGAGAAGTGCGCTGAGTATACTAAACCCCTATATATAGCCTTCATAGATTATGAGAAGCATTTGACTCGGTGAAACCCTAGCAGTCATTCAGGCATTACGGACCCAGGGGGGTAGATGAGCCATTATGTAGAATACTTAGAGGATATCTACAATGGGTCTACAGCTACCATCATCCTCCATAGGGAGAGCTAGTGTAAAATACCTATAAGGAAGGGTGTTAGACAAGGAGACACAATCTCTCCAATGTTATTCACAGCATGCTTACAAGAAGTATTCAGAACGTGGATGGGAACAGGTGGGAGTAAGGGTTAATGGAGAATACCTCAGTAACCTCAGATTTGCTGATGACGTTGCCTTTGCTAAGTAACTCAGGGGACGAATGCAAAGCATGCTTTCCGCACTGGGCGAAACCATAGTAGAACCGTGGGCCTGAAAATTAATATGCAGCAAAACTAAAGTAATATAATAACCTCGGGACAGCACAGCAGTTTGAGATAGGTGGCGAGGCAGTGAAGTGGTGAGCGAATATATCTACTTAGGCCAGTTGTGACCCCAAATCCCAACCATAGGCAGAGGATAATTAGAAGGATCCGATCCGAATGGGGTGGGGTGCATTATGGCAGACATTCTGAGATAGAATGGCAGCCTACCATTGTCGCTGAAGAAGAAAGTGTATGACAGCTGCATCTTACCGGTACTCACCTACGGGGCAGAAACTGGAGGCTCACTAAGAGGGTTCAACTTAATCGTTATAGTGAAAAATTAAAAAATGCGCGGTAAAAATTGTGAACGTAACAAAAGCATCCACCTACCTTTGTTGGGAACACGTGCACAATCGCGTTAGTGTCTAACGCGGGTCTGGATGCACGTTTATTTGAAGAAATCGATTATCTTTGACTGATGTGTGCCGCTCAGCTGCTGCAAAACGAACGATTCGAAGCTGTCCACGTTCTTGTGCACTGCCTCGGTGGCATTGGTGCACCTGCTAAGAAAAGTGCGCATTTTTGCTACGCACTGCAAAACATCGGCGTTAGACACGGCTTCTTCGCCTTGGCTTGCGGCCATGTCTCAGCGTCGTCGTCGTCGCTCTCGGCGTCCTCGTCGCTGGTTCCGTCATCGCGACGAACGGTCTTGACGATGTCTTCAGTCGTCAGTTCAGCAGACGTGCATGCTTCATCGTCGCACTGCACGTAATCTTCAAAGGTGACTGCAGCGTCCACGGCGAGCTTTTCTGCGACTTCATCCCACGCGTCGCATTCTTCACTGTCTTCTCGCCGCCACTGGCTAGCATGGCGGGGCGATGACTACACAGCTAACGCGTGTTTAGTATGCTAATGATGATAGTTTTACATCCCCACAATTGGTCGTTCACACCAATACGAGTAATATCGTACACTCGGAATTCGTTATTTTGAACTGTTGTTGTATATGAGGATGATAAAATTCGATACGTTATTCTGAAATAATCGGTGTTCTGAAATTCGCAGTAGGGAAATATTTTTACATAGAAATCAATGGGGATTTGGTAGGGGATTTTCAAAATGTTCGTTAATCTGAAAAAATCGTGAATCTGAGGTTCGCAATAACGGGATTTGACTGTAAATGGTTGCACCAATATCAAAATTGTCTGTTTGCACTTCTTGCAACAAAAAGTATCATTTTTTTAAATTCTCTGGGTTTAATGCAATAAACTACACTTGGGCTATAGAGTGCGCCCTAGGAGAGGATTTCGAACTATTTTCGACCACTTGAGCATTTGAAAGTGCGCGTCAACCAGGATACACTGGTGCAAAAAAAATTGTACCGCATGTTGAGACTTTCTTGGGCGCAGCATCACAGCGTCAGACAGACATATTTACTCCTTGCAAAATGTCTTATGAGTTATGAAAAGGAAAACTTGAATGTATAATTCAGCGTGTAAGAGGCCCTACTTTCGACTCGCGTCGGAGAAGTGCTAACTAATCCCCGCTTGGAACACTAAGCGTTCATATCCGCGTTAAAGCTTCGGAGTGACACCGGATGGCATTGCATTGTCTGGTAGGCGTTGCGCTACTACGTTGCAATGGTGTTGATGAAGACTATGGTAAATCTATAAGATTGTAGGTTTTGTTTATTCGGTTGCTTATTTGCGTCCTACTCATCTTTCGTGCACTGATGTGGAGGACCACCTCTAATCTCCTGCCGAGTTCATGCCCGAGGAGGGGAACGTCTCAAGCCACGCAACTCTTTATTGAAACACCTATCGCTATTGCTCAGTTTATGCTTTCGCTATTGTGGAATGAGCCGCTTCTACTATGAACGTCCGATGCCGGTTTTTAAAGCGAAGCTTTCTATTCCTCAATTGCACCGAGATAGTAACACGAAAAGGCACTGCAGGGAGGTTACTTGAGAGAGTGTGTTTTCCCGCTGCGCATATGATAAAAAAAGAACGCTTCTTGAGGTCGGAATAGTAGTGGGTGCCTCGCGTTGTGAAGCCGACGTTGATACGATTGCTCCATCGCAGACGAAGCAGTTTCGTTTTTGACAACAATCTGTTTTCGAAGAAAGCGGTCTGAAATGGCCTATTCACCTTAATGGCTTTCAGCTTAATGCGAAGCGGACAATGCGAACAATTCCTGTTCTTTTTATCGCAGTAGCAAAACTTTTCGGCCGGAAAAATGAACCTGAAGAACTGATAAAGGCGGTCAACTTCACTGCCTCTTCCGGTGAGTGCGGACTTACTGGTGCTTACTATATAGTAAATGAATCTAGAGGTGTTTGTGGAAAAAAGTATTGTGCTTCACCTCTTTTCTTACTGCAAACTCAATTATCTCAAGGCAGTATTTTTTATTACATCGGTACCATTATTTCCCATATTTTTCCAGGATAACCATCTGATTCATTTTTTCTGTTCTGTACATAAGTTCTCACATCTACTGTACCAGAACTGAAAATATATACGCAACGGGTTTGTTGTTATGCAATTTTCAATGTGTAAATTACGCCAAAATTTAGGCACTGGCGGAAAAAAAATTAAAAATTTGCATCTTTGTTTGATTTCAATAAGTCGGGTACAGTAAAGAGCTTAAAATGTGAAAGAAAATGATGTATGTTTTATGTAGATACCTTTAGTAGATGCCGAGAAAATTGTACCTCGAAATGGCCAAAAGTGCGTGGGAAGTATAGGGCTCACGACGTGCCCTTATGTTTGCTTAAAAAAAAATGAATGCGTTACCTCATTGGATGCCTTACGGAAATCGAAAAAATGTTCCTCGCGTCTGAATCAATGTCAGATACGAGGTAATGAAAAATTAGAGAAGTTGCGGGGCGCGGCGCATGAGGACCAGTTTAGAATGCTTCTTGTTCATTTATTAAGATACTGTTGCCAATTAGGTGTTTCCTAAATTGGGAGTAGAGAATGTGTCTATTATCTTGCGAAATGCTAACATCAGACAAATTGGTCTGTAATTTTCCACAACCCTTTTCAATCCCTCCTTATTAATTGGAACGACATAATGAGTCTTCCAGTCAAGGGGCAAGAGGCATATCAGCAAAGATTGTTTATAAACTATAAGCAGATACAGCGAACTTGTTTCAGCTTCATGTCTCAAAATGCGCGGATAGATTCTCTCCGTGCCAAGTTGCCTTTGTTTGATCTATTTGTTTCAATAGCTTTTGAATGACACTTAAGCTAAACTCAATCGGGAAAGGCTTCTGGCCTAGGATGAGGAGGTAAATTCCTATGTGGGTGAAAAGATAGATTTAAAATTTTGTTTAAGCGATTCTCCTTGGCCGTGTCATCTGTATTAGTTTGGATATTATGTACACTTTTTCACCCCACGCTGTCAGAACCGTAGCCTGAATATTTTTCCAGAAATGTTTAGAATTGTGTCTCAATCTACTGTTCATGTCTTCAAACAGATGTTCCGGACTCATTTGAAAACTTTTAATATTCTTCAGCAATCTCGCGCAATTTTCGGTAAACTCAGTTTAGTTCATTTCAATTACCCAGATTAGTTCGAATAAAATTGCTAATGACCAGAAAGCTATACAGGTCACTGAACGGTCGTTATGCTGCCGGAAATGGTTTTATAAATTTTTGTAATAAAAGTTTTGTTGTTGTGGAGGAAAGGCTATGTTTTGTAGTCATGGATGGAGGGAAATATTTGAACGCACAGGTGAAGGTTATGTCGCACTATAATACACACCAGTAGGACAAATTTCTCATTGCCGGGTACAATTAAACCCGGATGTAACGAACCTCTCTGTAACAAAATCCCAGATGTAACGAAGTTTTACAATTCCCCATTTCCAGCCGCATTGAAACCTATGTGTTGGCGACCTCTATGGAACGAAGGCCTATTCACTGTTAACGTTGATCTGAACTAACGAATTCTCTTCGCTGACGAGCCACTGTTTTCTTTTCAACTTTTTTGAAAAATTGGCGGGAGCAATTTACTAATTATGGAATTTCGTCCGCACCCAAACTACCGGCCGTTTCACGTGTAAGCGGTGCGTAGGTTAGATGCTAGGCCTGCCTGTCGGCATGTTGTCGCGTGTCTCCACTTTTATCTGTGGTATCAGTTCGTCGGTGGTAAGTGCTGCCGCCAGAAAACGACAAGTTTCGTCTTTCCAAGAGAAACTCACACTTTCGAATGCCCTCTCCACCGGCGAGACATAAGAGCGTAGCCTCCCGGTATAATATCCCAGCTAGCACCCTCTCACCAATTGTGAGTGCGGAAAAGAGAGTTAGGTTCAGGAAAAGGCAACCCTTACAGTATACGTTTGACAGTTGAAACGCGTTAAGGCAGCGAAAAGAGTCAAAAGGTAAAACTGATACTTAAGTTACGTTTCCGAATACGGGTGTAAGTGATATTAGTTCTTTAGAGGGCCGTGTACTGACTAAGCTTGCGGGATAGCAGCGCCTGGAAATGACGCCGTTTTTCAGTGTTAAATAAATTCTTGAAGGGTAAGTTCACCGTAACTGGTGTCTAACTTACTGGTTTCGTTCCTGTATCGTTCGCGTGAGCCTTAACTCGAAACCAGCACGCAGGGAAAAATTGCTAACTTTTGTAAACCTCGTTACATTCAGGTTTAGCTGTATTCCTTTTGGGGCATTTCCTGAGCGTGATTTTCCCTCTTGTCCCAAACAGGACAATGCAGAATAGTGAACGTGTACAAGATCACCCTTATGTTGGTTAGGGGTTAGCCTCGGCTTCTTCACTAACTTGGACAAGAAACCAGAGGCGCCACCCTACTCCTCAGAGATGATGCTACCGCTCTGAATCCTTAGAAGGCTGGCTGCTGTGAGGACCGCCAAATCATTTTGCTAACAGCTGTGAGCAATCCTGCACACGTGGAAACAGACCTAGTACTCTTGCACAACTGCCAGAACACTTTCAGCTGCCTGGCGTCTGCCGTTCACATTGTGTGCCCTTATATATTTTATACTAAAGAAGGAGGGGCATGTTCTTATTTCTTCTTGCATTTGCTCTTTTTTTTACAGAAACAACCCTGGGAGCAGCACACAATGCAACACAAGTGGTGGCATCGAAATCTGGCATAATTTCAACGGCGGGAATTTACAAGCTGTTGAGCTAGGGCGCGTCCAGATGACTTTTTGCGTTAGTATTATTGATGAGGCACAGGAGCCATGCCTAGTGTTCGAATGCTCGAACTGAGCAATATATGTTTATTTTTATTATTTTGTTTGTTTATGTTATTCGAGTACCTACAGCTCCTGATCGGCGTTTCTGTAGTGGGGTTAAAGTTATCAGAGGAACAACAATAATAAGACAAAATGCACCCCTTTGTATTCTAACACGTATCAAATTTTGTTATGTATTATTTGAAATTTCTTTTAATGAAGCCTATATATTGCGCAGCAGACATCATGCTCGGCGCAAAGTTGTCACGTGCTCTCACTAACCACGACTGAACAAACGATCATTGAGAATGCCCTTTGGTCTTCGGATCAGCACTATCAGGTGATCCTATAACAGATACTTGTGATGATCTTAGATTATGTCTTGCTTTTCATGAAAAACAGCAAGTGAAATTTGCACAGCGGTAGGGGCGACATTTAAGAAACGTTTCTTTGTTCTGTCATGGGTGGGACACCGGGACTCAAGTAACAACATCTCCAGAATTTTTGTAAGATGCTGTGCGGGTTGCTAAAAAAGAGCGGATATGCGCAAATACAAAAGAATCGTCTACTCATTAAGGTACACATAAAGATGCAGTTTATATAAATTTTTTTTTAACCAAACTATAAAGTCCTGTCATACCTCATTCTGTCTTCATCCATATAATGGGTTGCGCCACTTCACCACTTCGGACATTGATGGTTCAGGGCATTAGTGCGTTAAATTGAGCCCACGCCACATATCTGAACAGTCAACACAGGAAGCTAACGCTTCAAATGCCCTAGGTAGCTAAACATTGAATTTATAAGGCAAAATTTGGCTCTCTGTTCTTCACCAGCATCGATAAAGAGTGGGAGGTCTGTTTATATCGCAGGGAAAGCCTGCTGGCCTGTTGGAAGGGTTGCCACATACAGCGGAGTGTACGGTGGATATGTGCGTGAGAAACAGGTGTGCTACTTCATTCAGCTGTTTGAAGCGCGGCGTAGTGTCTAGACGATGTAGGTTCGCCAGGGTTTTCTCGATGAATTCATGTTTGTGTAGAGCCTGCATCGAGATCAGCCTTGCTAGATAATTGCGGCAGAGAGATTTGGACTCGGTGACAATGATTAGTTGATTATCGCCGGTAGTGGCTGCAAGTACTATTCCAGATTCCTGTACTATATCTCTACCTGCGATTGAGTTTTAAAGGGACACTGAAGGCCGACTTAAATTTTATTTTATCTTAAAGATCGTACCTTTCGCATCTCTCTAGGTTTTTGTACGACGAGTGACGGTGCGTAATTTGCTGAGATATAAGAAAATAAAGTCGCCGCTTCTCTTACCCGCTTTCTTTTCATTTTCTCGTGACTTAGCCATTGCGTTCCAAAATAGGAGCGAAGCTCTAGTGCAGCCCTGGAGCGCAAACGGTGGCATCGTAGCTTTCACGTCTCCAAGCCATGGCCGACTACGGCAACGTTTCTGGTTCAGGGAGGCTGGCTTGGACTTTTATAAGTTTTCACCGACGGAATGAGAAACGTGTTTACATGCTCGAGCGGCCGGTTATGCCCGCCTATTCCCGCGTCCCAGACTCCATCGAGCCGCTGCGAGCAAACCGCTTTTGAAGCAACAAGCACCGTTTCTAATATCAAGCGCGGAGGTCAAGGGCCCCCAGCTGGCGCCGTTGAGAAGGGCGCCTTCATTTGCCCTAATCTGGCGATCACAGCCATCTAATATTAGACAGTTCTAGCATAGCCGTAGCGTCCGCTAACTCTACGGTGGCGGGTCACCAGGACACGACTGCGCATGCGCGCGTGGGGAGGGCGATAGGCCGCCCTCACCGGAACAAATGCGTGGGCTCCGCGAGGCGGGCGACCGTCCCTGCGAAACGAATGCGCACCTGCCCCAGTCGGGCCTGGCCACCTAACACCGTAGCGCTAGCGGACGCTAGCCGCTACGCTAAAACTCTATCTTGTCTCGTGCGGAGCGAACCTAGCGTGAATTAAACACTCTCCACGGCAGCCGTGACCGGTAGTCGCCGTTGGCCGCGCGCCCCCTGGTTCAGACATAATGAGGGCGGAGACGCATGCTTTACGGATTATGAACGGGGATCGAGGCGGACGGGAAATGCACAAGGGTGGATAGGTCAGCTAACTGCTCTCAGTAAAGTCATTTCACAGGGATTATGGTCGATCCGGGTGTGGTTTACGAGTGCAACATTTTCAACAAAGTGTCACTTCTTTTTTATTCCTCCTCCTAGAAGGGAAGATTAGAAGGTCAGACGGGTCGCTTAACCACCTGCAGGGCATCTTGCTCCTTTTGCCGCTTCTAATGAACGGACTTTAGCGTCTTCCTGCCGGGTCTACTGCTTGCAAAAGCTCGGTTGCTCGCCGTCATAGGCTATTGACTTCGCGCTAATTGCACACCAATGCCTTTCCAAAACGAAACTGAATGATAGCTGACAAGTGAGGGAAGCAGCTTGCCTAGCAGAGTATAAAAGCTGTAGTCCGTGGTTTTTAGATCCGATGAGCTCACGGAAAGCTTTTATTCACGTTTACCTCAAAAACTGCGCCACCCCTCAGGAACTGTTTATTTCAGGAAAACATCTATAGACGTGGCCACAGTGAGCTCTCTATGTTCACCACTTTTGTGGCGTCACAAACCGTACTACGCAAAAGCGTGCGGGGTGTGATACCCTTCTTTCACTTTTCTGGCGTTTTCGGCCTAATAAAACACCTGATTGTTGCGAAAATGGTGTGCTTAGATTCTCGGCTCTTTATTTATTGATACAAGCCAACTTGTTTCCGCCCTTTAGTGCCACAATAATACTCGGGCAAGATTGGCGGCGACAAGAATGGTGCAGGCGGCAGGATGAGTGCCGCCAAAGTTGTACCAGCCGGCTACTATGACATTTCATGACTGCTGCCTGAGCGAAAAAACACCGTTCTCAAAGCATTTTCAGTAAAATAAATAGTCGTCTAAGTATAACCGGTTGAGACGTTGAGAGCTCTTAAAAAACACAAGCTTTTTGTCCCCCTTCACAGGGATGTCAAACATTACACTGCGCAGTCGGAAAACACTGCTGCGACCATACCTGCGCTTTAATCATATGTCATAGTAGTGCCTGAAAACAACCATACTGCCTTATTGCACCAACTCTCCTATCCACAATGGGTGATCCTGTTCACCAGTTCAGACCGCAACCACCCCTTACGGCAGGTGAAGCTGGCCCAGTCAGTTGCCTTGTCACACGGTTTCTTGAATTGGCAACACGCACGACTGACGGAATACAACACCATCTGAATAAAGACGCGTATTCATCGTCCGAATCTTTTTCTCAGAGTCGCCGTTTGTGCGGATGCAGCTGGGACTGTATGTCATACGTTCGAGGATGTAGAACAATGTAGACGTCACACTCGCAACGAGGCAGAATTGCTGCTGTGTGGTTTGAATAGTAAAGATCCCATGCTTGACTAAGAATGCTCTTGAAGGCTTCGACGACTGCTTCACCTGATTCTTTTCGAAAGGTAAGCGTCTCCGAGAAGAGAGAGAGAGAGCGGTAAAACTTTTTTTGAAGCAACCCCTGTCGAGGCTGCCGAAGATAGTTTTGGGAAGGTGGCAATGAACCTAAATGGGTACCTCGCAGGATTCTGGGCCCCTCAAGAGGGTAATGTGCAGGTCAAGGCAAAACCAGAGGATCGGGCGAAGGTTCGGTTGATGAACGGTGTGTGGAATATGTTGTGGTATGAGGGGTGATCGTCTGGCTCGGGAACTCCACAAGTAACTTGCAACAAAGACGAAGGTCCGCTTATTTAGACGGAGACAGTTTATACCAAATCACTTCGTACATGGCCTAGAAAATGAGATGGAGTCTACTAAAAATTACTGATGGGGTAGTTGGTTCAGAGTATTCGCCTTGAAAATTGCCACAGAACCGAAAAAACCAGCATCCGAGGGTGGCTTGCGCCGCTGAAACGGATTTTATTGCGGAGCCATATCTTGGAATATACAAGAGCGAACTTGCGCAGTACGTATTGTAGCTGCACAGTCGTGTACCGCATAAGCTAGAACTAAACATAGACTACAGATTCTGGTGACGTAGTCTAGCCGCGAGAACAGAAAGCTGCGACGAGATAAAACGTGTGTTCGAGAGTACCCTTCGCCACTAACGAGCGAGTCGGCCTGCCGTCTGCTGTGCACGATGGATCTTTGTGCGAGCACGTGCGTGTTCCACCCGATTTCGCTTATATGGAAATGACTTTTGGATACACGCGAAATTGTGGTTGCTTCTCAGAAAAAGAGGTCTGCAAGGGCCGTCTACGGTTCAGCTAGAAAATGTGTTTCAGGCATAATGATGTTCTCTATTTGTTCGCTTTTGTCGATTACGTAACAAAAACATCGGCTTGACGCGACAAAGGCTTTTACAAGAAGGTAGATCGGAGAAAACGCTTGCGCTGAAGTTGATCAGTAGCGTAACGTACGAGACCGATCGACTCGCACGGCAGGAGTGAAGGGCGCTATCGCAGACATGTTTTATATCGTGGAAAAGTTGCGTTGTCGGGGCTGCGCTGCACCACTCTTATCTGTCGTCTGCTGTTCTTTTGGTTCAGCTGAGGCTGTTCATGACTGTACAATTTAAAAAATGAAGCCATGAAACAAGTTCACATGAAAACTGGAGGAATATGCATGAAATGTGGCGGAGGCCGCATCAAGTCATACGTCGGTTGTACTTTTCACCCGGGAGTTTTAATTTTTGTTATAGGGAACTTAGGTTGTTTTTATTCGCGCATGTTGCGAAATGTTATCTGAATGCTCGGATATCGTTAAATCTTCGACGATAACTCTGCTAAATAAATACAGTTGCAGTAGGGCCAATCCACCCATCTGCTTGTGCATCGTCTGTTCTGCGCTAACTGTTATTGGAAACCAGATAGGGCTAGCGGTTGTGCGAAGTTCCCCGTGACAGTGCAGTGTAGGTTTTGAAGAGCTACTCTTAAGCCAAGGCTTTGCGCCTGCTGGCGGGTTGATGACATTCAAGCATCAATTACCAGGCAGCTGTTATAGGAGACGTGTACTTTCTAGAGTACAATGGTCTTCTCGACCTCTGCCAGGTAGGCTTCCGGGCGCGGCGATCCACGAACGACTAAGTCGTGGAGCTTGAGGAGTACATCAAGGATACCTTCGCCCCTAAACAGTTTGCGAACGGTGTTTTTGAATCTCGAGAAGCCTTATGACGCCGCCTGGCATCAAGGGATGCTCACCGACCTGAAGTCATTCGGTGTTTCGGGCAACATGTTGAACATTCCTGCTAGTTACATGTTTGCGGGAACCGTTCGTGTGAGAGTTGGTAGTGCGCTCTCAAAGGCTCATGTGCAAGAAAACGGCGTACCGCAAGGTGCAGTTCCAAGCTTCACACTGTTTATAGTTAAGATTGACCTCCGTTGGTAAGACATTGCCACCCTACAATTTATATTCGCTATGTAGTAGACGATGCGCAAGTACCTTTTAAATGTAACATGTCCATCTGTGAAGGTAAAGTTCAGCGTAGTGTCAACGAAGTTGCTGCTAGGCAGACAAGACCGGTTTTCAATTCAACCCGGGGAAAAGCACTTGCATTGTTTCTTATAGGAGGTGCTGAGTATATGGAGAACTTGACAGTGCTCTCAAGGACGCACGGATTCCTGTAAAAAATGGAAGGTTTTTAGGTGTTGTGTTGGACGACTAAATCACACTCATTCTTTAGACCAAACAAGTTATGCAGAAATGTCTAAAAAGACTGAACATTCTCAAAGTTCTTTCACACATTACCTTTATAGTGCCGACTACGAACTTGCCCCGTTTTTATACCGCTGTGACAGGGTCTTGATTGGACAAGAGCAGTGTTGTGTGTGCGTCAGCCAGAATAGCGGCAATAAAATTTCTTCACCCGGTGGTGCACTTAAGGCTTCGCCTTGCGTCTGGCGCCTACCGCACAAGCCCAGTCTCAAACCTATATGTCGGGTGCCATAAATGGCCCGTAGATCTCTAGAGAATATACATTACTTGCTGTGTGCCTCCAAAGTCATGTCAATGGCTAATCATCCTTTTAATGAAAATGTTAACAATAAATTCTTACCCCAATTATTTATATTGTCGGTATCTCTTTCTGCCAGCCTGATACAGAGTAAAACAGGAGATGTCATTGTGGCATTTATTTTTAAGAATTGTGCAAATCATCTTTTAGTAATCTCACACAACCACGGCATGTTGGCTCTGCCTTTGCGACTTATCTTTTAGTGTAAATTGCGAAGAACAGGTTACCAAGAGGTGCGTTTTTTCCGAATTTATTGCCTCTGCAGGGAAAATACTGATGCGCAAAATTTTACAGCGATGCTCCAAAAACTGCCAATACTGTTCCTTGCGCTTCTCAGGTACTTACGTTTAAGGCCTGGCTTACTATGAACTCGAGTAGCAGCATTTTTACGGCAGAAGCCAGAGTCGCTTTTTCATGTTGTGATCATCTTCGAACATATAATTCCTAAGTGAGTCTGATATACAGACTCCCTGAGTTTCGTACGCGCATTAGGTCTAAAAGGCCACGAAAGAACTACAACTTTATTTATCTTTACAATGCCGTCATGCCCGTGTGTACAGAAAAATTTAAACACATAATGTGCTGAGTTCTTTATCACTGTGGGATCACCGGAAATTTGGTGCAGGTAAAACGTGCTGCCACTGCTGGTCTAACAACACTGTAGGCATTACATCAGTACTTTACAGCGGCCTCAAGTAACACATTAGACAACAGATTTGTAAAAGATGCAAGCCGACTGTAGTAAACAAACAGACAATAAGCTACATGTAATGAAACCACAATTGGGACAATACCACACTGATGCACGCTGAAAATACAAGAAAAAAGTCGTCTTAGACATGCTACGGATAAGCCAGACTCATGCAATGCACTCGCATCTTCTCAAAGGCTCTTCAAGATTGCTGTGTATTAGGGGAGGGGGAGGCTATCTGTAATCCAAAGCCCTCGACACAATAGGACACGAACATTTCCCACAACTTTACAGACGGCATGTTCCACTCTAAACGGCATTATTTTAGGGTGATCAGCCCATGGTTTTTCTTAAAAGTGTTTTTCAGTGCCTATTTAAAGCCAAATTTGTGAAACTTATTGTTTATCACGCAGTTACAATCTGGCCCTATACACCAGCCACATTCATTATGTTACGTTTCATTCGATGCCTATGTTTACTTAAGGCTGTAGTTTTTACATTTACACCACTGTCATTAAAAAAATTTTGAATAATTGATTTGGGGTTGAACGCGCAGACGCTTCACAGACGATCAGGCGCGCTGTAGTGGAGGGCTCCGGATTAATTTTGACCACTTGGGGATTATTAAACGTGCGCCGAAATCTGGAACACACAGGCGGTTTTGCTTTTTGCCTCCATCAGAAAAGCGGCGCCGCGGCCTGGAATCGAACCCGCGTTCTTGGGCTCAGCAACAGAACACCTTAACGACTGAGCCACCACGGCGGGTTATTAAGAAAAATTTCTTTTCTTTGGCGCTCTTCGTCTTTGTTTGCTTTGTGCACTAAACAGCAACCATGATCATCATGAACGCAGCCGTCGTGATTAAGGCTAAGGTGACAAAGAGAATGAGGCCATCATTAAGAGGTCTAACTAGCGGGGAGGCACAGTTTGTGGAACAGAAGCAGCTATCCCGAAGTGAGTAGCTACCGCTTTCTCACATATGCGGGACACACCGCGCGGAGAGTCGAGCCTTCGGCCTGGTGCTATTCTTTGTATCATCTGGAAGACCTTCTACCTCATTGGGCACGCGTCAAAAGGTCCTTTATGGAGCCCCAAGGAGGATAACGTATATTATCATCTTATTCAAATCTTGCCAGTGGTCTCATCCATGAAAAAATAGGCTTAATCTCACCAGCCTTTCACACCGTCGCAAATGCTCCCCCCCCCCCGCTACGTGTCATCTCGAATTGACCATTTCAGTAAAGTTGGTGTACCATATTGTCGTACTGATATGTATCATGAATCATTTATCCCCCAAACCAGCGTAGAATGGAACCGCCTCCCTCCCACCATCGCTGCCATAATTGATGCCACTCTCTTTAAAGCGCCATTCTCCCAACGCTTCTGGTTGAATCGCCTCTTTTGTTCTTGATTGCTGTTTGTATGCCGTTTGTGTAAAACAACTGCACCTTATTTATGTATCTTACCACTCGTTTCTGTTATGCCCTATGGGCCTTGAAAGTATTTTTAATAAATAAATAAATAAATAGGGTTTCCTGATGATGTTATGCAAGTCATCTCCATACCACGATGAACTTGTAGAGAAGTTGACAGCCAACGTTCGTGTTGCATGTTTTTTTCTTCTTGTCTATATCCCATTCAGGCACAAATCATCTGAACCAGTGTCGTACCCTGTCGTTACCTTGGTTTGTGCGGGGGCTGTTGATTTTTTGAAAGATTTTGCACGGTTACGTTACGAAATAGCGGGGTAAACTATAGAGTGGGTTTTACATTTTTTCTGAACGAATTTCATCAGTGTACAGCTAGATTTCAGTAGGTGTCAATGTACTGCTACGTGGCAGCAGAACATATGATACGAACAATGGTAATGAATGATGTCCGATCAAGTTACAGTAGGCAGAAGGCGGTCAGAAGAGCGACCGCGCAAGGTGCACCCTTTGTCAAAATTTTGTAGGCTGATCCTCAGCCTCTTGACCACAAATAGAGAGAATAAGCTTTACATCTGAATGTCTCAAAATATTTTACGACAGTAAGAAAGAAAGGTGTTTTCGCTACCTTTCCGGCATAAAACGTTTCAGCCACGATCAGGACGTAACCTTGTTCCCTTAATTTTTTGCGTCCTGCGTGTTTTCGGCTTGGCTTAGAAAATTTTGACAAATACATTACGTACCAACGTGTATAGATATGTATCTATAAACGTTGGTACGTACCAGCCACTTATTCTTCGTCGTAGTCGTCTGCATTGGTTCACGGCGATGTGTGGTATTGTCGACTTATGTCCGCTTACAATAATAAAGCCGCACGTTTCTCGATTATGTCTAGATAGCCAAAGTTTCTTGTTTTAAAAAAATTCATCTGTTATGCGTGTCACCAAAATAAATTTGAGGAATTGTAAACCTTTATCATTCCAAAAAATATGTGGTCACTAGAAATAGCGATATGTGGACACATGTACACATAACGCTTCTCTCGGGGATATAGAAATCGGCCTAGCTACTGAAAAATGAAGAATTTTTATAACAGTAAATAACGATCGATGTCGAGCGTGAATCTATATTTTTCCTTCAAGCGGCAGTCCACCTTATTGGTCTCCGAGGCCATCTTTCACAGTAAACCTACAGTTGAGAAATCGGGCCTGAGATTCCAGTCATGCTTGTTTCATTTATGTCGTAAAATTGATAGGACTTTATTATGAATTCTTTTTCAGTGCTATCGCTGTTCAGCACAGTCGCTTTTTAATAGCCAAAAAATCCGCAGCTGCTTAACCACTTTCAGTAACTGGGTGTGCATAGCCAAGGCAAACCTTCTCTTCATCATTATGAGCAGGATTTGCCACGATCGAGATCATAATACATTGTGTGTGGCTATCGAAGTGTACCGGAGATCTATGCTATTTTATAGCCTCTTCTCGTACACTTTATAATACTACGTGTACTTGTCGTCGACTTTAGTGTTTTGGGAAATTCTATGAGAAATAAATCCCGACTGAAGGTGCCATCAAGACAAAATGCAAGAGTGGTTCATTCGACACATTTTCTCGTTAGAATCACACTTACACCACTTTTAACGCAAGCTTCACAAAAAAACCGTATAATGAAGAAAACAGAGAAGAGCCACGAGACTCAGTAGTGCCTTTTCCGCGCTGAAACTACGACGCATTATGGGCAGCTTGTTGCGATTGGCTTAGGCCGACGAAATCCGACGCAAATTATACAAGTTAAACAGGCATCACGAGCTTTCCTAACGAGCTGTTGGAGCATAAAGTTTGCACACACTCTTTTTAAGGCCGCAAGAATGTCGGGCTAAGCAATCGAAATTATGACGGAACACGTAAACATTTTGTGCGTACGGCGCGCACTACGCCGGCGGTCGCTGCACAGCCGTCGAGTGCGTTGAGCTTGTCCAACACGACACTGGCCAACTGTCACAGGCGACACTTCCACTTACGGGACCCTTCTTGTCCAGCCATGCACGATGTTTTACGGCGCGATTACTATCCACCGTAACAATGAGTGAAGGACAAGTCAGCCACGAAAAAAATGAAGGAAACTCACACTAAGGCGTAAGACTTGACAAAAACGAAGATGTACGCAACCTTAATGACCATCACAACGGTTTAAGTGCGCTAATGCAGCCGATTGGCTCCTTCTTCGCTGCGGACCGACCTCTACTTCATCGTTGTTCCTATAAGTGTTAGTTTGCTTCATTTTTGTAAGTTATAATTATTTGTCATTAAACGTTGTGTGTGCATTAGCACATTTCACCCCTCATGGTTGAACCGAGCGTCGGATCCCGTTACCGACGGAAGGTTCCCGCTGCTGACGAGGGCTATCGGCTGGGCGTTGCCGGTGCCGCTCCCGCGCGTTCGCCCAGTTGCGTTGAACGGATTCAGTTTTGTGGGCCGACCGACATCTCTTGGCAGCAATTTCTGTGGTCGCGTTGTCTATGTTGGCTCTCGGGAGTCATTTGCGTTCTCAATCCCCGTTCTCAAACGTGCTCAATCCCCGTACTCAAATGTGCGCCAGGGTTTTAGTTGCCGGGTGGTCACCGCGACGCCCGGGCTCACGTGCGTCCGATCGACAATTTTAGATGCAGAGCATCTGATTCACTCGCCTTGTCTCTCCGGCGTCGTCGTCGTCGTCGGCGGCGGCGTTGTCCACCCCTCCCCCATTCTCCTCGCCCCGCCAGCTGCGCTCTCCGCCGCTCACCCCCTCTCCTCTCCGATAGCGAACACTCTCTCGCGAGGGGCATTGGATTGGATTAGATTGGATTGGCTTGGATTGGATTGGATTGGATTGAATTGGCTTGACTTGGCTTGGATTGGATTTGGATCGATTTGGATTAAAGTGGATTGTGTTGCGTCATAGCCGCGGCAGACGCGCTGGGGCCGGCGCATGTGCAGTACTCTCTCTTCCGCGGTTTCCTCTCCTTCGGGCGCGCTGCGCATATAACCAGTGTTAAGGGGGCTAGAATGGGGAGGTGTGAGTACCGGCGGCGGAAACGTGACTCCAAAGCGCGCGGATGCCACGGGCGGCGCTGTTGACCAAGGCGCGGTAGGGCGCGGTAAGGCGCGCGGCTGGAATGGGCGCACCGCCAGTATCGCGTCGGCTGCATTTCTATCATCAAGGTGAAAACGAACCCGTTGCGGTATCGTGCGTTTTCTGGAAGAGTAAAAGAACGAATATTTATCACTAAAAAATTTTTGTCAGCCTATTTCATTACACCCGTGAAATGTAGTTTTACGGGCCCAGTTCGCATTGCAGTTTCAAAAGCGTTTGCGCATTACGGGAAGTGGTTCTATTACAAAAAAAAAAAAAAACTTGGGGCTGTATAATATGCACTGACACCACCCGCTACACGGGCGCCATGCATTTCGCCTTCTTCGCAATGCAGCCGCGATGCGATGCGATGAGGCTTTGAGGGGGGGGGGGGGGGGGAGGTAGGAGGAAAAAGGCCCGAAACTGTCTGGCGAAGGGTGCCGACACCTTATCAGGCCTGGAATGCAGCCGCCGTCTTCCAGATCGGCACTACCGTAGAGCCTCGACGGACACTGCAGCGCTTTCTGCTACCCGGCCGTAACAAACCGGCAGCCCGCACGCAGTTTTCCCGCTCACATAAAAAATTATAGTTGACATTAAAGCAACACATCTGGTCTCGTCATGAAATCGTTTATTTACAATGAAAAAAAAAAACGGTTTATTTGCAGGTGAAGAAGATGCACACTGGAGGTGGTGAAGAAACTAAAAAAAAGCATTTCCCGGTGAAAAGAAAACAAAAAGTATTCAGAGGGGAATAACTATTTGCAGGTGAAGAAAAAAAAATCTTTACAGTGAAGAAACAAAAAGAAGTTAGAAGTAGGAAAAAAATTAGGAAAACAAACTACTAACAGGTGATGAAGAAATAAAAAAGTACTTACAGGGGAAGAGGAAACAAATTATATTTACAGGGGAAGCATAAAAAGTATTAACAGCGGAGCTGTTGTACAAGCCGTAAGTTCACCGTCGCAGGAAAAAGATACAAAGAAAATGCCGAGCGCTCGTGAGCGCGTGCCTCGCGGCAACCACTGAGCGCCTTCGGTACGCGCGGTGACTTTAATAATAATAAAAAAAACAGCGCTGTCGGGAAGCGCTACCGCCCATGTAAAAATAGATAAAAACTTTATCGCAATGTCAAACTTAAAAGACCCTGTTGGGAGAGGTCACGGGACCACCGCATAAGCCATAATGAATAATTGGACAGATGGAGTGGAGTGTGCCCCTCCTTCCCGAGACGACTTGCAGATCCCGCCACCGCTGCATGAGAAGAGCATAGTGGAAGTCTGCAATGCTGAGGATGACTTTGCATCTATTACTCGCGGCGAAGAAGACGACTTCTTCAATGCATACGACGACGAATTACTAGCCCCGCAACTATGCAAATAAACAATGATAATGAAACTTAACTATGGGTCCTGCAATGCCCACCTACAAGAGCTTCGCCATTCAAGTACTGCGCGTAAATGCAAGCTTCCCTTGATTTTTTTACAGGTGAAGAATTAAAAAAAAAAAACAAGAATTTGTGAAATTCAGCCTACATCACGCAAGGCTTCACTGCATTCAGTTTCTTCTAATTACCTTGATGGTTCACACCTTAAGTATAACGTGTATCAGTTGCCGTCAGGGCAACAGAATGCCCTGGGCAGGCAATCTGCGGCACATCACCCGTTGACTAGCGAATTTCTGCCGCCGCTTTAGCATGCAAACGTGTTACGCTGAATGCGCGAGTTAGCTTGTTTTCTCCGTTTGCTCCGTCTTCTTTGCTGTCGACTCGAGACGGTCCACAACGCATGACGAAGCTGGCCGCGGCAAGGGCAGGGCGAGCGCGGGCAGGACGGCGCGGCCGGCTGCGGCTACCGCGCCTCGACAGGCAACGCCACATTCCCCCTGGTGTCATCTGCGCGCAAAGGAGTCACGCGCGCCCGAAGGAAGGCGCCGCGGTGCTCACACCTTCCTATTCTAGCCACCTTACCAGTGTGCCGTTCTCCGGCGAAGCAACTCCACGCTTGGCTCAAACACCTAGAGTCCACGCCGCTTTACAAGTACGCCAACGTCGTCATCGACTGGGACCGGCTTACGCAGTCCCCTCAACGTTATGCGCGCTATAAAACGCGGTCCCTTCGCCGCTCCGCCTATGCGTCGTATCTACACAGGGGTTCCCGTCAGGGGAGGTGGTAGTTTTTTTTGGTATCTTTAACTGCGTACAGGGAAAATTACGATTTGCAGGAGAATTTCGCTCTTTACAAAAAAGAAAAAAAAGGTGCAGACAGTGTCCTTTTAGCTGTAGCGTCCCGCCATATACAAAGGAAAACGGTAACCTGGTGAACAAAAAAACCGGTTTTTTTTGCACTGGGAGGCAGACGTCATAAACACACTAACGTTTGCCCCGAGTACATCATTGTCGACGTCAAGAAACACACCATGTGAGGGAAGAATTAAATTTTTTGGCGCACGTTGTGGAATTTTGCAGCGAATCAGGCATTGTTTCCGGACAGGCAAGCGCTGGAGGCACTCTAAAACACCAGATCTTCCGAATGAAAAGAACTTCTATTTTGTCGACTTGATCCATTTAGAGCTTCTTGCCAGTAGCCTGTCTGCTCTCTATGCCCCAATCGTGGGAGAAACATGCCGTAGAAACATAATCATCATCATCATCATCATCATGTGCGCGCAGTTCTGAGAAGACGAAGGACAAGAAGTAGTGACGAAAGAATGTCGTCTCCGCCGGAAGCTGGCCCTGAAAAGGCTCTCTCATCACCGACGGCAGGCGTTGTCGCCGCCCGCAACCAGCCTGCCGCTCGAAAGTCAAAGCACAGGATCAAGTCCCCTCGCTCCCCAGATAACAAAGGCGTGACGAGTGATTGCCCCAAACGCCCCGCAAGCTCACCCGCTGTGCCCGGATCCAACAATGCCCCGCTGGATTTGAATGCGGCTTCGCCTAATGATGGGACCATGGCACTGCCGACACTCTCCTCTCCAGCGCCAGTTCTTTCGACCAAAGGTATGTGCTGTTTGATTTTGAATACACTTAAGAGGCACCGTGAGAGGCGACCTCGTTTTCTGTGGGCCTTCATTCACGACTCAGTGCTCGTTCATTTCAAGCTACGCTGTTAACCCACCCGCCGCGGTGGCTCAGTGGCTAAGGTGTTGCGCTGCTGAGCACGCGTTCGCGGGACTCGATTGCCGGCCGTCCCTGTTGATAACGGTGAAAAGCATAAATGCCCGTGTGTTTGAGATTTCGGCGCACGTTAATGATCCCCGAGGCAGCCAAAATTAATCACGAGCTCTCCACTACGGCGAGCCTCATCGTCTGCGTTGCATCGGTGGTTAAACACTATACTAAAAGCCGTTAACCATGCCTATTGCAATGTTATCAACATAACCCCTACTGTTTCTAATATACTTGCTAGCATCGACATTTTCAGCGAGCAGAATTTCTTAGTCTGCCCCAAAGATTGGACAGGAGATTTTTCTGCATTGTGCAGCGAATTGCGACCACCCGTCGGCGGCCGGCGGACGAAACGCTGGGCCGACTGACTGTCGGCAGTCCGGCGAGCCGTGCAGTAGCGCAGCCAATTGCCAGCTCCTCCCTCCTCCTGACGTCACACGAAAACGCCACAGAAAATGGGCGAGGGTGCAGAGAGGAGGACAGCTTTTTCCAATTGATTTTTCTACTAAATAAATTTGCGTAAACGTGGTCAGATTGGTAGATACGGGGCCTTGGGACTCCGTACTACAATTTGCGCTCATAATCCCGCAATGTTTACAAATCACTTCAGTGTCCCTTTAAGGATTTCTCAACCAGTGTACCTTGTCTGCCGTCTCTAACCCCTTTAGCACGAGCTTCCGACTTCAAGTTTCCCTGTTAAATTGCTAGCCATGCGAAAATTAGACTCAAACAATGCAGGCAATATTTCAAATTTAAAAAAAAATTCATATTTCAATATTTCAGCGTTATTTTTTAGCAATCCCTTTTCACCATCTCAACACGTCTCAACAGGGCTTTCTTCTTTCATGTGCAAAGGTTGAAAGCAAGATATTTTGTAAAACCGTTACTAAAAAAATTCCGTCCTGCGAAATTCATTAAAGTTGTCAAGCGCTATTCGGAAAAATAAAGTTATCGTCATTGGTGTTTGGGTCGTTACGAGAGCAAAAAATCAGCTAAACAGGGACGAGTTTTAACCGATGACTGTCAAAGCACGCTTGGCAATTATACCAGCGCTCGTTACAAATTTTATGTTACTGGGTAACAAGCTTGCCAGGTTTGCTCATTGCCAACATCAGTGTTGTGCGGTAATAGGTTGAAAAATGCGGACGTGTCCCTCTCATGTAATACACAACGCGCCTATTCAAAGCATTCGCTGAAGCGCCTTTTTATTCTTCGGAAAATATCAGCGGTATTTTTCGCGTTCTCGGTTTTCGTTAGGGTGCAGTGGTTTAAAATATTTCTGGCTTAAAGCCTCCGCGAATTTTTGCTCCTGACTGCAAAATTTCATTTTTATGGTCAGTCCGTGGTTTGATAGCGGGGGCGTCAAAGCACCACTTGCTTGGGATATGGAGGATGGGTTAAGTCAAGTAAAAGCTCGTGCTTCTGTCCTGTGCACAGGAACACTTGTAGGCGCTGGAGTAGGTAGCGCAGGATGTTTTCTGTTTAAAATGTGAGCAACTTCAAAAATTGACAAAGTGTTCACGCGTGAGTAGTCTTTGTGTTGGGACGTGTTGAGGTCTCCTGATAAGAAAATAGAGCATAATAATAACTTGCAGACCGTGAATAAGCCCGTTGAAGATAGCTGTAGATAACCCTTGGTAATTACATCGAACATAATGCTGGATGACACCTGTTACTCAGGGTAATACCGGTGGACTCTGGATACGGGAACACTGCGTTGTTATTCGCCGGATAGTAAAACACCCTTCCCCCAGCCCCCCCCCCCCCCCCTCTTGACAAATAAGACAGAATTTCTTGAGAATAGGTTAAATAAATGATCGCGCTAAAAAAGGGACACGGACGGAGTGAGGACAGACACACTCGGCGCAACTAGCCTAGACATCGCGTTTGTCTGTCTCACTCCTTCAGTCCGTTTTAGTGCAATCATTGTATTTAACAATGGAGTACCAACGTGCCCAGGACGCTACCCTTATTGAGAATAGGCTTTGTTGATAACACAAACTTTGTTTCTACAACCCCGTATTCAAAAAAATGCTTTTTGGCACCGTCATCGGCCAGTGATATAAAGCTAAATACGAAAAAAATTAGTAAGGTTGACGTCTGGGCTAGTTGGTTCAACGTGTTAAATTTACAGCTCAATAAAGACACACACAAGTAAAAGTAAGGGAGATACGCAGCGCTGGACACTGATACTTTATTGACACGGGAAAAATATGTATACATGGACGACATAGTGACACAAGAGCATAAAAGCAGATAAGATAAACAAGATATCAAATGCACTACACTTTATCTGCCCGCAGTTGCTGTCCAGTGGCAACACATGCTTCGTGTAAGTAAGCCATTTTCTTTGCAGTTAGTGAGATTGGAGGAACACTGATGCAGTCGTCCCCCAATCGTACAATCTCTTCTGCTTCAATTATCTCCCTTGTCTGATTGCCACTCCGTCTCAACACCGTACACTCTTCAAACGGCGGGCACGTAAAGTGCAGTGCATTTGATATCTTGTTTATATTATCTGCTTTTGTGCTGTTGTGTTACTATATCTTGCATGTATAAATGTTTTTCCCGTGTCAATAAAGTATCAGTTGCAAGTCAGCGCTGCGTATGTCGCTTACTTGTACTTGTGTGTGTCTTTATTGGGCTGTAAATTGAACACGAAAAAAATTGCCACTGTCACTAACTAGTGTGAGGCAACACATCTCGTCACCCAGAGCCGCACGGTCACTCGAGCGTCAATGTTCCACCCTACCGCTGCTTTAACAGCTTGCAGGGTATCATCCACCACACCACAGCTCTTTAATAAAACTGACAGCACTCTCCTTCAAGGCCTGAACGACATGACGCTTAGAGCAGTGAGGTGGATTCTACGCTCCACATTAATTAATTAAATACAGTCGAACCTCATTGTAATGATGTAGTATCGGGAAGGCAAATTAGTTCTTCATAACCGATATTCTTTTAACTTTAGGAGTCAAAATCGGCTACAACCAATGAACAATCTGGCTCCCACCAAAATACTTGATAACAAACTGCATTTTTAATGCTTCGATTCCACTACAAACAGGTAACCCTTACCTTTCTGCATCTTGCATTTCAAGCTCAATGACCAGGGACATGAGTACGTGAAATTACAACAGAACAGAGTTCATCTGACACACCAGGACTGTGTCCTTGTTTATTTGATGAAGCAAATGATCTTCGTCTGGTGGCTACTCACAGCACCGAGCATGCAGGATGAGGTTTTCCACAGTGTCCACGAGAAAAACTTATTTATACTTCTGCAGTTCTGGACTGCGGGGGTTTGTTCCAAGTAGCTTCTCAGCCTCCTAGTCAGATATTTCTTCCTTATATCCGATATCGCGCGCCGCACTCACGGTTTCCGTTTCGTTATAAAACCATGTCTGAGTGAAATATTAGCGTGACCAACTAAAGTTCGTATTTAGTTCGCTACAGCCGATAATTCTCTATATCAGGGTTTATTATAACGAGGTTCAGTGGTAGTAATTTTAAAATGGTGCTTTTCGCCCTTCACCAATCACCAATCGACTATCACCAATAAACTTGCAACTATCTTCATCATCGCTAAAAAAAATTAATTGGCGCTAAAGCAGGGAAGAAGAAACACGTCACACGCAACACAGTGCCGAACTTCCAACTAGATTTTATTGAAAAAAATTAAGCCCACCTCTCCTCGCGGGAACCCTGGTGTGATGCGACGCTGAGGGGGTTCAAGCGCAAGCGGAGAGCAACCGTCGACCGAAAGGCCGCCGGAGAGCGGCACACCGGTTATATGCGCAGCGCGCCGAAGGAGAGGAAACCGCGGAGAGAGAGAGGTACTGCACATGCGCAGCACCGCGCGCAGCGCCGCCCACCGGCGGAGTGAGAGCGTGCTGGGCCGCACACGCTCTCACCTGGGTGCGCGCCGGCGCCAGTGCGTCTGCCACGGCTATGACGCAACACAATCCAACACAATCCACTTTAATCCAATCCAATCCAAATCCAATCCAATACAACTTAATTCAAGTCAAGTCAAGCCAAGCCAAGCCAATCCAATCGAATCCAATCCAATTCCCCTCGCGAGAGAGTGTTCGCTATCGGAGAGGAGAGCGGGAGAGTGGCTGGGGACAACAACGGACGCACGCGGACAGCAACGGACGCACGCAGGAAGGACAGGGCCGCCGACAAGAGATGCTCTGAGCGTCGCATCTAAAAAGACGCTGCTTATATACAAAAAACTAAAATAGTAAAAGCGTGGTGACGTCAAAGTGCATCAGGCTTCTAAAAAGGCTACTTTATCTGTCAGCGGTATGGACGGAGTACTAACGCAGTTATCCCCTGCCTGTCTCATAAAATGAACTTCAAGAATTCCGCGCTCAAGCTTTCCTCTTGCTCTCCGGAAGAACTTTGTCCTATTTGGCAGGGGGCTACACTTGCATCTTTTGCAGTGCTCAGAAAAGTGGCCACCAGCATTATTTGCAACTGTCTAGTTGTGATCCCTCGCCCTCTCATTGAAACAACTTCCAGTTTGCCCTATGTACACTTTTTGCACCGAGTAAATTTTTTAGCATAATGTACAAACTCGCCCACATCAAGCTTTTGTTGCTTCATCATCGACAAAAGCGTGGGCATATTAAAGAGGCGCTGAAGCTAGAAATGTGGAAATGCGCCGGAACCCGTGCCCTCGATTACCGTCGGGAAGAAAGAGTGTAGCGGATTGAGTGTCCGCCCGCCACTCGACGCCCGTGAGTTATAACCTAATTTAATCTTTGAATGACTTCGCTTATATTTTCGCTAGGCGTTGTTGATGCCGTTGTCATCACACACGCATGAAGGCCCCTGGGTTCCGGTTTAAAAAGTTTGATTTCCATTTTTTCCCAGTAACTGCCGCTCTCACCACTGTAACGCGCGCATTCTGTAGTAATTACAGTGCCAGCTTGCCACTCGATTAAGCTTCAACTCGTGATAGAATCTTTGAACGACTTTTCTTTAAATTTCCGTTCGAAGTGTGGTCAAGCCGTGGTCATTAAATCATACACTCGCAATGCTTCGGCTTAAAGGGGCCATGCAGACAAAATACAAGGACGGGTAATTAAAAGAGCTGTGTTGTCCCGATAACTAAAATAAAAATTTACCGCCAACTTCAAACAATTGACTAAGATATTAAAAAAAACATGTTACATTTTCCGAGCCACTTTCCGGCATTTTAGATGCGGATCTCCTGAGGGGACCGAGCTGTCGGCGTCTCCTGTCATCGTCGTCGTCGTTTCTTGTAGTCACGGTTCTAAAACACGGGGAATATTGTTTTCGAACGCACCGCGCTGGAACGTTTCATCTTCGTGGGCAAAAACGCGTACCAAAGTAATGCACCGGGACACTCGTTTTAAATGCGAATGCATTTCTCAGTCGGGGGTTGTCGTGCGTTGGCCGGCGTGCGCCTAGCAACAGCTGTGGCGCGCCTAGCAACCGGAGCACGTCGTAGCTCGGGCGGGAGTAGCGGAGGGCAAGGGGAGATGAGGAGCGTGCTCGGCGTGTGAGGGCGCTCGCATCGCGGAGCTCGGCGGAGAGAGCTCGCGCGCGGGGCGGGCGTGTTGCGCGGGTCTCTCTCTCCTCTCCGCGTACCCTTCCGCTCGCTGCGCTCGGAAAATGTATATAAATGCAGTGGAGCGCACGCCTCTCTCCGTTACTGCTTGCCGCAGCGCACTCATCGGTGCACCCAATGCATTCGCATTTCCGCACGATCCCCTTCGGGAGGTGGGGGGAGTTTTTTCACGCCTCGTGCTAGAACGCGTCGTACTTCAAAGACACCAGACATTTACAGCACAGCTGTATACCTCTACCCCCCAACGGTTTATCTCGGTGAAAAAAAAAAACACAAAGGCGCGAGAACACACTTATACACTTCATGCATCGCCCCTCCCCAGCTTTCACGCTAGTAGAGATATCCCGGCATTTTTTTCTACAGAATCTTGCTTTTGCGATTGCTTCCAGCCGACCTAGTCCACCGCCAAAAAAGGAAATGACTTGGAAAATATAGGAGAGCGTCTAGTTTTATTTGATCGGGTCACTTGAATACTAATGGGGAGTTAACACACTGATTATTGCCGGTCCGTAACGCGTCACTCCAGCCCATAGAATGTCATTATGGCGCTAAATTTGAAGCTTGCTCATTATCTTGCGGTTTTTTTATTAAAAACCACGTTTCGCTGCTGGAATGAAGCTGAGCGAACTATCACAGACTAGTTATTCGAAAAAGAGCAAAGTGGCATTTTGTCTTCTTTTATGGCATTTTTAGAGCTTTCTGCCGTTGTTTTCTTAAACACGACCGCTCACATATATTGTACCGTTCGCTTTGCGCGGCAGCACCGCATTACCAAGCGTACGACTCGCCGAGTCCAGCGTCTTCCCCGAACCCCGAGGACCCTTCGATCAAGAGCCCCACTGGTGTGCAGTCCATGCAGCACAGAAGCGGCGTCGGTACTTTATCTCCCACGGGCTGCCGGAACTCGACCACTTCAGACAAAAAGGGTTCTCGCTCCAAAACACCCGGAATCCCCGTTGTTGACCTCAAGGAGAGAAACCGACACATCAGGTGAGGCCAGCCGCCTGGTCGCTGGCAGAAGGGAAACGGGAAGCAGCGAAGCTAGAAGGCAGCGTTATAGAAAAAAAAAGGTCATAGAACCTTTAGAGCGTTATAGAAAGCGTTATGGAAAAAAATTACACCATCTTCCCGTAGGGGAACCCTGAGTAGTATGCGAAGCAGCCATGGGGTCGACTGAAGTTCCCATTAGTTTTAAGTTCGTCGTTTCCGTTGACGTTCAGCTTCGCGTGCCTTCGTTGTATCAGTAGCTTCTTGACGTAGTTTGAATGAGTGAAGGACATAAGGCGCGTTTGTAGCACATGCTCTTGTCTTGGGAAGAGCGCCACGTACCTCCCGTTGCGGCCACAGAGTCGGGGAATCGAAACCGGGCGCCGCCTAACTATTCCTTTTTATAGTGGACTGCGCTGACGTCAGCCCAAACGCTGACGGGGCTGAAGAGACGTGCATGCGCTGTAGAGTGCGGACGGCGGACAACGACAACAACGAGGGACGGAGGGACACAGCCCCGTGCATGAGATGCTTCGCATTTAGAACTTGCATTCAACGTCAGATCTGTCCAGTGCGGCGCAGTGGTTCGTCAAAGGGGCTGTGGCGCCCTCCCTTGACTAGTTTCAGTATCGTCCTGGCGTTGATACCAAAAGTAGTCGAGAGAGGGCGTCGCATCCCCTGAAGCAGTGATATTTCATGCGGGCAATTTTCCCTTTTCTTTGGAATTTGAAGCTGTAATTTTGGCTAAAACGGAAAAAAAAGGAATCTATAATGATTCAGGGAATTTTAGGAGTCGTTGACTAAAAGGAAAAATGATGTCAGTAAACCGCACCTCGCTTCATGTGTTACTTTGTTTTCCCTTAAAAAGTTCCCTTAGCATTTCGTCAGATGGATACTCAAATATCCGCAGTCATGTTACCGCAAGCCATAAGCATCCAAGATCTCTTCCAATCTAGTTCACGAAACAGGAGGGAGCACAGATGAAAGAATATTGTATTAAAAACAGCTAGTAATGCTTGAAGCGGCCGCGGCTGAATGGCTAAAGCCTGTTCGCATGAATTCCTGCGCAATATAAAAAAAATTCCCCGGGATTTCCCCGAGGGGGAGAATGTGAAAGTGCGAATGCACGGTTGTCGGCCCGCTTGCGGCGCTTGCGCTCGGCCCCCGCAGCCCACCGCCTCGCCGCCTTCTCTTCCATCTCTTCCATCGGGTTTGTAGTATCACGTGTACACCACGCAGTTATCACGCCGCTATAACGCCGCTGAGTCGCCAACGCACGCCGCTGACGACGTAGTTTGAATGCGTTAAAGATATAAGGCGCGTCACTAACACTGATATCAGCGTCGTGTCCGTGGCTAGAACGAACAGAACGAACCTCTTTCGGAAAGTGCGTGAAGGCGGACTTGGTTTATCGCACTTATTTTTAAGGCAAGTGGTCAATAGATTTCTGTTTCTTCGTGATGTTGAAGACGCGTTTCTTAGGGCGGTTTGTCAGCTGCGACTTGGAAGACTTTTGCCTGAATTTGTTGTGAGCTCTGAGTACATGAGGGAACGTACGTGGATTTTTTAAGGAGGTGGTGTGGTCATACCGTTTTCTTTCAGCGCGTTTTTCTTTAGAGTACTTAAGCGGGGTGAGTCGGAAGAAACTGTACAAAGATATCGTCGAGAGTGTATTGCCAGTGCCAATATACCGCAGCAAGTGTAATCTAAGGCCTGAGAGAGATGTACTTAAGCGAGTGAAAAGAATGACGGTCCCAGGTGGAGTGAAATCTTTCTTTTTTAAACTCCATACTGGAACATGGAAGTAAAGACCTGGATGGAGGAAAAGGGATGGTTTGTGCCATGGGGTGTGCACTGTTTTCTGTGTCGAAAGCCAGAAACAATTGAGCACGTGTTCTTGGACTGTTGGGGAGCGGTGTTCTTTTGGGACATCCTACAGCGAACACTCAAAAAAGATTTGCCTGTTGATGCTTACGGTATTAGGTTTTTGAACGTTGAAAATGAGGACGGTGTGCCGCTTGACACAATTATGCTGTATGGACTACATAGCATCTGGAGAAACAGGATGGCGGTACGCTACTCCGACCCAGATGCCAGGCTCATCAGACATTACTTCAAAGATTCAATAGGTTCTTTTGTGCAGATACTGAAACTTCAGCCCTCTAAACCCGAGTGGCTACCCACAATTGAAGCATTGCTGGTAATGAAAGAATATTGAAATCACCCCGCTTGCCCAAGAAGGGCTGCAGTTCTAGTATTTGTATTGAGTATTGAGTGTACAGATTATCAGTTACGTGTGTCTTTGTTTGTCATCCTGTCAAAGAAGGCAATAAAGAAAAAAAAAGTGTCCGTGGCTTGGTCGGTAGAGCGTCGCGCTGCGGCCGCAAAGTCCTCGGATCGAAACCTGGCGCCGGATGCTGTTTCTTTTTTAAATATAGAGGAGCACTGCGGACGCCGACGCCGCCGCCGCCGCCGCGGCGGTGGATGGTTTGGGGTCGCTTATAAAGGGCATTCGCACTTAAAAAACTTATTTTGGGTGCACCTTAGGGAGGTGTCGAAAGGAAATGCCGCCGGCAGTTCTTGAGCCAAGATAAAATTATCTCTCGCACTCAACTATGTTTGCTCTTTTTTATACGGGTAGCTTTAACATAGTGGTTTAGCATGCGAAGAAAGCATTTATTTTGGCACAAAACGCGAAATGCCTAGTCAAATTCTGCCAAGCGGCCGATGTACTGTAATTTATTTCACACTGGAACTTGTCTCTGCCCCTAACAACCGATGGATTGCAGGGTTCAACGCGCCGACGTGACGCAGGCAATGAGGCGCGCCGTAGTTTAGGGCTCCGGATTAATTTTGAGCACCAGCGAATCTTTAACGTGCGCCGAAGTCTCGTACACACGGGCGTTGTTGCTTTTCTCCTCCATCAGAAAAGCGGCCGCCGCGGCCGGGAATCGAATCCGCGACCTCGTGCTCAGCAGCGCAACGCCTTAGCCACTGAGCCACCGCGGCGGGTGTTTACACTGAAACTCTTATTCTCTGAACGACGTGCGCGTCCTGTCCTAAAGCCGAAGTCTCTGTAAAGTAGACATAGTTGGCCCTGGGTAACACCCAAAACCGACCACGAATCCAAGTAAAGACGTAAAAGGAAATTTGGAGGAAATTCTTGAGAAACGTGTGGGGAAAAATGGTAAAAATAGGGAATTTGTGAGACAAGAAATAACAATTTTTCTTCCCATTATGGAACATCAAATTAAATTAAATTAAAAGAACATTAAATTGAGAACGACTCAGCGGGCAATGGAGCGGAAAATGATAGGTGTAACATTAAGGGACAAGAAGAGAGCGGAGTGGGTCAGGGAGCAAACTGGTGTTAAGGACATATTAGTAGAAATTAAGAAGAAGAAATGGACGTGGGCAGGGCATGTAATGCGAAGGCAAGATAACCGCTGGTCATTAAGGGTAACAGAGTGGATCCCTAGAGAAGGAAAGCGTTGCAGGGGGCGGCAGAAAGTTAGATGGGCAGATGAGACCAAGAAGTTTGCGGGGATAAATTGGTCACAGTTGGCACAGGACCGAGGTAATTGGAGAAAAAAATTCCCCCGCATTTCCCCGAGGGGGAGAATGTGAAAGTGCGAATGCACGGTTGTCGGCCCGCTTGCGGCGCTTGCGCTCGGCCCCCGCAGCCCACCGCCTCGCCGCCTTCTCTTCCATCTCTTCCATCGGGTTTGTAGTATCACGTGTACACCACGCAGTTATCAAGCCGCTATAACGCCGCTGAGTCGCCAACGCACGCCGCTGACGACGTAGTTTGAATGCGTTAAAGATATAAGGCGCGTCACTAACACTGATATCAGCGTCGCGTCCGTGGCTTGGTCGGTAGAGCGTCGCGCTGCGGCCGCAAAGTCCTCGGATCGAAACCTGGCGCCGGATGCTGTTTCTTTTTAAATATAGAGGAGCACTGCGGACGCCGACGCCGCCGCCGCCGCCGCCGCCGGCGGTGGATGGTTTGGGGTCGCTTATAAAGTGCATTCGCACTTAAAATGGGAGAGGTCTTTGCCCTGCAGTGGGCGTAGATAGGATGATGATGATGATGATGATGATGGAACATCACTGCCTTAAAGTGTCCTATAAAGAGATACTGCACTGAGCTTTCAATTATGCGGGCTAATTACTGCGTATTCTTTTATTTTTTGTCTAACTGTGTATTTATTTGCTGCCTAGCAACTGCAGGCTCCGTGGCAACGGCTAAGCGGAAAGAGTAACCCGAAAAGTTTGCTTAGAAGGGATGTGTGCCTGTGTGTCGGAATTGCGTTAACACAGCTTCGTAACGTAAGGAACCCAGTTTGATCCCGACCAGGGAAGCGGCATTGTTCTTGGAGCCCCCGTTTGGTCGGGTGACGCTGCATTACTGCAACGGGGGCTCGATACCGTGACCCCAGACGAACGACGACGGGAAGCCAGGCCTTTAAGCCGCTGAGCACTTAAAAATCATAATTGGTATTATCGCGATAGTTGCGATGTGCTACAGATTCAACGTTGATCTCTACAAATTTATGGACTGCCTCAGAATTGACTTGGGATGCCCGTTTACTTGGCGTCCGAATTTACTTGGGCAGCGTTTACACTTGCGGCTTCTGCAGCGGAAGAGAGCAGTATACATAGTAGATGGAGTTTGCATGAAGTGCGTGCGGATGCCTCTGGTGTATTCTCATGGAGATGCTTCGCTCGGAAACACAGCGAACCGATTTTATTTTGATGGGAAATTTTGTCGGTTGAAAAGGGGAGGCCGCACAGCACAGGGAACTTCTTTCTATTTGCGGGAGTCTTTAGCGGGCACTGACGTACATCAGGTAACAGAATATCGCTCACCTGGAAGTATGATCGACCAAACTGCACACTGCAGAGGTCTTGCCCCTGAAAACAGGACAGAGTTTGCACGAAGCTTTACGGCCTTTTTGAAATTTTCACCACACTACAATTTTCTTGAAGGTGAACATTTTTGACAGACTTCTGTCCGGTTGGGAAGTTACTGAACTGAGATGTAATTATGCTCTCACCAATACATTGGGCTTTTTGTCTATGTATTGGTTGGAGCTTAATTAAATCTCAGTTAACTACAATTTCCGTAATAGCTTACGAAGCGGACACAGTTTTTTCAGAACTGCGGCGATAGATGTCAGTATGGCGATCACAAAAAATAAAATACCACTTTGAAATCTTTGTTTCCTAACCTAAATATGCGTTCCGATGATGAATTACGAAATTTAGAATGACCTTGCGAAAAGATGGTCGGCTTCAACGAAGGGAAATAACTACAAATTGCCCAGGAACAAAATATCCGGGGGTACCATGGGATGCACTAATTTTGGCTGTTTCTTTCAACCGAGGTCTTTGAGTTTGCGACATGCAAAACCACGGTGAACCACCAAGCCAGTTCAACACGCCCCATAGAAATTTCTTTCCAATTGTTGCCGACGTGTGAGCTATCCAGTTAATATGAGTCAAGGGCGTGTAGGTTCGATGTAATTGGTGCTTATGACAAACAAGCCTATAAGCAGGAAAAATGTGTCACGTAGGGAGCTAAGTACACGGACAGGCGCAGTTTGTTTTGCGAAAATGTGTTTACCGAAATATGACAAATCACTGACTATGTATAGCCAAAATACTCCCGTACAAAGAATCCTGCCAAAGTGAGCAAATCACCGCATGTAACCAGCCCACTGTCCGCCGATGAAACAACCGCCCACGCAAGAGCAAGATTGCTAAGATACTAAGCCTCGTGCTTGGGCAGCGAGTACAGCGTGAATTATCGGTATTTTTTCGTTGGAGGTCAATGATGTTTACGAACATCTTCAGCGTGCAATCCTTTCAGCGTCCCCGGATAGGAAAGATGTGTGGTACGCCCCCATTCACTCCAGACAAAACAAAACCCGCTTGCTCGTAATTTGCGATTGAGCATATTTTCTATCCGTAGCGGAATGAGACTTAGAAGGCCTCTAGCTCTATTCTAGCGGACAAGCATAAAGGTATCTGTTGCTCTCACGCGTGTTAGTCAACACACTGTCTGTGTAATACACTATCCCAATCCATTCGACCACTGAGGACACCGGAATGGTCGCACTGGGTCGTTTGACGTCCATGTTTAAACCTCCAGAACGCACAACGGCCACGTCATCACTGAGGGCAAAACACCTACGTAGATGCGGGTGCACGTCCCCTTCCCTCCACTCCCATCCCGTGCACGCACAAACGGGGAACCAGTTATATGCACGTGCTTAGAAGTGAAAGACACTGTCGAGACTGTCGCTCTGAAAGCTCCTCGAGGTAAACAAGAAGTATTGGCTCACGTCGGCGTTCCAAGAGGGCGAGTTTCTGTACATCCCGGAGGAATTATGGGAGACTCGACGAGCGTGAACGTGCGGCGGTAGTAGTGGCGGCAGCGGTTGTCCGTTGGTTTTCGCGCATGTTCGCGCTTCGGTTCCGGACAACAGTCCTTTGACTCCCACACTTCTTCCTCCGAGCGACCGGCATGCGTCCGTCCCATAGCAAGCTGTATCCTGTAAGGGAAGGTGTTTTAGTCCAGCGGGAAAAGATGTGCGTCTCCGTAAGCATCTTACCGTCTGTGTAGCACACCAACATGAACCGCTCGACCACGGAGGACGGCTGACGGGTCGCATTGAGCCGTCAGAGTTCCTCGTTCAAATCTCCCACCAGCACAACGAGTATGTCTTCGGTGGTGGCATGAAGCCTAGCATTGCGCGCACGCACCCATCCGTCCATCCCCAACCCGCGCACTTACAAACCGGCAACCGGTGATTTGCGCGTGCTTAGTCGTAAATACACTGGCGAAAATGTAGCGCGTAATGCCTTTCAAGCTGGAGAAGAGATAGAAGTTCACGTAGGCGTGAGAATCGGGCAAGTTGCTTTTAATCCGAGAAGGGTTCGCAGCACTCTACAAGTGAAATTTGTGGCGGCAACGGAGGCGGCTACATGTTTGGGGGCAGCGGCTTTCTTACGTGCATTCGCGCTTCTGTTTATTCTCGGCAGCCATTCCGCTACTGCGTTACCAGCCGAGTGCGAGACTTGTGAAAGAGGCGTTAGTGGTGGCGAGGAAAAATAATAGTTATGAAAGAGGGTTGGCGGTGCGAGGAGGAGCGCCAGAGGGACCTTTAGCAAAGCGGCTTTAATGGAATGAAAACTTGGAGGCTTAGACATACAGTAATCCCTCGTTATAACGAAGTGAGCGGGACAGCGAAAAAATTCGTTATAAGCGGTATTTCGATATAAGCGACCAGTCTATGAAAGCTGAAGTCGCTAAACTCTAATTGCGACTTAACTACGAGGAATCCAAACACAAGGTATTCAGTGAAGCAAAACTTTATTCAGGTGCAAAAAGGCAGTGAGCTTTGGCTGTTCCATGTTCTTGGAGGGCGCGAGCAAGCCCTTCTCCAATTTGACCAAGCAGTGGCTGGCGTGCGAACGCCTGGCCGACTGCAGAGAAAATGAACAGAAGGCAGTGGCCAATTTTATAGGAGGGGGGGGGGGGTTGGTGCGGGCATCACGGAACGCTACGAGAGTTTCGCGCTGGAAGTGTCGCAAATTTCGTGGCTCTAGCCTGAGATTGCTTTTGTTTTGAGCTCAAAAAACAACGATTAACGCTCATTGTGCGTACACAGCGCAATCATGAAAACTGACCTGTTTTGCACAAGGGTTTTGTGTGATCGCTGGGCAATTTTTTTCCCGAGGTGTGCAGCCGTGAAGTTTGCAAAACGAAAGTTTTTCGGCTCCTTGCTGTCGACGACAGTGCTAATTTTCTTTCCAGTGTAAGTGTTCGCGCACCGTCGCGTCCACGCCATTGACCAATATGTAAAAACAAAATTAAATGGCCCTAACCCGCATTTGGACCGTTCGTCTAAAGTCGGATGGCCCGAATCGACCATGACCGGCTCGAGAAATCGCCGGGAAACACCAGCTTGTTTACCCGCCATGTTGACCGCCCGACTCGCCGCTGGTTCGCCGCCGCTCGGCGACGCCTCCGCTCGCCGCTTCGACTCTAAACGGGTTCAGCTCTTCTTGCGCTTCGAGTAATGCGGCCTAAAATGCATGCGTTCAGGTTGGATCCAGTAGAAATTTCGAATAAACCGATATTTCGAGTAAAGAGACTTCGTTATAACGAGGGGTTACTGTATATTGCTTCGCAGTAAAGAAGACTAGAATACCTTCTCGCTGATTTCAAATAAAACATGGCAACATCGTAAGAAGCAGAAGTAAAGGGCACTGGGAATTTTACATCACAACAGAAGTTCCTGCATAGGGAGCATGCGAGTGTTACGAGGTAGTTAGTTTCTTTGCTCGGCATAAAAAAGAGGTATGTTTAAAGAAATTAGTTTTGCTGAAACGGTATAATATTGTGGCTTCTAGTGGGAATTCACGGTGGTGTTGCAAGCTGCAGACACTTTTGTAAATACAAGAAGTGTAGTGACGTTGCGTAGTTTGTATATTTATGGGAAGTTTGAGAGTAGCACATTCGCACACAAGGACGACTAAATAGAAGGATATACAGAAACTCCGAGCACCTACAAAAAAAAAAAACAAAAACTACAGTCGACTCGCGATAATTCCAATCTCAAAGGGACCCCAAGATTTTGTTTGAATTTTCCGAAATTTGAATCATCAGAATTTTTCATATATATGACTCTCGGCACGGTGACCATACACATTATGATCAGGCATTGATTTTAATCACATTTTTGTAAAATTTGTATGCGTTTCGAAACCCTAACTGCAGAAAATAAACAAAGCAGAGGCGTAAGGAACACAAGCCGAATGCCTTGCGCGTCACTTTCGCAACCGCCGTGTCGTTTTTCTTTTTTTTTTGCTGACACGCGACACGCGAATGCGTGTTTGTGCGTTTTTATTTTTGTTTTTGCGACGGTGGCCCGCGTGTTTATAACGCTTCGACTAGTGTAAGCAGTATATCTTGTTTAGATTTTTTTAGGCCTGTTCGTTGTTTTGGTTTCTAATTCGTATCGTGAAAACCCTAAATAAGGCTAGAAAGTTGAGAAACGTCACGGTCTAACTTACTTGCGCTTTGTTTCAAAACCTTTGTTCACTAGCAACGCCCTTTTTCTTGAAGGCTTGAGACGCGTATTTTCCATTTCTTCGAGTGTTATGATTATATGAGCACGCAAACTTTCAAATAGCTGCGGGAAAGCAGATGATATTTTCCGATATGGACACGCAAAAAGTACGAATTACCCGAATGACGGAGTTTGAATTAGGTGGCTTTTAAATACAATTGAAAGAGAGCGGGCCAAACAAAAATTTAATTTGTTTTAATTAACCGAATGCACGAATGATCAGAGTGGGAATTATCGCGAGTCTACTGCAATTGAAACAATACGTCCAGTACGGCAAACCCAGAATGCTTGTAAGCTTAAAGAGCAGGCCGTCATGCTGCATGGAGTGTTAGTCAGCTCATGGTGGTCTTCAGGATCAAGGCTTTGCAAACCGAAATGTGTCATGGTTACTTTCTTTTTAAAATAATTGGATGAAGCTGCGTCTAGTATGTGGGATTTGTTGCTGTGTGCGTGCGTGGAGTTTAGTATCTGCACAGGGTAAAAACTAGTGTGTGCGCGGCATTGGCAATTCACGAGCCAAAATCAAACTGGCCAGTTTTTCCCGGTACGCTTGCCTTCCGGTATCTATTGCCTTAAAGAAACCACGCAAACAAGTTCGCGATGGCCACAGTGTGACGGGGCCGTTGCGTCCACGAGCGTTTGGCTCTGCTGTTATGGAGCGATCATTGGGACACGCAGAAAGCAAGAAGCTAGCGCATGAGATATTCGATCGCTCTCAGGCAGCGGCAACGACAAATTGTAGCCCGATTGCGGCTTATTTTCGTCGTATTTTATTTCATTTATTTTTTGTAGAGAAAGTATTTCTCACGAGGAATCGTTGTTTGTTCCAACATGCTGACGCTTTTTGTTAAGCCTCTGCAAAGTTGCCCGCCGTGACATTCTCCGCATTCCCCTTTCATTCTAACACCCAGGGCCATGAAAAATAAACATTTGAAGTGCCACTACATCCCCATCATCATCTGCTTGGCATTGATAACCGGTGTGCTCACGGTCCTGTACTTTTATATCTACCAGCGCGGTGAGTACACGTGCTTTTCAGCTCCGGGCATACGAGGGTGGGATGCAGCGGGTACGTTAGGGCACCGCAGCTTCCACTGAGTTGCCTGACCCGCCCCGAGGTGCAGCTCTCACCCGACACCGCCTGCGCATGCCTTGCTTGGAGGGTGGCTCGTGAAGATTTTTTTGAATTCTGATTTTTCCACTGCTAGAGAGCTGACCTTCCGCCATAACATTTTATGCGTACGAATAGGTAAAGAAGCATCAAAATTCTTGGAGCAGCGCTGTCTGTTTCCTCGTTTTAGTTTCAGTTGAGAATAACTTCAGGTTTCAGGTGTAAGTTTCAGGTGTTTTAGGTTTCAGGTGTAACATGACTTTGGTAATGCAGTCAGTCCAAAATATCCTAATTTTTTGTGGTAAGGCAGGTCGCTTCATGGGTACTGCCGTAAAACTATAAAATAATAATGATACATCTAATATTATTAGGAAAATATATTTTAAAGTACTATATAGCATAAAATTTACCGTTTCGTGTCGAACATTTCATACCAGCCTTTTTTTTTCTTTCGGAGTATCTTGCGTTACTAAGCAAAGTATTCTTTTGAAGGCACCAGTATTTTTCATCTAAAGAAAAATAAAAAAATAAAAATAACGAATACCCTAACTTGTACATTTTACGCCAGGGCTTGTTCAATGTTTGGCAGCAAAGGCAATGCACCCAACTTTGAGGAAATGAAACAACCACGATATTTATGTATATTCCTACAAATATAGGCCATATAAATATTCCAGGATATATCATGAAGACAACATACTTGTTTTATTTAAATGATTTGGCGTTTAATTGGCCCTCAGCACTTACCCGGCAGGAAACAATGTTTTATTCATTGAGAAATGAAACAATTTAAGCCAAAAATTTTAATTCTCCCTCTGTATCGTGTATTTCATAACACCAACAATGACTTATTGTTGGCAGGTACCTCAAACAAAATTATTATGGTGACTAAGACTGCCGCTGTCGGCACAACACGTTGTTTGTTACTTTGGTTGCAATCCGTTCACATTGATGGCGCAGCGGTACCTCTCAGAACCGCTGTCCGCACTTTGGTTGTTCTAAACTTGTACCCACTGTATTTTTTTACGATTACTAAAACTTTCGTTGTGCAACATTGCGTATTACACGATAAACAGTGACGTAAGTAGAAGCGTCTTGCCAAGGAAGCCCAAAACGCCCGACGGATGTGCCGCATCAGCCCTCATAGCGCACGCGGTTCGCATCAGTGCTTCTATGTCTAAGCGTGCTCTGGTAACTCGCATGGTTTTCTCCACCATTACTACTGATACAAGAATATGGTGCGATGAAATCAAGCAAACGTTTAACTTCCTATTGCGTTTAGTTGGATTTTCTCTGCCTTAGCCAAACGCAACAAGCGGCCCAAGATGCTTCAGAGCGAAACCAGAAGCGAGTCGCACGCCTGCTCTATTTTAAATGCGAATGCATTTCTTAGCCGCGGGTTGTCTTGCGTCATTGAGCGGCGTGCGCCTAGCAACAGCTGTGGCGCGCGCCTAGCAACCGGAGCAGGTGCGGAGTAGCGGAGGGCAAGGGGAGAGGAGGAGCGCGCTCGGCGTGTGAGGGCGCTCGCATCGCGGAGCTCGGGCGGAGTAGCGGAGAGTGAGTCGTGGCCTCCGCGATCGGCTAACGGCGGCGCGCCGTTGCTCCGGCCGTTCCAATCGCCCGGAGAGAACGTAATTCCGAAGAGGCCGTTTCGCCGTTTTCCGCCGCACCGCGGCGCGCGTAGCCTAAGGTCGTTTTCCCTGGCGCGGGTGGGTGCAGAGGACGAAAACTCGGCCTTCGCAGCCTGTGTGCGACGTTTAATAAAAAAGTTACCGCACACCAATGCAGGTGAAAGGTAGAAGTAGTTACTGGTGCCATTAGGGTAGTTACCGGTGCTTTGAAATTTTTACGCAGACTATGCCCGGGGTGATGCATAAGTGAATTCATTGCACAGCAGTATTCTTTTTTGTAGTCACGCACGGTTCCAAAACACAATACGTTTTCCGGTTTTATTTCTGAAAATATCGTACATGTTGTTTGGAACGAACGGAACGCATATTCCTTGCGTTCCAAGCAAGAATCAAATTATGGTAATTAAACCGACCAAAACCCAATCATTAGTAAACACGAAAATACACCTATGTCGTTTCCTTTTTTCTCCTTTAAACGTGCGGTCTTGGACAGATAAAGTAGATGACATGGCAACACTACTTGAAACGTTTGGCGTAACTTTTACCGCGATACTATTAAAAGAGACGTCGTATACTTCAGCATCTGAAGTGTATACTGTCCAAATGGTTGTCGGTATTTTTTCCGCAATAGGCAGGGTAAACGTGCTGGTGCCGTTTATTGGCATGCATGCTTGCATATACAAACGTACAGAGAGACTTCCAGTCTACCATAAATGGACGTGGTCTAAGTAATGTAATTTAAAATATTTACCCGAGTTACGATTGGTATAGGTCTCCACTTGATGTGTTTATTCACTAATATCCCGAACAACTTACTTACAGCCGATGTTGTGCATACAGGTATTAGTGATCAGCTTAACTGCTCACCGAAAAAAATAATGCCCTTAATATGTCATGAAAACAAATTAGCAAATCTAGAAATTCAGAAACAGCCTTTCGAAAAAATATATATGTAGAGTCGATAGCGATATGAAAGGCATCGCGGAATATCACGACTTTTTCACTCACGGCAAATAATTTGGTAGCGTGATTGCAGTAGGTACTTGAAACCCCTAAGCATATTAAATAAAACGCAAAAATATGATTGATTCGTACCCGTGGAAGCCTAACAGATTATTTGACTATCGTAGTCGCCTGCCTATAAACAATACACGAGAGCTTATCGGTATTACGCTGTTTTCGCGCACGCACGCACGCACGCACGCACGCACATGCACACGCACACGCACACGCGCACGCGCACGCGCGCGCACACACGCACACACACACACACACACACAAACACGCACACACACGCACACACACGCACGCGCACGCACACACACACACAACACACACGCACGCACGCACGCACGCACACGCGCATGCGCGCGCGTGCACACACACACGCACGCACGCGCACGCGCACGCGCACACACACACACACACACACACACGCACGCACGCACACGTGCATGCGCGCGCGCGCACACACACACACACACACCACACACACACACACACACACGCACGCACGCACGCACACGCACACGCACGCGCACGCGCACGCGCACACACACACACACACGCACGCACGCACGCACGCACGCACACGCGCATGCGCGCGCGTGCACACACACACACACACACACGCACGCACGCACGCACACACACACACAACGGATACCCAGAGCGTTCGAAACTACTTAAAAGGCAAAAAACGCGTATGTTCGCGCAGCGATATCGCGCGAAAATGATGTAACAGCGAAAAAAGAATTCAGCACGCTGGCATTCACTCTGCCCGAGATGACAGAACCCTTCTCGGCATTCGCTTTTCAAGCAAACGACCACTAAAGCTGCATGCAAAGGCAATCGTGGGTGTTAAACAACGTACGTTAAACAACTTTGTACTTGTAGGATCGAGTCAAAACACATAGACCACATATTGAGAGTTTTTTATCCCGAAGACGCGACAACGAAGGCTGATTTACAACTCAAAGCGCAGGCAGCGTCGGCCAGACGAGCCTCGCTTCAACCTTAGGCTAACGGCGCCGCCTCGCGGCGTGTGTCGGAGTTAGCAAAATTACACCGCTTCCCTTCCTTCCGCGCCGAATGGGACGGCCGGAGCAACGGCGCGCCGCCGGCTGCAAATCGCGGAGGCCACGAGTGAGTGGAGAGGAGGAGCGCGCTCGGCGTGTGAGGGCGCTCGCATCGCGGAGCTCGGGGCGGAGAGAGAGCTCGCGCGCGGGCTGGCGCGGGTCTCTCTCTCCTCTCCTTGTACCCCTCTCCGCTCGCTGCGCATATAAATGCAGGGAGCGCGCGCCTCTCTCCGTGACTGCTTGCCGACTGGCGCCTTGATAGCGATGGAAGTCGGTGAAGTCGAATCCCTCGCGGCAACGATACCGCAAAGAATTCGGTGCACCCAATGCATTCGCATTTCCGCACGATCCCCTTCGGGGAGGTGGGGGGATTTTTTTCATAGTTACGCGGTTAAAATAAATGAAGTTTAGGTTAAGATTGAGCAAGGGAAGTTGAAGTTTGGTATTGGGCACGGAAGCACCGCTAGGAAACATCGATGGACAATGGATCCGATAAATACTCTTACTTGTGGTAAGAGAACGGAATTGTCTTCCTAGTGAAATTGTGGTAATTTTATCCCTTGAAAACTTGACTTCCAATCTGTCTAACTTTTTTAAAATAGTCCTGGATTTGTGTTCTGTACTCCATATTGCTGAAACTTTTCACGTGTTACTAAATGCAATGCGTAATCGTTGTTATCCTCGGAATGACCACTTGTTTATGCGTGTGGTCTATTTGACTAATATGGTTGTTATCACCTTGATCACTGCTTCTGGTTTTGTGAATTGTACAAAAAGTGTACGCTTATTTGTCATGTATCCCCCAATCCTACAACAGCCTCCAGAGTTGAGGGTAGCAGTTTAAATAAATAAATAAATAAATAAATAAATAAATAAATAAATAAATAAATAAATAAATAAATAAATAAAATAAATAAATAAATAAATAAATAAAACAATAAAATAAATAAATCAATAATAAATAATAAATAAATAAATAAACAAAAATAAATAATAAAATAGATAAATAAACAAAAACCCAAACAAACAAATTAATAAATGAATAAATAAATAAATAAATAAATAAATAAATAAATAAATAAATAAATAAATAATAAATAAAAATAAATGAGAGCGGTGCCCATGTTGTTACACGGAAGCAATCGTTTGATTGAACCGAAGTTGAATTTTGTCTTCATGGTCCCTTTTTTTCTTGCGAAGGCATTTCATTAGTATGTGTGCTAAGCGTGACAGCAACAAAAAGCTGTATCATATTACATTTATTCTTCATTTGCAACGCCAAAAAAAGAGTCAGAGAAAGCCGTTCTTCACGTACAACTCGTATCTCTTCAGCCAGGCGAGGCCTTTGGAGAAAGTCGTCACACAGATGTATCTGCCACTAGTATGATTCAGCCCAGCGTTATCGCAAAAAAACTCGCGAACAGCGAAAAGTTGATTTTAAGAAGGCAATATATACCTAGAACTTGCCACCTGATGCCCATAATCTTAGTGGAATAAAATTTCACCTCTCCTGCCGTGAGAGCTGAATCCATCAACGCCGTGACTGCTAAGTTTTGAGAACAAGAGCAGGGAGACGGTACCAGTGATAAACGTTTACCATTTTCTTTTCGTATCTCTCAAACCACTTAAGGCTCCTTAGAGATCTATGAGGAATATTATATTACGGGTAATCAGGCGTGAAACGTACATTTAACCTTTTTCCTCTGCCATGTATATCAAATAGAAGAAAACCATAGCACCGACTCTTTGTCGGGCGATAAAGGCAGCTTTTTATATACGCCATTCTTTGTATTTCAGCTATTTGGGAAGACTTCGTAAGAAGAGGTAGGTCACATGGTCGAAGCTCATGTAAGTTTTAGCAGGTAAAATGTCAAGACAGCCGTGAATGGCTTCCTGAAAACCACAATTCTTTTGCCATAATATTCCTGTCTGTTTCGTGAACTGTTGGAGGCTCCAAGACAGTTGCCGTTTTCAGTAGGTCCATGAGTGCTCGCTTTAGTTTTGAAAACTTACCGCATATGATAGATGCGACAGATATCACACACATTCGCTGCCTGCGGAAGGCCGGTTTACCGGTTTTAGAAGTACTGCAAATATCGGACCTGAGAAGATTGCTTTTAGAAAACGCCGCCACTAATTTATCAACAAAAATAGTTCTCCCTAACGCCAAATGTTTGCCACTGTTCGTAGTATAACCACAGTCGGAATAAAGATCTCTTAGGTGAGCCTTCCTGTGCACTTACGTCTTTTAATGCAATAATTCGTGTTAGTCGTCGTGAGTAGAAGTACAAATGCATAGTATAATGTTTCGCCGTATTGGGTTCGGTATTTTTTTTTATCTTGCACAACCCTACTGTAATATTGTTAGGTATTTCTATTGTTTTTCAACGTCAAAATTTCTTTTGAGTGCGTATGCTATTTATATGCAATAATTTATAACAGCCCTCAACACTGTCTGAAGTTGCCCATGTGGGTGCCGGCGTTCCTGTGAAGCTGCTATTATGACAGATTTTTCTGCAGGCCTCTAGCATCATGCATGCGTGATGTGAATAAAAGTATCATCGGTGAAAATAGTTCACAAGAACGTGCATGATCTAAACGCAAGGCAGCTCCAGAGAATTTAAGGGGTTTTATAATTAAGCATGGTACAGACAGCCATTCTTATGGCTTAAATAGAGGGTTTGTTACTTTCTTAAGTGCAGAAATTGATAAGGAGCGGCATTGTGAATTTGAATTTAATATTCGTAAGAAAAGTAGCGTTTTGTAAGAAAGGTCTTCGTGTCAGCGTCACCCTGAAGCATTACGACGTTTGAGTAATGAGGAAGGGCTTGTGGCAAGGAAAGCTTGCCGTTTTCCTGGTTGATCTCAAAAAAGTAATGAGGCGAATCAGGGTATGGCTGTTCTAAAGAAGAAAACTCACTTTAGGAGGATTTCTGACGTGAGCCTATGACCGAATGCCTTATTGCGGTATTTGTCAATGTTTTAGTGGGTTTTAAACTTCCAAACAGAACAACATGTAAGTGTCCAAAAAGAGAGGGAAAAGACTTTTTTGTCATACTTTTCCGAGGGCGAGCGCACCCAGAGGAATGTCTGGTGTCTTGGTGCCGTCAGACGGCGGTCAAGAACCCGAGTTCCTCCCGGAATACCGAAGCTGGTATCCTGAGAAGAGAGCTTAGCAAGGCGGTCTCCACTGTTCAATACGTTTTACACGTAAGCCTTGTGAAGGCCTTGTATTTTATTGATAAATAGCCTATCTCGAGCATATATTACGAAGGTTCTTCTTATTATAGATGGCGAAAAATGCCAGGACGTCGACGAACAAGGGACAAAACAGTTTTTGCGAAATCTGGATCTAGTAAAGTTTGAGACATCTTTGAGACGCGAGCTCTGGTGTTAACTCAATCTGAATGCTGGTTGTATAATAATACGATAGGGTATTGCATCAGAATATTGATTGAGGCGTGTCATTTGAGAGGAATTGTACGTTCGCAGGATTTTTCCTTAGAAGTTTTCCAAATGGAAATTTTTCATAGCCAGAAATTTTAACACCGAGGAAATGTGGTGCTACTATCAACATTTCCTTCACTCTGAGCCTGCAAAAAGTGACACACATGTGCACCCCTTCTTAGAAGGAGCGTTTGGCAGTCCTGAATTGCTGATCTTCAACAATACAAGCTTTATGATCAAACATTTGCATGTTTCTATTGTCGCAGTAAAAATATTAATGGGTGACGAAGTAGAAAAGAAGGATGATCGAAGCGATGCACTCAACTGGAGTTCCTGTGCCGGTGAGTGCAAACTACTCGATTCTGTACATGCTTGTCGTTAAAAAAGGCAATGAAGAAGATTGTTCCTGTCTACGGATTTCCGCAGTGTGTTTGTAGTAAGTGGACGCACAGTGCGGCTTCCCCGTGGAACAAATTGGGCACTTCGCGGATGGAATGTTCTGTGTTTGAGTGTTGCCTAATAGTAAGTTTTCCTGGGAAACAATATTTACTAAACCATTAGGGTAGTAGACTAAATAAAAGGACTGAAAGCATAGAGAGACACTGTAGTGAAAAACGAATTCAGAAATTTTCGAGGCAAAGAGTGACTTTTCTTGGCGTTGGCTAAGCGAGAACGGCTAAATCGACATTAGAGGGGGCGACCGGACGGGGCAGCAGGCGTCGTGGCAGTGGGCGTAAACATGCTGCTGCTGAGGATGATGACCGGAACTCCTGATGTGCAAGGGTTTTCGACACCGTTTGGAGTGGTGTCATGTCAGACAGAGCGTTATGAAATTTAGGTTTGTGTGAGTATGTGAACACGATAAATAAAAATGCAATTTTATGGCTAAAAAGTTTGGGGCTTAACTCCTGAAGCTAACAAACGGGCTTTGAGGTGCAACCGTATATAAGGCTACGTATTATTTTATCGCCTGGCTCCCTTAACCCTGCGTCGAAGTCGCCACAGATGAGCGTATTCACTTTTCGCCTATATCTGAAAGGCGGCGGCGAAAAGCAAAACGTTCATGTGTCGAGATTTCGGCGCACATTAAACATCCTCAGGTGGAACCCTCCAGTTTGTCTCGCCTCATAACCCAAGTGTAGCTTTGGCGCGTTAAAACCCCATACTTTTTCAACTAGCGTATTTTCGCGCGTATAACCCGCACGAAAAAGGCGAGAATTTCAGTGACAAAGTAAGGTTGCGGATAATACGCGGGGTTTTCCTTTAATGCAGCTTCACGGCAATGCGCATTGTGCCGTAATCCCCCTACACAGTAACACTGACTAAGCCTTCCATGACAGTGATACCGCAAAACAGGACGTGTCCGAAGGCCTGATATTGCACTATTCTCAAAGTGGATTTCCGGGGCATGGAGGGCGGATTCAGGTGATACGGTGCAAAAAGGCTTCAAAAAATGCTGCATCCCAAACAACATGAATGGAACCGAAGATGACCTTGTGTACAACAGTGAGGACTGCGGCTCAGGTGATAACTCTAGCGAGAGCAGTGACAAATAGGGACGTTAGCCTTGCAGTCAGTGTATTCTACTTACTAAATATACGCTTTTTCTGTCTACATGGTACGTGTTGTGTTGCTTGAGTAGTAGCTTTGGGGCAGCCTTTCCTGTATGAAATGTGCGGGCAATACGCGAGGACTTTTTTTGTTTCCGGCGGGCTCAAAGTGGGCGTGCGGATTATATGCAGGGGCGAGTGTATAGGGTGAAAATGAGGTAATACCTTTTATTCAAAGCATTAAACTTTATAACGAAGCTGAATAAACAGTTTTGAGCATGTAACGTACGTGACTCACCTTGGTACTTAAGGAACTCTAGCGCGGAGACTGCGGTCTATAGAAGCAATGGCGTTCGCGAAATGCTATTTTGTCTTTTTTAGCTCTCGCCACCACTCTTTATTCAGTACGTGCTAAGCCAGACACATCACAGGGAAGACGACGAGGACGAGCGGTTACCTTCGTGACTCTTCCTTTTAGGAATTCGCACAGCCTTAAAGGTCTAAGACTCACAGTTCTCTTTATACCTCTCTCTCTCTCTCTCTCTCCCTCTACTTTATTCTATCACTCCTCCTCTACTTCCCTTCCCCTGCACTGGGTTGTATGCAGGTGAGCTCCCTGCCGTGCTCAAAATATCCCCAGGTGTATTTCCTTTCCTTGTCCTGTCGCAACCACAACCACCCAGCCACCACCTTAACATTAGTTACCATTTGGCCCAGCCTGAAACGCGACTAAATTAGATTTGGGTAGCGAGTCTGAGGCATGACTTACTACAGGAGAGAATCTGCTCAGCGAGGGTTCATACGTATATCCGTGTGCAAGAAAGTTTTGCATCAGTACTTGCGCACTCCGCAATGTACAGTCGGGCTAACGCAACGTAGCTAAAACCGCCACTACTCACTGAACTCCTAAAATTATTCCAACCATTCTTTCCCCAACACAAATGACTCCTTATTTACGGTGCCACTCGCTAGATTGAAGACGGTTAATTGACCTGTTAAGCGCTGCGTACAAAGTTGCGTGAACAAAGCAGCAGTCGAAAATACTGCACAAGTACCAGAGCCGTTCTGTCAGCTTAACCCTTGACCCACCGCGGTGGCTCAGTGGCTAAGGCGTTGCGCTGCCTGAGCGCGAGGTCGCGGGTTCGATTCCCGGCCGCGGTGGCCGCCTTTTCAGATGGAGGCGAAAAGCAAAAACGCCCGTGTGTACGAGATTTTGGCGCACGTTAAAGATCCCCAGGTGGTCAAAATTAATCCGGGGCCCTCCACTACGGCGCGCCTTATCGCCTGCGTTGCGTCGGCGAGTTAAACCTCACAATCAAATCAATCAGCCTAACCCTTGAGATTCTGACTATGTTCTCTAAACAGATTTCGTGCAGAAGAACGGCAAGTCGGCCTAGTTGGCTGAAGTTCATCATTTTAAAAGCAGCGTGAAGGAAACAGTATAAAAAAAAACGGAACGACGACGCAGGTCTGTGCCGTCGTTCCCTACGCTTTGTCCTGCTTCCTTCGCACTGCTTTTGAGATGTTACGTTCCCTTCAATGAAAGGGACTTAAACAGTTCTAATCTTTTGCACGACTGCCCTTTGTTTCCTTTTTTGCAGAAACTAACAGTCAAGTGACCTGGAACATAACGGACAAGGCTACCGTTAAATCTACGGGCCGTGTTTAGGTTAAACGGATACAACGATTATCTTTATGCTGCCGAACGTCAAAAAATATTTCACTTGTTCTCTGTGTTAACAATAATGATTGGGAACAATTACAAGTTATAAAACGCTCGACTTGAAGGAGAATAATAAATGCATTGAATACATTTTTATATGCTCCTGGTTGTTGCTCAATTGTTATGTTGATTTATTGGAGGTTATATTATATATGGAGTTAACCTTATCTCACTTGGCTGGAAAATAGTTTGGAAGAAATTTGGCATCCGATTCTTCGTAATGACAATGGGGGCCTATTATTTTAGTTTACTCCTCGCAGCGTAAACAATGCTTGGGCGACCCAGTGGCGGGAGCTGCGGCGGAGTAAGTGAATTACGTTGGCTTTTATTGAAAAATAAGGATTGGTTTAAAGAGATAGCGTTCGGTGCGCCATTACGCGGAAACCAGTCGCTGATGTAGTTGTTCGATACAAAAATTAGCCACAACAACAACAAAAAAGTTCTGCTGAGGCTTGCACGAAGTCGCGCAGCGCTTGAACCACAGCGAAGCGGCGGGATTACACACAACGACGCATTTGTACAAGTTTGAAATGGTTAATTTACTTCTGCCGTCGTCACTCTGCACTGTGCTAGTAGTACTCATCGTCATATGCATCGATGTCGTCTTGTTCCTCAAGCAAAGCACAACATGCGCGGTAGCGCTTTGCGACAGCTGTGGCGCAGCGGCGGCGGGTTCGGGCACGACGCATGCGCGGTGTTTGTGGAGTGGCGTCGAGGTTACATGGAGCACTTGTTGCTCCAGCAGTGGCGCTTGATGGTTGCTAGGGAACGCGAAGCGCTCCTCAGGGTTTTCGCCGGTTTCTTCTTTTGCTAAAGCCGCTGGGTGTGCCCGGGACGCTCGGCGGTCGCCGCGAGGCACGCGCTCACGAGCGCTCAGCATTTTCTCGCTCCTCGGGGCCTTAGCCACTCCAACCGGGCTTTTTATCTGCTCTACCCCCGCTCCCAAGATCAGCCGAAATTTTTATGGACAAATATTTTGCAAATGCTAGCTTAACCCCAGAGACATTCCGTAAATGGTACACCCCATCCCTGCCGCCTCGATGTCCCTTCTGCGCCTCCCTCACGCCCGCCAATCTCCAGCACCTAATTTGGCACTGTCCAAAATTTACGCGTTACAGAAACTTCAAGCCTCCTCCAAATGCCTCCTCCTCATACATCGACCCTCGAACACTGGAACCCTCCACGCTGACTTTAATTGCGCACTACTCTCTAGAAAGCGGTCTAGCGCGAGCAGTTTAGAGCCGTGAGCCTGCTCTCCTCACCCCACGTGGCCTCTTCCGCCTTCGTAAGGAGCCAACCAGCTTCAACTTGAACGGTTTAAAGTGCACTTTATAAGCGACCCCGAACCTTCCGCCTCCGCATAGCAAGCTGCGGTGCGCGCCTTTTCCTCCTAGCAACGGGGGGAGATGGCGCGCGCTGCCTGGTCGCTGACATGGCACATGCCCACGTGGGAGATTGGCCAGGAATAAGTGCGAATGCACTTCTTAAGCGAGCCTGAATCGTCGCGCTCGCATAGCGCCTCCTCTCACCCCTCGCCTACTCTCCTAAAGCCCCTTTACTACTCTTCCGCTCGCAACACCCTCTCTCGGCGCGCAGCCAGGCCCACTACACTATATAAAAAAACAGCTTCCGGCGCCAGGTTTCGATTCTGCGGACTTTGCGGCCGCAGCGCGACGCTCTACCGACTAAGCCACGGACGCGACGTTGATATCATTGTTAGTAACGCGCCTTATATCTTTAACGCATTCAAACTACGTCGTCAGCGGCGTGAGTTGCGACGTCAGTGGCGTTATAGCGGCTTGATAACTGCGTGGTGTACACGTGATACTACAAACCCGCTAGTTCTGCATTCTCTCACGTGACTGCGCCTCCTCTCCCTTCACCCGGTCGGCGCTTCGCAGCTGCGGTGCGCTGCGGTGCGGTGCGCTCCTCCTCTCGAACATACACGTTAATTCACCAAGATTTCCGCAGAGGGATAAACGAGGCGTGTTAAGCCGAACGTGGATCACGAGGGGGTGTAATGTAACTAACGGGCAAAATGCCACCAAACTTCAACAAACTCCCCCTCATAGCATCACCCCGTGCTTCGCACTTCCTGATTACTCCCCTTCGGGGAAAATGCGGGGGAATTTTTTTATTTTTCAAGATGTCCCAAGCCTCGAATATCCCACCCTCTACTCCCACTTCCCCCACTTGACCTAGTGTCTTCCTAATGTAATAAAGGCTATCTCCTCCTCTCCTTTTTGTGTTGTTGCCAAAGCAACTGCACGTGCCCCAAACCCTCGGAGGTCGCCTCAGGGCACGCGCTCATGAGCGCTCGGTCGTTTTTCGGTATCTTTAACGCGTTACGCGCCACGCATTACGGCTAGCTACAACAGCTCCGCTGTGCAAAAGTAAACCGATTTCTGTGGGCTTTGAACTATTGACTCGAGCGCAGGAGCTGAGTACGTTATTACCGAGCTATTTTTACGCGTTCAAAGCTGTGAAACGAAAGTAGTCGTTGTTCTTTTGGGAACCATTGCCCCTCGAAAGATGGGCAAGGAATCGGGAGTGAGAAAAAGATGTAGATACTGTGTAGCATTAAAAAGGGCTGTTGAAGTAAATCGCGTGAACAAAAACGATACTGACGAAAACGATGCAAACGCAACTGCAACAATAGAGACGCCTGTTGAAGTAATTACGCTGAAAGCCGGTGTAGCTGATAGTCGTAAAGGGACATAAATACGATGTAGTGGTAAATGCTACTACATTGAGCGTGGCCAGGTCATCTACTTCAAAGAACGAAAGGGAAGTTAGGTGCCCTGAGAATGTTTGGGTGGGTATTTAAACAAGGTTTAGAAAATATTTTTTTGATCACTGCTGGCGCTGTACAAAAGCGTTAGGCTAGACAAAAACCGCCGAGAATAACGGGGTGCTTAGGAAATCGTAAGAGGTATATGCGAAACCATAGTTGGACCTGTTGTTAATCTGCTGTTGAACCTTCGTCTGTCTCCGACTGCACCTTAACCCACAGCAGCTTCCTACCGATGGTGTAATCCTGTGGGCGAATTGGAGGTGCTCTGAAATCCTCAGCCGTGTCGTACTTTCGCGATCCCCACAGCCCGCGACTAAGGTTTGGTGCTTTGTCCCATACTGCGATGTAAACTGAAGCTCCAAAGCCACGCGGGGACCTGCACAACACACACTGAGAATGCTGAACGCTCCGCCTCCCTATGTTAGAGCCCTCATTCGGCGCTGTCGTTTCCATTTTCCTGCACATGCTCCCAGTCTCTTTGTCCGAACCCTCCCCTAGTTGGGCTGTTTTACAATCTCAGAACGAAGTCCATGTCTATTTTTCAGAAGACTCCTCCGGCGCTGAGGTTTCCCTTTCCCGCCACGCGTTCCTGGCTCGCTCTTCAATTTTCTTCATCTCACAACCCTTTCTGTACATTGAAAGCGCCCTTGAAACAAATATTCAGGGCAGTGATGGGAAACATCTTCAGTTTAGAAGAAACCAGTTGAACATTGAAATCAAAGAAATAAGTGTTAAGAAAGATGTGACAGGGACACTGCTGGCCCTGTCACTTCTTTGTTGACACTTAGTCCTTTGTTTCAAAGTTGAGCTGGTTTCTTCTAAACTTAATATGCACCAACCAGCCCAGCTACAAACCCTCTTGGGAAACATCTGTGGAGGTTATGAAGCAGCGATTTTGAGAAAGAACAATTCATAACAGTGCCAAGAATCCCTGTATAAAATGAAATATTCGTACGGAAATAGGGCAGTTAAAAGAAGTTTAAAGAAATTGTGCTTTCACAAGTGAAACAAGTGCAATCATTGGCTAGAACTATGAGGATGTGCTAGAACACTATTAGTGACATGTTGACAGCCTTATTCAAGCACTTTGAAGTTACTATAATCGGAACAACATAATCAAATTCAAATCACTTGTCGCGATTAAAAGATCGACTGCTGAACCAATTCATACTGCAAAAGAATTTAGTACAGAATTTAGTACAGACGTCAAGCTCGGTTGTCGGGTAGATATTAGGATGGGTAAAAAATTAGCGTAAGGAAATTATTTACAGGAACAAAACGGCGTATATGTTCCAAGGAACCATGAAGACAAAGTGCAGGTTTGATTTATTCGGAGGATTCCCTGTATAGAACAACACTGACACCAGGTTTTAGCACAAAATTCACTAAAATAAGCCCTAAAATGGGGAAAAACAGAATGTCTATACGACCCACCACCTCATTTCCCGCTATAAAAGTTATGGCGTATTATGGAACAATTGGCCAAAGCCAGCAAAAGCAAACGCAAGTTAGGCGGGCTTATAAGATTGCAGAACGAGCGGTTCGTGCTTAAATTTAACGCATAGTTTATATAGCAGAAAGGATGGTAGAGTAAACAATGGAACTTACAAATGCGCACGTAAACATAAAAGTACCAGGGCGTACTGCACCCACTATGCCCATTAAACGCGTAAAGCGGTGCGGAAAGCTGACCTTACACTGGCCAACTGGCGTCTTCAGTGACTCTTCATATCAAGCATACTCAGTGTTTCACAAAATGATTACAATGAACCGTAACAAAAATTATCCAGGTACCAATCCGGTCAAAAAAAGAACGACTGCAGACAGTGGTCCTGAGCAGTATTGTAGCGCCACCTAGGAGGACTGACGGTAAACAAGGCTTTCGCCTTTCGCTGTAGCCCCAGTCAGCATACTAACGGTCACTTAAGCAACTGCCTTGGATACACCATCGCAGAGGTTATGAAGCACGATTAAACGGGAGAATGAGTGAATATATGAATTTTTTCAGGAGGGAGAGGTCGAACGCCGCGTGCGGGAAAAAGGGTAAGAAGAGGAGGGGAAATAAACCAGCGGGGGGATGGGGTTCACTCACAACGCGTGTCCGCCCCGCACACGGACCACTTGAATTAGGTCACCTTCACCAGACCTGTACGTCCAGCAATATGTCCACAGGGTCAGTAGAGTTTCGTTCACGTCGCTCGACGGCGTTATCCATTCTTGAAGGGACGTGACGTGAGGAGGTAGACACCTACGGCGTTCCTCCGAGAGTCCGGCACAATCCCAGAGAAGGTGGTGTTTGGTGGGTCTGTCGGCATTGCACAGAGGGCAGGTAGGGGTAGGAGGGGGAACAGGTGTGGCGCCATCTGGTCTCGTCCTGCCGAAACGTCGGTACCAGGTCCATCGGTCGTGGACGTCAGGAGTAACCGCTGTGCCGTCGCGGGCCTTGTGTAGAAGGACCTGGAGGCCTCGCGGGATGTCCTCGGGCACTGGATGGTCTGGCCTTGGGGTCGTTTTCTTGAGGTGACGGGGTCGCCGCATTTTTCGGATACGGCGCTCAACGACTGGGTTGTTGAGGACAGGTTCGGGAAGCGGGGCGGGCGTCGCATGATGAGTTCTGGGAGGTATGAAGTGACAGCAGATGCCATTGCGATGGGCCGTCTTGTTGCCTGGGTTAGACTGGGGGCCAGGGGTCCATTCTATAAAAATTATGGTTTCATATATTTCGGCGAGGTTGTCGATGTTTCGTGTAATTGCATTCGAGATACAGTCATGAGGATCTGGAAAGTGCATTGTGCTGATTGCCTCTACATTGTCAGTATATATGACGACTTTAGGGGGATTGTGTTTTCTCTGATGGACGGGAGATCCCTTCTTAGCAGGGCAATGGCCAGTAGAATGGCTTTAAGTTCTGCTGTGAGTGGGTTGATTCCGTAGAGAATGTCATGTACTCTGTCAAGTTCGGGTCGTTGACGTGATGCATTCCGCACGTAAATCGTTCAGATGCTAATGCGGCGTCAGTGTAGAAGATGTGCCTGGTTCGAATAGGTATTGGAAGCAAGATAGGGTATTTCTTTGATCCTTGTGCCTTTTGCGCTCTTTTGTCGACCTTGGTTTGTGATTTACCGGTTGTGTCCACTGCCAAGGCGGGTTTAGGATCAAAGAAGGTTTGCTGACGGGCCTTGTGTGAAAGTTCGTGTCTCATCGTAGGCGATGAGATGACGGCCGTGAACGGGAAGTTCGCGATGGTCGGAATGGTTGTCGCGCGTTGCTTTTAGTGTTGCTTCAATCGGTAGCAGCGATGAAAAAGTATACGAGACATTTAGCTTGGTGTGGCGAGGGAGTCCGGTGATAACTCGAAGGAGTTTGTGCAGTGAAGTTCGAACTTTATTTAGTTGTGTTTGCGTCAGATTGAAGCAGGTCCCGCCATATGTTAAACGCGAAGTAAAAATGGCTCTACCGATGTACCGGATGAGGGCGGTGCCTGCGCCACCGAATTTCGTGCCGATTCCGTGGATAAGGTGGGCTGTAGCATCCCAGCCCTGTCGGACCTGCTTGAGCTATTCTGTGGCGTTGCCTTTGTGACTGATAGGAACGCCGAGAAGGCATATCCTACCTTGCGAGGATGGCGGAATCTCTTGATTTTCAAGGTAAAGATGGGCTTTTTGCCTTTCCAGTTCTTTGGCGCGAAAAAAGGCAGGCAGAGTGGACTTTTTCGGTGAGGGATGCATTCCTGCTGCCTGGATAGCGTTTTCTGCCGAGAAAAGGGTGGCTTGTAGTCTATGCACGCCTCCCCGGTGGTAGGATAATCATCTCGCTCCGTCCACAGCATGATATCATCCGCATAGACGGTGAGCCGCGCGCCGCTGGTTTTGTGTACGTCAATTGCTACCTTTCTCATCACCAAATTGATGAGGAGGGGTGATGTATGGAGCCTTGTGGTACCCCGCGGTCATTGTAGTAGGTATTCGGATGGCCATTGCCTGTTCGGATCTCGAACGTCCTATTTTCTAGAAAACTGGCAACGTAATTGTACATCCGTTTGCCTGTATAATGGTTCTCGATTTCGGCCAGTATGGCTTCATGCGACACCGTGACGAAGGCCTTCTGCAGATCATCATCATCATCATTATCATCAACAACAGCCTATCTACGCCCACTGCAGGGCAAAGGCCTCTCCCATTATTCTCCAATTACCCCGGTCCTGTGCCAACTGTGACTAATTTATTCCCGCAAACTTCTTGATCCCATCTGCCCATTTAACTTTCTGCCGCCCCCTGCAACGTTGCCTTCTCTAGAGATCCACTTTGTTACCCTTAATGACGAGCGGTTACCTTGCCTTCGCATTACATGCCCTGCCCACGTCTATTTCTTTTTCTGAATCTCTACTAATATGTCCTTAACACGTGTTCGTTCCCTGACCCACTCCGCTCTCTTCTTGTCCCTTAATGTTACACCTATCATTTTCCGCTCCATTGCATGCTGAGTCGTTCTCAATTTAAGTTGAACCCTCTTAGTGAGCCTCCAGGTTTCTGCCCCGTAGGCAAGTACCGTGAATACCGTGAAACCTCCATGAGTACCGTGTACTCACCGTGAGTACCGTGAATACCGTGAGTACCGTGAAACCTCCCTTGAATACGCCAATTAACCCTCGGCCCTCGGCCCTCAGTCCCGAGCGGCTGCGAAGCAATTGACCCCGGCGGTGGTCAGACCTGTGACGCAGCAGAGGGTGCTAAGAATCCCTGGATCCGGACAGGCCGCCAATGAAATCTGAACCTGGCAACGTTTAACGCGTGAACCTTATCTAGCGAAGCGAGTCTAGAGGTGGTGTTGGAGGAATTAAAGGGCATTAAATAGGATGTAATAGGGCTTAGCGAGGTTAAGAGGGCAGGCGAGGCATTTACGGCGCTGAAAAATGGACACGTCCTATGTTACCGGGGTTTAGAGGACAGAAGAGAACCGGGAGTGGGATTTCTAGTCAATAAAAGCATAGCTGGCAACATAGAAGAATACTATAGCAATAACGAAAGGGCAGCAGGTCTTGTAATTAGGCTCAATAAGAGGTACAAGCTCAAGGTAATGCAGGGCTAC
>CM023457.1:102248345-102296097 GCA_013339765.2 Haemaphysalis longicornis
CTCAAACTCAGTCGTGATCACTCGGCTCAAACTCACTCAAGCTCAAACTCACCATGCCACACTAGCCTCGCGCTCACTCAAACTCAAACTCACGCGTGAGTTTGAGTCCAAATGAGTCTGAGTGAGTGGACTCATGAGTGAGTTTGCCGACCTCTGGACAAGGCAGTTGGAAACTATGGTCTGGGCTGTAGAAATAGCAGGGGGGACCTACTGGTTGAGGTTGCAGAACGGAATAACCTGCGCATAATGAATACTTTCTTCTGTAAACGGGAGAGTAGGAAGTGGACGTGGAGGAGCCCGAATGGGAAGCATAAAAATGAAATAGATTTCATATTATGCGATAACCCTGTCGTCGTGCAGGATGTGGAAGTGCTCGGAAGGGTAAGGTGCAGCGGCCACCGTATGGTAAGATCTCGAATTAGGCTAGATTTTGTGAGGGACCGCAACAAGCTAGTACGAAAGAAGTCGATAAATGAGCTAACAGTAAGACGTAAAGCAGAAGAATTCAGGATCGCGCTGGAGAACCGATATTCAGCTCTTAACGATGAAGCCGAGCTTACGACACAGGAAGCCAGCGACAACCTTACACTCATTATCACGGAGTGTGCAGTAGAAGTCGGGGGCGCTATGGCTAGACAGGATACTGGTAAACTTTCACAGGAGACGAAAGATCTAATTAGGAATTGGCAAACCATGACAATCTCTACCGCAGCTGACAGAATAGAACTAGCGGAGCTTTCGAAGTTAATCAATAAGCGTAAGACAGCTGACATACAGAAGTATAATATGAAGAGGATCGAATACGCTGTAAAAAACGGAGGTAGCCTGAAAGCAGTGAACAGGCGTCTTGGCGCGGAGAAAAATCAGATGTATGCACTTAAAGATAAGCAAGGCAATGTCATCACAAATAGGGATAAAATAGTCACAGTGGCCGAGGAGTTCTATAGGGACCTGTACAGTAGCCGGGACATCCAGGATAATGCCGAACGAGACAGTAGTTCAGAGGAGATAGACATCCCACCAGTAACGACCGAAGTCATGAAGGCTTTGAAAGAAATGAAATGGAGCAAAGCACCTGTGGAAGATCGGAGAACAGCAGACTTTTTCAATGATGGCGGGAAAATTGTACTAGTAAAACTGGCCAACTTGTACACGAAATGACTAATTATCTCGAGAGTACCATAATCTTGGAAGATCGCGAACATCATCCTAATCGATAAGAAAGGTGACATGAAGGACTTGACAAATTTCAGGCCGATAAACTTACTGTCAGTTGTCTACAAGGTACTTACCAAGGTAATCGCTAACAGAATTTCTGAAACCTTCGGTTTCAGTCAACCTAAAGAACAAGCAGGGTTCCGTAAAGGTTATCCAACAATGGACCATATTCACACGATCAATCATGTGATAGAGTACTGCGCTGAGTATACTGAACCCCTATATATAGCCTTCATAGATTATGAGAAAGCATTCGACTCGGTCGAAACCCTAGCAGTCATTCAGGCATTACGGAACCAGGGCATAGATGAGCATTATGTAACAATACTAGAGGATATCTACAATGGGTCCACAGCTACTATCATCCTCCATAAGGAGAGCAGTAAAATACCTATAAGGAAGGGTGTCAGACAAGGACTCACAATCTCTCCAATGTTATTCACAGCATGTTTACAAGAAGTATACAGAACGTTGGATTGGGAACAGGTGGGAGTAAGGGTTAATGGAGAATACCTCAGTAACCTCAGATTTGCTGATGACGTTGCCTTGCTAAGTAACTCGGGGGACGAATTGCAAGCATGCTTTCCGCACTGGAACGAACAGAGTAGAACCGTGGGCCTGAAAATTAATATGCAGAAAAACTAAAGTAATGATCAATAACCTCGGGACAGCACAGTGGTTTGAGATAGGTGGCGAGGCAGTGGAAGTGGTAAGCGAATATGTCTACTTAGGCCAAGTTGTGATCGCAGATCCCAACCATGAGGCAGAGATAATAAGGATATGAATGGGGTGGGGTGCATGTGGCAGACATTCTCAAATAATGAATAGCAGCCAACCATTGACGCTGAAGAAGAAAGTGTATGACAGCTGCATCTTCTGCAGATCAATTGCCACCAAAATATGTGGTTGTCCTGATGGCGGGTCTGGTCGAGCTGAGTTGATGAGCCGTCTGAGAAGCAAAAGACTGTCATGTGTCCCCATGTTGGGGTGGAAACCAGTCTGGCCAGAGTGAAAGTGGTTGGTCTTTTCTTCAAAGTGGTAACTGAGGCGATTATCAGCCATCCTTTCGAGAAGTCTACCTATCGTAGATGTTAGAGCGACTGGTCGGAGGTTACGGACGTGGTTTGTTGATTTTCCTTGTTTAGGGATCAGTTGTATAACCGAATGTTTCATGGAGGCAGGGATGGAGTGAGATTTCGAAACATCGTTGAAGAATTCGAGGAGGAGTTTTTTGTTTTGTTCGTTTAAATTCTGAAGCATAGTCCACGTGATACCGTCTTTACCAGTAGCGCCACGCTTGTTAATCTGGTGGAGGGAGTCGCGATTTCCGCCATAGTGAACAGGAATTCTTTATTGTCTTCATCCGTAACAATTACGCGAGGGTGGGGAGCTGGAGGCCTAGACTGGCTTTTGGTAAGAAGTTGTAAGCTGCCTCTTGTTGAATTGTTTCGATAGAACACCCAATGCTTAGAGAAATTTTGGCAATACAGTTAACCGTCTTTTTCTTGCCGTTAAGGGATTGAAATGTGTTGCACAGCGTTTTAGTAGAGGTGTCTTTCTTGAAGCTATCGCAGTATTCCGTCCAACGCAAGAAAGCGAGTTATTTTTTGTTTCACTTGATTTCTTTCAGTTTGAGCCAGGCCCGCTTCAGGTCTCGAAATCGTCTCCCATTACATTTGTAGTAGTTCACGAGTACGTGGCAGGTATCCCATAGGTTTAGAAAGTGGCGGTCAGGGAAAGGGCAGTCTTCTTCAACTGTGGAACACTGAGCGCTTGCTTGATAAGCGCGCTGTATTTCGTTACCGAGGCTAGTTATGTCGTGCGCTTGAGCTGGGCAGATGGAGCAGGATTGATAGGCTTCCCAGTTGGTGGTGGTAATTCGCCGTGTGCCCTGCCGGAGTTTAGCCCGTTTTAGTCCAAACCATATGGGGTAGTGATCACTACGACAAGGGTCTATTGCAACGTGCCAGTCATGAACGAGGAGGCCGTCTGCCCAAGTCAAATCTAGGGTTAGTGTCCCTTTGTTTCGCGTGCAAACCGATTCTGGTTGGCGTAGCAATATTATTCTGCAGGTAAAAACCAAACACTTACATGCTAGCCGGCAGGTCGTTGCCTCGAAGGGAGTTTTTGGTGTAGTTCCAGGTGGTGTGCCTGGCGTTAAAATTGCCGCCTATGATCATATGGTCTGTTGTGTAGAGCACGCGAAACTCTCCGACCCACACGAGGAACCCGTTTGTGCTCTTGATGGTTTCTGGGTGGCAGTACGCCGATACCAAGAGGAACGTCTTAAATTTTGTTGAGCCGGTGGCCAGCTGTATGTGTGCTGCGATGACTTCCTGCACGCAGGTGCAGTGTTTGCGGGTGTCGATGAGGGTGTATACTTGGTCGGAGCTTATAAACACCCCATTCTGTCCCGCAGGCTTTTCGGTTGCCTTATTTGTAATCGTGGGAAAAAAGTGGCTGACGTATCTAGGGATGTGAAAGTTGGCTGTTTGAGTCTCTTGCAGAAGAATGGCGATGGTGCGTTTCGCATAGGACAATTGTTCCGTGAGCCGAGTTTTGAAGTGTGTGCCATTTGATGTGAGGCTGCGGCAATTCCATTGCAAAATGGTGGAATTACGTCCCATTCACGGGTAGGTATGGAGCGGATCGATTTGGAGCGCGATGAGTGGAAGGGGCCTTTCCTTGACTCGGGGTTTTATGCAATGGTACTAGCGATTACATTCTCTCCTGCAGGGCCGTGATCATGGTGTTGAGGTTGCTGATTGCTCCAGCGATGTCATTATCTTTAGTTTTGAGGCTGTTTATTGTCGTTTGGTAGGTTTCCGTTTCGGTGCGGTGAATCTGCTTACTGTTGTCGAGTTTTGCGTTTGCATTTCTTTGCAGGGTTTGCATTTCTTTGGGAGTTTCCTTCGAAGCTTCGTGGAGAACTTGCGCTCTAATATGAAAGAGATCTGATTTTGTATCTAAGGTTGACTGTTTAGTTGACGCGGACGAGTGTGTCTGGGAACGCTGTTTGGAGTTCTCACGCCGACATCCTGGTGGGGAGACTGTTCGCACCTGGCGATTGCGTTCAAGATTAATTTCCGTTGTGATCGCTGTCATTTCCTGCCTAGCAGTTTCTAATGTCTTTTGCAGGTCGTCGATCATACGAGTCAGCTCTTGGAGGCGTCTTTTCTTGTCGCGTAGTCGCCACGTAACTGGCGGCTGGTCAGAGACGACGTCGGACCATTTTTTAGAGGTATTTAGGTCTATGCCTGACGAGTTCTTGGCACTGTTTGCCGTATCCCTGCGGGATCGCGAACGTCCCCCGGAACACGAGCGGCTCCTGGCTCTGTTGGCGTGCCGGTCGGATATGTGTTTTGTTGTTTTCTGCTTTCTCCGGTTTGGGCAGCTATTACTAGTGGCCAGGTGGCCTGTTTCTTTGTATACGGAGCAGTAGCATGCGGTTTTGCAGATCTCATCCTCTTTCAAGGCATGCACTATGTCGCATTCCCGACATACTTCTTTCTTAGGGCAGTGGCGCACCATATGCCCTTCCTTATGACATTTCGAACATACCAGTGTTTTGGGTTTGCTTAAGGCCATGGGAAGGACCCCGTAGTGATATCACATAGTGCGGGGGGTTTTCGCAGAATTAAACATGATCAGCGCCTTGTTGCTGCGTCCGAGTCTTTTGACGTGTAATATCTGGACCAGCTTATTGTGGAGGCAGGACATCAGTTGGCCATTTGTTTCGTTCGGTGAAATGCTTATCACTCCTTTACTCGTCGAGCTGAAATGGGTGAGGCGGGTCATTCCCACAGAAATGTGCTTTGGTTGCGGACCTTGGGCCACAATTAGTCGGGTCATAGTGCAGAGCCTATTGGCTTGCTCTTCGTCGTATACCGTGACAAGAATAGAGTTTGCCTTGACGTTTTTGCGCAACGAGGTCATCTGGGCTTGGTGATCGTTCGTTCAATGATCTTGTCTAGTGTAAGGTTCGGTATATCGGTCACAGCCGTACCGTCAGTAGTGCAAAGGAGCACTTGGTAACGGGGCAGACTCACCCATGCCCTTTGCGTGGTGCGGTCTGTTTCTTGCGGATTCCTTGCCAGAAAATCCAGCCGTCCTCGTCGTCAGAGATGTTTAGGTCGCAGTCGTTGTGGAGTCGTTTTGGTCTTGACTCGTCGGGGGTACCAGGGGTCAAGTTGCTTCGAAAGCCAGAAGGCAACTGTCTCTTTGCGCCAGTGGAAGGGCGGCGCCAGAAAGAATAAAAAAATCCCGCCATCTCCACCAAGTGAATGATGATGGAGGGGCGAAGCTAAAATGCTTTTCAGTAAAACCGTGAAATATTCGCCCACACATCATATAAAGACTCGGCACGTCAATCTTTACACCGCTCCGTTGAAAAGCCTGTCGACGACGTCGATGTTTGTGGTGATTATGTAGGGCTTGTTTGGGTCGATGAGAATCTCCATGGGTAATATGGTGAATTCGGTTGGAGTGACATTTTAGCCACCTTGGCCGTCGCCTTTTGGAGAGCGTCTTGTGTCGCGTACCCCCGGTACATGTCTTCAGCTCGCAAGCGACGAACGACAACCTCTTCTTCTTCCTCTCCTCCATGTTGGGTAGCAACGAACGCGTTGAACGTTATGACCTATTCGGCCAATCTTTGGTTGGCCAATCCCTAGGGTGATCCTGCCACTATCATCATCAATGTGCCGTGTACAATGTGCCGTGTACGGCCAGGACAGGGCCCGAGCAAGAGGAGCTTCGCCACTAAAAATTGGCTTAAATTTTGGAATATCTCATTGAATAAAGCACCGTTTGCGGCCAGGCAGGCACTCGGGCACTGTAAAATATGAAATATTTCAAATCAAACAAAGCTATATTTTATGTTCAGGGCCCATTTAACTCTAATGCTGTGCACCTTGCTTTCAGTGCACTTCTCAATCAAGACCATCTAAATACATCGGAAAGCAGATACGATGGTTCCGGCTGAGTGAATGAATAAACGTCACTTCAGTCGGTCTCAGACGACTATGATTCCGCTGCTACGCGATTGTGTGCCTCCACTGTTCCGGAAAGCACTGGTCCGTGATTGCTTTCCAGACCAGCTTCAAGCGGCCGCTTTGTACTGAAGATTCGGCGCCAGCGAGGTGGCTACATCGCCCACTCGTAGGTGGTCTGAACTCTGGGGGTAAGGGATACGGTTTCCTGAGACTCCCACACCACGCGGTACAAAATGCCAGGTAGGGGACGCAAATTACCGGTAGCCTCGACAGTGTAAGGTACAACACGGCATGGAAAAAAGTTCTGCGTAGAGAGGGGTTGGTCTGCAGGCCGTGAAGGGTGTCGCCTCCGTTATAGGTAGATGGATAAGGTGGTGCGATGGTGGGTACAGTCGTCGTTTGTGCTGTTTCGCTCCAAGATGGATAGAAACCCGGCAAATCCGGTGCGATGCCAAACCTAAATGGACCAACAACTGATTTTTGTCGAGTATATGCTTCTTGCTACCAAATAAAAGGGCAATCACTTAAAACAACTTAACCCGGAACAGTTTTGCTGATATAAGCCTGGAACGTTTGCAATCGGAATATTTAGACCAGCAGACGTACGTGTCCCACCGAAAATAATGCTCGAAACCATGACAACGAGCCCTGTGGCAACACATATTTAACTGCACGTGAGAATGAAAGCTGCGTTTAAGAACTTGTCCCCAAATAAAACAACAATACTGTGCAAAATTTACCATTCCTTCTTGCGGTTTTTCAATCGCGCGTTTAAACCGACGGAATTTTTTGTACGCGTGACGTAGTGTGACGCTTTGGCACTGCGTGTCGCCGCCTTTTAGACTTAAGAAAACTTCCTCGCGGTTACCACAGTATACGAAACGGTGCCTTTTAAATGAGCTAGACGACATGCCATCCAAAAAAATTTGTTGTCTGTCCCTTTAAAGGGACACTGAAGTGATATGTAAACATTGCGGAATTACTAGCGCAAATTGTAGTCCGGAGTCCCCAGGCCATGTTTCGACCACTCTAGGCGCGTTTACGCGATTTTATTTAGTAGAAAAACTAATTCGAAAATGCTGTCCTCCTCTCTTTACGCTCGCCCATTTTCCGTGGCGTTTTCGTGTGACGTCAGGAGGGGATGAGCTGGCAATTGGCTGCGCCACGGCTGCGCTACTGCACGGCTCCCCGGCCGACAGAGTCAGTCGGCCCAGCGTTTCGTCCGCCGGCCGCCGGCAGGTCGTCGCAATCAAGAAGGTTAAAAAAAAATTGCTTGGTCGCAATTCGTTCGCTTAGTTGAAACGAAGCCAGGACACGTTTGTGAATGGAAGAATGTGCCTTTCTTTACTTGGTTTGTTTGTACACTGTATCTAGCTCCAAGTCAAGTTCGCTTCACACAAGTGCTGCACAAGCGCACATGCGACGCTTCGCTGACTGGTACGCCAGTAGGAAAATATAAGGCCTCTTGAAGGCGGGAGAAGAGTCAGCGAAGTCAATATAGGTACTAAGGATATAAAATCAACTGATAGTTTTACCGTACAGCGTAAAAACTAGGGGCGCGGAAGCACTTTTTGCGCTGGCGAACGAAGCACAGCGGTCAGCAGCACGACTTACGCATCTGCGAACGCTTTTCCGTCTACGAAATGCAATTGCCTAGACGTGAGCTACTGGTGGAAACTCGGGCGACGCTTACCTGCACGATCGCAGTAACAACAAATAGGCACCTAAGCTGCTTGAAAATGCCAAAACTAAATAAAAGTGTAAGCCGGTTGTACAATATATACCCTATATTAGCAAGGCCTCGGCGTCCGCTCCGTGGCTCAGTAGTCTGGGGCGCTGGGTATGTCACCCGCAATGTTTTGCTAGTCCGAGTTCGAATCCCCGCGGGACGTGCTTTTTTTTTGTAAGTTAACTTTTTTGTTTTCCGCCGATGTTTTCTATATTGAGTTCACCTTTTTTTGGGCCGCAACGTTCATGGCTACACGAACTAGTTCACAAAACGCGCGCAGGCTGGCACATGCATGGCGCGCTAGCGAGTTCTCGTTGGCGTGCTGTTGCCATAAGCACCGACTGCTTGCAGGCAGTGGGCACAGGCCAGAATGAACAGAGCCTTGGCCTGGTGCGAACACGCTTTTTACGATACAGGCATGAGGGAGGCAAGCTCCAATTATGGGGGAAAAGCGCATGACATTTGGGCGTCTACGGGTACGCGGAGGGCGTTCATGCACTGCGTAGGTTTCGGCTAGTGAATGCTACGATTCCAAGCCGTCCTAGGAGGCTTATCTTTACGCATTTTTACAGCTGACAACATGGCAGAAGCGCGGTACGATGATTACTGAGTCATTGAGAATGCCCATCCAACAACGCCACCGGTTGTGTTTTACAGAACCGAAACCGAAACCGAAACTTGTTTGGTTGCTCACCTTGGGCATCGTCCAATCACGTGCCCGCTCCTCCTAACGTCACAGCTTTAGTTGGTGCGGCCGCCGCAAACCGCGCATGGTAGGTTTTCTTCTTTCGCGCTTTGTAAAATAATTACCGATTTGTCAATCGCAAAAACGATGAAAAGTGTGCTAATTTGAGGCAGTCTACACAGTGCAAGCAAAAACGGGAGCTTGACAAATTCACTTCAGTGTCCCTTTAACGTAAGTGTTGATGAGCTGCGCCCCACCTGTAAGCCAGCCTAAAATATACCGTCACTTTTATCTACAAAAAGTATGCGCTGAGCCATGCCAAAGAAAAGTTACAATGAAGTATCACGGGTTTCGGAAAAGAAAATGCAACCGCAGGTGCTCGAACCCCGGGGCGCTCGTTCCAAAAAACCCCATTTCTACACCTAGGCTACCGTGGTATTTTTTTTCGTGTCTATTATATAGCTGAATTCATATGTGTCCCTCAAATTTCCCTCAAAACACGCATCTTCACCGCATAACATAGAAAATCGGCCACATTGTTATCAAATGCGTACATCCCCCATATAGAAAAAGTAAATTGCCCTATCTACATACAAAATATTATGTTCAATGGGGAAAAATATGCACAATGTTTCTGGTAAAGTCGCATGAGGCGAGGAGTCACTGTTACATTTTCACCCAGTCCGCAGGCTAACACACCATACTATTTTACACTGCGTGTTGCACTACTATACACACTGGTAATGCACATGCACCCAAGGTGTCAGAACTGCGGAACTTTTTGAGCAGTTGCATAAAAAGAGGAGTGTTCCAGGCGAAAGCGTCCGTACATGGCGCTTGGTGCGCAAAGGATATGCTGGGATTTTCCCACACGTTAAGGGAATCTCATGGTCGTTTGTGCCGTTATTGGGCGATGATGTTGTGACATGTTTAAAGGCCGGTGGCCTGGGGTGTGCTAAAGGCCTCTGTGTTTCTGAATTCTGTAGGAAACGCCCAGCAGGAACTAACACCTCCAGAGGTACGTGCCGCCTTCTTACTCTCGAAAGTCTCTTTTCCAGAGTCTTGAAAATATTGACAGTCGTGACGCGTCTCGACAGTCTGCACATTGGTGTGAGAAATGTGTCTCCAATGGAGGCGGCCGAAGCTAAGAGAAGTTCTTCTGCTGCCTTGATATATGTCTCGGGAACTGCAGCGGTCGACACCACTGCGCCATTGGCGTCGGCGATACTCACGACATGAGAAGGTTGTTGGAGCGGCGGCAAAGCGCCTGCCTGTATATTCAGTAAGGCAGAGTTCTGGAAGCGTTTTCTTAAGGCTTGTATCAGGAATTCCGGGCGTTCGTTGATATAGATGGCTTGCATATGTCTTGAAAGGGTGCGATTTGGATGGAGAGTCGGATGGCTAGAGTAATGCGATAATATTGTTTTCATTTCGGGAGGGCATGTAGGGCCAACCCAACTGACCGCAGCCCCGTTACTGGCGTGAACTCGAGCGGCGTAAAATGTGAAGTGCGATTAGCTTATTCCTCCTACATATAACATTGACGAGCTGTAAGATTTCCTGTGTGACAGTTCAAAAGGGCAGACCCAGGGCGGCCTTGAAAACTTGATCTAAGGGGATGTTCAGTTTCTCGCCCGACTATTACAGCTCCCATTAACCTGCAGCCCTCGTTAGCTGGCTGATAAGGTAGCTTTTGTGATGCGGGTGGTTTGGGTGTCTTGTGAGGCAAATCAATGATAGAAAATTTTGCGCTGAAATTTGTAAGTTGAGCGAAAATGCTTCGTACGGCAGGACAGTCTGCGCGGCTAAGTAATCTTTTGGCGTGTTGAGTCCCAGAGTGAGAATGTGTGGGGCGGCTGAGACGGATTCATCATTACTTAAGGTCGAATTTTTAGCCAATAAAAATACGCGGTCTGGACACCTAAAATCGGTAGGCAAAACAAAGTTTTAGGCCCCCAACGTCGCAAATATAGGCATGATACACATTTACATGAATGCAAATAATTTCAAACGAAGACATGTTCGGCCTGTGTCTGCTACAGGAAAACCACAAATGTTATTGTTTATGACGGCACGAAGGCGCCAACAGTAGAACGTAGCCGTTCAGTAGTCCCAAAGCATTGTTAAAATAATGCAGATACCAAATTCAACAAGTTCACTGTTGACGTTCCTCTTAAATGGCCACAGTCGCTTCGTCTAGCGTCGCGCATAGTGTAACAGTCATGAAAAGGAATACTTAAAGCCGGGAATAGTGGTTAATAAAAGCCCTAATTTATGTATATCTTACGGCATTATATGTCTACACGGGATAAACAGGCATAAAGAATGAACGCAAGAGAGACGGCGATTTATTAGAATTTACCATGTTCTTACATGTAGATGACCAGGTACAACTCTGGTAGTTCAGCCTTATCTATCATCTGAATTGAACAACAAAGACCTCCTTACACTTCCAAGCACACTTCCACACATTTGAAGAGCATTTTTAAAGGGTGTTCAGCAGCCGAACAGATATTTTATGGTAAAGGATTTTTTGAGCATGCGGGCAGTATGAATTTTAAGGTGTAAGGAAATGCAGCGACGCAGTGATGTTTCGCCCTGGGTTCTTCATTTAAGAGTGATCTGTTAAAAAAGGCGTGTTCAAAAGTCAACCCTTGCGTTGAAACTTGACTTAGATTAGAGTGTGCTTCTAGAAGCAAGGATGCGACTGCACATTTTTCAAGAAATATGTCTAGAGATTACGCGGAGCGTAATATAAGAATCACACGGAAAATGATGGAAGCCGTAGCAAAGTACACTATCTCAAGGTTTTTTGCTTGAAGACGGTGCCACTTGTTACTGAGAATAAGCGCGTCATTTCACTGCTGCTAGCTTTTGTTTCCCGGGATTTGGTGGAACTAGAAGACTATGTTGAACAAGAGGACCAGGTTAAACCCAATAGAGTTCAGAAGAGCCAGTGTTGACCGGCGACATGATTAACGATATCAAATTGCACTCGACAAAGAAACTTGAGTCTAAATAGTATCACTCTGGCGCCGATTTTGGAAAATAAGCACATATATGCATTTATAAGCATTTAGGCACAAATATCAAAGAGGTATTTATAGGCACTATAAAAAAGCCAGAAAGCCCCTCTTCACCTCTAATTCAGCTCATATATAAAAATGGGAACTTAGGAGCGTAAGGAACAGAGTATGCATTTGCATAAAATCAGGACTGGATCTGATATAGGATCTGGTATAGGATTTTTATAGGATCTTTATAGGGTGTGGTATAGGATTTCTGGATCTGGTGTAGGACCTTGGCGTTTCTTCGAAGTTGTTTGTAAAAATGTGAACGAGAATAGTGTTTTGAGGCGCACTCGAGTGTCCTGGCATAAAATCATTTTTGGATTTCCTTTCATGGTGCTTGGATACTCTACCTTGTTTCCAAGAAATACCTGTGGGAGCGAGAGCTTTAGGTCGTGCCCGTGCACGGTTTGTGGCAAACTCGGGATGGCTTATAGTGGTGACGAAAAGAAAAAGGAGACAAAGTACTGACCCGTGCGGTATGTATTTGCGTATCACTAGGAAGCTTTCGGATTTATGTGTCATGTGCCCACTGAAGGGCGGGGGGGGGGGAGAAAAATTACACGAAGCATTGGTGTGTCCATTCGCCACACTACCTGCATTGGAATCGCTCAGAAATGGTGTGGTACAAAACCACGAAGGCACACTTAGTAGTGTTACTTCGTGTGCTTAGGCTCTTCGAACACTTGTCAAGCGGTGGACAATCCACGGCGATCATCATCTTCCTTATTGATTATAACAGCGGTCTGTGTCTCGTGCTCTCGGACTCGTTCGCGTTGTGCGGTGCCCGGTCTGCGTGTTTCCAAACGTTTCGCTGCACAGAGAACCCACGTGATATGTGTGCTGTCACTGCACGCGCTATTCTTTTCAGCGCTTGCTAAAACATGCCCACCGTTCTGGCCGTTTCTTGGCTGTTCGATTTTCTGGGAAATACTTGTGTCAAGTAAATAGTAAAAATTTACACCATATTACCGCCAGGGGAACCATGGGGTAGATGCTGCGCATCGGGTGTTGCCGTTGCGGTTCTGTTGTGTTAGCGATGTCAGCGTGTGGATTGCTGTTGTTGTGTATCCTATTTGCGCAGCATGTTCACCCCCGATGCGTCGCATCTGCCCCATGGTTCCCTTCGTGGGGCGAGGGTGTAAATTTTTAACCGAACGCAAGCTGCCCGCTAACGCACAGCTGGCACGGCGACGGGAGCTAGCGCAGCCGAGCGCAAGCTGCGCGCTGACCGCGCTGACGCACAGATGGCGCTGCGGTGAGAGCGGAGGAGCGCGCAGCTGCCGCGGCGAGGAGAATGGGGGAGGGATGCGGACTACGTCGCGACAGCGCGGGACAAGGCGAGTTAAAGAGATGCGTTACATCTAAAAGTTGTATAAAAACGTGTGTGATGTAGTCCTCCCTGAGCCAATTTACCGCTTGATTTATAGAGTAGAGAGGGGCAAGGATGTTCTCAAAAGAGTTAAGCGTATGCAGGTACTCCCTAGCGTGAATACTTTTTTCTTCAAACTGCACACTGGAACCCTCTCTGTTAAGACGTGAATGGAAGAAAAAGACTTGTTCGTTCCAGGGGGAACTAACCGTTTAATATGCAAAAAAGCAAAACTATTGAGAATGTATTCATCGATTACTGGGGTGTTGTGTTCCTGTGGGATGTGCTCCAACGAAGCCTGAAAAAGAGTCTGCCTGTGGATGCCCAAGGCAAACGGTACTTGCCTGTTGGAAGCGAGGATGGTATGCCTTACGACATGATCATGCTTGTTGGATTGAGCTCTATTTGGAAAGAAAGAATGGCCGCAAGGTACTCTGACATCGATGCGCGAAGCGTGAAACAGTATTTTAGAGAGGAAATGAGTGCATACGAGGAAAATGAAATATATGCGTCGAATCCGCCCGAATATCTTGCAGATATGGAATCCTTGGTACGCCTATGGGACTTTTAAACACATGACGTCAACCAAAGTCAGGTTGACGGCTGTTATGATTGTCTGACTGTTCTGTATTTGCCAAAGCAGGCAATAAAAAAAGGCTCTATAGCATCGACGTAGCGGACTGAGTACTGGCACTGACGGCTTGGGTTCGAGGCCCAGCAGGTCGGCCTCTTAGCTTTTCGTTGCCTATCTACGCTCATTTGTCTTACTAATGTGATTTAGTATGTTTTAGGTCGCTTTAGGTTTGGAGAGAGTAGAGAGAGAGAAGAGCGAGAGAGATAGAGAGAGATAGAGATAGAGAGAGAGAGAGAGAGAGAGAGAAGAGAGCAGAGAGAGAGAGAGAGAGAAGAGGCCTTTTATTCAGCGACTGGGGTTAGGCAAGTGTGGTGGCCGCCGGTTGGAGGTCGGCGGCGACGATGTCAGCTCGTTCAAACCAAGGCGATCTGAACGCCCGGGACGGAGCTACCCAGCGCACCCTCCCAATGCTCGTCACGGGTGATTAAAGGGAAGGGATTGGCAGGACAGGCCCACATACACTGGGGAAGTGGGTCGGGCTCGCCCCATGCGGGGCAATGAGGTGAGGGGTAGAGGGAAGGGTGAATGTGATTGAGCACCGCCCTGCAGGGAAAGGAATGGACCTGCAGAAGTCGTCAGGTACGCGCTTGCTCATGGCTGAGCTGGAGATGCGAAGAGGGGTATTTTCGACGGGCGAGGGGGTAATGTGCGAGTATATCACGATACCTAATTAGGCGGTCTTTGGCTGATCGGGCCCCGTGGTAAGAAACTAGGCGAACGCCCGCTCGGATTGTGAATCCTGGAGCCGGGACATGGGCCGCCTCGTTTCCCTCTAGTGCGAGAGCGCCGGGGCTCCATAGCAGTTCTACCGGAGAAGTTGGAGGATTTTGACCGATAATTGTGACTGCCAGTGGCAAAATGAGACCAGCGAAAAAATTTTTAACGGCCGTTTTTGAATCAGAGATTACGATCCTGGGTGTCGGCTTTTGTGACAGGGCCAGCGCAATTGCCGCCTCCTCCGCTGTGGCAGGGCAAGGGGTGCGAAGTGTGAGGCAGCATGACGGGGCTCGTCCGGCCGATTCACGATGACCAAAGCATAAGCATCGTGGTGACGGTATTTTTCCGCGTCCACGTATAAGATATTTTGTCTTACAGGTAGGCGTCGCTGAAGAGCCTGCGCTGGTTGCATTCTGCGACCCGCATGATACACAGGGTGCATGTTGCGTGGTAAAGGACGGACGACCAGTCGAGCGCTAATAGCGCGAGGAATGGGGGATTTATGGCCGGGCAAAGTAGGGACACGAATCCGGAGTCGGTTTAGGATGTGCAGCCCAGTTAGGGTAGTGGATAAGCGTGCCATTGGTCCTGTCAGGTGCACCTCCACAAGCTCTTCGGCATTATTATGGATAGCCAGACGGTCTAATCTGGCAGTACGGGGTATCTGAAGTGCCGCTTTGTAGGCTTTTCAGATGAGGTAGTTGATTTTCTGAAACTCAGCAGCCCTAGCATGAAGGTAGGAGAGGGAATATGTTATTCTGCTGATCACGAAGGCCTGAATGACTCGCAATCTCTCTGTCAGGTTCGAGTGACAACAATAAATTAGAGAAGAAACTCTTTACACGAGACTATGTTTGTATACCCCTAAAGCACAACAAAATGCACACAATGAACAGATACAAACGAAAGTGCAACACGGGGCTGCGAGACGCGGTATAGAAAACAGGAATTAGTTCAAAAAGCAGAAGAGTCACAGTCCGGGAACTAAGGAATGAGACACGGTACGCAGTGATTACCGACACCGGTCGAAGTAGCCTTGAGATGTCCAGGTAGTGTGTCGTGGCCGCGGTAGTACAGCGCGCTCCGAGATCCCGTCACCGTCGTGGGGAACGCAGCTCTCTGGAAGCGCCGCTGTCGTCACCGATGCCCGGCGCGACGACTTGCTTGTGGAGAAGATGTCTTAGAGGTTGTTCTGGTGGAGGACCTCCTGGGGCACGGCACGGGTCCGGTCGCCCGACCGCCGCGCAGCCCGGTCACGCTCCACTCCTCCTTGGTGTTCTTCTTCTTCTCGGAATCGCCTCTGCCCACCGGTCGCTGTCGCTGGCCGCTCCTGATTGGCTGGTGGCCGGCGCGAGCTCGTGCCGTGGTCGCGAGCCTTCGGCGCCGTAGCCAGTGTCGATGACCTTTGAGCCGCATGCCTTGCGTCTTCTTTGTTGTCGTCTTCTTCATCGTCATTGTCTTCGTTTTCACTCGTGACAATATCCCCCCACTTAAGCATTTTTCTATGAAAAATGTCTGCTCACTCATATCCAACACACCATGTACACAGTCCTTGGAGGGCAGTCGCAGAATATCTAGTCATCACAAATGCACTTGGAACGTCCCCAAGAGCAAATACGAGCTCACAAAACACTGATCACCGTCGATAATGAGTGAACACACCAACTACATTTATACACGACATTTAGGTTAAATCTCAGACCAGACATCAACCAAAAAGGCAATCGGGCAGATAGCTTATCCCTTTTCCGACAGTGGCTACGGTGCCACTCCCTGCCTCTTACGTACACACGTCTGCCCGCGTAGTTCAAGGGCTTTCCATTTAAATCATATGGTTCCCGCGCACATGCGAACTTTCTGACAGACCGTGGAAAAAACTGAACAATGTGTCTTTTAGTGGCCTTTCCATTTCGTGAGCCACTCGTGAGTCGTGATACAGCTATTTTCCCGGTGCTACAGTTCTTTTGCTTGGTTTTTGAACATTTACTCTTTGCCCGACTAGAGTAGTGCCTTCTTAGCTTCAGAGGCGGGTGCTTTCTTTTTGACGCTAACTGGTCTTTTCGGACTAAAATCTGGGGCTTTGGGACCTTCTCGTCTCTAACAGGACTCTTTTTCGCTACAGAGCGGTGCTCCGGAGGCAGAATGTCCTCCATATTAGCTCTAACGACATCATCAACCTCGAGCCCAGCAGACGCGCTGAAAGGAAAATTTGATGTCGCTCCCCGAAATTTTACGGAGGTTGTGGTATCTCGCTTAGCATGGGGCACCGTCTGACGTGTTGTGATTACTTCAGGTTCACATGCCTGGTTGACCTCTAATGCTGCTTTTAAAGGCAGCAGAATCTCCTCTGCATTAGAAGTCGGTGGTGAGACATGTTGTACTTGCTCAAAGTTTTTCCCGCCATCCATAGATTGACAGGCCGCTTTTCGCGTCGCCTCAAGCTCCGCGAGCCGTAGCCGCAGCTGAAAAGTTTCTTTCTGTTTTGCGGCAATCTCTTTTTTTATCTCGGCTACCCTTTTGGCCGCCTCAATATCTAGAGCTATTTCCTCACGCCAGAGCCTTTGCTCCTCGAGCACCCACTGTTTAAGCTTGTCGCCGCTCAAGCCTAACCTCTTCCCTAGTTCATATAACTCGCCGTGTCCATTATGAGTTTGTTTTTTAGGGGTATGCCAAACGAACTCGCCTCGTCCTGCCGTGGACGCCAATTATTGTCAGGTTCGAGTGACAACAATAAATTAGAGAAGAAACTCTTTAGACGAGACTATATTTGTATACCCCTAAAGCACAACAAAATGCACACAATGAACAGATACAAACGAAAGTGCAACACGGGGCTGCGAGGACGCGGTATAGAAAACAGGAATTAGTTCAAAAGCCAGAAGAGTCACAGTCCGGGAACTAAGGAATGAGACACGTACGCAGTGATTACCGACACCGGTCGAAGTAGCCTTGAGATGTCCAGGTAGTGTGTCGTGGCCGCGGTTTAGTACAGCGCGCTCCGAGATCCGTCACCGTCGTGGGAACGCAGCGCTCTGGAAGCGCCGCTTGTCGTCACCGATGCCCGGCGCGACGACTTGCTTGTGGAGAAGATGTCTTAGAGGTTGTTCGGTGGAGGACCCTCCTGGGCACGGCACGGGTCCGGTCGCCCGACCGCCGCGCAGCCCGGTCACGCTCCACACCTCACTTGGTGTCTTCTTTTTCTCGGAATCGCCTAGCCCGCCGGTCGCTGTCGCTGGCCGCTCCTGATTGGCTGGTGGCCGGCGCGAGCTCGTGCCGTGGTCGCGAGCCTTCGGCGCCGTAGCCAGTGTCGATGATCTTGAGCCGCATGCCTTGCGTCTTCTTTGTTGTCGTCTTCTTCATCGTCATTGTCTTCGTTTTCACTCGTGACACTCTCGCTCTCTCAAAACACATGCCGGCGGTTGGCAATCTTTTTATGAGATCAATTATTTGGACAACATGCTTGGTTAAGTGGTTGACAAATTGTGTATTGGTTTGATTCCGCTGTATAAGGAGCACGAGAACTTTTATTGTGTGAACTTTCGAAGCTGAATAACCACTAATAAAGATGGAAATATCTGACGTTGTGCGGGCTGTTCTTTTCGGTGGCAAAACGAGCAGTTCGGACGTTTTAGGTGAACATGTAAGGCCTGCTAACTATGCTTGTTCAACTACAATATTTGCACCATTTTGCAGGGTCTCTTCAATGTGCGCATCACTGATAGCTGTCACCCAGAGTGTGGTGTCATCGGCGTACATACTGAAGCGCAGACGGGGAACATAGCCACTTGCGGCGTACCTATGAATGGCAAATTCAAAATGCCTGATGTGATGTGTCCGATTTGAAGGATTGCCGCGCGTGCCGTGAGAAAGCTGCGAACATAGTTGTATGTGCGTGGGGTAATAAGAGAATAGTGGGAGAGGCCTTTGCCCTGCAATGGGCGTAGATAGGCTGCTAGTGGTGGTGGGGATGATGATGATGATGATGATGACGATGATGTCCTGGTTTACAGATTCTAATCCACGCAGGATGGTGGTATGGGAAACTCTACGAAAAGTCGTAGTGAGATTCAAAACCAGGATGGCCGCCGAATCAAGCGTATACTGGGGAGAGTTATCACTTCGCGGCATAGCCGAAAGAGGACATCTTGTGGGGACTAGCAGGGGCGAAAGCCCATACCATATGTGGTGTAGTGGCGCCCTCTAGTGGAGCGCCCGCTCACTGTGTGCGCGTGGTTGTATGAATTGTAACTAGATGTCGTTGCTGTGGACGCACGTGACGGGTCACGTGCGTATGCGTCTCGGTGCCGTCTTGTTGAACAATAAACGCTCTCTTTGGGTTCTGGTCTTGGTACGAGCAGGCCGCACTCTTTCTTCTTGGGCTTGTGGGTGGGCCCGGCGGCCGTCCCTCGCTCCGTCGCTGCCGAGGCCACTCGCCGTCGCCCACGACACAACATCTTTTTGGCGACGAGGATGGGATCATTTTCTTCTGCTGCGACGACAGTCGTCGACGGGTCCGGCAGAATGAAAACGTGAGTGCGTTTGACCCTCGCTCGAGTGTGACTGTCCGGCGCGTCTGGCGTCGCGAGGCCTAGCGTTCTTTGTGCTGACGCTTGTCGAACCGTCGTTTAGGCCTCGCCCTACTTCGTTCTTCTGCTTCTGCTCCTGCATCTCTCTCCTTCCTGCTTGGCAGCATGGGCCTCTTCGATAACCTGCCCGTTTTCCTCGAATTGCCGGGGCCGCCTCCGATTCCGTGGCATAACTGGAAAAAATTGTTTCAGGCCCATCTCGAGGCGGCTGGCGGCAGCGACTGGAATGACGGACGACGCGCGTCGGCGCTCGTCAGCGTTTTGGGTAGGGAGGGGCAACGAAGGTATTTTGCTGAGGCGGAGCAGGACGAAGCAAGGAGGGACGCCGCCAGTAACGTGACCGACGCTAATGTAACCAGCCCTATCGTGACCGACTCCGCGACCGACTGTAGTGTGACCGCATCCTCGGCTCCGGCCATTTCGAAATTCGACCAACTTTTGGAGCAGCTGGACCGGCTCTTCGCTGCGTCCACAAATACGCTTGTTGAACGACATGAGTTCACAAGCCGTCGTCAATTTCGGGGGGAAAGTTTTTTAGAATACGTGACCGCTCTAAAGGAGAAAGCCGTACGTTGCAAGTTCGGGCTGACGTACGCGGAGCGCGTCCGAGATCAAATCATACATGGAACGTCTAACCCCCAGGTTAGAGAAAAGCTGCTCGCACATGGCGAAAAGTTGTCTTTGGAGAAAGCTGAAGAGATTGGTCGGAGTTTTGAATCGTTTGTCGTTGGCGAACCAAGCCTTCGGTTCGCATCATCAAGTACAAGCGGTAGGCCGACGAGGAGAAGGTGGCGTCGCGGAAGATGGCGGTCGGGGAAGCCGCCGCGATCAAGATGGCGGCGTGGAGGATCAAGATGGCGTGGGCCGCCGGGGAGGCCGGCGCGCTCAAAATGGCGGCACAGGAATTCAAGATGGCCTGGCCAGCCGGGGAGGCCGTGACGTCATTCCACCGGGTTCGGGAAGACAAGATGGTGGCCCCCAAGATGGACGTTTCCATCCGCAGTCAGCTGTAGAGTTCCGCGGTACAGTTCAGCAGAAGAAGTTTGCAGGCAAGCTTCAGTTATGCGAGCGATGCGGAAATAAATCGCATAATTCAGCATTTCCAAATTGTCCAGCCAGAAATCGGCGCTGCAACTCTTGTAATAAGTGGGGACATTTCGCATCGATGTGCCGTAAGCCGGCACCAGTGCATCGAGTTTCTTCGAAGGAAGCTACGGGATCCGCTTCGACACCGGAACCTGTAGAGCATCCAGCATCCACGGAGATCAACGCACCCGCAAGATCTTCCGTCTTAACAGTCAGCACTTCTTCTAGAAAGGACTTAGTCGTCCAAGCGGAAGTCAGCGTCAACAATCCTCCAAGAAAGGACTTAGTCGTTCAAGCCGAAGTCAGCGGAGTGACCATGCAACTCTTAGTCGATACCGGAGCATCCGTGTCGTTGATGACTGTCGAAGATTTCAAGCGTCACTTCAGTAAACAGCATGCGCTGTCCAAGGCTTCCGTCAACTTGTGGAATTTTTCCAAACAACGTATCGGCATCCGCGGCTCATTCCAAGCTCCTGTTCAAGTCTTGCAACGGTCTTGCTCCGTCACATTCTACGTCACCGACAAAGGGACATCTCTTTTGGGGCTCGACGCCATCCAGCAACTGGGCATTCAGATCGACGGTGCGTCTCTTACGTGTCGACTAGCATCGGTGTGTGCAGTGCAGTGTCCCGTGAACGTGCCCCCGGGTTTCGAACATCTCTTCAACGGCGAGTTGGGTCTTGTCAAGGACGTCTCGCATAAGATCCAACGGCGGCCAGGTGTGACTCCAGTTGCATCTAAGCTACGAAGATTGCCTCTTGCTCTCCGTGATCCAGTGTCCAGCGAGCTGCGACGCCTCGAGGACAATGATGTCATTGAGCGTGTCGACGCCTCGGAGTGGGTTTCGCCACTCGTCGTCGTCCGGAAAAAGAACGGGGACATTCGGCTGTGTGTGGACCTCCGGGAACCGAATAAGGCAATTATCATTGATGGGTATCCTTTACCGCATGTTGAAGAGCTGTTGCAGATGTTTCATGGTGCTGTTTGTTTTTCTAAGCTTGACTTGGCGTCGGCTTATCATCAGTTGTTGCTGGAAGAGGGCAGTAGGGACTTAACTACTTTCGTGACTCATGAAGGTTTATTCAGGTTTAAGCGGGTGTGTTTTGGTCTGGCGTCGGCGCCTGCGGTTTTCAAAAAATGATGTCTCAGATCTTAAAAAATTGCAAAAATGTTGTTTGCTATCTTGATGATATTCTTGTGTGGGGAAAGACTCAAGCTGAGCATGACGCGAGCCTGGTTGAAGTCTTAACATGTATAGCAAACAGTGGCATGAAGTTGAACGACAAATGTCTTTTTTCGGTCAAGGAACTTGATTTTTTGGGTCACAAGATTTCGGCTGAGGGCATCTCACCTTTGGAGAGCAAAGTAAAAGCTATAGTTCATGCTCCCGCTCCTACGGACATAAAGTCACTGCAATCATTTTTAGGTCTTGCAGGATACTATGCTAAGTTCATAAAGAACTATGCAGAGATAGTTGAACCACTTCGCCTCATGCTCAGGAAGGGTCAGACGTTTTGTTGGTCTGATGATGCTCAGCGCAGTTTCGATCAGTTGAAAGCGTGCCTCACATGTTCTCCGGTTGTGAAGGTCTTTAATCCTGACTTGCCTGTAGTAGTTAACTACCGACGCATCTGATGTGGGAATTGGCGCGGTACTACAGCAGCGGTATGGTTGTAGGCTTGAAACAGTAGCCTTTGCTTCTAGAACTTTGTCCGAGACTGAGAGAAAATACTCTGTGGGAGAGCGCGAAGCGCTGGCTTGTTTGTTCGCGTGCGAAAAGTGGCACATTTTTCTTTGGGGCAGACGGTTCACACTTAGAACTGACCATCAGGCTGTAGTTGCTTTGTTAGCCGCAGGAGACTCAGGTCGGAGACCTTTAAGGATTTCACGGTGGTCAGCTCGTTTGCTGTATTACAATTTTGACATCGAGTACTGCAAAGGGTCAGAAAATCTGGTGGCTGACGCTCTATCGAGATTACCCATTCAGACCGGTCAAGAACTTGTTAAGGAGGAAGAGATAGTGTCACTAGTAACATCAGTAGTCGATAAAGAAACCGTGCAGCTGGCAACGAAGGCAGATGTGACGTTGCAGAAGGTAGCAGAGTATGTGTCCAAGGGTTGGCCTGATAAGAAAAAGGTACACAGTGATTTAACTGCTTACTTTCATGTAAGGGATGAACTTTCTGTTGTGGACGGATTACTCATGCGTGATGACCGTGTAGTTATCCCTTGTGTACTGGTACCTACATTCCTCGAGTTAGCACATGAAAATCATCAAGGAATAGTACGTAACGAAGCAACTTCTCCGGGAACGTTACTGGTGGCCTCAAATGGATCGCAATGTTGAAGAACATGTAAAGCATTGTCACGTTTGTCAGCTGGCAGACAAGTCTGCTAAGCCTCATGTAGCTCCGTTGCAGCCAGTGGAATGGCCTGAAGGGCCTTGGCAAAAGTTGGGAATGGACATCGTCGGTCCGTTAGATGTGTCGTACCCCCGATTTCTTGTTACACTAGTCGATTACTACTCTAAGTGGCCTGAGGTTCTGGGCACAAATTCCATTTCAACTGAGGATGTCATTAAGTTGTTGGACTGGTCTTTCAGTCGGGAAGGGCTCCCTGAGGTTTTAGTGACGGATAATGGACCCCAGTTTGTCTCCAAACAAATGCAAGAGTATCTAAAGGAGAAAGGTATCCGCCACGTGTTCTCGTCGAATTATTACCCTCAGGCTAACGGCCAGATTGAACGGTTTAACAGAGTTCTCAAAGAACATTTACAGGTAGCCAGACTTGAAGGCAAGGATGCTTCGAAAAGCATTACACAATTTCTTGGGTCGTATAGGGTCACACCACATTCAGTGACAGGTCTTTCTCCAGCTTTTTTGCTGCATGGACGTCAGCCTCGTTCCAAAGTGGATATTAGCAACTTCAGGATACGTAAAAAGGCAGCAGAATCGGACAATTTCCTGCCTCATGTTCGGAATCAGGTCTTCACGAAGCAGCATAAAGCTAAACAGTACTTTGACAGAAGGAAAGGTGCGCAGCAGACCCGCATAAAGGTGGGAGATGTCGTGAAGGTAAAATTCCGTAAGCAAGGATTTCTGAAGTATAGTAAGCCGTTGACAGTGCAAGCTCAGGTTGCACCTTTCACCTTTAAGCTCAGTGATGGAAAGATCTGGAACGCTTCGAAACTCACAGTCGTTCCGAAAGGAATTGAGATTGGCTCGGCACCGTATTCCTTTGAAAATGTTGAACTCTCTTCGAGGCATAAAGAGTTTTTATACTCTTCGTCTAACTTAGACATTTGTGACAGTCAGTCCCCTAGTCTACCGTTGACAGATGGGGCAAACCCCAGTGTCCAGACAGACTCTGATCTGTCAGAGCTTCCTTCCAGTGCAAGGTCTGGATCCGTTGTTCCTCAGGAAACGGTAGAATGTCAGGAAGAAAATAGTGAACAAACAGATCCAAATAGCCATGTAGACAACACAAGGGAAAATGAGGGGGCGTCTGGGTCGTCAGATAATTCAAGTTCATCGTCTACGCGTCCACGCCGTAAGACTAAGCAGCCTCAGTGGCTTCGCGACTATGTGCGGTAGGGGGTATACGTACGGTTCATGCTTTGCGTCATGTTGGACGTGTCATGTCTGTGTTGAATCGTATATCATCATTGAAAGTGTTTTTGGACGGGTTTTTTTTGGGACTTATAGAACTGTCGTGAGCGACTGATAGCCTGTTGTGTGAGTCAAGTGAAAGGAAGATGCAGACATTCTTCAAAGCACGGGAGAATGATGTGGAGTGTGCATTTAAGATGCTGTATGTATTTCGCAGAGTGTGCGAACTTCTTTTGCACGGGGAGATGATGTGGTGTAGTGGCGCCCTCTAGTGGAGCGCCCGCTCACTGTGTGCGCGTGGTTGTATGAATTGTAACTAGATGTCGTTGCTCTGGACGCACGTGACGGGTCACGTGCGTATGCGTCTCGGTGCCGTCTTGTTGAACAATAAACGTCTCTTTGGGTTCTGGTCTTGGTACGAGCAGGCCGCACTCTTTCTTCTTGGGCTTGTGGGTGGGCCCGGCGGCAGTCCCTCGCTCCGTCGCTGCCGAGGCCGCTCGCCGTCGCCCACGACACAACACCATAGAATCTGGAAGCTAAGCCTATGAAAGTGAGATGATTAGTCAGACGCGTGAGGAGGGCGTGTTGGAGGACTTTTACGAAACATGAGGTCACGAAAATGGGCCAGAGATGTTCGATGTTGCCGTGTTGCGTCGGCGCGTTAAATCTTACGATCAATCAATCAATCTTTCCCGGCTTGGGATTAGGGTGATTGTAGCCGGCTTCCAGTCTGGCGGCTTGGTTTCCTGCTTCCAGCAATGATTAACGTACGCTGCAAGGGCCAAACATGAACTATCGTCAAGGTTTCGACGCATTTTGTTATTGATACAGTCAGGTTTGGAGCGCAGCAAATGTCCACGTTGAATTATCGTTCTCCATCGCGCGAACAGACATGTCCCGTGGGTGCTCTGTGCAGGAAAGCGTTTAGAAATACGCGCTGGGCACTCGCTGTAAGATTCTTGCAAATACGTTCTTTTTAACGCCTTTGAAATTGGTCAGGGCACCGTGTTACACAGAATGGACCTTTGCAGTAGTTATTCCAAGTTTCACAGTATTTTCTTTGGCGCCGATTTTCATCTCCCCACAAAAAATAAACCAATATAAAACCCGCGCCGTTAACTAGAGGGAAGCCAACGTTTAAACGCGTGCTAATCCTCATTGAGGGTACGTTTTAACACATCATGGCATCATCATCATCAACACACCATTATTATCATCATGCAGCCACTGTTCGTTCTACCGGCCACGTTAGCAGGGATCAAACCGGTGAGACCGTCTCGTGTGCCAAGGCTGCTGAGGCTTCATTACACGGCAGAGGTATAACACCCTGAACAACAATGGCAGCTCCCGCAGCTGACAGCGGCGCAAGTGGCAGCACTGGCGTCGTACCGGAGGATACACCCCGTGACGAAGAAGGTACTCTGGAGACACGCGCCGCTGCCTTTGAAGAGAAGCTGGATGCGGCGATATGTCAAATAGCCATTCTGAACCAGCGGATCAGCGACCTCGAACGTCTTTACAACCGGGCGTTGGAGTCAAAAGAAGTACGCACTTTGCCACAGCTACCGCATGCAGCTGAACATCGCGCGGGATGAGAAGAAGAGGTGCAACCACTACGCCTGCCTAAAAGCGGTCGAGCTGGGCCAAGTCAAAGAACAGATTGAGGAGGTGCGAGGACGTGCCTCAGCCAGCGGTCATCGATCTGGTGCTGCAAGGCTCGACTAGCGACTGCGCTGCGGCTAAGGGAACAATAAAAGGTCATGTTTTCTCAAGACTCCCTTGGGTGTTCCTGTGTGCTAGTTGGCTCTTCTTGCGGTTTCTCGGCATGCTCGTGAAGAATTCAACCCAGCATTTCGTGCGAATGGCGCCTCGGGAGCGACGTTAACGGTAGCGTTATTATGCGCTTCTGAACAGGAACCCGTAGCTAATTGGCGCACGGAGGTGCAAAATTTCCCCGCATTTCCCCGAGGGGAAGAATGTGAAAGTGCGAATGCAGGAGTTGAATTTGCATGGTTCGGTAATGTTCGCGAAAGAGAGATCACACACACACACACACACACAACTACAAAGAAAGAAAGATGCATTTATTCACAGACGCCTATTTGTGTTGTCGTTGTACTTGATTGCTAGAGCGGATCTCAGCTTTGAAATTTCGTGGTCAGTACTCCTTTAAGCGGGTGCATTAGCCCTTCTCACGCCCGATTCCTGGCCAATCCCCCACGTGGGTATGTGCCATGCACAGACACCTATTTGTGTTGTTGTACTTGATTGCTAGAGCGGATCTCAGCTTTGAAATTTCGTGTCAGTGCTTCTTTAAGCGGGTGCATTAGCCCTTCTCACACCCGATTCCTGGCCAATCCCCCACGTGGGTATGTGCCATGTCAGCGGCCAGGCAGCGCGCGCCCATCTCCCCCCGTTGCCAAGGAAGACGAGGAGATTCCTGGCCAATCCCCACGTGGGGTATGTGCCATGTCAGCGGCCAGGCAGCGCGCGCCCATCTCCCCCCGTTGCCAAGGAAGACGAGGAGCGTGCGCACCCGCAGCTGTTGCTATGAGGACGGACGGCGGTCACCGGAATTCAGGGTCGCTTATAAAGTGCATTCGCACTTAAAACGAGATTACGCAGGAATATTGAGGTGCGCCTCTGAAAAAACTGCGTTTTGGTGACCGCGTGTTCTGGAAACACCACGTGTGGCTCCTTGAAACAGCACGTTTTCGTTCACTGCATCTGAACAGCACTCTCACGAAGACGTTCGCATACGAAGGCCCCGCGCTATGTAACGCGTAGCCCTTGAAATAAACGTGGGGCCATGGGAGTTTTTGTTTTGAAATATCTAAAATAACTGGATCGCCTGCTTTGTAGGCGTTGCTTGAAATGAACTTGCATCACTAAGGCGTAATAAAGTGGGAACCGGCATTTTTATTTCGGCTTTGTTTTGTTTATTTCCTTCGGCAATTGTGGGAGAGGTCGATTATAGTAGGTATGGGTTGCGACAGTCTCGACCCATTTCAACTTGTCTACCAATTTCCACGAACCTGAAGGAAAGAATTACTCTGCTCTCCTCCAGCCTCCAATACAGGCACCAAAATGGCTACGCGGTGGCCTTTATCAACCATCCGCGCTCCACCCCCGTTAATGCAATCACCATCCGCACTGATTCCCAAACTAATGCAGAACAGATGGCAATCGCTCTGGCTCTTACTTGCCGGCCACAACCTAGAATCATGATCTTTTATTCGAAACTGGCCATTCAAAATTTTGCATGAGGCAATATCTCTTTGGTTGCGCTCCAAATTCGCCAGCAAAATCTCCCCACTATCTCTGTGGAACCCGTCTGGGCCCCTGCCCATGCAGGGCTAGAGGGGAATGAGGTGGCGCTCATGGCGGCCCGAGAGCTTACACACCGGGCCGGCATTGAACCCCTTCCCCCACCTCGAGGCCAGGTCCACCAGTGACAAATTGATCACTTTTAATGATATCACAGAGCACTACCGTCTCTCTCGTCATTTATACCCAGCAGCCCATGCATCTCTTCCACAAGTACGAACATGGAGACTCCTTCAAACGGGAGCCTTCCCAACGAGATCCCTTCTCCATCACTTACACCCGTCAGAATTCCCCTCTCCTGAATGTCCCCTTTTTGATGCGTCTGCATCACTCACCCATTGCATGTGGGAATGCCCTGAGGACCCTTTTCCCCCCCATCACCAGCAGCGAGCAGTGGGAGGAGGCGCATGGCAGCTCCAATCTGGACACCCAAGAGTTCTTGGTTGAACCAGCTGCTTTATCGCCACCAGCCTAATGGCCACACCACCTGCTGAACCCATGTTTTCGTAATAAAGTTTTTTCTCTCTCTTTCTCTCTCTCAACAAACTTCATCAATTTATTCGCCGATCTTTGTTTTGGGCAGCGAGGGCTGTGCCGTGACCCGACCTACTTCTCAAGCCCCAGGCGTGGAAGTGCACCAAAAGAGGCCGGTTGAAAGTTTTTGGCAAGCAAATGAATGTCTGTGTAATTGCGCAGAAAAAGGTCCAAAAAGTAGCAATATGGTGGGCCACGCCAACGTATGCGGCAGGTTTCCCAAATGCCTATGGCATTGCGTGGCCTCTTTAGCATCCTGGACCAGTTTTAAGGCGTGCTTTCCACCGCTTTATGGCTCGCGGCCCTTACTACGGCCCCTATCGCGAAGTGGATCACTAACTAAACATCCCCTAGGTCTTCTGAAAACGATAGCAGCGGGCCATATCTCCGGAAACAACAAACGGCCTCCTGAAACCACGAAGTTTAATCTGAAACCGCCATACCTTTCACCCAGCTGATAACGCGTTGTGTAAAATAGAACGACGAGTACGTCGTACCCTAGGTAGGTACAGAGAGAGAAAAATTTGTTTAGTAGTCGAGCAGGGACTCATGTATTGGGCTCGGCTCGTGAAAGGCATCACTAGTCCAAGGCGGCTTGGCTTTGGCTGGCTGTCTTTGCTCAGGTCACCATGCAGGGTGAGCTGGGTATCCCGGTCTGGGCCGGGAAACGAAGCCCTCACTGCTCGAAGGTGGGATTGGGAACTTAGGCAAGTCTGGAGTGCGTTGGCACGCATGTACTGTAATGTATAGGGTGCCAGGCTTGCGACAGTGAGCACAGAAAGAAGGCTGTTTGGCGGGAAAGATGAACAGGAGGCTGGTAGGATGGGGGTAGGCGTTTGTTTAAAACCGCCGTCAAGTTGTAGCTTCATCTCGTCAGAGACCCCAGTGTGGCGGTAAGAGTCTGCGGCAAATTTGCCTGCAATGGGGAGCAGTTTTGTTTAGCCACTACGCGGGTGCGGTTGATCTTGGGCACCGTCGGCAACGGCTCGGTACATAAAAATGAGAGCCCGACATGACCCGCTTCATTGCAGGGGACGGCGGCGTGCCCAGAAGCCGAGACGATAGGGATGTAAGGGGTCGTCGAGGAGTTTTTGAGGGTAAGTAGGGCCGATAAAAGGAGGCGGCCGATCTGGTAGTTTTGGCAGACTGTCTGCGAGCAAGTGAGAATAGTGGCTGGTTCAGGGCGAGAAGTGGCGGTCAAAGAAATAGCTATTTCTTCAGCGACATTGATTCCGATTCTGGTGGTAGTGGCAGCGTTGATGCATTGTGCAGTATGCGTAACTACAATGGTTTCGGGCCTGCGCTCGCAATGTAAGGGGTAGCACATGTGTGTATCGCGGTGGGGTCGTTCCCGTATCGCGCAGTCAAAGCTTTAGCACGAGGAGCCCTGCAGTCCAGGTGGTAGGTGGCGTGCATGTTGCGAGGGATTGGTGCCGCCCGGATGAAATTCGGCAGGGCTGGAGGGATGCGTTTCTTGTTCCCTTGTTGGTGTCTGGCCGGGTCATAGTGCTGTAACCACTTGTCTACCTGTGAGTAGCAGTTGCGGGTGCCTTAGTGGAGCTTAACGATGGGCTCATTGAGCTCTTCTCACGGGTTGAAAACTCCCAAAGCGAGTAGTTTTGGGGTCACAGATGCAGTGGTGATTCAAAGTGCCGTTTTGTACGCTTGGGGAATCACCAGGGTTAAAATAGAGGTTTTAAACAACAACCCCAACCGCTTCAACGCCAACAGATCACTTTGCCCTTTTGAATGCTGACGCGTTTGCTAAAAATTATTCTCCCACAAACCCTACAAAGGTAAGGTAAAAGGGCTTTCACACCGAAACGTAAATATAAGTACGTGCTTCCGACGTGAGCGATCAAAATGAGGAAATAGTGCTTTGTTCGAAATGGGGCGCATGAGTTGTACCGACAAAGCCTCAACCACCGAGTATGTGGCTCGTGTAGAGCAGAAAACAAAACATTTAACTACCCCTTTGTCGAAAGCACAACGATGGGGTACCGCGAATGTTTACAAAATCAAGTGGAATGCCAAAGGAACCGAACCAGAAGCGAGAAAATGGTTTTTAACGGCACGGTGTACTGCAGTGCGGTTGTGCTCTCTATGGCGTTTTACTGTTCCGGCATTCGAGGGCCTTCATTGGCGCTCAGTCATCATCACTTTAGATGAAGGGGTGCATTTTAAGTTTAATTTTGCACGCCCAGGCACCACTGTCCAAATCTAAAATGCTTCTACCATGCTAAAATCTCGCAATCGAATTGACGTCGACTTCATAACGCAGGGACCCGCGTTGCATATTTCCAAACACAGACCACCCACGTGACATGTCTGTTTGTGCGATGGAGAACGGTAATTACCCACCGTCATTTGCTGCACCCCAAACCTAACGCGACCTAAAACATACCAAATCACTATTATTAACAAAAACAACCCGTACATTTGAGTTTAGAAAAAAAATTATTTTGAAAAAAAAAAGTGAGGCAATGAAAAAGAATTAAAAGATAGATACGTTGGGACTAAAAAAAAGGGAGGCAATGGAAAAAAAAGTAAGAGGTAGACATTCTGGGGCTCAAACCCAAGCCTTCAGCGCCAGTACTAAGTACTCTACGTCAAGACCACAGAGCCCGAACGGAGGGCTCGTTTTACCAGGCGCTCAAAAGAATAGCGCGCGCAGTGATATCACACATTTCACGTGGGGGCTCTGTGCAGCGAAGCGTTTGGAATCACGCACGGGGGTTCGCTTACGACCACGGAAAATATTTTAATCTTAATTCTCCTCACCCACGGTCATCATCATTGTCACAGAAATTTGCGTTCCTGCAGTGCATTCTAGGCGTACTACAAGTGAAATTATTGAGAAACTGAAAACGTTGCAGTAAAAAATCAGCTCCGCTCCATCAGCTCTTGGTTTAAAAAAGCATATTGAGCTTACCGGGCTCACCTTTTCATTTCTAGCTAGAATTTGGGGCAACAAAATTTGGTTACGCAAAATGGGATATTTGTAATTGTAGTCGAGCCTATATTATTGCTAGAGGTCAATTGAGTTACTAAGCAATTGATAATAACTGGGTAGCATGGGTTTATATCCAGTTCACTGTCATTTCACGTACGCCTGCTTTTCTGGAATGTAAAATAATCATTTAAATTGCAATCTCATCGCAGTCGATGATTTAGCCTTGGTCAATCCCCTTAGAGATACGAGCCAAAAACATCAAGCATCATCATCGTCGTCATTATATTTTTCATCATCATCATCAGTTTCTCATACCACCTGCAACGTAGCAGCGGTCGCATTCGCCACGCCTGCTCTTCTGCTAAGTCTGTTGGCGTTTTCGTCTTTGCGAAGGGAATACCGTGGTCAAGCATGGCAACCTCAATTCCAGACAGCACCCAAAGTGGAAGTGGCGGCGTCGTGTCGACTGGTACATCTCGTGAAGAGGAAGGTGCGCACGACATGCGCGCCGCTGCGATTCAAGAGAGGCTGGACGACGCTGCCAGGAAGATTGCCCTTCTCAACCAGCAGTTCCGTGACTTGAAACGTCTCTACAACGGGGCAGTGGAGAACGACAAATTCGCCCTCTATTGCAGCTACCGTATACAGATGCGGGTCTTGTTGGAGGTGAAGTCCAGGTACTACCAGTACGCCTGCATCGAAGCTGAGGAGCTACACCGCGTCCAAACAGAGATAAAAAAGGCAAAGGCCCGTCCTACGGCCTGCAGTGATTCGCCGAGTAGTGGAGTCCTCGAGTAGCTGTTACGCTGCTTCCAAGAAAAGAATAAAGGTTATGTTTTTGTATGTCATTCATCTCTTCGATGCGTACTTTTTCAGGATGGCTGTATTTGGCATGCATGGCAGAAAACTATTCCGTCGTTTTGCAATAAATGAACCGCATGACCAACAATCAAGGGGAGCATACAGTAAACGTTCAGCGAAAACGCGTCGCTGTTTTTGCACAGAAGTGTCGTATTAAGATTTTTGCTTACGTTATATGGCGATGCAGGCATTACGCTCTGTTCGAGCTGTTGTTTTCCCGTTTGGTTATTCGCGTTGGAGAAAAATGGTGTTCCGTATTTTGGGTACATTAGAAAGTTATGCTGCTCAAACCTTGCTGTGAAACCTGCAATATTCCAATTTACTCGATTTATTCGTCTAACCTCATTTAGGCTCGTCACGTCGGCCACACTGCGAATGGCCAGGTTATTAAGGAGCAGTATGACTAAAACAGGTAAAGCACATGTCAAACCTAAGGCGATGGCTACTTTACTGCGTAGCTGTTTTTAAAGCGGCGCAACAGGAAACTCCGCAAGGCGAAGTGAAGAGGGGAAAATTCTAAGCCCAGAAGTGGAAGGGAAAATGAAAAGGAGGCAAGAGGCCAAGGCATGGGTATTGGTAGAGCGTGCTTCAAGAAAGAAATGCTTCGCGTGGTCGGAATCGAACATGGGTCCCTCGCGTTATAAAACCGGCGTCTCTCCGATTGCGCTATCGTCATGTACCCAAGCCTAACTCAAGCCATACCCAAGAGATACTCAAGCCATACTCTCACGAGGCTGTACCGCATTTTTTTGGGGCTCGTAGTGAGGGTGTTGGCTTTTGGTTTTGGGCTCAGTTGAACTGGAGTTTGTTTCGGAGTTTTGCGGGCAGATTGTGTTCGTTGATTTAAGTCGTTTGCATGCAGAGAGCTTAGGTTCTTTTTCTTCTTTTATTTTAAGAAAAGGCCAGACCTGAGAAAAGTCAAGGTAAGGCTGGTGAAGACCACCAGATCCGGTATATCCTAAGTCCTCGCATTTCAATTCTGAAGGTGTTCGAATTTTTCGCAGTAAGTCTTTTGGTAGGGTGTGGGGGGAGTGCATAGCGGAGGCAGGAATATTGCAGGCGAGCAAAAAAAAAAAACAGTTCGTAACACAGGACGAGGTGCCGCAGCAGCCTACGTGATACACAGGGAAGAGATGTTTTGGCGTCAGTTGTGGTTGCTGATCAGAGCCACGGCAGGGGGATAGGCGCGGCGTTTTCGCTTCCCTTTACTTGGACGTGACCGGCCAACAAGATGGAGTTGATGGCGCCTGAACATAGAGGCAGCCGAATTCAGCGTCGTTGTGAACTTCTGTACTGTACAGGGGCGGGAACGAGAAGTGCCGCAACGTGGAGGACGCAGGGTCTGTTTTGAGATACAGGATTACTTGGGCGAGACATACGCTTAAACACATCAACGATGTGCTTGAACAGGACAGTTGCCATGTCTGCCAAATCTCGTCGATGCAAGCGTACAGGAAGATGGCGTAAGTGCTCTTTTACTGTGTTCATTTGTTGGCACTTATCAAGATGTGGTGCTTTATCAACTATACAGACACCACTGACTGAATTCACCTGATCAAAGTTGTAAAAATCAACCAGGTATTCCCGTGGGGGAAGCTTCGGATAACTCGCTCATTCCAAATCATTGAAAGGCTGCTGCGGCACATGTGGTATCGGCTTTCAATTTAACGGGAACGAAAGTAGGTGTGAGCCAGACTGTTGGGGTGCTTTTTAAAGTCGGTACATCATTCTATGTTAGCAGATAAAAGAAGGTTTTTCCCTAGATAAGGATTTGTAACATACTATGGAGGAGATTGAAGTCTTACTCCAGTTTCAAATGTTAAAAATTGCACAGCAATATACTTTTCTGCCTCAGAGAAAGCAACAGAACCAACTGCAAAAATGCTAAACTCATAATGTCTCGGTCAATCCTCTCGCCAGGAGGCTGTCAGTCATATAGGAATAAGCAGTCGCGAAATTACAACCATCTAGATAGAGTCGGCTTTACCAACCAAAATTCTTAGTTCCGTTCATGCTTACAATAACACACTTTCGTTGAGTATATTGGTGGTTAGGGCTTGCAAAAGGCTCACATATTAGAAGCTACTGTTCTGAATTCCGGATCAGCGAGTAACCTGCATTTTATATTTTATTTTACGCACTGAAACATTAAGACAGTCAGAGGGCAGTTGTTCTCCGCAGGCGCTAAATGCCCATAGAATGAAAGAGTGCCTTAAATGTTGCCTATTTTCTGTCTGAAATATTGGCTTTGTCGCGTTTTGCTGCAACTCACAATATAGACACTTATCAAGACAATGCATTAGCCATACATGCGTCGTGTTGCATCGCAGATACTGCCGCCAAGGTAAGAGACATGTAAAAAAAAAAACGCCGGTGTCAGCCATGTACAAACGATAGGTAGGAGAGAAAAATGTTATAGGGCAAGGTTGCGCCACCTACTGGACAAAATAAGCTATTAAACTCAACGTGAAAGCTGACGGAAGTGCATAGCAGTGATTCGCCAGGGCAGAGCGGCGCCTTTATCCGCTCACTACTACCACCCTTCCCGCTCTTCGCGTCCCTGTCACACTCCTCTCTTGATGAATTGAACTAGGGTTTGTCCTGTGCAATTCAACGTTCGCGCCTTCGCAGTGCCCGTGCGCTCCCGGCCTAGAAAAGCGTGAGCGAGTTTGTTCATTTATTGCCTGCTTTCATGTCGCATTTGCGGGCGCCTTAATGTGCAGTTTTTTTAAGGCGTCGTTTCGGGCGGCCACTTTGTTTCGCTTACTGTTGTAAACACAAACCGTACGAGTGTTCCTAACTAAATAAACGCGGGGGCGGCCGTTTGATTACACATATTTTGCTTCCAATGTACCTGCCGTTTTCTTTCGCGCTAAACAACAGGCAGATGTATGTCAAGAGTCAGCGGTTCACGAGTTTCAAACGGTTATGACTATATAAACCACTTGGTTTTGGAAATTGGTGTGGTACAACGTTGCGGTTACGCCGTGGGGCTTTGGTTGTGTCCGTAATCTCGTTGCAACGCCAAATTCCTGCAGTCGCTTCGTATGGAACAGTGTGACAGCCAACGAGCTACGATAAAAGGGCGGGCAACTAAAGCACTCTGCACTTAAAACCGGCGCCGCCCCTTTAAACGGCGTTCGGGAAGGAGCTAGCGAAAAGTTGTCAACTTTCGCGGGGCTGCTCAATTGCAGAAATGTTGTGTCATGACGCATACACCATTTTGCGACTCAAGGGAATGACGAGCGAAAGATAATAGGATGCGAAGTAGGTAAGTTGAAGGCACACTACATTTAAAGTTTTAATTTCCTGAAAACCCTTTGTCCTTATACTCTTCCTACAAAAGAGTTCGAGTTGCACAATACTCTGTCTAAAAAGAGTACGAGATAGAAAATATGCGCTGAATTACGCGTGTTCATGGCGCAAGCCACCAGGGAGAATTGGCTATTGTGAAGCCGGAATTTAGAGAAGCGCGGCCATTCCGGACAGACTGATGTTGCAGCCGTGGAGGGAGCGGCCGGGGCACTCCGTGCGTTGCCAACTGCGCGAAATGTGACAGCCCTTGAATAAGCGCGCTCACTCACGCTCTACTACTGTCCTGGGTAGGCTGGGTAATATAAACCCGGACGGAATGCCTGTCTCTTCCACTTCTTGGCTGTTTCCTCCATCCGCCGGCAAGTGCTGCGTTATCTGCGGCGGAGTAATTTGGAACGCTTGTAATTGATTAAAAACGCATTTCATGGGGTTCCCAGTGATGTCCTAGTTGGTTTAGTTACGTACTGCTTGTTGAGAAAAGTTTGGCTTAGGAGACATTTGTGAGCAGATGGCATTCATTATTATTGCTTTTCACTAATCGGCCATTTCCCACCGACGTCCTATTAGTGGTTTAGTACGGTGAAAATTTAGGGGCTACTACTTCCACATTTTCCGCAAGGGGATTTGGAGATTTCAAGACGAGGTTTTTCAAGGTTATTTTAAAAGTGCTTTAGGTGTAACAACCAGTGCAGAAAAGAGCAGTGCAGTCATCGCCACCGAGGAGAACGGTGCTGATTTCACATTCAGAAACACTAACTTTCTTGCGGTTGAACCTTTGCAGATTGACTATACGAAGGAAAGCTAATAAAAGCTCGTGATTACCATACTCTCTCATGCGTTATTTGTACGCAGTGCGAACTGCATTTTCAAGGGGGCGGGGCATACCTGCTGTGTATGACGAAGTGATCACAGCAGAAAACTCACGAAAGCGCGCGAGGCGGTCTAGGCGTTTATCAGCCGTGTCTTAGGGGAGACCATATCTAAGGATTTAGCTTTACTTTTACCCTGCGCATTGCTGCACGGTATACCGGCAACAGAATCTTCGTTCTCTCGCTTATCTTATAGCGCGTCGGCGGCGAATAGAATGTCTCTCGTTGTATGGGCATACGATCGTCCAGCTCACACCTTCGCCGTCTTTTGCTCCCCCCATTTCGTGCTCGTTCCTACTCGTTGTTCTCCGGTGTCCCGTTCGTTCGCTCGGTTACAACAAGGCACGGCTTTCCCGTCAAAACAGCACGAGTTGGCGCCTAAGTGATAAAAGAATGCTTCAATGACGGCACTAGGGACACCATCTGCCATTAGGTCACAGGCATTTTTTGTGCCGCACTTGCTGCACACAATGATTTCATAACTAGTGTAACTCTTGCATGGTTCTCTTGATGGCTTGCGTTCCACTTGAATAAATACTTCAATGGCTCCCGTTCCCCGACATACTATACAAAACTTATTGTGCACCTCCTCAACAGGTCGGCTGCAACTTACCACAATCGGAGTTCGGCCTCATCTTGTGTGTTGTAATTCCAGCTCATGGCTTGATGTTCGAATCTGACTTTTCAAGCTGTAGACCCTCAGCTGTAGTACCAAGTGGCGTGTGACCTACCCGCGGATATCTTCTGGCTAGCTTCTTCACTGGAGAGGGTTCGGAATCACAAGAGGGCGAAGCTAGCGTCGCAGACTGAGGAAGACAGAGCCATGCGGTTCGCAAACCGCCATAAGCGGGCCAGTATAAACCAAGCTTTCGATTTGCATATCCAGTGGCAGCTGAGCCAACCAGCAGCCATTTGTTTATCAATCTCGGAACAGAGTGTCGCATGCTGGCATCTGCTGGGACGGATCCTCGGAACAGATGACACTGCTTCTCAGGCTTTATCTGATTTCCGGAGTACCGGAACAATCTTTCAGCTTTCAATGTTCACGACCACTACGTGCTTTTAACGCGCTAAGAAAAATTTTGAAGTGAATGCGGCACATAATTTCGCGCGGGCCTACGTCAGTCAATCCACCTCCGCCCCCCCCCAAAGAGTATGCACCCACTGGGGAGAGGAGAACCAAAGAAAGCAGACCCGTCCAGGAAATGGCTCCCTGTTTATATTTTGCTTCTGCCGCGAGCGCGAGCCTTGAAGCGCGAGCTGTCGACTCAGCCGCTTTGTCGCAACTCGGCGCGTTAAAGAAGAGGAGCTGTTGTACAAACCCTATATTCGCCGTTGCGGAAAAAAATACCACGAGATGGCCGAGCTCTAATTAATATGAAGTAAACAGAGGCCTGTATAAATTCACCGAAATTTTAAATCCGCGTTTGCCTTGTACATCGTCATCATCATAGCATCGTCATTATATTCATCATCATCATCATAATCGCCATCATCATCATCGCCACCACTATTATCATCACCAACAGCAGCAGAAGCCTGGTCATGGTGATGATCAGCCTGATGGTGATGGTGCCCTGCCGGGAAACTGCGGATTTAAAATGTCGGTGAATTTTAACACGCTTCCTTTGTATTTGTAGCTTTCAGCTATTTTGTGGTATTTTTCCTTCAATGATGAACTTACGGTTGTTACAACAGCTCCACTTATAAAACATTCCTATTTGAGACGGAAAGGCTGAGTCGAAAGCTCAAGCTTCGAGGCTCCCTCTCGCGGCACGAGCTCGCCCCTCGCGGAGTCAAGCATCGAGCGCGGGGCCTGGGCGACGCGAAAAATAAATCCTCTTCCTCTTTTCGTTCCACGACGAGCTTAATTTCTCGGTTCTCGTTACGCCTTGGCTCAAAAACGTTAATACATTGAGTAATCCATTCAAAATAAATAATAATAATAAAAATGATTGAATTGATATAGAAGTCACAAAAGTGGGCATTAGGAATTTCAGCACAGTACACACTCTTTCATTTAAAGGGACAATCAAGGGATTTGTAAACATTGGGGGATTACTAGCGCAAATTGTAGTCCGCAGTCCATAGGCCAAGTTTCGACCGGTCTGAGTTCGTTTAAGCGAATTTATGTAGTAGAAAAACCAATTCGAAAATGCTTTCCTCCTCTCTGCATCCTCGCCCATTTTCTGTGGCGTTTTCGTGTGACGTCAGGAGAAGGTGACTTGGCTTGACTGCGCTACTGCACGGCTCGCCGACTTTCCGACACAGTCAGTCGGCCCAGCGTTTAGTCTGACGGCCACCCGTTCGCTCAGTTGAAACTAAGCCATGACACGTTTGTGAATGGAAGAATGTGCGTTTTCTTTGTTTGTTAGTTTGTACACTGTATCAAGCTCCAAGTCCAGGTCGCTCCACAGAAGCGCTGCACAAGCGCACATGCGACGGTTCGCTGACTGGTGCGCTAGTAAGAAAATCTAAGGCCACTTGAAGGTGGAAGAAGTCAGCGAAGTCATTATAGGTACTAAGTAAATAAAATCAACTTTTACCGCAAAGCGTAAAACTAGGCGGCAGGAAGCCCTTTATTGCGCTGGATGAACAAGCACAGCGGTCAGCAGGACGACTACGCATCAGCGAACGCTTTTTAGTGTAATAAATGCAATTTCTACACGTGAGATAATGTAAAAATTTGGGGGATGCTTACTGAACAAGCGCTATGCCACAAATAGTTACCTAAGCTGCTTGAAATGCTAAAATAAATAAAGTGTAAACTGGTTATACATATATAGGATGATGATGTTTGGCGTTTAATGGCGCAAGACCAGCGAGGGCAAAGAGCGCAAAATTCAAAACATAAATACAAAACAAAAGTAAAATCATATAAAACAAAACAATGAGGATGGCTGGTGTACGACAAGGTTGTGAGTGCATGGCTGTGTAAAAGAGGAATGCTAAAATAAATAAAAGTGTCGAAATACGCGTGATAGAAAATGAGGTGTAATGAATGACTTGTTGTCACTGGAAACTTAAAGTAAAGGTACAGGAATCACGGGATCATCCGCCGAAAGAGTGCTAGTGTATACGTCTTGTTGTGTGGAGTGCTTTGCATGTAATCGGTAGGCCCTACAGATGCTCTTGATCCAAGTGCAGATGGGAGTGTGTCGGGTGTGTGCGGCCTATCCGTATCTAGCTAGTGCAACTTCGGTGAATCTGTTTGTGTGAGTCACTAGTGTAATGCCTAAGTGTGGTTTTATTATGTGTACTTGTTGTCTGTCGTGTCTCCAGTCTGTCTATGTTTTGCGAGTGCTGTCTTATGTGTGGCTGAGGTCAGTGTAGGGTATTGTTGTTATGTTCCACTGTGTTTGCAAGTGCAGCATCCGCGGATCGCGAGCGCGATTACAGCATGGCCTGGAACCCAAACGGATTAGTTAAAATTCTTAGCATATATAGACATTATGGCATTAATGGTTATACTATATAACTCATATTTCCGAAGCTGACGCATTTTGGCCAATGGCCGAGTGGTCTGGAGCGCTAGGCATGTTATTTTAGAAGTTGCAAGTTTTAATGCCCCAGGATACATTCTTTTTTATTTTTATTTTTTTCCTTTGGCCGATATTTTCTATGCTGAGTTCTCCATTTTGGGCTGTAACGTTCACTGCTCCTCAAACGAGTTCGCAGAACGCGCGCAGGCTCACACTGACGCGCTAGCGAGTTCTCGTTGGCTTGCTTAATTGCCATAAGCCCCTACTGCTTGCCGGCAGTGGGCACAGGCCAGAAGCAACAGACCCTTGGCATGGAGTGAACACACTTTTTACGATGCAGGCATAAGTGCGGCAAGCTCCAAACATGGTGGAAAAGCGCATGGCATTTGAGCGCCTGCGGTGTCGCGGAAGGCGTTCATCCACTGCTTAGGCCTCGGTTAGTGATTGCTACGCTTCCAAGCTGTCCAGGGAGGCTTATATAATGCAGTTTACAGCCGACGACATTACAGAAGCGCGGTATGACGATTATTGTGATATCGACAATGCTCACCCAAAGATAACATCTGATGTCAAGCATGTTGTTCTACAGAACCGAAACAAAAACTTGTTTGATTGGACATCGACCAATCACGGTGCACCTCCTCAAGTCGTCACAGCGTTCAGTTGGTGCGGCCGCCACAGGCTGCGCATGGTAGTTTTCCTTCTTTCCAGCTTCACAAAATATTTACCGACTTATCTACCGGATGATCGATGAAAAGTGTGTTAAATTTAGCCAGTCTACGCAGTGCAAGCAAAAACGGGGGCTTGACAAATTCACGTCACTGTCCCTTTGACGCTACAATTTCTTCTAGGGAAAAGAAAATCAAGCATTATAGGGGCGAAGTGGACGATTAAGCTCTCCCCAATTCTTCGTGGGGGTACGTCCAACACCCTTCAAAGGAGTCACCACCCACCACCTACACCACCACCACTACCACCGTCATCATCATCGTCGTCATCATCATCATCATAATCATCGTCCCCATTCCGCCACTGTTCATTCTACCGGCAACGTAGCAGCGATCGAACCGCCGAGACCTTCTCGTGTGCCAAGGCTGCTGAGGCTGCAATACCCGGGAGAGGAATAACACCGTGCACAAGAATGGCAGCTCCTACTGCAGACAACGGCGCAAGTGGCTGTGTCCGCGCCGTCCCAGCGGATTCGCCCCGTGGGGAAGTAGGTGTGCTGGTGAAGCGTGCCGCCGCCATTCAAGAGAAGCTGGATGGGGCGATATGTCAAATAGCCATTCTGAACCAGCGGATCAGCGATCTGGAACGTCGGCACAACCGGGCCCTGGAGAACAAGAAACACGCCTTGTGCCACAGCTACCGCATGCAGCTGAACATCGCGCAGGATGAGAAAAAGAGGTACAACCACTACGCCTGCCTCAGAGCGGCCGAGCTGGGCCAAGTCAAAGAACAGATTGAAGAGGCCCGCGCACGTGCCTCAGCCAGCGGGCATCCATCGGGTGGTCCAGGTTTGAACTAGGGACAACGCCGCGTCTAAGAGAAGAATAAAAAGTTCCTTTTTATCTCTTATATTTCGCGTGTCAAATATTTTTCGAGTTGGCTGTTTTTTCCGAACGCATGTATACACAACCACTCTGGCGTTTCATATGAAATGTGCCTTGGGACCAGGGAACGAGCACACGTAACCGCTTTATGCGCGGAGGAGGAGGAGCGGTAGCCGAATAAAATTACCTCATAAAAATGAAGTTGGCTTAGCATAAAACCGGGTTTTGAGCATGCTAGACGCGCATTTTTTGGTGCTTGCGTGAAATGATCATGCATGCATAGTGCGCTTTTCCGGCCGTCTGAATTTTGAACCTTTGACTTGCAGCTGCCTTGTGTTCCTGTGCCTGAAGGGGCTGGAGAAGGTCGTCGTCAGAATATCTTTAATATTTTTATCCTTTTCTTATTACCGCGCCGAGGTTGCGTCATCCTGACGATGACGTGGCTACACGGGCACACACAGGAATGTTTACGAAAGAAAAGGCAACCCGTAACCGAGAGCAGAGGCATTAGAGAGTTTTAGCAGTCAGTCTGTTTCGTCGTGTACGTAGTTACCGTGTTGAGCGGGACCCTTCTGGGCACTTGTGCATTCGCAGCTGTAGAGGGATGAGTTCGGCGGGCCGGCCTTCGCCATGCCCGTACATTCACCACGGTGTGGTGCGCCTCCTCACCCTTCCTCCTCGCCTTTGCGCGCGCGCATCGCCATTGGGTCCTCGTAATCACGGTACCTTCGTGCACGACGGAACAGACAGACTGCTAAAACTCTCCATTGTGTCATCCTTACGTGCGGACGGTCAACGCAACCACATAAGGCGACGCCGGAGCAATGCGAGAGTGAGAGAGGCGCCGGTGAGAAAGGAAAATATAAAGAAGCCACGGTAGAAAAAACGACACGTGAGGCCACCGAGAGCGAAATCGAATTGAGTAAACAAAACCTCGAAGAAAAGCATGTCTCGCGGCGAAGGCATGTAAAACGGAGGGGGCGAAGAATTCTGTAAGCAGGAAATGCTCATGCACCCGGGAAGTCTGTTCCGCACCTCGGTCAACGTGTCAAAATATCTTAGGAAACGCGCCCTGTGGAAGGGGGCACTGTAATCTCGCAAGACTTCACAGACTGGCCAGTATTTGCCGGCGACGCTATTAGGGTCCTCGGGCCGACGTCTGCATGTGGATTTCCAAGTCAGAAAGCACACAGAGCGTCGCTGTTTCCCCAGAGGGTAATTTTGCATGGCATTTTATATATATCTCTAAGGCTAACTTCGAGGACTCTAGCGTACAGCATCATATTGGGTTGCAGCAGTCGACATTTATGCTTGTTTTTTTAAATGATCTCAATGTTTATATTGTTACGAGGCGAGGATGCCGTAGAAAACTGTATTTGCAATATTCAAAACGCAAGAGGCTGGGTGCCGCTAGTACACACTGAGGGATGCGCAACCATCACACCTCGTCCTCTTCTTCCACAGGAACTCGTCGCACAATCCCCGTTCGTTTAACCTGTGGCAAATCCCCCCATAACCACATAGTTTGTTAGTCGCCTGTCGGTGCCTCGTGTCATTATTCCCCGGCGGAACGAGCGCCGTGGTGGCGCTATGGGGTTACAGCGTCCGGCGGAAAATATGGCTTCAATCGTACAACATGTACAATGTCTGTAGAAGTAGCGTGACTCGACGGTGTCGACGCCACCGGGGAGATCTCGTACGTTACGTCGGTAACTTGGCGCAACACGCGAAATGGACCACAGTAGCGGGGCAGAAGTTTTTCAAAAAGGCCGATACGGCGGGTAGGTTTCCAGAGGAGGACAAGGGATCCCGGAGCGAAGTGCGCCACCCGATGTCTTCGGTCATAAATCGTTTTCTGATCAGCTTGGGAGGAACAAAGCCGGTTTCGGGCAATCTGCCTAGCATGGTCAGCGCGAGCAATGGCGTCCCAGACGTACTCCGATCGCACTGCCTGCTGGTCGGCCGACCTAGGAATGAGGGTGTCCAGTTGTAGGGTGGGCTCACGGCCATAAAGGAGGTAGAACGGCGAATACCCAGCCGTATCATGCCGTGACGAATTATAGGCAAACGTCACATAAGGCAGCAAGGCGTCTCAGTCGCGGTGATCCACGAAAACGCACGAGGAAAGCATATCGGTCAGGGTACGATTTAAGCGTTCGGTAAGTCCGTTAGTCTGGGGTGGTACGCTGTAGTTATCTTATGTTTAGTAGAACAGGATCGGAGGATGTCGTCAACGACTTGTGAGAGAAAGCAACGGCCACGGTCGGTGAGCAACTGACGTGGAGCCCCATGCTGAAGAATAACATCGCGAAGGAAATCTGCCACCTCAGCAGAACAGCCTAGTCAGCAAAGGACGCGTGATGGCGTAGCGTATGGCGTAACCCGTGGCGGCAACAATCCACTTGGTTTCCGATGTCGACTGGGGAAAAGGGCCAAGCCAGTCCAGGCCAACCCGGAAAAAAGGTTCTACTGGGATGTAGAGCGGCGGTGGTGATCCCACAGGAAGCGATCCTTGTATGTTGCGGCGCTTACACTGATCGCAAGAACTGAAGCAGCGACGGACAGAACGGTACAGGCCGGGCCAGAAAAAACACTGGTGTACGCGCTTATACGTGCGAGAAATTGCCGAAGGTGACCAGCAGTAGGTGTGTCGTGAAGCTGCTGGAGGACAGTAGAGCGCAGGTGCGAAGGGACTGTGAGCAACAGTTCCCGCCTGTCAGGACGGGTATTGCGACGATACAGAATGTTATCGCGAAGCACAAACATTCCCGTCGACGCGTCAGGTGAGGCAGAGTTGATGTTGTTGATGATCGATCGTAATGCTTGGTGAGGGCGCTGTTCTTGCAGAATGTGGAAGAGTCCAGATATAGCACACAGAAAGACAGCGTCGTCATCATCATCAGCGTCAGGTGGGTCGACCGGATGGCGAGACAAACAATAAGCATCTTGGTGCAAGCGTCTAGATTTGTATTTTACGTCGAATGTATATTCCTGTAGGCGCAATGCCAATCGACCTAACCTGCATACTGGATCTTTTAGCGAAGAGAGCCAGCACAGCGCGTGGTGGTCTGTTATGACTGTGAATGAGCGGCCATGCAGATAAGGGCGAAACGTGGCGACAGACCGTCTACACGAGGGCGAGGCATTCTCGTTCAGTAAGGGAGTAGTGGCGTGCTGGGGCGGAAAAAAGGCGGCTGGCATAGGCAATAATACGCTCAAGACCATCCTGTCGTTGCGCCAAGACAGCCCCGATTCCGTACCACTGGCATCTGTGCGTACTTCTGTGGGCGCGTAAGGGTCAAAGGGAGCCAGAAGTGGAGAGTGAGTGAGTATGGAGATAAGGTTGGTAAAAGTGGCAGCGTGCTCGGAGGTCCACGAAAACGGAACGTTTTTCTTCAAGAGGTTGATCATCAGGGGTCTAGCAACATCAGCAAAGTTCTTGATAAAGCGGCGAAAGTACGAGCAAAGCCCAGAAAGCTTCGAACTTCTTTCGTGAACCACGCTGCTGGAAAGTTCTGAACGGCGCGAACTTTATCAGGGACGGGAAGAACCCACTTCGCGTCGACGAGGTGTCCGAGGATCGTGATTTGCTGACGTCCGAAATGGCATTTGGGAGAATTCAGCTGTAGACCGGCGCTTCTAAAAAGGGTTAGAATTTCCGACAGGTGTCCGCCATGGGTAGTAAATGGGGAAGAAAATACGATAACGTCATCCAGGTAACAGAGGGAGGTGGACCACTTGGAGCCCTGGAGCAGCAAGTCCATCATGCGCTCGAATGTAGCTGGAGCGTTACAAAGGCCGAATGGCATCACTTTAAACTGGTACAGAGCATCGGGTGTTGTGAAGGCGGTTTTTTACGGTCCATTTCATCTACGGGGATTTGCTAATATCCAGACCGAAGGCCAATGGATGAAAAGTACTTAGCGCCGTGAAGGCAGTCAAGGGCGTCGTCTATCCTTGGGAGGGGATACACGTCCTTCTTTGTGACTGCATTGAGATGTCGATAATCGACGCAAAGCCGTAATGTGCAATCTTTTTTCTTCACCAGCACTACTGGAGAGGCCTATGGACTGTAATAACTTTCAATGATGTCCGAGCCATTGTTCAATGATGTCCTTCGCTAGCATCTTATCTACTTCCTGTTGGATAATTCGCCGCTCAGCACGAGAGACTCTGTAAGGGCGTTTGTGAACGGGGCTTGCGCTGCCGGTGTTAATCCGGTGGGTGACTGACGAGGCTTTCCCTAAAGGGCGATTGTTCAGGTCGACAATGTTCCAAAAGGAAGCCAGGAGGCGGCGGAGTTGACGGGCTTGGGCAGGCAGCAAATCGGGGGCCAACGTTTTCGCAAAAGGTTCGGTGGGTGCAGTCGCGTCCGGAATGTGAGGGCCAGTATTTTGTTGGCAATCGATGGCCAATGCAGAAACATGGCGTTCCTCTAAAGCGGAGAGGGGGCCCAGAGTGATGGCTTGCGGCAGAAGTTGGGTAGAAAAACTGAAATTTACGAAGGAAAGAAATGTCCGATTTTGCGTGATTGTGATGACTGTGTGTGGGAGCGTCACGTTGCGCTCCAGTAAAACGGCTAATATTGGAGAAATGACGTAATTGCCGTCAGGAACAGAGGGAGATACACACAGTGGTACGTAAGAAAGAGCTTGAGGCGGCAAGCGTATATCTTCGAGGCAGCACAGACGAGGCAAGAGTTCATCGACGGGGATTGGCGACAGGGGTAGGTCAAGGTGGACGAGCGCGAGAGAACAGACTTTCAGGTCGCATGTTCCAGCGATGTGCCCGAACCGCTGGCGTCGAAAACATTGTTTTGGTTTTTCAGTGTAGTCGTACACGGTGTACCGGGTATAACCAAGGATCATGTGCTCGGGCTTTGTGTCGGTGTTGAAGACGATGAGTATGGCCTGCGATGTCTTTCCCAGACGACGCACGGTTTTCACAGACGTTCTCTGAAGTAGGTTCTCTTTTATTTCAGCCTCGGAAATCTCAACTGGCACCCCTGTGATGACAGCAGCGGCGAAGTTGTCCTGACGCGGCTCATATGCCTCAGCAGGGATGCCCATAATAGTGGTGATTTTCAACAGACATGCTGTAGCGTTAACATTTCTCGTGTCGGCCGTAAGGAGATCCAGCCTATAGTTTGGCCGCAGCTGCAACACGCCATCAGGATCTAAGAGATCAAAGGAGGCCTTCAGCGATAGTGGATTGAAGCCTGTGATGATCCTGGCGGGATAGTTCGGTTTTAGAGTCACAGTAATGCCGTGTCTTGGCACGTTCACACCACTGTTGTCGTCCGTTGTTGACAGAGAACCGTTCGACCCTCGTACACATCGCTTGCCTTTCACGAGCTGAAATTTAAAACCCCTTCAGCTCCTATTACTTCGCCTTAAGCGTATGAATAAATAATGGTTCCAGAAGTGTCAGGGAAGATTGATTTGGAGGCAATCATAGAATCTTCTTGGGTAACGTCATCCTGAACTACCTTCGGCTGGGTCTGCAACACGTTTTTTTTATTGAAATACCCCAACGTACTTTGCAGGCATTAGATAGGGGGGAGTTACAAAATAGTTCAAACATCTCAACACAGTTACTTAATATAAACAGCAAGCGTACTTTTGAACATGGAACAGGGTTAGCAAACACTAGCAAAAGAACACAAGAATGAAAAACCACAGGATAAAAAGCACGTAGTGCATCTTGACAAAGCACACCCATCCTACTTTCAAAAACAAGCACGTTTAAACTGCCCTTCAAATGGGTGACAAACGAGTCGTGATCTTTAATACATGCAATTTGTGGTGGAAGCTTATTCTAATGATAAATGATGAGAAATAGCGGTGATATTCGAACAAGATGTGTGCGTGAAAACATGGGGCGGACATTGAACGGATGATGGAGTCGCGGAAAAAGGAGATTCGCGGGCTTGCTGTGGAATGCTGTAAAGGACGATGGGTTGTAATACAGTCTGTGGAAGTGAGAGAGCAGTGATATCAGTCGTCGTTTTTTTAGAGAGGGTAATTGGAGGGATTCTTTGATAGGTGTGATGCTGTTCGTGGAGTAATTTTTAGTGACAAAACGTGCTGGTTTGTTCTGTAAGCATTCCCGCTTGTTTATTAGGTACGTCGGATTTGGATTTCAAATGAAAGACTCATATTCCATCTTCTAATGAACTAAGGCTGTGTAAGCTAAAAGTTCGGTCGATTGATTTGCTAAACACAAATGTCGTCTAATGAAGTCAAGAGTTCTACTTGCTTTTGAAATTACATCGTTAATATGATCATTCCATGTAGGGTTAGAAGATAGGTGAACACCCAATATTTTAATGTAGACACATTTTCTATGCACATGTTGTTCATATATATGAGCTGAGTTGAACGTATACTAGCCCTAGTAAACGACATCGTTTTAGTTTTCGAAATATCTATTTCCATCTGCCATTCCTCGCACCAAAGGAAAACTTGTTTAGATCTGCCTGCAAAATGTTAGTATCTTGAGTGTTAATAATTTGTCTGTAGAGTACGCAATCGTCCGCAAACAATCTAACTGTTGAATGTAGGTTGTACTGATATCATTAATGTAAATAAGAACAAAATTGGTCCGAGTACGGAACCCTGCGGAACACCAGATTTACTTGTGCTAAGGCGGAATACTGGTCATTTACGGAAACGAACTGGTAGCGATAAGTTAAAAAAACTTGAAACCAAGGTTAATAATTTTGCTATGTATGCTGAACCGACTTATTTTCATCAGTAGGCGAGTGTGAGGAACCTTATCGAACGCTTTTTTGAAGTCAATAAATATGGCATCAATCTTTACCCAGTCGTGAACAGCTTGGGAGAGGTCAGTAACGAGTTCAAATAATTGTGTTTCACCAGAATGTCCCCGTTTATATCCATGTTGAGTAATAAAAAAAAACTATGCTGACCTAAATATTCAAAATTGCAGAACATATGATGTCTTCAAGTAATTTACCAGGAATACTAGTCAAGCAATTGGTCTGTATTTAGGGAAGTGATCGGTCACCTGATTTGTATATAGAGTTAGGAGTATCTAGGAGCGGAGAGCGGCGGGAGGAGGCTCAGAGATCGCGAAGCTAGAGGCGCCGATATTTGGACGCTTATTGCTTTGAGCAGCCTGCGCCGTACTTTACTCGAA
>CM023457.1:102296197-102363697 GCA_013339765.2 Haemaphysalis longicornis
TTCCAACTTTATACAACTGAATTTCTATAAAGTAAAAGTTTTATTCGTACTCAGGTTGGGTGGAGCCAAGCGTAGATCGCTGCAAAAAGCGCTCATGTCATTGTAGCCCGTACTCAACTTTAGAAGCGCCGACAAGTTTACGTAGCCGTTATTTCATCTAAGAACCCAATAAATCTCTCTTTACTTTGTTTCACCGCACATATTCGCTCATAGCACTCCCAGAATACTCAAAGCACTCAAGCAAACATGGAAAAAACAATGGGAGGCTGCGTAGTCCAGTGCACCGGCTCATTCCACTAACGAAGGGAGCGCCGACTGGTGGCGCCGCCCCTCAACTGCCCGGTCCCTATAAACACTTGTGTGACTGACTTTTTCTTTATTCGCTGAGTGAACTGAAATGAGTGTGACTGACTCTTGCTGACAAAATACCCGCACTGAGACCGGCCATCCCCTCTGTGAAGAGCAAAAGCTAGCAAAACTGCTTCTCTCCTAAATGATGCACTAAATTCGTTTTTCGACTGCAAAATATAAAGTGTAATGAACTGCGCATGTCCCCTAGGAAAGTAGCAAACACTGCTAGTCAGATAATGTTTTTGAAATTTTAGTGCACTATCCAGCTTCTGAAGCTGACATATGGTGTGAGATAAATTTTGCAATTCGTTCACAAATCTGTTTCTCCATGAAGACAGTAACAACAGGTTGTGATCGATTGCCGCCTGTGCATTGTTTGTTCCTCTATAAAAAGCGAGATGATAGCCAAGGCACCGGCTAACAAAAGCAGCTTTTTGGTATTATACATGCAAATGGCTTTGTAAATCTGCACTTGCAATGCCAAGGATAGCTACTCCAGCAGGTATTCTGATGCATAAATAACTGTGGGATGGTACACTTCATTTTCATTGATTACAATGCAATGTCGGAATTGCACTAACCCTGTTACCATTGGAAAAATGTTAATGACACTTCTCCTGTGGAGATAACAGTGTGGAATGCGATGGAACCACACGCATTTGGAGGCTTGTGTGATCATCTGCCGGTACTGGTGTGCCCACTTTTGTTCCATCACCTACGTCGCGTCTGGCCAGCAGTAGTGGCTGCAATTTTTCACTTTTGGCTTCGGAAATGCCAATCTTCACAAGCCATTTTCGCTACACGCATTCCTGTTTGAAATGCAGAGTTTTTGCTGTTAGCACTCTTTTGGACTGTACTATTTGACGACCTTATTTTTTCGTTGTCAAAAGTTTAAGTGCAGTTGGCTTTTAAGGAGCTTAAAAAAACTAAGAAGCTTGGAAAGGCAAGACGTCTCTGAGACCCCCAGAGAAAATGCTCTTGCAGTTCGGTCTAGCACAGAAGGGAATAGAGAATACATCAATGGGCCGTGAGCAGTTCCGCACACCAAGGAAGCTTATCTGTTTGCCCATTTGTCTAGTTGATAAGGCAACTCTGGTTGGCAAAATTGTGTGGTTGCTCTTTTCTTCAGGAAAGTAAAAGTACCGATCGACTTATTACTGGTACTGTTGGCATCGAATGTTATTGTGCGAGTTTTTACCCACGGCTTGGTTTTTCTCTTCCAGGAGACACAATACCAACAGCAGGCATTCAATGTTCAACTTCATTGATGCCTAACAGCTGCATCATGGCAGCATCTGCAGACACAGCGTGCAGACATCTATCCCGCAGCCGAAGCACACAAGTGGGAATTTCCACCAGGGTCATAGGTGCCATCCCTATTTTGCCATCTCTCATGCCTATTTTGTTCAACTGCTCGCTTGTATGCATTGCTGACGGTGAATTTTCTTGTCAGGTACCCAGTGCGCTTCCACAGAGCTCATCAGTCAAAGCTCCCAAACAGTGGAAGAATTTTCAGGTTTGAATCTTCTGTTTCTTTCATGTATACAACTAAGTTGTTCAGTATTGGCAATGAGATGTTTGAGTGGCACCCCCTGGCTGTGACGTCAGCTTAGGGACTTGCACCGCCGTTGTCTGCAACACTCCGCTTGTTAAGGTCAGCAGCGCCTGTGCTAGAAATCACCTGTTTTGACGCTGTAATGCTTTTAGTGTATGTCAAGTAATTCAGGTATTTTTGCCAGCTTCTGACACACCAATAATTGCACGCTGTATCCCCCACGATTTTGCAACACCTGAGGAGAGGGAGAATTTTTTTAACAGCATCGGTCAGAAGATCAGAACTCGACCTTTCTAGCTTATTGCCGAGGTTCAGCGCTCAGAGCACCTTGATAAGTATTCAAAATGCGTGGCCTTCTTACAGTTTTTTTGAGATGCTCTTATGAAGACTCAACAGTCTAATGCGACGTGCCAAGCAGCGGGCTCCTACACGCGCATAGCACAGCAGGAAATAAAGCGGCTGTCTTCTATTTCTTTCATTGTTGTTGACTTGTATCAGATGTGTGCTTTTTTTTCTGGGTGAAACGTATTCATTTTTCTGCACCGTCACGAACGTCTTTTTTAGTACTAGTAGGTTTGGGGATGTTTGGGAGGCTCACAAAGATTGTGTGGATATTTCTTCAAGCTGTGTGGCATACATTCCCTTCTTCACAAATTGGCTTTCGTTATGGCTGCGTGCGAGAAGGTGCATATCCGTAGCGTGTGTTGTTTATTCACATGCAAATACAATGAGAAGGTTTGTGCTACGCCACCGTGATCGCGCCCCAGACAACGTTGTCCAGAGTACTCAAAGGTTGCTTACATGCTCCGAATTTCTATCGTAACCATGGTTATCATAACGAACTGACTCTCATCTTCAACAATTATGACATGATTACGGTATTGAAGGCTTGATATGCTCGATAAAGAACGAAATAAAGAGTATACGTGCATACATTATAAGAATCGAAGCAGATGAATATTTCCTAAGAGCTCTTTGTTTTCTAACCTTTCCAGGCGTAAAGTACAAATTCTGGTCTACTCGGTATAGCATAGTATGAATTTAAGGAAACTACTCTTACTCTCTTGTCCTGGACTGAAGACAGGGCCCACTAATCAGCTCGATTTTACTGTTCAATAAAGTTTTCCCCTCCCCCTCCTCTTGAGTGCAGTTTTCCTATAACGCATATGGGAATATTAGGAAGATATGGTTGTAGGAAATGTACCGAAATATCCCTCCAGGTCTGAACAGTGTTACTGTACCTTTACTGTAGACGTGACTCGTTTTGCTCAATAAACCTCCATACTAGTTAGAAGCCTGGTATAAAACCAGCATGTGCCAATATACACAGTGGGTTATCTAGAACTCAACCTGCAGTTTTTGCAGCCCATAGTGCATGTGGGCATACTCTCATGCCATGGAAAAGTAAAGGGATGTGATTTCGAGCGTTCGTCCAAGGTTGCAAAGACTCTTTTACCTTACATATGACTAGTGGGAATCGTAATGCCTTCTGCCAAAGCAGACAGCCCCAAAGGTCTGGAATTTGTTTTGGTCTTGTATTTTCATTGTTGTTGGTTACTAGCAGCTGGCTGTTCCCTTTGTTCGAAAGACTGCTTAATGCAGAAGCTGACGCCTAGCTCTGACTCTTCGTTCTCCGCGCAGGACCGGCTTCGCAAAGAGTGGGATGACGCCGGTAATGCTTCTTCTGTAGCCGTATTCAAAACTATAATTTCGCCCGTGCCTTCAGCTAGTGTACGCGATTGTTATGATAAAAAGTTATGCATACGCAAAATCTAGTGCGTACAAGGTTCAGACGTCAACCGGGCACAAAGAAACAGCAGAGAGAGTGAGCCTGAGTGAAGCAGACGACAAATGCGAGAATCTCTAAGCCGACGTCACGGAGGCGCGCTTCGCAACGCTGCCCGTGGGGGCGCTCTCCGCCAATAGAGTGGTCAATAGAATGCAATTTTTTTTGTTTTAACGTGCATTTGGAATATATTTTTCTGTAGTTTGCCTGTACTCTGTGCGTTGTGATGATATGAAGCCATGAAGGTTTTTTTAAGTGTGGATACTTAACACCAGCCAATATATAAGGTACACCAACCAAGATATCGGTTATTGTGCACCTCAGTGGTGTAGTGGCAAAGTTGTTCTGCTCATGTTGCCAAGGCTGCTGTTACTATGGAAGTCCAAAAATGATCGTGCTATCATTTTTAGTATATATGAAACGATACCTGGGGGTCTGAATTTGGTTGGAGGTGTCTACAATGCTGTCTCATAGCCTGGAAATTGCCTTTGTGCGGTTGGCCTTAGAAGTTAGTAGAAAACTTTTAAAGTGAAGCTTTAATGTTCTCAGTGATGGGGTCTGTAACGCGAAAATGCCCTGCGGGAAAGCAAACTGTTTCCTACGATGTTGATGAATGATCGTGGGTGAAGTCAAACAAAAAAAGGCTTCAGTGGCCGGAATTGAACCTCGGTTGCTCGAGTTATAAAGCTGGCGTCTATCCGATTGCTCTATTTCGTCATGGTGGAAACTGAGTCCAAACTCAAACGACAACCAAAGAATCCATCATGAGACAGCTTCACGTTGAACCATCGTCATCGTCATCGTTAGACTTCAGGGGTGCATGATTTTTTATTCCATATTTCCTGCTACGTATGGTTTCAAACTTAAGTGTTCCAGCCAACTCTTTATGCACTGTATGCCAGCATGATCCATTTCTACATTTGCTATTGACCGACCAAGGTAACAGGTAAAATCTGAAACATTTCACCTATTATCTATAATTTGTTTACAACCTATGTTTACCCACCCCTCATCCTCAGTAATTTTGACTGTACCCGGGGTGTGTGCATGACCTCTGAGCAGTAGCAGTGAAAACACTGTTTACCTTGCATGCAGGAGTACACAAACAAGAGTGGGAGGGATTTCCAGCAGCTGTTCTGGAAAGTTGAAAGTGGTGTTTTGTTGAGCTTGCCTGTTTGTGAAGTGTAGGTGTATTAGTGGCAACATTTTGTGGCCCTTAATCCACTAGCACGAGTCACGTTTGACTAGCTTTGTATTACGAAATAAAATAGCTAATGTGTGGGCCTAAAATACAGAGCATTTTCACTCTGAAGTCCCTTTCTGTAGATTGTCAGAATGTCACTGTTTAATAAAACTACAAGGTAACGCAATACAGTATGCCACCTTTGCAAAAATATTTCGAAGGCAAACTTATACCTAACGAAAATAATCACAGTTGCATGTGTGTAATTAAGCAGTGCTAAAGGAAGCTTTTTCAGACATCTTCACAATTTTATTCGATATATTGTACAACCCCATCTTTTAGCATGTTTTCTAGACAGTGCAAGCATTTATTGACACCATTGATTCATTTGCAAGGTTAGGACTGCATGAGGATTAAGTGCTACGTCAGTAAAAGCTTTCCTGAAGCCTTTAAAAATTCTGTGGCATTACCAACTCTAAACTTGTAGGTAAAACTATGATTGGTGGCATACAAGCGAAGCATCTCTCAGAGGGTTTTTTCTAATGCCCATTACCTTTAGCTGTCTCTACATTTGATTGTTTCAGTTCTGGATGCCGACAATGCCGAGTTGGGGCCAAGGAGAAATTACCTGCTTTACGAGGTGGTGGCAGTCCTTGCGGCAGAGGCTGGTCCTCGCACCTGCTCCTGTGACCCACATTCTTGCAAGATAAGGTAGGTTGCAATGCTTGCAGTGCTGTTTCTTGTAGAATATCAACTCTGTGGGAAGCCCTGGCTTAAAACAAGTCACTTTTGCTCGCTTTAAGGGACAGACAGCCGATTTTTGTTTAGTGTATTTCTTTATCGAAATGAAAGAGCATCACTTAAAACCCCTAACCTGGAAACGGTTTTGCTGATAGCGCACTAAAACTTTGTGAACTATTAATTTTTATATTACCAGCCTTACATGTCCTGCCAAAACGAATGTTGGCAGCCATGACAGTGAGCCATGAGGCAACATACTTTTAACTGCACTTGGGATTAAAAAAAGTATTTTAGAACTTGTCCGTGGCTAAAACAACAATAAAGTGCAAAGTCCTATTCATACTGTTTTTGAATCACGCATTGAAATCGGATGAAGTTGTTTGGACACGTAGTGTTACGTTTTGACACTACAGTTGCCACCTTTCAGACTTCAAATTAAAATGATTTCTGCGTGTTTACCTAAAAATTCCTTGTGGCTACCACGGTATATATAATACGGGCTTCATATGAGCTAGACAACATGCACTCCGCAAAAAACAGGTGTGTGTTCCCTTTAAGAAATTTGGTGCAGGAAATCGGTGTGGAACAAGCTCCTCTACAAATAGAAATGGAAAAGGTACCAGTATCTTGAGGAACACTGGCAGATGTAACGAACGTGCTAGCATATGATATTAACAAGAACATACTTCAACCAACAGCTCTAAATGCCTTCCCCCTCCCCCTTGTATTCAGAAAGCAACCTCACTTATGCCTTAAAGAGGCCCTGAGATGGATTTGAAAGTTTTTTGTTTGTGTCAGAAATCTGCTGTATAGTTCTTGTAGAAGCAACTCCAAAAATAGTAAGCATATTCACTCACGCTAACAAAAGTTATTACCCCGACGAGACAGGAACTATTTGTTGGCTCGGCGGCTTGCGATGACGTAATAGTCCGACCTCGTCTGAGGCGAAGCACTCATTTCATGGTTGGCCGCCCAAATGTCATGCGATTTTTTACGGCTGTGGTTTCTACCCACGTTGGTTTACAGCGTCGTCGTTACCATGGTTACTTCAGCGAGTGGGTCGCACATTAGACGATGGACGCCTTTTTTTTTTAACGCTACCTTTTTAGTCCTTCCGGACTTTGAGCAGGAGGTACTGGTGATTGCGGAAGTCGACCTTGCACGCGCGAGAGTTTCCGTGAACGGTAACTTACTTTTACCGTCTCTACATAGCAATACAGAGGCTAGAATTTCTAGCGACTGTAGCGAGCCCCCCTGCGCCGGCGAAATGTACGCTCGTGTCTTGATTAGATTACCGTAAAGTTTCTTTAGAGAACGCCTTCCCCCGAAACATCGCCCACCTCCTTTGACGCTTCAAATATTCAATTTACTGGAAAGACGCGCCCACGCCGTAAATCGATGGCTTTAGCGCCGATGAGTGAACAATAACCCGAAACATCTCTTCATGTGTAGATGCGGTCACTTATTCGTCCTTTCCGCGCTTGACCCGAAAGTTCGCTCATCTCGAATTTTTTCTTGATATCTCTGGAGTTTTGTTTGGCCACCTTTTTGTAGTTTTTCGCACCTGACCCGAAGTTCGCCCATCTCGTATTTTTCACTGGATATCACTGTACTTTGGGTGGGTGTTCTTTCGGAACTTTACGGCACAGCAAATGCACTGCGCTCGGCGCTTCATACAAGCAATCTTATACCCCGGCTACAATAGGGTCCGAATGTCATTTGAACCAAATGTCATTTAACTCAAATGGGGTGCTTCAAATGCCATTCAGAATCCGCCGTGCTACACTACAATTTAAATGGCATTTGAAAGCTTTAGCATTCGCTCGCCGTGCTGCATGGCGCTGCTGCTGTCGAGTTCTGTTTTTTACACAATAATGCACAAATCAAATTTAGCTGCAGTCTTTCGTAATAAAATGATATGAAATTACCAATAACAAAAACTTTGACACGGTTTTTGCATAATCTGAATCCCAATCGAGGTTTCTTGTGCTGTCTGGCCACACTGGTTCGTTGTTGCTCGCACTGGTGCTGAGAGTAAGGAATTATTACATCTTGATATCACGATTTAAGTGAATGAGAAGTAAACAAAGTTCCACAATTAAGAATATTTTGCTTGTTTTAAGTACGCCAGTAATGTATTTGTTTATGCTGACTTGGAACGCTATGCGCGAGAGTGCTAGAAATGGCATTTGAAATCCCAAATGTCTCCCTCGGTGCTCATTTGGCTCGAATGTCATTTGAGCCAAATGGCATTTCAAAACCTAGTGTAGCAGCACAACTTGGCATTGAGTGAAATTACATTTGGTTCAAATGACATTCGGACGCTAGTTTAGCAGGGGTATAAGTTGATGTTTATTACATTCTTGCTAAATGATGATCAGGAGTACGATAAATGACATTTTTTTCAGAAGAGCAAGCAAAATCTCCGCCTCTACTCCAGCCTCCCACGCTTCCAATGGGTCAGATGCGTTTTTGAACTAGCATAGCTCTTTTGTGCGTTTAGAATCGTGTTGGGCAAGGTAATACAGTCTACGCCCGTTACAACGGACCCTCTGAACCCGGAAAAAAACGTCCGCTGTAGCCGAAGTATGCAGTATCCGACAGGGGGGGGGGGAGGAGGAGTATGAGTCCTAAAGTGGGTACTTTGACCGATATTGCATAAGCATAGTACACCTTTGTTCTTTCTACACGCCTGCAGCACCTCTGCACAGTGTTCGCGCGAGGGCAAAGAATCGCGTAAACACCGTTTCCAAAGCCTCGAACCGGCACTTGGAAAAGGCCTAGCGCTTGCGGTCAAGCGTGTAAAGACGCATGATGAGCTGAGCAAATAAAGCAAGAATATAACTAGGCACAATTATTAACCAGCTATAACACATCAGTCGTGGCCATCAGCAATTAGCTAGGCTCTTTTAAATCCCCTCACGACGACGCAGGTTTTCCCGAAACCATTCGTCAAACAAATTGGATCGCTGCCTCATGTTCCCCCAAGGCAGCTTCCAGATTTTTATGCGATTTTAGTCTGGTCGATTGAAACAGCTGTAATGAAATATTCATAATCTGATGACGGATAGCTGTAAAATCGAAAGTTAGACCAGTTGGACTGCGCACGGTTACCGGCAGATTGCACACAATGGATGGGGAAGAACCCCCTACTTGAGGCATTCTTACCTTTCCACCGAACGGAACGGGAACGATGCATGCGTGGGAATAATAAAAGCCGAACTTCACTTAACCCGAGTTTTTTATTACATAAAAAACTGACGAGGGCAGACTCGCCTCCGAGTGCACCACGTTTTTCAATCTCACCGGAGTCGCGTTTATCGGCAACCGGCCTTGTTCTTGACGGTAGAGCGGACCGTCTGCTTAGAAAGGCCTGTACTTTTGGCGATGTCGGCCTGTTTTTCCCCATGTTCGACAGCGTTAATTACGCTTAGTTTATCGGACAGTGAAATCAGCTACCCTGCCGCTCATGACCGCTGGTCGCGCACACACAAAAAAAGCATTAGCACTGGCTTGGCTTGGCTGCGCCAACGACCCGGCTGCCAGCAATTGTTTGCCAGACATAACAGTTTTCTTGCCCAAATAAACAAAGAAAAAGCACATCGGATAGCCGGCCTCGCGGAAGTCCGCTATAAAACATTCAGTCGAAACAATTTTCGCCCAAAATTTAGTCTGTTGTAGCCGATAGTCTGCTCTAGCCGGGTTCGTATGAGCGGAGTGGACTCCATTTAAAATGCATGGGGACCAGGACAAACCAAGAGAAATGGTCTGTTGTAACCGAAAGTCCGTTGTTGCCGGATCCGCTGTAACGAGCGTAGACTGTATAGGTCATTGCGGAATCATTACAACATGTACTCATTTTGTATCGAAATATTTAGCGGAGGCCTGAATTCTGGTTAATTCAATTCTTGGTGCTAATTGTTCTCACTAGATGGTGGCGTCAACGTCATGTTTTCTAGGCTTTCTATTTTTTTAAGCTCTACAGCAGAAGTATACAGCTCTTTCGAAAGGAAATGATTGTACTGTGAGAGTTTAATCTAAAACGCAAAGCAAAGCGAACAGTTCTGGGAAACAAACTTTTGTGTCATTTGCTTTGAGACAAATTCGCCAGATGTAGCTACTTGGCAGCCGGTAAGCCGGAATGAAGAAACTGCAGAGTGCAATCCTTTCGTTTTCAGCGGCAAACGGCTACTGTTGCTTCAATTAACACGGTAAATGGTAAAACGTGCTAAGGACACTAGGCAACACGGTTCATTCAGAAGGGCGGGCCACACCAAAGCACACTTTCGTGCGGTCATGACTTGATGGGAAGCAATGAAATGAAACTCTTTGGCAGGAGTTGTCACTACAGGATGCGCATGCTCTTCCCCTTGTCGCGACCGGCGCAGAGAATCAGCTGCGACAGCGTTTGGGCTTGAACTGATTTATTCAGCCCGCTTGAGCGAACTTGAGCGTGCGCCTCGTGATCACGAGCAGTGCCCGGCGTCGTTCAAGCGCTGCATGAGGAGCTCCTGCTTTCGTCGTCAGCACGGCGCTCCCTTGGCGCGCCGTTCGTTACAACCTCATAACTGAAAACAACATCGAGGCTACGCTCGAAACACGGATGGTGCAAAGAATCCTCTCGGGAACAGCATCCAAAAAACAAATGCAAAGAAAACTGATGAAACTCTTACACCAAACACGGAGCGCTGAGATGATCACGCTGCGAGCGTCATTGCTGCTGCGCTCACTGATCCTTCCGCCGAGAATGGAGGAGCGTCAAGCCTGGTTTGGCCCGGTGTGTAAGTGCTCTACACTCCGGTATTAAAACAAATATGTGCGACTGTGTAAACGCACACACACACAAAGGATGTTTTTTTCTCTCGAAAACAGGCGCGGAAAGACGTAGACTAAGAAAAGTAATACACAGCTTTCTTATGTTTTTACGCTCTTAAAAATTGATTAATCAAGAGCGCACTATTACGTCACGATTAGTTCAAGAAATAGCCGTTGTGCTCCGATACCATTGACCCCCGAAACCCCCATCTCAGGGGCCCTTTAAGGCAGCCTTTTATAAATGTCAGAGAATGACTGGAATGAGAACTGTCTGCTGCACATTTCAGAAGCTTCTTTAATTTCGCCCCTTATTAAAGGCGCCGTTTTCGGAGAACGCTTGACTTCTGCAAGTGAGGCTAGCCCGTGACACGCTAATTCCGCATGTGGCGTGTGGGGCGGGACTTTACCCTGGCACCAATAGGGAAGGACGCCCTCATGGTGCCAGCGTCGAAGAGCTCAGAGCAGCCAGCTACATCGTTGGCCTGTCCCCATAAAGACCTTTAGTCTTAACATCGTGGCCGATATTTTATCGTTGCTTGCCCTACCAGTGGGCAGGACTATCCCTTGCATACGTTTTCACGGTATTGTCATCATGTGTAACTTGGTTTCAACATTGGCTTCATTCTGGCAAGCGACAACAGATGTCAGCAGCACCTGCCTGCGTCGTTTCGTGAGCAGAGGCAGCACCATGGTGCTGGCGCTGGTTGCTTTGCGTGTCAGCTGAACCAGGGTACAGGTTTCCACATGGCCGCATGAGGATGGGGGGTGGGTGTGCGGCTCATTTTTTGAGCACAGAAAGTACTTCATTCTTTATAGCTTTAGTTATTTATCGTGATTGACTCACAAAATCTGCAACCTTAGCTAAGCTATCATGCTACTCTGCAATGTTGGTCGGCAAAAGGCTCACTTAAGGTAGACTGGGAGCTACCTTAAGTAACACTTAGTTATCAGGCTTCGCGAAAAAGATGCTTCTTCAATGTAAGTTTGGCTCTTGAAATGGGGCAAAGGGACAGAAAGTGTCGGAAGGCAAAGTGATACTCAATTCAGGTTTGTGAATACAGCTGTAAATGCTTAAATTAAAAGGTTCATTTGCAAATAGGGCTATTTAGTTACATTGTCAAGGACGCAGTAAAGTTTTGCGTCAAAGTTGTTTTATAGTTGAGCTAGTAAATTAAGATGGCATTAAAAGAACACAAGCATCTTTCAGGCATTGAGGTAATCTTCAGCAGATTCAGTATATCCCAATGTATAGAGAACCTGGCAAGGTACTTAAAGCATAGAGTCTATTCTTGCTAGCAGAAGCCAGTGTGCGAAATGTTTTTGTTTTGGTATCTACCTTGCTGTCATGTGCAGGACATCAATATTAGCAAGTTGGACAACACACTCCGTATGAACTCATTTAGAATCAATTTGGTTTCGGCAAACACTTTGTGATGGGCTCCTGGAAGGTTGCAGCCCTTGGAACATGCCCTCAGTGATTTATCTTTCACTTCTTTGTCAGCGCCTAGTTTTTATTTCATGCTGCCTCAAATGTGGCTTGCTAGTTGCAGGCGTATGTGCTGTCTACTCACCTGGCTCACTTGGACAGGCTGGATATTCGTTCCTACTATGTTTCCGCCAACAACATTGTACAATGGGCTAATTGGCACCCCAATTTTGCCACTGAAATACAGACTCGCCTTCAGGTATCTTGCAGGCTATACCATTGGCCAGGTACACTAGGCTTGTATGCCAGTGAGTGCTTTACCACGAACCAAACTCCTTTTTATAATTGTTACTGCTTCTCAAGGCGTAAAAGACAGTAATCGTGTGATCCCATTTTTGCCATGTTGTATGGACAATCTTTTTGCTTAGGAATGTAAGCTCTTCAACCATGATGATCTGAAAGTTTTTAATGCTTTTCTAGTCACGAAACTGCATACCAAAGGTTGACATAGAAACAAAGGCTTCGACTATAGATGCCATCAGCATAAGGGGGGACACAAGCCACTGCCAGTGCTGGGATGGCTATGCCGTCACTGCTACAGTTGGTTTGTGGGTTACACTCGGAGAATCCTCCACACATAGCAGCGTTGCTACGGCATCTAAATGGGGGGCAGGCAAGGCCCACAAACGGAAAATCCTCAAGGGCTTTTATTATCCAAACCACCCAGTGCTCCCTTCTTCCAGGGAGCCCTCGTTAATTCGCGGTCCAGAGCTGGTGGCTGGGTCGCAAATGGGTACCTAGGCGATGTTGCTCGAGGCTAGCTTAGATGAGCCCAGTTTCGTTCGCTCGTGTTCCTCTGGGCGTCACCTCGTCAAATCCCGTGGTGCTGGCTGCCTACATCAGTTGTTACTCATCAAATGACGTCACGTCGCTCGCCCCCACCGTCCCATTGAACGGCTGGGTTTCCGCTATTACCCATGACAAGATTATGAACACGCACCTGGCTGGTGAGCAAGGGGTACGGCACTTTTTTGTCACATGCTTGCGGGTGTCCGCAGTTCCCCCTTTCACAACTTTTTAAAGCAGTTTCTCGTGTGATGCTCTTTCACATATTTTTTTATTGTCATTGAATACACCAATGCCACTACACAAAAAAATGCCTCGGGCACGTAGGTTTGCTGGGAAAAGGCCTACTGATAATCAAGCACTTCTTTACTGCTGTATCATGTTTGCGCCCCTTCCTTGGATTTCATTTCTCTGTCTTTTGATGCGAAATTACTTTAATAGGCTGACTGGCTGCAATTTTTGTGGCAGCTCCCCATATAGCTCTCCTGTACAAACACCTGTTCCTAATCGGCCAAAATGTTTACATGTGGACACGGCAGACACTGGGCTGTGTTTGCAGTGTTCATAGTCCTAGTCTTTTGTAGCTGGCCAAACTATTATCTACATGCCAGAATACAGCCACAGTGGGTTTTTTCTCATGCATTTAGAGATCCTTTCAAGAAAAACCAGTATTGGATATGTTTCACTGTGCTAGCCCATGATTTTGTCTTGAGTGGGGAAGACCAAATGACAAACGTCATCTGAACTAGTTGAATCTGTGGGAATGTTTAGATGAATAACCATGCAAGGTGAGGACAAACAAAAGGACCAACAAATGCGAGTGCTTATAAGTGCTTTGTGTTCAGTTTCATGCTCTTTTTTTATCACAACATTGCTTCAGAAACTGATACCAAAGAGCAAGAAGCATAGACACTAGTAAGAGAACAGGTGTCATTTGCCTGTTCCACCTAGTGTCCGTGAGGAGAGAAGTTTCTGAAAAATCCTGCAGACAGACTGAAATTATATGCCTGGCAGAAACTTTGAAAACCTGGTGAAAATAATTGAAACTGCAGGATATTGCGGCAGTGTTCTGATGTTGCTTTATAGGAGCATTCATTCTGTGGGACTAAAAAACTGGGATTTTTACTAACGTCCCCAAACATCCACTGCCCAGAGATATTACTATAACTTTTCGGCATTGCACTGGTGCCTCCATGGCTGCTATCAATTTTTACGAGCATGGGAAGAAAAAAGTGGGATTTCCCATTTTCGGTTGTATTCAGTATCAACTGGAATTTTGTCATCGCAAACTGAAGTTTTATATTTTGTTCCTAGTTAACGACGTTTAATCAAATTGGGATATTTACGTGATGTTCACCATTTTTATCGAGACCTGGAAGGCAGGTCTCGATAAAAACAGTTGTGCTATCACATGCTTTACAGTTGTGCTATCACATGCTTGTACTTCATTATGAATCTAGAAGGTACTTTACGACTTCATTGCTAACAAACTTACTCAATGGGAGTATCAGGTAGCCCCGATTTTGTGCCACATGTTCTAGAGGCTAGTCTTCACATGTTGAAGGGTGGCAGTTAATGCATTGCATAGATATGCTTATTCACCTTATTGAAGTTGGCTTCGCAAAAGTCCTGCATATAAAGTCCTTTCCTGCATAAAGTCCTTTCAATTGTTACGAGTGCAACATGTTGATGCTTATGTTTGTCCTATCAGTGCTGTCAAAACATGAGTTTTGGCAAACTCCATCAACAACTTAAATTTTATGACTCATCAGCACATGATATGTTTGTACTCAGCCATATATATGAAAGTCTTGTTCAATTCATAAGTTGTTTATTGGCATCTTTCGTGCGTTATTTATGGGCCATAATTTAGTCTACTTTTCTTTGGTAAATATGCAAAATACTGGACTTGAAATGTATCGATGCATATATGCTCCATTGCTGTGCTTTTTTTTACCTTGTGTTTCACTGGTTCATAATCAACTGCTGGGGCAACTTTGAACACTAGGTTTTGCAGACATCTTAGGCCTTCTCTACTAAGTGCACTGTGGCAGTGTTTAAATGCTCACTGCACAATTATTGAAAATGACGACTTATTTTGTTTGTGAAACAGCTTGTGTCTAGCTTGTTTGTTGCAATAATCTTCTACAATTTGTTTTATCATTTTTGTTTTCCTGCTCACTTAGAGTGTTTCCAACGACAGTGGAGAAGTGGAGATCACAGGGAAGCTGTATTCCTGCTTGTCATGTCAACAACTCCAACCGCCAGACAACTGACATGAAAGTGTGTAGCAGTAGCTTGACATTCGTATGCACTGTTTGCAAAGAAGTCTTCTGCAAAAAACACAGCCTTGACATACACATGAAAGTGCACTCTGGAGGAGGCCATACATGTGTAGCATCTGTCAGAAGAGCTTTAAACAAGAAGTCACCTTAATTTTCATGAAAGATTGCACTCTGGTGAGCGGACCCTATGTGTGCAGCTTATGTCAGAAGACCTTTACTAAGAAAATGCCATCTGGTTCTTCATGAACGAGTGCACTCTGGTGAGCGACCCATATGTGTGTGGCTATGTCAGAAGACTTTTATTAAGAAAGGCCACCTGAATGTTCATGAAAGATTGCACTCTGGTGAAGGCCGTACGTCTGCAGCATCTGTCAGAAAGCTTTACTAAAAGAGGCACCCTCGTTAGCCACGAAAGATTGCACTCTGGTGAGCGACCATATGTGTGTGATATCTGTCAAAAAAGATTACCACTAGCGGCGTCCTGGTAAGGCATCAAAGAATGCACTCTGGAGAGAGACCCTATGCCTGTAGCATCTGTCAAAAGGTGTTTTCTCAAAGACACAACATGATTAGTCATGAAAAATTGCACTCTGTTGAGCGGCCATTTGTGTGTAGCGTATGTCAGAAGACCTTTACTAACAAACGCAGCTGGTTCTCATAAAAAGTGCACTCTAGTAAGAGGCCGTATGTCGAGCTTTCGCCACAAGACCTTTACTAACGTAGCCCACCTGATTACTGAATAATGATTGCACTCTGGTGAGAGTCCCTACATATGTAGCATTTTTCAGAAAAGCGTTACTTAAAGCAGCAACCTAGTTAGGCACTAAATATTGCGCTCTGGTGAGGGGCCCTACATGTGTGATATCTGTCAAAAGAATCTGCTATGACAGGCGTCTTGATTAGGCATCAAAGAATGCACTCCGGTGAGCGACCTTATGTCTGTTTTCTCTGTCAAAAGTTGTTTGCTCAAAGAAGCAGTCTGGTTAGGCATGAAAGATTGCACTCTGGGGAGCTCCTGTGAGCTATGTATTACCTAATAAAAGATGTTTACGTGGTCCCCCAGTTGCTCATTCATCATAGATTGCACTCTGGCGAGAGGGCCAATGTGGTTTACTCAAATAAGTTGTCATTAGTCATGAAGGAGTACACTGGTGAAAAACCGCATGTCGATGCTAAGTGCCATCTTTGTGAGCATTAGGAGCTGCTGCTATAAATGCTCGCCTCATATTGTCCGTGTATGAAGGCAAGACACGTGTACACAAATAAAAAATTGTGCACATTTCTTTCCTTCATAAACTCACTACGAGCAGGTGCTTTCAAATGTTGGGCAGATAGGTCTGTCCTTTCGCTCTGTGGCTGGTGCAAAGAAACTGTTGCTTGTGCATGTGTCTTGCAGCTGTGCCCATTCTTTTGTTATGCCTGTGTGGTCTATAGCCCACTTTTCCAAGATTCATAGCCGACCTCAGTATTACCGTTAGGTATTTGCTGACATGCAAGCCTGTTTAAATTTTTTGGCTTAATAAGCTCATGCCTTACAGTGCTTATGGTAAGATCAGATTTTTTTATTGCTGCCAAATGGAAATATCACCCATATCAATCAGGCACATGCACCTTAAATGCACCATTTACAGTACTCGTGTCTGCGAGATCGCCTGCAGGTAGTTATCTGGTTATGAAAAGCATTCTTTTGTGCTGAGGAGTGTTCTTGTCAGGCACTGTGGTACATTTTTTTTGGCACAGTGGAGCCACCAACGTGCAAGAGCGAGCTGGTGACAAAAAGACCAACTACAGCGAAAAGTTACGAGCCCCGAAGTCTCTCTCAACCTGTGGTATGCACCGCTGAGGTCTCTTGTGACGGAATTTTAAACTCCACAGGAGTGCAGTATTTTTATTCAAACCGTTTAAGAACACGTCATTTCAGCCAACGCAGCACCTAGCAGAGTGTCGTCACAACTGGCCGCCACTGCGGCAAACTTCCGGATATGACGTTTGACTCAGGACTCCCGTGCAGCGGCGTCTCTCCCCAGTAGCCCTATTACGGGTGGCCTCACGCGAGTGCGCCGCTTAATTCTTGCCGGTTGCATGAATAATTGTGCTCGGGCTTTTGCAAAATGCGAGAAGCTGAAGAACATAGTGCAAATTTAATGCGCAAAAAATTTAGACAGAAGACGAATGACACAAGGACAAGCGCTACTGAAGCTTAGAGTGTCCCGTACGAAATCAGGAAGGACGATGTCACCATCAGTGAAAATGTCCCCTGCCGAAGCAGGCGGAGTGCTGGTTCAATTGGACCTAAGCACCAAGAGAGTCCTTCGCTACAAACTCTCTGCAGTGGAGTCAATTTCCGCCTTGTATTCTTGCCATCGTGGGTTCCAAGTGGAGTTCGTGGGTTCGGGTCCCACCTGGCGGGCATTTTTTCTCTCTTTTTTTTTTCTCCACTTTCTCTCTTTCCAAATTCTTTATCTGTTTCAATCACCTACCACATCCTCCCCTTTGCTTTCCGAGGTTTTCTTCGCTGCCAACTTTATTTCTGTCTTATTCTCAACGAGCCCCCCATTTCCTATTCTGATTCGCTACATGCATAGCGAGGGCCTCTGTTCTGGCAGTCTTAGTGCCATAGGAAGCTTAAGAGGGTTCAACACTGGTCGACCACTCTTGACATGTCGTAGACACTCGAGTCACTGCCCAGGGGTTAAAAAGAAGGTCCCCTTCACCCCGAGTAGTCCGAGTGGCGCTGGCTACCACCCCCAAGCACAGGAAACAAAATTACCTTAACATAAATACCCCAGAAAGTGGGGGGGAAATCGCCCCGCCGGTAGCGTAGTGGTTATCGCAAAAGACCGGTATTCTGGAGATCGTGGGTTCGGATCCCACCTTGCGGGCATTTTTTCACTTTCTTTCCAAATTATTTACCTGTTTCCATGACCTACCTCATCCTCCCCTTTGCTTTCCGAGGTTTTCTTCGCTGGCAACTTTATTTCTGTCTTATTTTCAACGAGCCCCCCATTTCCTATTCTGATTCGCTACATGCATAGCGAGGGCCTCTGTTCTGGCAGTCTTAGTGCCATAGGAAGCTTAAGAGGGTTCAACACTGGTCGACCACTGTTAACATGTCGTAGCCACTCGAGTCATGGCCCGGGGGTTAAAAAGAAAGGACCCCTTCACCCCGAGTAGTCCGAGTGGCGCTGGCTACCACCCCCAAGCACAGGAAACAAAATTACCTCAACATAAATACCCCAGAAAGGGGGGGGGGAAGTGGCCCTGCCGGTAGCGTAGTGGTTATCGCACCAGACCGGTATTCTGGAGGTCGTGGGTTCGGATCCCACCTGGCGGGCATTTTTTCTCCACTTTCTTTCTTTCCAAATTTATCTGTTTCAATGACCTACCACAGCCTCCCCTTTGCTTTCCGAGGTTTTCTTCACTGCCAACTTTATTTCTGTCTTATTTTCAATGAGCTCCTCATATAATTTTATTCAAATGGTTAACGAAGGTCAGTGTAATATGTGCTGATGACACCAGCTTATTTCTTTTGGGTACTGATGCTAACCCTTTAATACTTAAGGCTAATCGTCTGCTGTATAAATTACCTGAACGGTCCGTGAAAAATGCACTCACTCACTCACCTCACTGAAAACCAAAGCAATAGAAACTAAGGATAGAAGAATTCTGAGAAAAAAAGCCGCACATTTGGGGAATTCTCAAACTTTTTCCAAATTTGGGAATTTTTGTTAAAAGGACTTCGCTCTGCAAGCCAAAGACGAATACGTTAAATCATTTGAGAGTATGCAAAGTCTTTCCATAAATAAACTAGGGAAATAGCTCCAGTACGTTTTGTTTAACAGCAGTAAAAGTTTCCAAATTTACGCAAGCCTCTCAACGCGCCAGTGACTCGAGCCGGCTTTGGGATTTTTTTGAGAAAGGGTAAATTTTTTTTTCACAAAAAAACTTCACATATGTTTCCCCCTGCGCACAAGGAGCTATATACAAGATTTTCGTCAAAATTTCAGTTGTCGACCGGACACACCTTTGCGATCTCATGAAAACACCCTTCAGTGGGTACAACACCCTCAGGTATACATGTCGTGTGGCACGGATGTTATCAGTTGATGCACCACTGTCAGAGGTAGCAATGGCCGCGGCGGCACCTTTTCTGATGGAGGCAAAAAGCGAGAACGTCCGTGTGGGTCAGACTTGGGCGCGCGTTAAAGATTTGCAGGTGGTCAAAATTAACCCGGATCCCGCCAATACGGCGCGCCTCACCGCAGGAGCAGCGACGGAGCGTTAAAACCTCATAATCAATCTAGTCACAGGCAGCACGGTAATCTTGCCCAGGGAGTTTACCGGATCACTCCACACAAAGGTAGAATCCACTGGGTCGCGAGAGCCATCACTACTGGTGCACGCAGCAGCTGGGAGATAATCAGCAGCGTTCCAGGACTTCTGAAGCATTTATGATGTGGTTCCGCACGGCGTCGTCAGGGGGCGTGGTCCAGGAAGAAGCTTGTCTGCGTGCGTAAACAACTACTCATCCGTGTGACCAAACTTAATGCAGGGGTGAGAACGCGGTGTGGGGCAGTTACGCTGTATATTCCCCATGCGCTCACACCGATGACGCAGGAATTTCCGACCAGAAATCAAGGCAGGACTGAAGTACATGAATGCCAAAGATAGTACATGAGGCACATTACTTCAACAGTATCCGCAAGTTTCCAAACGATGTCCCCGTTTAGCGTTCGCATGTGTTCCATTCCCGAGACTCTCCAACTTTCCGTTGAAATGGACATGACCTTGACGTACGGCAGAAGCGCTTCACCCATGTACACGTCCTCGAGACGTTCTCGAAGCCAGAGAAGCCTCATGCGCACTTCCTTGGGCTCGGGTTCAATGACCATGCGGGGGCGATCTTTGACCATTCATTTTCCAGCACTCACAGGCTTCACCTTGGCCGCGGCGGATCGGCAAGTCACCACCAGGACGTAGGACATTCGAAATTGTCCAATAGAAATTCTCCAACAGAAATTCTTTTGTTGAGAGCAATCATGCCTTTTATGACATCTCCGAAATCCTGAGTGAGCTATTGGTGTCCAGCGAGTCCCGCGTAAGGAAAAACAGAGTTCAGAACGAGCTTTCACGGTTGGCAGTCGAGGCATAACTGTACGGTACGTATTACTGCTGGCGGAAGCCTGGACAGTACCTCGGCCAGAGGCCGATGGCCTTTGTATAGGAGAGCATTGAAAAACGCAGCAATTCGGTACGTCGGTACGCCGTCTTTGTACCCAGTTCATTTAAACCTCGTATAGCAAGCACGTGCATATAGTATGCTCAACTGAGCCACAGGTGGCGCCACACGCCATGGTACCTATGGGATATGGTTTGCGAATGTGCGCTCCAGGGCGGCCTTGTGTAGGAGCACAGTGCTTTTCTTTGTGTTTTATTTCAGGATTCCCGCCAAACCTACGTTCAAGTATTCGGGATGCCTTTTATATTAAAGCCTATTGCTTTGAATCCCCAAGCAGCAGATGCCTATTGCCAATGATTGGGAACCCCATGGGTCCCCATTCGCTTCCGAGCTATCGGCCACTCATCGGTAACTCGGCTGAAAGATTGATTGGGCGCTAAGGAAACGGCGACCGCAAGTAGCGTCATACGGAAATCCCATCGGAGGCCCATTTAGCAGACCCATAAAAGCGGTTATTGGCCACGCGCTTGCCGAGGGCGTGGCGTGTGCAAACATGACGGTTAGAGCGGTTAACAGGCAACAAATTAACGCAGCAAAAGTATTTACTTAAAGAGCCAGAACACCACATCATGAAACACCGCCTTCTCAAACTAGAGTGCAGCGTATTCAAAATAGCGAGCCAGATAGTGTTACACGTTCTCTAGGAATTGATCATTTGTGAAACCAAACGCCACGGTGTCCGACGGACTACGTGCTGTTGTGCCCTTGCGCGGTGCTTTCTCTACGCGGTCGGGAAGGTGGACGGCACTTCGCTGCGCCGGCTGCATCTTTTTTGTGGCATTTTACCCGCCGTAGTACCCCTTTAAGTGTCTGCAATGTGTGTTTTGTTGTCGGTGGCTGTGTTTAAAATATATCTGCCTTGGTGGAAGAACGCCGTTTGCTTACTGCGGCTGGCCGCTGAAAATCAGTCACCATTTCATTTTTGTGTGCGCGGTTTGGGAGAGCTCGCGCTCGTTCCCGCCTAAACTTCAACTCGCGTTTATAACGGTTGACGCTTAGTCTTGTTGGTTCTTGCGAAGAATTACGCGAACACATACATGTGCTTCTATTTGTTTGACAAGCCGCCGTACTGCCACTGCAGGCTGACGACGTTCAGCATGCGTTGAAGCAAGACTGGTGCACGCAGTATGAGAGTTATGAATGTATAAGGTTGGCGTCAATAAACGCTAGCTCTAAATGAAACTTTCGTTTCTTTATTTTTGTTAGCTACGTAGGGCCGAGCGACGAAGTAATTACACTGCCGCTGGACTTCTCTGTCGGTTTCATTCGCTTTTGGCGCGCCTGACGAGGCAAAAGAGAGCGACGGTGACATCAACACATATCAGTTAGGGTGGTAGCGTCGCTCGGAATTATCGCTTTGTTTGGGTACCCGTTAAGGATATAATGCAATAAAAGGTCACAAGGATGCTCATCTAGCTCCAGTTTGGCAAAGATGTCTTGCGAAAAAACTTGAAAATGCCTGTGTTCCCAACCAATTGTGTAATGCGTTGCCTTGTAGTCTCTGATCCCGCGTTGTTAGAAAACAAAACTCACTTTAACAAAACATTGACGGAACGATATTTCTGTCGGTTGCGATTGTTTGTGTGTATACAGTGGGCACAAAAAATTCCATGGAAATTCTGGCGTGTTGCTTTGTCTCGGACTTCTTATGAAGCATCTTTTCAGTGAAATTCCACTGTTTCCTTTCAAACGAGTCAAGTAACTGCTGTCGTAAAGCAAAGTACTGAAAAATTGGTTTAAGTGCAGCACGTTTCATGTTTGAGAGTGAGTGTTATCAAGCTGAAAGTTTAGGCTAAATATTTTCATAGGTGCATGCGTTAAGGAGTGTGCTAAGTATCGCATACTGTATTTAGTAATCAGCGTGAATTTACTATTGTAGTGAAGGATTTTTTTTGCGTATTACAGGCGCGACGACGTAAAGGTGTTTCCCGTGGACAAGTGGCGGATGCAGCAGAAAGAACAAGTCTTCGAAGCTGGACTGTTCTATAATAGTGCTTTTGAACTAATATTGTTTTTGGAAGATCGGCGAATTACCGAGGAAGAGAGTCTTGTTTTCTTACGCCTGAATGCTTATGTTTCGTAGGCATCTCAAGCAGCTAAACGAAGCATGGATTGGATCGCGCCTCATGAGCTTTTTTATTTTTAGTCTACTATTGTCATTGTGGTTTACTTTCGTGATTAAGTTTTGAACAAACTTATTTCGTATTCTTGCCACTGTTAAGTCAGGTTTCTCGTTGTAAATTTGATGTGCATAATAAAAAAAACGTGAACAGAGATTTGGTGCGTTATGTTCAATTGTTTTTGGGAAGTCACGTAATTGCTTTACAAAGTCGATGCAGTTCATTTATTGTGCCTTGCGGCTTCATTTCTGTTTTATACATGCCATTGTACAGACAATACTTAATGCGTGCGCATTAAATAATTTTCTGTATAATGGCATGTATAAAGCAGAAATTGGGCCGCGAGCCAACTCATAAAATAGGCAATGGCCAGAAAGCCAGAAATGTTCATGAAAATAGCATGTTGTGCACGCATTGGCATTATCATGGTAACATGCTTTGCTAAGCATTGTCCAATATTGGCCTTGCAGAGCTTGGCCAATTGTTGTTTTGTCACCTTTCCCAAACACCAGCCAATAATGGCGGCCGAGGTATTGCCAAGCTCAGACACATTGGCCACTCGTTGGGCTTAGCACTTCCTGCTGCTTGAGCTCCTATTGCAAAAACTAATAAACTCCATTCAGCTAAAATCACCGGAGCTATACAAGACAAAAAATCGCGCTTCCGTCGTTCCCTTTCAATTCAACTACCGCAACAAAAGCTAACAATGGGGGTCAAAACTTACGTTTTAGCGCCCCATTATTTTTACTCCTGAAATGAACCAACTAGCTCAGCGCGTTTTGTTAATTCGCTGGTAAACCGCGCGTTTATATCTACACCTGCTCCCAACGGCAGTAACTCCCAAAAAGGTCCGCCACAGGCGGCCTTCAGGGGCTGCTTTTGGTCCCCATCTTTGCCTGGGCGCCATTGTATCAAGAGGGTGTCGAAAAGACGCTTATTGCCATCCAACATTTCCGAAGAAAGTCGCAATCAATAGGAACAGGCGTTTAACACGAAAACGTTCAATTGAAGTGGAGAATACGATAAGGCTTCCATCGGGGTATCTGTGAATTGCTCTCCAGCTTTACGCAAAAATAGAAGCCTAACGACAGGGAGAAATGGCTGATTTCACTATTTATTCCTCCGACCAGAGAGCTTCGTTCGCCGTCGAACAAAAGTGGAGATGGGTACAAAGTGCGTGATTGGTCAAATGAAAAGTTGCACAGAGCGTATACAGTCTCCATCGAGAGATGCCAGAAGGTCGCCCTAGCAAAATTTTGATACAAATTTATACACGTATATGCATTTAAAAAGACCTATCAGTCTAGTCTATTACTATTGTATGTCTATTAGCTGAAGTTATTAGGTCATCAGCTGTATTAGCTATTAGGGCTATCAGTGTGTAGTCTCGTAGGGCTATCAGACTGTATTAGTCTGATAGGTCTACCAGAGTGTACTAGTTCTATCAAACGTGCAAGTTCGAACAAAGCAATGAAACATGGCAACACATTTTTAAGGTACACAGGCAAATTCCTCTGGCTAACAGAAATCTGGCTGATAATAATGATACATAAGTTCGTAACTGTTAAGAACGCGAATTGCAATGTGAACCAAAAAGCTGCAGCAGCAATCAGAAAAGCTCGTCAAACCTGTACGGTCCAGCCCTAGGTACACATCGAGCGATTTGCCGATTGAACACCATTTTCATTTCGATGCAACTTCAAAACGGCATTCACCCTTCCGCAACACGCGATTAGAATGGAGTTTTTGTGAGGCATTCCCTTGAGAATCAAAGGGTCAACGGCGATGACGGGTAAAAAGGGTCCCGGGGGGGTCAATTTGTCAATGTTAGGCGGGCGCTTGACAATCGCCAACACTTCTGGATGACGTGATGCACACGCTGGGGTTTGTACACATAAGACAGAGCAAAGATGTGGACCCGTGACGGGTCCATGAATCCCCGCGGCCTGGTTCATACTTTCAAAGTTATACGGGCGTTTGACAATCTCCAACACCCCGATACGCGATGCCATTGATGAAATAATAACGCTTCAATTCCCGAACTACAACACGCCAACTTGATTTGTCGATTGGCTACTCCAAAACCACTGGCATGGCTTGGCACTTTGTTGCATTTTCCGGCTTAGATTTTTTGCTCTTCTTGCAGCCTCGCGGTCAGGTAAGGTGGCATCGCTGGCAAGCTCCCGTCAGCTCTCTTCATGTAGCGATTTTTAGGAGCAAAATGATTTGACCCATTTGCAATAAGGTTGGAGATTTCGATTTTAGTGAACAAAACGCTTCTATTATACATTGCTCAAGGCGTCATTTTAACCTTTTGTGTTGTGATTTTGGGAAAAACAGGCAAGCACTTTGCGGGTCATTTGTATTGATTTAAACCAATACTTCTCTATTAGTTTGTATTAGACTCAGGTCTATCAGATCTATTGTATTTGTAAACTGATACACACTAATAGGTGTATTTGTATTAGACTAATACAACTGATATGAAACTTATAAAACTGATACGAGTTTGTATAAGACTAATACATGTCTTATACCCCTAATACAAAATGTATAAGACTAATACAGTTTCTATCAGAATTTTGATAGGGGATCCTAATTGATCTTCAGTCGTGCACTAGGTGCTGCTGCAACGCGTAAACAGCACCGCCGATTCCTTTTAGAGAACGTCTCGTTGATGATTCCCCTTAATTACGGAAGTACTTTCCGGCTGCAGCAGTTATGCTACGCGAATCGCAACATTCCGGAGCTGTTCGCTCAACGCAATGATCATAAACTGCAGCTATAGTTTCCAACTTAGTTCATTGTAATCGATACTACAACAGAATGAAGACGACAAAAACGGATCGCTACAACTGCGCTGGAAAGGTGCATCCTCTGGTGCATTTACAGCAAGCATTAACTACTTATCGCAATCTTCATGATGCCCGCATTGCTCACCTCAGAGCTGGATGACAGGGTGCCGTAACATAGAAAAATCTCGGGCCTTCTACACTAACATAATACCTGGGGAGGGGCGAATCGTGCAGTGTATAAGTGTATTCTTGGCGCCCTGGCGTTTTTGCCAATGGAATTGAAACCGTTGGGTGTATTGGTATACAGCTTTGCTGTAAAAGTCTCTTGTCTTTGACGCATGAAGCTCTCTAGCGCGAGGCGCAAACGAGTGTCCCGGTGTTTTGAGTACGCGTTACGAAGCGCTCCAGCGCGAAGCGCAAACGACTTTAATGGTGTTCCAGTACAGTGACTACATGAAACGACAATTACGACGACGATAACAGCAGACGCCAAAAGCCGCAGCCCCTAAGGGGCTTCGCCCCTAATACTGATGTGTTCTCTTGATAGCAACGGGTTCTGTGAACTCTTAGCCATTGTACGCGCCACAAACTGGTATGAGTCCTCATATTACGTGCTTTACTGGACGGATTCCAAAGGGTCATATCAGATCTCCAATACAGGCCCATTTCGAATGTTGATGATGACAGTAAACGAGTTTGTAAATGCTTTTAGCGCCCCATCTTTTAGGTGAAAGTAAAAATTCCTCTTATCACCACGTGGTAGTTAACTTTAAGCTGTCAAGGGGGCCTCGTAAGGCGGACCCATAGGTGCCGCTAGTGCCATGCGGGTGCTTAGGTTGTGAGAAGCTTTAGAATCACGCTCGGTTAGGTGGATTGGAGGCAGACCTCAAGACATTTGTATTTAATATGGGGCGCACATCCGCCAAAATTAAGTGAAAAGTGCAAGGTGAAAGCCCAGGATATTTTGTTTAGTATTTTTATTTCCAGTAGGTTTCATCTACGCACATTTCGCGGTATATCGTGTATTTTGCTGTCGTTCCGCACCTTTTCTGGTACGCCTCCTCACAAGCTTTGGGTAGGCTTTTTACCTTCTGTTCCCACACGTGCAGCTCACATGCAGCGGAGCCTGAAAAAAAATATTCAGTTAATGCACTGCACTCCGAGGCAACCATGCTATTTGTGCTGAAACATGCCTACATATTCATTTTTGAGAAAAATAAAGCTGGTAGATATTCTCCTGTGTCAGAAAACACATGAGGTACATGCGCTAAAAAGAACATTGAACTAGAAGCGCTTTCATGTAAGTTGAATCATAGGGTTTTTTTCTGCATATTAAATGGCTGCATTAGATTCAAACGTGTTCTTTCAAAATTATCAACGTTTTATATGCGATGCATTTCTTGCTCTCGGCTCCGTCGTCCGTCGTCCGTCCATCCACCGGCCCAGGAAGACACCGGCAACACTGCCGCTCCAGAAGCTCTTTAAGGGGAAGCGTGCTTGTCTCGTGCCGGCCCAGGAAGACACCGGTAAGTCTGTCGCTCCAGGAGCCATTAAAGGGTAAGACACCACCGGGCGTTCAGCAAGCCGAGCATGCGCAGTGGGGGTGTGGACGGCGCAACGACAAGGGAGAGACATAGCACTGTCGCATCTAATCAAACTACACCATCTTCCCGTAGGGGAACCCTGAGTAGTATGCGGAACAGCCATGGGCTCAACGCAATTTCCCATTTCGTAGTTCCGGTAAGTGAAAAGTGTGGTAGCTACCATGGAAACCAAACTGTAAATATAACGGTAGCTACGTACCTCAACCTAACGGAAACGACGAACTGAACACTAATGGGCACCTGAATCGACGCCATGGCTGATTTGCATACTACTCAGGGTCCCCTACGGGAAGATGGTGTCATTTTTTTATCTGAACCTGAAACAGATCGATGCGACCCCAAACCTTTGACCGGCAAACGCAATAATAATTGCGTACATATAGTATTGCTGAATAAAGTTACTGAATGAATTGCTAATAGTACTACCGAAAAAAGTGCTAGTTATCTCCAGGGTATAGGTGGGTACGCTCGTCAGGAAGCTGTTAGTGACTGCGTCTTTTGGCCGTCCTCAAGCCTGTTGTCTCTAAAAAGCGAAAATAAAGTGACTGATTGAGCACAGCCCCCAAAGACGCGCCATAGGAAGTGACATGGTGACGTAAATTGTGAGGCAACATTGCATGTACGCGCCGTGTGACGAACACCCTATTACGTACAGGATGGATTTTGAGAGCTTTTGCAGAAGTACCTCCCAGGCATCGGCGTCGGCCGTTTTTTGTATGGCCGTTTTGAATGGCCGTTGTCGAATCTGAGATAGCTGTTGCTTGGGTAGGCCGATGAGTGAGCAGTAGTGCAATAGCCGTCTCTTTCACAGTGGCACGAGAGCGCGCCTGGTTAATTAGCGAGTGGTAAAAGGTTGCTTTGGGATCGCAAACAGCGGTGACTGCAGAGGCGTGGTCTGTCGCAGGACTGCAGGAGGTGGTCTGTCGCGTACTGTATTTGCAGGCTAGGACGCGTGCGCGATGTTCACGGTGTTTAACATTGTGCTCGGGGTGCATATTACGGAGAATGGGCTCAACGAGCAGGACGTTGTGTGCGTCGGTAGGAATATATACAGTCAAATCTCCTTACTATGAACCCTAATTTTTCAACTTTACAAATGTTGTAAGAATCTCCACCAGATTTCCTATATTTTCAATATAAAATATTTCAAAACTACGAATTTAAGTATACCACACATTTCAGAATAACGCACGTAATTTATTTTTTCCGTTATAATCGAGGAACAGCAGTATTACGAATTCGGCTAAATGTAACAGCGCCGTAACGCTCTCATGAAGCAGAAACCGCCGTTTCTATGTGTATTCTCCGAACGCAGTGCCTATCATCATCCCCATGTCGAGTGCCAACAGCTAGCGCCACCACAAGCTTGGGTTTAAAGGGACACTGAAGTATATTTGTCAGGCTCCCGTTTTTGCTTGCACTGCGTAGACTGGCTCAAATTAACACACTTTTCATCGTTTACCTTGTGAGAAAAAGCTCGAAAGAAGAAAAAATACCATGCGCGGTCTGCGGCGGCCGCACTAACTAAACGCTGTGACGACGGGAGGAGGTGCACCGTGATTGGACGATGCCCACGATTAGCATTAACAAGTTTCGGTTTTGGTTCCGTAAAACAGCATGCTTGACATCCGATGTTATCGTTGGACGGGCCTTCTCGATACCTCAGTAATCGTCGTACCGCGCTTCTGCCATGTTGTCGGCTGTAAAATGCCTAAGATAAGCCTCCCAGGACGGCTTGGAATCGTAGCAATCACTAGCCGAGGCCTACTCAGTAAATGAACTCCCTCCGCATCACCGCAGACGCTCAAATGCCATGCGCTTTTCCCCCATATTTGGAGCTTGCCTCACTCATGCCTTTATCGTAAAAAGCGTGTTCGCACAAGGCCAAGGGTCTGCTGATTTTGGCCTGTGCCCACTGCCCGCAAGCAGTCGTTGCTTATGGCAACAACACGCCAACGAGAACTGGCTAGCGCGTCAGTGTCAGTCTGCGCGCGTTATGCGAACTCACCATGGATCAATGAGCTGCGAAAAACTAAGAAATCAACTTAAAAAAAAAACCATGCGCTATCGGGGGTTCTAACTTAATACTTGCAGAACAACATACTTAGCGCTCCAGACCCCTCGACATGCACAAGCCAGCACTGCCGTGCCAGAAGTATAAAATGCATAGCCAATTTATATTTTTTATTTATTTTAGCATTTTAGCAGCCTAGATGAATATTTCTTGTATAGCGCTCGTGCAGTAAGCGTTCCACAAGTTCCCACAATATCTCGTGTCTAGACGCTGCATTTCGTAGACGGAAAAGCGTCTGCAAATGTGTGGTTGTGGTACTGACGGCTGTGTTTGTTCACCCAGTGCAAAAAAGTGCTTCCTGCGCCCTAGTCTTACACTGTGCGGTAAAAGTTTAGGTTGATTTTATTTCCTTAGTACCTATATTACTTCGCTGACTTCTCCCGCCTTCTAGTGGCATTAAATTTTTCTACTAGCGTACGAGTCAGCGAATAGCCGCAAGTGCGCTTGTGCAGCGCTTGTGTGGAGCAACCTGGACAGCATGATACTGTTGATACAGTGTACAAACTAACAAAATGAAGAAACGCACATCCTTCCGTTCACAAACGTGTCGTGGCTTAGTTAGTTTCAACTGAGCGAACGAACTGCGACGACCCGTCGCCGGCCGGCGGACTAAACGCTGTACCATAAACGCTGGGCCGACTGACTCTGTCGGAAGGTCGGCGAGCCGTGCAGTAGCGAAGTCAAGACAAGTAATCTCCTGACGTCGCACGAAAACGCCACAGAAAATGGACGAGGATGCAGAGAGGAGGACAGCATTTTCGAATTGATTTTTCTACTAAATAAATTCGCGTAAACGCACTCAGAGTGGTCGAAGCATGGCCTATAGACTCCGGACTACAATTTGCGCTAGTAATCCCGCAATGTTTACAAATCACTTCAGTGTCCCTTTAATGTGCAGTTACCTAGCAGGCCTAGCCGCGTTTGGCTCTTTTTCTTTCTCGTTGTGTTGGGTGTTGGTGGCCGGTCGGTTGTCGTACGCTAATCACGTGTGCGAACGGGTATTTATTTCTATGTTGTAGGTGATTTTGCTGCGAAGTTCGTGCGAGATCCGAAGTTGAATGCAACTAGCGATAAAGAAAAGAAGCGAGATCAGTCATCGTCTTTTGTGACGATGACGACGCGAAGGAAGACGACTATGGTTACCAAACACAGAGGAAGATGAGATCGTGTCGAACACTGACGTTTTGGAGCACATGACCAAATTCCGCACTTTCATTGCCCGGTGCAATGATGTACCCGATGAAGTATTGTGCAAGGTGAAATATGTAGAGGCATTCCTAATCGGTCGTGTGTGCTGCACACGCCAAAGAAAATAACAAATTTCTTCAAATAAAGCAGCTCCGTAGTGAGCGCAACAATTTTATTTTAGAGTTTGCCTGGCCGCGCGCGCGTCTACTGCTACGTACGTCACTTTGCATTCCTAGTTTTGAGCACTGGCTTATTACCGCCAGTTTTTCTTTACAACTTCCCTGTGAGCCTGAAGATACGGTTATGTCCTTCGTTTGAACGATGCAAAGGATATTTGGTGTTTATTCTGCGGGGACTGTAATAATGCTTGTTATTGCAAGAATAGTGCACTTATTTCGTGTCGGTTACCGCTGCCGCCATGTTATACTCTCAGGCGTAGCCTGCCACATATGCGTAGACAACCTTCCTATTTTGTCCCTAGACCTTAGTGTTGTTTTGGCAGCTCTTCGGCCATCGTGATGCTGAGGGTGCATATTTTGCCGTATTGGAACAAGCCTGATGTTGCCACTAGTTGTTTTGGCGATTCCTTTCATGCGGTTGTCGAACTCGGGATCTAATATCCGAAATGACCAAAGGGTGGGGGTAAGTTGGGGTTGTACGAGAGTTGCTGTTGAGGGATCAGGAGGTCTTGAATGTGCTTGTCGAGAATGTTGTCGAACCCGAACGCAGGAAGCTCTCGGTCAACGTGCTTATCAGCAGCTTGAAGGTTTTCTTGCACGCCTTCCTAAATAGTGCGCCTTTTTGTGTTCGGGAGATCTGAATATGGCGTACGAAATGATGTAGGAAACTCTTGATTTGAAGAAAGCGTGTACGAGGTGAATCGTGTCTTCTTTCTATCCGTCCTTCACCTTTGTAATACGCCTTAACATGTGGGTGATTTCAGTAATCGTTGAGTCCGGTTTACGGGTCACTCAAGAGTTAGAACAGGGTTCTCGGAGTATAATGTCCAGTATTTCGATTGTCGGTCTAGGACCTTATATTGGTAGTTTTCTGTGGCCTTTTCTTCGCCAGGAAGAGTTGCGATATTTGAGGGGTATATTTAAGGCCACATTTTCTGGCACAGGCTCAAACAATGTCTGTAGGCTGCGGTAAATTTCCCCAATTTATGTTGATGAACTTTATCTAATCGAGATTTTATTATCATCTGCAAATATTCTGTAGTCCAGACCAGAAATTCATTCCAGTTGCTTTGAAAGACTGATGAGGGGATGTTGGAGAAGTTGGGTAAGTGCCTCCCTCTACAAGGTGCCCCTGCGTGCAGCCACGATTTGTTGAGAGTTTAGGCCGTTTTTACGACTGCACTGTGATACACTGGCAAGTCTTTTCCTAGAGCAAATACCCAACCTTCTACATGCCCTTTATGCGGATGATATTACCCTGTGGACGGGCACCGATTCTCTCCGGGGCATTCAAGAAACTCTCCAACGTAATGGAAATAAAATTTGCGCTACAAGGACGGGACGACAGAAAAGGACACACCACACAGCGCAGACTAACAAACTGTGGTTCCACGTGCATATGTACTACTATCACGTAGACATGTGGGACCAAGAAACGTTTAAAATACACAACTAAAATCACACAAAAATAAAAAAATAAAAATAAGCCCCACACCGACACCATGACACTGTCTCAGCCAGATTAGACACCATCAAGAAACGCAATTTCCTTGCCCGACAGCGATATTGAAGCAACACTAATGCAACCATCCCCTGCGAGCACAATTCCACGCGCCTACAACGTGCTGCGGACACAGTGAACGGCTATGCCCAAGCCAGGGGCCTCCACTGTTCTCCTTAAAAATCAGGAATTGTTATGTTCGTAAGCGCAGCCTCAACTCTGGCCCTGACAAAATCTCCGTTATCCTCTGCGGACACACTATCACCGGCTAGAGCCCTGAAGATCCAGGGTCTTACTATCTAAGCCAACGCCACAAAATGTCCAAACACTTTACAACCTCGGCAAAGCGACTGATCAGGAAATACATATGATTCGTCGCATCACCAACCTACACCAAGCCATGAAAGAAAAAGATACTCTTCGGCTCGTTCAGGCCTTTGTCATGTCCCGCCTGACTTATGTCGCGCCATACATTGTCCAAACTCGAACCGACACCGACAAACTCAATCGCCTCATCCGCAAAGCAACAAAACAAGCTTTGAGCCTCCCGACGAGTACGTCTACGGCCAAACTACTTAGCATGGGGCTCCACAATACCACAGAAGAGCTCATCGAATGACACCTTTCCAGTCAACGCCTTCGAGTTTCCCAAACCAAACCAGGCCGCGCGGCCCTTCGAAAAAACATTCAATGGTCATGCCCTGACAAGACCCAGCTGGTCACCATCCCCGGCGCTTCGCGTCAGTCCATTCTTGTGCGCCCCCTTCCAAGGCGTATGCACCCGGACCACCACCCTGGTCGTAGAGAATCCCAAAGAGCCCATAAAAAACTTTACAGCAGCCAATCTGGCGTAACCTACACAAATGCGGCCAGTTACCCAGATAACCAAACTATGGTGGCAGTGGTAACCTTTAAAAACGCCCTCATCACCACCGCTTCAACCCGCACAACTTCTTTCCTGCACGCTGAAGAATTAGCTATTGCCCTCGCCCTTGCCCAAACCACCTCCAAGTATATATTGACCGATTCACAAGCCGCCTGCTGCAGGCTCTTGTCGGGACGGGTGGCCCCGTAACATGCCGACGGGGCAACGATTTTTCTCATCGACAGGCTCGAGACCTCACTCACCGAGCCGCCGAGACTGGGGCTGTTTCCGCACCTCTCCTCTCCTACCAAAAAATCACCCAATCCTACCGAACCACGAAAGAGACCTTCCGCAGTCCTCACACATATTTGACCAAAAGCCAAGAAATCACACTCATACAAATTCAATGAGGCACTTTTCGCCACCCCATCCGTATGCATTTACTGTTTCCTACGCAGTACTCTGATAAGTGTAAATTCTACCAGGAACCAGGAACTCTGACACACCCTATTAGACTGCACAAAAAACTCAGACCTTCCGCCCCTGAACCCGTCGCCTTCTCTTGTGCAGTGGGAGGTACTGCTGTCCAGCTGTCGACCTGAGGACCAGCTACTGCTTGTGACCAGGGCTACGGCAGCCTGGACACACATGGGCTCCTGGACTGAGGAACCACTCTCACATTTTTGCGTAATAAAGTTCTCTCAATCTCTCTTTCTCTCTCTCTCTCTCTCTCTCTCGCTCTCTTAAAAGCATGCAGATATTCGTTCCCTGCAACAAAAGGTACTTAGGTTGTAAAGGATGACTTCTTCTCGGTGTTACTGGGTTCATGTATCGAAATAGCGCAGTGATTGAGTTTTCATAAAAGTTTTACAAACCTTTATAAATTATTGGGTCTATGCCTGTGGATACAATATGCTGTATTTTGGAAGCGCTGCCCTATCCTCAGCCTCGGTTATTGAGTGTTCGATGTGACCGTTGGATGACACATTGTAAGGTCGCATTGTAAAAGGTACCGATAATTCAGCGGGGTAAAACGGCACAAAACAAATCGTCTGTGCTTTCCGAAAGTTCATAAACGATTGTCTTCCGAGTTTAGTGCTTTCTCTGCTTTTAGCAGGATCAGTCAGGTGTCGGTGGTGGCTTCAGGTTTTGGGTGTGTTTTGTGTACCTGGGTAATCGTCACACTTTCCAAGCCAGTTCTCGTGACAAAGGTTTGTGGCATGACCCTTGGCCTCCATCGTCAGTCTGGCGATCCGGAGCTTAAGATTTCGTTTGTGGTTGTGCCTCCTGTATCGTCTTGTAAGGCTGTGCCATGCATCACACACACGAAAGAGATGGGTGCTGCAGGTGGAGCCTATAGGTAGGTAAACAGCGCAAATGTCAACTGTCCTGGCGGGGATTGCTTTGCACTTTTAGATAACATTCTGAGGATGCTTTGTCGGCGGTGTTTTTGTGGTCATGTGGGCGCGTACTTGGCATCGAAGCTTCTTGAAATGGCTGCAGCCGGCTGTCCACGGACTGCTTATTTTAAAGGGGTGAGAACCTCCTGAATGTTTGTTTCTTCTGCGGGAAACAAGCGGGGGTTCTGGAAAAATACGTTTAAGGCGGTTCATCAATATTATCATCAGACTGTTCCTTTCCACTTCAGGAAGAACGCCTCAATTGGAGTGATTTCGAGTCCCTTAGGCGCTTACTGCGCGTGACTGTCATACTTTTTTTAGCAGCACAGAAGAAAGTTAGGAAACGAATGCGGAGTGTTTTAAGACTACACTAGCTTGAAGTATGTTTTTAGGCTTTGAAGTGAGGTTTTGATGCTTTTGAAGAGGTTTTAGCGATTCAATTTTCTTGCTGGATATATTGCAGTATCAAATAATTTTTAGAAATAGAGCGATATAAATATTATACATATATTATTACAAAAACAGAACAAAAGAAAAATGTAACATTTTGGCCCCTATCTCCCTAGGTATAATTGCAAGTAAAATAGTATAGCTAATATTTAAAGTTGCTGTCTTGCTCTAAACAACTGAATCAACATACAACTGAAACAACTGAACAACTAAACAACTGAATGAACATGTGGGCGAGATTTTTTTGCAACCAAAGAATTTTGGGAAATTTTTGTTGTTTATATGTACATATGTTTACTCTCTTTTTGTTCGCTATTCAGACGAGAGCGATTAAACTTCAGGATGTGATGATCTGGTATTAATAATAACACTGATGCTGTCCAAGGATTTCAAACCAGCTTGGTTTAGTGCACAAAAACGCGTCAGACATTTGCCGTAGCAAAAAAATGCAAGCTTGACCACCAGCATTGAAGCGCGACCTTTTAATTGAGAACGGAGCATAGAGACATGGCGGTGTTTGAAATGGTAGCGAATGTGCAACGTGTTCAAAACAGTGATGATGTCGGTTTTTGATTTGGTTCCTTATCGGTGCGCAGTGTAGCAGACGTCCCCGACATTATCCGCTTCCGTTGGATCAGAGATACTCGATGATGATGATGATGATAGTTCGGTTTTATTGGCGCAAGGCCGACTATGGGCAAAGAGCGCCAAAGAAGAAGTTACTGAATTATGATGACCGTACATACTAAAACATGCGACTAAAAGTAAAGGTGATGCAAAACAAAAGACAATGGAGATGGCTGGTGTATAGGGCCAGGGTGATTACACATGATATGACAAGAGCTGCAGAAAGTTTACCTCAGCTAAAAACTTAAAAACACGTTGACTAGAAAACATTGGTTCGTCGGCTAAAAAGTATGATGGGTGCAAAGGAATGTGTCGTCTGTATAATTCAGGGAAATGTTTGTGTCGTGTTGTGTCAAGTGCCTTGCATGTGATTAGTATGTGGACTACGGATAGGCCCTTTCCACACCTGCTACACGTGGGTCCCGAAGTTCCAGTGAGCAGGTGGGAGTGCGTAACGATGTGTGTGGCCTATCCGCAGCCTAGCCAGGGGCGACTTCAGTGTATCTGTTGTGTGAGTCAGTTATGTAGCGTCCCAGTTGTGGTTTTATTACGTGTAGTTTGTTTTCTGTTTGTTGACTCCAGTGTAATTGCCATGTGTTACGAAGCTGTCGTCCTGATGTGTGTCTTTAGGTCGGTGTAAGGTACTGTTGTAACGTCAACTGTAGTCATGAGAGCAGCATCACCAGCCATTTGGTCGGCGGCCTCATTGCCAGGGATTCCACAATGCCCTGGTACCCAGCATATAGTTATTTCAAGATTTGAGCATAAGCAGACATTAGTACCTTGAAGAGAGCATTTATGACATAGTTTTTAGATGACCTTCCTAATGACAGTGCTGTACAACGCTTTGAGAGTCTGTGTACACAATGGACTTGGGAATTTTATGTATGATGATGTGGTTTGAAACGAGTAAAATGCCATATGCTTCTGCCGTGTAAATACTGTTGTGAAAATTCATTGTTTTGCTTACTCTAAAATTTGGTCCGTGCGCTGCACAAGATACCGTAGAACCAGTTTTCGACGCGTCGCTATAGAATTCTGCGCACCTGTACTTGTCCTGCAGGAACAGGAAGTGCTGCAGAATTGCATTCCTGGGTACCCTATTTTTTTCTACAAGAGTGAATGACAGGTCGCATGATACAGAACGAAGATGCCATGGTGCGATGAAATTATGAATGGGTGTCTTGTGCGTGTCTGAAAGGGGGACATTGAGTGCAGTAGCCTCCTCCCTAACTCTGAAAGAGAACGGTAAGGGAATAGATGGCCTGTTTAAAAAGAGTTGTAAATTTGATGTATCGTTCATGATGGAATTAAAAGGATGGTTGGTCAGAGACACGATCTTGGATGCATACAACAGGTCAACATACTCCCGCTGATGCCCTAGGCACCATTTGTCGCACTCGACATAAAGGCTTTCGACAGGGCTAGTGCGGAAAGCGCCGCTTGAGAGGCGAAGGCCAAGATGCAGCACTGGGTCGAGCATTCTCAGTGCGGTCTTTGTCGCCGACCCATACACGACACTGCCGTAGTCGAGCCGGGACCCCACCAACGCTGTGTACAGGCGCAGCAGGAGTTGTTTGTCGGCCCCATAAGATTGATGTGAGAGAACCTTAAGAATATTCATTGCCTTTAGGCATTTACATTTGAGCTGTTTGACATGAGGAATGAATGTAAGTTTTTCATCGAATAAAATGCCTAAAAACTTGTGCTCCTTGTTCACAGGAATTGGCACATTCGCAAGAGTGATGTCTGGGTCCGGGTGGACCCCACGCTTCCTGGAGAATACAACACAAGAGCTCTTTCCGGGATTAATTTTAAAACCATTCTTGTCTTGCCCAGCCGGCAAGCTTCTTGACGCCGAGCTGGACTTGACGTTCGCAGATGGACATATTACATGATTTAAAAGATATCTGCACGTCATCTACATACATGGAGTAAGAAATTGTAGGCGGCAGTGCCTTCCCAAGGGAGTTCATTTTTACTATGAAGAGAGTGCAGCTTAGAACTCCGCCTTGCGGCACGCCATTTCTTGCACGTGTACCTTTGACAGTGCAGAACCAACTCTGACGCGAAAGGTTCTCTCCGACAAATAGCTAGCAAGGGTGTTAAACATATTACCAGAAACACCGAATGACTTCAGGTCAGTAAGGATCCCATAACGCCAAGCGGTGTCATAGGCCTTTTCTAGGTCGAAAAACACAGTTAAACAGAACTGTTTATGCACGAAGGCATCCTTAATATACGACTCTAGTGCCACAAGTTGATCATTCGTGGATCGCCCCGCCCTGAAGCCTGCCTGGCAGCTCTCGAGAAGGCCGTTATACTCCAAAAAGTACACGAGCCTCCGGTTTATCATCTTCTCGAGAAGCTTGCACAGGCAGCTGGTCAGGGCAATGGGTCGATAGCTAGCGGGAGAAGAAGGGTCCTTCCCTTCTTTCAAGAATGCTACAACTATGGCATCCCTCCAAGACTTTGGAATGTGCCCCGAAAGCCATATCTTGTTGAAAAGGTGAAGAAGTGTTACAAGAGTGTCTGTGTGTAAGTTCTGTATCATTGTATATGTAATGTTGTCTGGGCCTGGAGCTGAGGGTTTACACGTGCTCAGAGCAGCCCTCAGCTCATGTAGTGAAAACAGGGAGTTGTACGAAGTCTGTGATTTGTTGTTGTCGTGTAGGGACTTTTCGCAAGAGGCTTTATGTTTCAGGAAAGTGTTCGTGTAGTGTGCTGAACTGGACACGTGTTGGAAGTGTTGTGCGAGTGTGTCAGCCTGGTCTTCCAGAGTGTCCCCTGTTGTACTGACCAGGGGCAGGCTGTGTGTCTGTTGTCCTTTGAGTTTGCGTATACGTGTCCATACTTTCCGTGTGTCTGTGTAGGAGTTTATTGATGTTATGAATGTACGCCAACTCTCTCGTTTTGCCTCACGGCGCACACGTTTTCCTAATGCCTTGGCCCGTTTGAACAAGAGGAGGTTTCCCGACGTGGGGTACCGACGAAGGATACCCCACGCCTTGTTCTGGGCCTCTCGCGCCCGCCTACAGTCCTCATTCCACCACGGCCTCCGCTGGTTGCGCGGGGCACCAGAGACGTGGGGAATGGACTTTTCGGCGGCGTCGAGGATGTGCGCCGTGAGGAGTTGGGTAGCTTCTTCAACGTGTAGGTGTCCTATGGATGTGTGGTGTAGTTTGGATGTCTCTGTAAATGTATTCCAGTTAGCTCGTGTTTCATTGAACCTATTATGGGAAGATGGACTGCATGGGCCTTTACCTATGTATGTAAGTGAGGTGGGGAAGTGGTCACTGCCATATGGATCAGTTCCCACACCCCACTCGAGAAGAGGAAAGAGAACTGCGGAGCCAATCGCCAAGTCAAGACATGAGTATGTGTTGTGTCCTATGTTATGGTATGTAGGCTGTTTACTGTTGAAAAGGCATGCTCCTGAAGATGTAAGGAATTTCTCTATGAGGCGACCTCGGGCATCCGTGCGAGAAGAGCCCCAAGAGTGTTGTGAGCATTAAGGTCGCCTGTCAGGATGTATGGTTCGGGCAGCTGGTCAACCAGCGCCTCGAAGTCAGAGCTTAAAAGTGAAACATCAGGAGGAATGTATATGGAGCATACCGTTAACAACCTATTAAATATTATCAAGCGTATTGCTACAGCCTCAAGGATAGTGTTCAGAGTGACAGGGTGGCAGGCTAAGGATTTCCGGGCAATTATGGCCACACCGCCAGAAGAGTGTGTGCAGCCATCCCTGTCCTTTCTGAAGACCATGTAACTATTCAAGAAATTTGTGTGCTTGGAATTCAAATGTGTTTCCTGAACACACATTACACTTGCTGATTAGCATGCAGTATTTCGTATACATCGTCAAGATTTTTAAGAAGGCCTCTACAGTTCCATTGAATTATGTTTTCTCTTCCCATTGTTTAGTGTGAGAGCTACTGGAGTGTGTGAGTTTGTTTATGTGTCGTCTTTCGGGGCTGTGACTCTCGCCTTTCTTGGCTTGTCGGGAGGCTTTGGCGTCGGGACGCGTTCCTTGCGGTGCACCGCAGGCAAGAACGGCCCGACGTCCATGTCATCATCCGATGTCCTGGGTGTGCCCGTCGAACCGGGCCCCCCGGACTTGGCCCCCCCTCGGGAGCCCTTCGTTTGAGCCGCCACCGCCGAGGGCGTCCGGAGCGCCAGAGGTGGCACGGGCGGTGCGGTGGCGGTGGGAGCCGGTGCGGGGCCCGTGGTGTCCATGGCGCTCTCCAACGCACTGGAGGACGGAGAGGCAGGGACGGGAGCAGCACCGGTCCCGACGGAAGAGGTTGCCACCACAACCGCTGCTGCCTCAGCAAGCGGCGTGGTGGCGGGTTGGGCTGCCAGAGGCAACCCAGGGGGGGGCGGAGGAGGGACCAGGTCAGACTCGCTGAACTGGGTCCCTGTGGAAACCAGACGCCGCTCCGCCCCCCGGCGCGCTGCGTCGGCGTACCTCCCCAGAGGGAAAGAGGCGAACCTCTTCCGCGCCTCTGGGAAGGTGATGTTTTCTGTGACCTTGAGATTGATTATTTTCTTTTCTATTTGGAACTTATCGCATTTCTGGAGTAGGCCGCATGTGGGCCCCTGCAGTTTGCACAAGTGAGGATGTCAGAATTACAGTTGTCGGTGGGGTGGTCCTGCGCGGCGCATTTCGCACACGTTGTTTTGCCGCGGCAAGAGGTTGTACTGTGCCCGAACCGCTGGCACTTGAAGCAACGGCGCGGGTTCGGAATGTAAGGACGAATGGAGCATCGAATGAAGCCTGCATTTATATATTGTGGAAGTGCCGAGCGGTCAAAGGTCAGGATAATGTGTTTTGTGGGGATTATCTTGTCATCCCTGCGCATCGTGATGCGCCGCACAGCTGTGACGCCCTGATCCTTTAGACCTTCGAGAAGGTCGGCATCTGTTTCCGTCAGGAGATCTGTCTCAGAAATCACACACTGGGGGCTTTTAGGCTCCTGTGGGGCGTGACCCTGATGTCCAGATCATGGATGCGGGTTTGTGCAAGAAGAGTGCGGGCTTGTTGTTCAGCATTGAGTTCTACAAGGATTTCTCCGGTCCTGAGCTTTTTAGCTTGATATTTGCCACCTATGGTGCCTTGCAGAAATTTAGAGATCAAGAATACGGACATGGAAGCGACAGGTCTTGCTGAGTCAGCTGACTCAATCACAAGAAAACGAGCATAGTTATTCACGGTTGTTGACAAGACAGTTGTTGAAAGAGGTGGGAACGAAACTTCGGTGCGGCCCCTTTTCGGGGGCCGATCACGTTTGGGGGGGGGGTTTGGAAAATGCCATATGATACATTGGAAAGCAGGGAGACTGGGGTACTTTCTTCTTTGACCTTACCCTGGTAGCCAAAGAGGTCCCGGAGCTCCCTGCCTGGTAGACAGACAGGGAGCCCATCCGCCGGAGCTTGACCTGGGCTCCGACGGCCACCGTTCGTGGTTTCTAACCCTCCACCTATAAACACATCGCCACGGTTGGATCCAGCTTATGTTTGGGGGCTCGGGGTCCGCGGTATCGCCAGTACCGTCACCAAGATTGCTCAAGGTGCCCCGTGCGGGGGATCAGAGATACTCACCTTGTTCGCGTCGCACTGGTGGCTGCCGCTGTATAACAGTGAAATTTATAAAATGTAATTGGAAATAAATTACTCCATCTATTTTGCTTGTTTTGTCAAAGACGAACGTTTAGAAACTTATTTCGAAAGGTTTTCCTACATGCCAACTTTTTGTTTACATAAAGTTTATATTTTTTAATGTAGCATCGCACTCGGTGAAACTGTTTGTATCTAAATACCTGGTTACCTCGGCTGCAATATCAGTTCTAAACCCAAGTAGCCTGTGGGGAAAGCAGATTCTGTGATAAAAGTGAGATTTGCCAGGTGTTTCTTTGCAAATATGCTGCGAAACAAAACCAAAGTTTAACTCACCACGCAGGTCATAGGATAGTAAAGCGCATTTCTCGTCTTTATTCCAATAGCGAAGTACATACGGAATGTTGTCAGCTTGAAGGCAAGAACAGGCAGTAATAAACGTTTTTATCGTTAAAAATGCGTATCACTTATATATTTCGGCTTATACTCTACCTCACATTACTGAGGCTTAATCGCCAGTGCATGCATCACACTTCATTTATTCCTTTTCGTCTGCTAAGAAGTATATTACCTTCAGTTGTGCGCGTTATCTAAGACGTTAAGAACAAAGAAACCACAGTGGTACAAATTGCTTGACACCATCACCAAATCAAAGCCTGCTAATACGCCGTGCCGAACCTTGTTTTTGACAAAAAATCATGAGGCGATTGTTGTAAAATGGCGGCGTAGTTTGAAACTACGTGGTACGGGCGTCTGAAATGCACGTGTTCCTTGGTTCCCTACTTCTGTGAACACACGAAATCCGAAAGAAAACGAAAAGAAGCTCTGCTGGAGGGCCAAAACGATGGCTCGGAGCGTCGCACACACCTTCGCAATGCGTTTCATCGTCCACCTTCGTGGCGCAGAGATGAGGCACGGCGGGTGCGAGGCACTGTTCACTCTAGAGGAGGCCCTGCTCAGAAGGTCTGGAGGCTTGGGAGGCTAGTTCTCGACTGCGACGACAGGTGGCTCAACGCAAGATTTTAAAACAAACTTTACCGGCTTCACTACTTTCGTCCAGCGGTTTCCCGGATGATGCGCAAGGTGGCTGTTCGACGGGAGACACCCCCCCCCCTCCCCGCCGGCACACTTCTAGAAGTGCATCACGTGATTCTCCGGGCCCGCTGTCGGCGCTGCGCACATTAAGGCCACGTTTTAAATTAAGTTGTTCTGCGCGAACGAGCAGCACCCTGGCAGCCTCACATGCATGCGGCGCTGCGTCGTCTCGGGCAACGTGGCTCCTCTGGCGCCCGGCGAAGAGAAACGGTGAGTTCGCCGTGAATGAACATCGCGTTAATCCGGCCTCCTTCTGTGAGCGTTGCACGGAACCAACGGCTTTGAGACTCGGTCGGCAATGTAGGTAAATCAAAAGTTCAACAAGCGAAACGAAGACTCAACCAGACTAAGCCAAGCTTTTGCTTCGCATATGCAAGGTTAGCTTAGCTAAGCCTCAGCCATTTTTTTCACGAAGTTTACGACAAAGTCAGTAACATGAGCTTGAGTCAGTCACGTACCCTATATTTACTTCAAGGGGAAGCAACACAATTTAAATCCCAATAAGGGCCGGTACAATTACTTGTGCAAAGGGAAATAACGCCCAGGGTTCTCATAAAGGCGCGTAAATATGCAGAAAGAATTGAAATAAAGTATCTCTTTTCTCATAGTCACGGTTCAAGATTCAGAGCGGGTTTCTCAGCGATGGGCAACCTTTGTTTTGACAAGGACGTGCCAGTCGGCAAAAGAGCGGACCTTTCAAGAAAACCAGTGGGGAACGCATTGTGAGCTCGGGAATCGAAGAGGCAACGGATGGGCCACAAATGCTAAGCACGGGATACAGTACCCATGCGGCACTAAAGCACCTGGGAAGATATATACGCTTTGTCGAATATTTGAAGAGGAACTGTTCTCTTGCACACTTCGAGTCGCTATGCACGAAAACCGCCGGAATGGCGCAAAAGGTGGTAAGTTTCATCTCTCTTCTAATCATGAAGAAAGTTACGACGAGTTGGAACTCTCTACACATCCGCACAGCAGAAGGCCGTCTCGTCAAGCCTAGACAAACCGTGTACGTCGCGCATTACCGTAAATGGCACCACGTACCCCTCTGCGTTTTTCATACTCCCCAACTGTTCCCGCGAAGTAATTCTTGCAATAAATTTACGAGCGACAGTGGTGCTATAACGGATTTACAAGCCAATTCGATTAGTATCTACCCCCGGTGATGCCGAAACCGAGCCCATACCAATGTACTACAATATGCACGGCGGTGCTGCAAGAAAAAGGGGAAATTTAAGGCCTTTTCTACGACGTTACAGCGCTTGTTTTTCGTCGACTTCCAAATTACGAGAGACGCCCCCGCGCCAAGCAGCGAATTCTCATTGAAGGGCCTCACGTACGCATGCGTTACCCTACCGGGACTTTTCACACGAGCGCGAAGCTACCCGGACAAAACTGGAAGACATTACCTAGGATTGACTGCCAAATCAGCGGGTCGGCATTCACTCCGTTTCGGAGGATCTGCCGTTGCCCAACAGGAACGTCGAGGAGGTTTAGGGCCACCCGGACAGCCACTTCTGCAGAACTGTCTGTAACCGTCTGCCCTCGCTCCTTAGTAATTAGGTTACAAAAGTTCATTACTTCTCCGGCGTGGATGAATCAAATGACTCAGCAGGTCCCTTCCGGGAAATGGTTACAGACGTTCGCTACCAATAAACATTTGCTGATGGCGTCGGCAACCTATCGCACCCCCCTCCCCTAATCACCACGGGATAAAAGCAGCGATTTTAAAGGCGCTTTCAATTTTATTCCAAGGGAGAATTTGGCGTCCACTTCAAATATTGCTGAACGGTTACAAGGGAATACTATCAAATCTAACACTCGTGCCTGACTTATATTTGTCGATTAATTCGCTCTCGCGCTACAAACGACGAACCCACTGACTAGACAAGTTGGCAGAACAACTGTCATAGTAAGGAAGTAATTCCGGGTTGGAATCCTGGTCCTGGTCGAATTTTTCTTAAACTGCGGTATTTTTGAGAAAGCTGTGTGGCTTTCCTTTGCAGCTGCATGACTGCATTTTGGGTGGATGCCAAATCTTGCCTTCGCAGAAACTTGCTCCCATCTCGTGGGTTTCCCCGAAGCTGGCGAACTTCTAATTTTATGACAAATACGTTCACTCATTTTCTGGGTTGCCTTTGATTAATCAGTATTAAAACACAGTGATTCAATTGAAGTAATTGAACGTTGTGCTATCTAGAAATAACCAGGTAAGTTATCCGTCATGAAGATGTCTGTTCAAACGAAGCAGAAACATTTCTAAGCACAGTGCTTGTACAGCACTTGCATAAACAACCTTTTCGTGTAAAAATGCCGCACACGACTCCTGAAGGCGAACTGGTCATTCCACTCTGTTCTGCGTCTTGAGTATGTTTTATGTTGATAAACCATTAGGTTTATGGGAATAAAAGCGAAATAATTGCTCACTGGCTTTTTAGGGACAGATTTTTGTTTTGAAAATGGTTTTGCAGGCTGTGCTGGTCTGATATTTTTGGTGGCATACCGCGAGAAGACGTCGGGCGGCAAAACTGCACCGACAATACAGCACGGCGTAAAAACAGCTCGACGCAAAACAGCACAGCGACAAAACAGCGTTAAGTCAAAACAGCACAAGTCAAAGAGCACTAAGCAAGGAAAATGGTCGAAATAAGAGGTGTCTCTTCCTGGTTGCCTTGTATGGAGCAGTGGGTTTTCATTTTTACTCAACCGGCCGAAACACTTCCACTCAGGGAATAGACAGGGTCACTATCAGAAATTAACAGTGGCTCCAGCTAGTCAGTGAGCGGAAGTGGTTTGGGTGGTCGAGTAACGATGAAGACGCACTTTTCCCATGCAGCATGGCTGTCCTTGCTACTGTCGTCCCGCATCTACAAGGAGGCAGTCTCTCCCGACTTTACCAAACAGGGAAAATGGCTACCGCTGACTGACGACGTAGAGTCACTATTATTAATTAGCAGTGCTTGGACTGTCAGTGAGGGGAAGCGGGTTGGCCAGATGGTTTAAATAAAAAAAAATAAAGCAGTTACACTTAATGTGAAAGCGGTCTGAAATACAGAAGCGTGATAAAAGGGGCTGTGGTGCCGCTCTCCGTTCTTTGCTACCCCCCTTCACGCTCTTCCCCTCTCTGTCTCACATCTCTTTTGGAGAATTGAACGGAGATTTGTTCAATGCAATTTACGTTTCTCGCCTTCGCAGTGCTCGCGTGCCTGCTCCTGCAACATCTCGCATCTTTTTCTTTATCATTTGTTTCTGGGTTTGCCTGGAACAACGCGTGTGCAAGTTCTGTTATTTTGTTGCTTTCATCTCGCACGTGCTGGAGTCAAACGCGTCGTTGTTTTCTTTGGTGACCGCTTTTTTTCTCGCTTACTATCGTAAAAACTAACCCAATGAGCATTCCTAACCAATTTGACGCGAGGACTGCCGTTTAACTACATATATTTTGCATCGAATGTGCTTCTAGTTTTTTTGGCGCTAAATAATGCGGATATGTATGAATATTGCCAGCGGTTACAGGAGTTTCGAACGGTTCTGGCTATATAAACCTCCTCTTCACAGTGTCTTAACTCTAGGCCGGGACACTCAATGGAGGGACAAGCGGGTATATTTCCGAAGCATCTGTGTGAGTGCGTGACGCCGCAGGACTCTGTTTGGGTGCGTGACGCCACGTGACTGCGGTGGCTAGACAGCCCGACAGCTTGACGAGCTACGACGACAGGTGGGGCACTGAAATTGCTCTGCACTGAAAATAGAGCGTTCCATCTTACAAGGGAGCAGTGCGACCTGATTTTTACCTAACGCGCCAAACCGTTTCCACTCACTGGCTAGCCAAAGTCACTGTTTATTATTGATAACACGCAAGTTGAAAATGGAAACATTTGCCCTTAAGGTGCTCTTAAAGCGCGCTGTTTTGTGGCTGTGCTGTTTGGAAACGCGGCGCTGTTAGGTCGGTGCTATTTTGTCGCTTGCTGTTTTGACGCCGCCCGATTTTTGGCGGTGTTCAAAGCAACCTTTTGGCGTACTTGGTAAAATTTTATTTTCCCACTATTTTATCCACAGTTCCCCCTATGACATTTGTATGGGTTAGAAGGACGTAGTATGGTACCACTTGGCATTTTTGGATTGATTGATTGATTGATTGATTGATTGATTGATTGATTGATTGATTGATTGATTGATTGATTCATTCATTCATTCATTCATTCATAGACTGATTGATTGCAGTATTTATCGTGCCGAAGCTACACCTGGGTTATGAAGCGCGCTGCAGTGGAGGGCCCTGGATTAATTTTCAACCACCAGGGAATATTTAAGGTGCGCTGGAACCTCGACACACGGGGGTTTCTCTGTTCGCCTCCATCAGAAACTCGGTATCTCTTTTCTCATTCTCTACTGTTTCAGTATCAAACAAGGATAGACAAGAAAACGTTGATGACGCAATCAATCGCGGATCAATCTTTCAGCTATACGAAAAACACCTAGAATGAAATAACATATCTGTAAGTATGTTCGTTTTTCCAGATATTTTTGCGGCGATGTGGACATGAAGCTTTACGAAGCTGATATTTCAGCAAATAATAATCCGTCAACGGCAAATACAGAATATGCTTTCCCTGTCTGCGTGAGTAACATTGCTGCAGATTTAAAGGTATTTACTTACTTTTGTTTGGTCCATAAGCGTGCATGATAGGATTTTTACCAGCCATGTACAAATAAGCGTACCATGTGCTGGTAATGCTGAAATGTTCACAGGAAATCTTCAGTAAGTGCTTCGCTCAGCAAACATTTTAAACCAAAAAGTCTGAGCCTCTAAAATCTAAGAACACGCCATGAGTAACATACACACTACCGCAATAATGTGTCTCATAGCTCGGTAAGCAATGGGTGCCCTTAGTAAAAAAATGAAGGAGGCTCACATAATGCGTCAGACTTGAAAGTAGTGAAGCTGTACGCAAACTTCATGACCATCACGACAGTTAAGTGCACGATTGAGGCCGGTTTACTTCTGCTCCGCGGCCGTAACTACCTTTACTCCGTCATCGTTGTCATAAGTACCAGCTTCCCTCATTTTTTCGATTTTATAACCATTGGACATCACCTTAGAGGGGTGAATGCTATGATGTGTGTTTCTCGTTTCGAGAAAGTGCTGACACGATTGCGGCGAACGCCGGAGTTTTTTCTTTGCCAATCCTGGGCAATCTTCCTAAGTGGGTATGCTTGGCTTGCAAACGCTCGAAGTGGACGCTGGGTGGTCACCGTGAGGCACGCGCACACGAACACTCGGTATATTCTTAGTTTTGTTAACTGCCGAGCGGTCGCCGCGAGGCAAGCACTCGCGTGATTGCGCTCACGGGTACGCGGTAGTCAATTCTTGGTATTTTAACTGCGTACACCAAAAATTACGATTACTAAAACAGTGTGGCTGTTGAAACGATACTCGCTTTTGGCAGCGGGAATAACTGTTGCTCTCTGTAGGCGGATACTTGCATAACAAGGCTGACGTATGAGCTAAGCGTAGTAGCGCCCTTTTGCCATCCAGTGTCACGGAAACTGGGGTGCCAATAATAAGCAGTAACTACGGCACCCGAAGATACACACCCGGTACCTCATCAAATTTTCTAATAGGATGTGGACACAGGTCGGGGCAGTAGCCCACCTCTGGAACCCAAGCGAGGAGGGGTCCTTAAGGGAGCTGGTCCGAATTCGCCGCGGCTGCTGGCATACCCCTGTAACCCGGCTTTTGGGGAGCGCGTGTGACGAGTTACGGAGGGTAATAGAACTGGCCCTCTGGGTGACCCTTAACCTCCACGAGGTTCCCGCTGGGGAACGGCGAAACTTCCGGGAGGTAGAGAAGCTAAGCTAATGGGGTCACCAACAGGGTGCACGGCATTTAGATGACAGCAGGAAGGGTGGAAAAAGAGGTACACAGTACTACACTCAGGAGGCCGGATAACTAGCGTGGCTCTCCACACCCGGCACCTCGAGATGCAGGTGACGAGTTTAACGTCCATGAACGCGTTGTCAGGGTTAGTGAAATATTCTAGTGTTACTACAGTGGCTAGAATAGGAAAGTGTGATTAGCGGCATGCAGCGCCTACGAGGCGCTTTGAAGCCGCCGATAGGGATCCGCGAGGGGGCGCGCGCGATCATTTACACGTCGCCTGGTGAGGCGCACGCGGATCATCTGCAATGCAATTGCCGCTTTGCGCAGAGAGAAGCACCGCATGTTTCCTGTGCCGTAGCATGTTTAAAGGGACCCAGAAAAGCTTTGTGAAGGTGGCGATCAAATGCATTCAGGTGGTAGAACACCTAACGGGGGATTTTTGAGCCAAGTGTGAGCCCCATGCGTTGTACGGATAATTTGTAAACAAATTTTTGAAGATTGCCTTTCTCAGCCGATGAGCGCGCCGCCGCAGCAAGCCGACCGCGGCTGACGCAACGGCGATCGTGGCTGACGCAACGGCGAGGCGCCCCCCTGATTCGGCCGATCGTCGGTCGCCGGCAACGTCACTGCCATTGGCTTCCGGCTGCTCTTCCTCCTTCCTGCGCGATCCCGAAGCAAAGGCGGGTCTGCAGCGATTGACGCGTGCCTAGGCGCAGGAATGTAGCTAGCGGAGCACGGCAGTCGAGCGTCGCGATGTCACACGGCTATTCCCAGTGTTTCCAGCTGCTTTGAAAGAAGCAGAGAGGGAGGAGGAATCGATCGTCAAGGAGGGAGAGTTGCGCTTAATTCCTTCTGGCGCAGCTAATACTGAATGTAGATCAATGATTCCAACGGCATTGCATCGCTATATTGGTACTACGCAACAATAAAGGCCTTTTGTAACTTTTACGAAAGGCTTTTCGGGGTCCCTTTAAGGGTGCATTAGTGTCGCAAAAGTAGATCCAGTTTGTGCCGGGATGCTCTACGGTGTACAGGTCCTGCAAAAAGAAACTGTCGTTGTTTGGCGTTCCGAAGGACGTGCGTCTGTATTGGCGCAGTGGCGACGAGACATACCACGTACTGAGAAGCGGCTCAAGGAAAACACCGCTATGTGCGAGCTACACTTCGACGTAAGATACATCTCCCGGCACATTGAACATACCGTGAACGGAAAAGTTGTCTCAATCTACAGGGGCAGGCCTAGGTTGCCCCCGGAAAATCTGCCCACGCAATTTCCAAGTCCTCCGAAGTACCAGCTGTAACAACTACCCCGAGCAGGAAGTTTCATGCGAGAAGCGCACCCGCAGCCCCACCCAGCAATAAAAAAGCTAAGGATTCTGACTCCCCTGTGAGTGCAGAGTTTGAAGAACCCCATGCTTCTTTTCTGTCAAGAACTTGACCCTACCTTCGGCAACACGGAGGAAACTACACGCTGATCGAGTGTTTCCCCCTTCACTGTGGCTTACAGCGTGTGTCGCACTGCGCAGGATAAAGCGAAAGCCCGTACACGTACAATTCCAGACATTGGAAGCCCTTACGAGGCATCTGACATACTGAAGAAGTCTGCCACCCTCCCCGTCCATGACTATCAAATTCGTTTTGGTCTTCTTCCTTTTGGCTTAGTCGTGGAAGAAAGAAGCACTTAAAGCTCGATTTCCTCACGTAACAGCAGAATCAAAGGTCGAAAACGGTTTTCCGAAGACAATTCGAGAAATCAATGTTTGAATTTGTTCACACACAAAAAATAAATAGCAGCGAAAGGCAAGGCCCATTGAGCAAAGAAAGTTGATGGCCTCGAGACTTTGTAGTTTCGAACGAATCATGAGAAATTCACCAAAAGTGAGTAGTTTTTGTCTGTCTGTAACGAGCACGTCGAAAATAAAATGCGTGTTTTTCCGTTACCAGTCCACAATGAATTCTCTGATGTGCGTTTCATAAGTGTCAGAGCCAGCCGGCTATATTTGGCTGTCAAAGCGCGTACAGTCGGGTGTAAACTTCAATTGTAGGTATTTAAAAAATACGACATTTATTGCATCTCAATTTGCACTAGCACGTAGAATAGCTCTCAAAGAGGCTTTCTCGATATGGTGCTGCGCGCGAATACATTCGTACTCCATAATCCGTCGCCGTCGCAGCGAACGTGTAAGCGTGTGGAAGCGCCACCTGTAATTTCCTCAAACAACGTCACGCGGAAGTGAGCATGGTCATCACACTTTCCTATTCTAGCCACTGTAAGTGTTACTGCCTTTATGGATACGGGAGCTTCTATAGGGTTCGAAGCTCCAATCTTTGCGCACGTTTAGGTAAGGTTAGGAGTTCGTACAGCGCGCCTTCATTGTGTAATACCAACGATGTTATGCCGTAGCCCTCTTTCAACTACGCCTTTTATCATTTGCGAAATTTGGCCTCACACACAATGGGAACTTCTTTTGAGTAGTTTTCTCGTGCTCTCACCAACCTGTTCTTGGATGGGGCTTTTCTAGTGCGGTGGCTACCGTAATATTCTGCCAGCGACCGCCAATCCTCCTTTCAGCTGAGTGGTAATCAAGCGTTGCGGAGGTACTGCTGACTCGCATTGTTGCAAATGTTGGCGTTGTCATCACAACTGGCTAAGGGCCAATTATTTCGGTTTGTTACAACCCTATCGGTGATGTGCACGTCCTCATCAATCCAGTCGCCGGCCAAGAATAGGTGTCACCATTCTTGCCTGTCTGCTTGGTTTCTCAAACGATCGTTTGGGATACAGCTGGGTCGTTGATACAGCTGGCTTCACGAAAACGCTACTTTGGGGTCGCCATGGCGGCCCCTTAGGTCAGTGGTGTCAATAAAAGTTTATAAATAAAAGTGGGGATCTGGCGCCGACATGGACGCCAGTCGCTCATTGCTGCTTTTTGTTCAGGTTGGTTATACTTACCTTTCTGTAAGCGGCAGACCTTTCAAAAAGTCGGTGCCAGATCCCAACTCTCGCCTGTCTATTGTCGTTTGGAGTGTTCTTGAGCTCGTCGCGAATTGTCTGTCTTGTGTCACTGCATTGCGAAAACAATTGCTGCTGTCCGGTGACATAGAAAAAAACCCGGGACCCCTGACAGAGGATCAACTAAGCCAAATGTTGAACGTGGTCATGACGATTCCTTCAATGCAATCAAAACATTTGGAAATACTTGAGGAAATTCGTTCTATTCGGCAGGAACAACAAGTACTTGATAACAAGTTATCCGACCTAACTGAGAAGGTCAAGGCTGTTGAAAAGGACGTTTCGTCGGTATTACCGATGAAGGACGATGTGGCGCGGCTTGTTTCTGAAACTGCTGCTCTTTCTTCTGCGTGCGCAAGGCTCGACAACAGCCAAGATGATCAAGAAAACAGGTTAAGACGGAACAACTTGATTTTTTATGGCCTTCGAGATGACGCAAACGAAACTTGGTCCGATGCAGAGGCCACTGTTATTGCGTTCTGCTCAGAACAACTAAAAGTTTCAGTTGATCCTGCCTCTATAGAAAGGGCCCACCGACTTGGCCGTTTCACCCCTACAAAACAGAGGCCCCTAATTGTGAAGTTTTTCTCCTTCAAGGGCAAACAAAAAGTGCTTACGGAGGCCGCTAAACTAAAAGGAACTGATTATGCGATAGGTGAAGACTTTTCGGCTAAGGGTAGGCAGGAAAGGCAGAAGCTGCTTCACTTTGCACGAGAACAGGGTGGGGAATACAGACTACGGTTTAATAAACTGAAAATGGGTAAAGAAACTTTTGTTTATAACAACGTAACGGATGCTGTGGTCCCATGTAGTTCGTAGCCACGACAGACAATTCATTCTTTGGGTAGAGGGTCTTCAGGTAGCCATGACCTTGTATGCATTTTAGTTAACTGCCGCAGCCTAAAGAATAAAACGGCCGAATTCAACTCGCTAATAGAAATTTCGAAGCCGCATATAGTTATTGGTACGGAATCCTGGCTTGACGGCACCATAAATGACGGCGAAATGTTCCCTTCCTATTATTCCGTGTACAAGAGGGATCGCAATTCCCGTGGTGGTGGCGTATTCATCCTTGTTCATGATAGCATAGTAAGCCAACCTATGCACTTCGAGACAGAGTCTTGCGAAGCTGTCTGGTGCAAGGTTCTACTGAAAAATGGTGTTTCCGTGGCCGTTGGTTCCTTCTACAGACCGCCTGGGTTACGAACTCCTGAGCCTCTGTTCCAGCTGAGTAACATGTTGTTAAGCTTGCAAACAAGTTATGCAGTTCTTGGTGGAGACTTTAACTTGCCTGACGTTGAATGGCAGTCCAGCAAGCCGATACTGCGGAATACATCTCTTTTGTACTCAGCCTTCTACGAAATGATCAATGCGCATTCATTATCCCAACTCGTTGAAACACCCACTCGAATCAGTGCTAGCAGCGCGACTTTCCTCGATTTATTCTTTTGCAATAACCCTTCCCTTGTATCGTCTGTACTCACAATTCCCGGTATTAGCGATCATGATATTGTTATCGCTAACGTAACCTGCACGGTCAAGAGCCATCGGTCTACAGAACCAAGAAAAGTGTTCTCCTATGATAAAGGCAACTACAGCTCACTCTCGCGTGCGCTAGATGCATTTTTGCCTGAATTCCAGCAGCATAGCTTATCTCTTGGCATGAACGAACAATGGAATCTTTTTAAAACAAAGATCTTGTCCCTAACACAAACTTTCATTCCTTCACGCATTATCTCAGCTAACCGCCGCACTGATAAGCCTTGGCTCAATAAGGAACTTCGGTCTTTGATAAACAGAAAAAATCGGCTGTTTCGAAAGTATTGTAAATTGCCCCAGCCTGAGCTACGGTCCAAAATAAAAAAGATGACCAAAGCAGTGACGAAAGAAATAACCAAAGCGCATGAAACTTACCTAAACTCCCTGGGCGAAAAACTGAAAACCAACCCTAAATTGATGTGGAAATATGTCAAGAACAAAAATAATTCTAAGGCTAGTATTCCTGACGTCATGGACGGCATAGACTACACAGGAAATACAAGGGGCAAAGCCGAAAGCTTTAACGTGTACTTCCAATCAGTGTTTAATCGGCAAACGTACCCCAATACTATGCCGCAAATTTTGAACCCGCTTGCGCCTATGCAAGAAATAGTTATATCCGAAGCCGGCATCGTGTCTCTCTTGGAAAAATTGGATGTGCACTCAGCTTCCGGCCCAGACGGGATATCAAACTTTATCCTAAAGCACTGCGCTGCGTCCATAGCCCCCTTTTTGACCCTTTTGTTCCAAGCATCACTTCGGCTGGATGTTTTACCGGCTGACTGGAAGAATGCCAATGTAAATCCGATATTTAAAAGTGGTGACAAAACCAATTTTTCTAACTACAGGCCTATCTCACTGACATGCGTTTGCTCTAAAATACTAGAACACATCATTTACACAAACCTAATGACTCATCTACAAAACAATAACTTCTTCTCCCCAATGCAACACGGTTTTAGGGCGGGCTTCTCGTGCGACACGCAGCTTATTGAATTTGGGCATGATATTGCAACTTCCATTAACGCAGGCACTCAGGTTGATTGTATATTTTTAGATTTTCGCAAGGCTTTTGATTCTGTTCCGCATCCCTAGTTACTGCGCAAGCTATCTGTTCTTAACATACCTACTGAACTGCTGAAGTGGCTGGATGCTTATCTTTTCGAGAGAAAACAGTGTGTGGTGCTTGAAGGCCTGAGTTCTTCAAGTATTTCTGTGTTATCCGGTGTCCCGCAGGGCTCAGTTTTAGGCCCACTTCTTTTTTTAATATTTATTAATGATCTCCTGAACTGCACTTCCAGTCGTACTAGATTGTACGCTGATGACTGCTGCATCTATCGTGATATAACCAGCGTAGCAGATGCGGACCTTTTGCAACGCAATCTTAACTCTGTTTTTTCTTGGTGCCAGTCGTGGGGGATGACGCTCAATCTAACAAAGTGTAATCTGGTAAGGTTCACCAACAAAAAGCACCCTCTACTTGTTGACTACTACATGGGCGGGGCATGTTTACCGGTAGCCACAGAGTTTAAATACCTCGGAATCTTTTTCTCTTCTAACCTGTCCTGGAACCATCACGTCAATTATATGATAGTAAAAGCGAGCCGTGTGCTAAATTTCTTAAGACGCAATTTCAGGCAAGCTCCGACTAAGGTCAGGGAGACTTTGTATCTGACGAATGTGCGCCCCATTTTGGAATATGGTTGCAGTGTCTCGGACCCCTACACAAAGACAAACGTTGATGCACTAGAAAGAATACAGGCTCGCGCCGCTCGCTTCGTAACAGGCGATTACGATTTTTCTAAAAGATCAGCTGACATTTGCAGAAGACTTGGATGGCCTCTACTCGCTGAAAGACGCAAATACCTGAGACTCTCGCTGTTCTATAATATATTCAACTCCAGAACTGGCATTAAGAAAGAAACTTATTTAAAACAACCAACATACGTATCCCCTCGCACCGATCACTGTTTAAAGATTCGTTAAGTACAGTTTCTTTCCCAAAACAATATGACTGGAATGCTCTACCGGAGGAAATTGTCTGCTCTCCCCCATCTTGTTTTGGAAAGCGTTTGCAGGATTATATGCGTCAGTAATATCCCGCCGCCTTGTTTGCCGGGCTTACGAGTTATCTGTGTTACGACGTGCTTGTTGTCTGTACATCCTTTCTGTACATCTTCCTTTCTTGAAGTGCTCCTTTTCCAACGCCAATTCACCGCTTTGATATATACTCATTATTTAAGGAAACGCAACCTGTTTGTTTGTTTGTTTATGCGACAATTGTATTTGTACTTTGTGTCCCTTTTTTCTTATTCCCCCTCCCCCCTACACTAATGCCTGTAAAGGCGATGTAGGTATTTGAATAAATAAATAAATAAATAAATAAATAAAATTCTCTGTCTCCCCAGATTTTATGGTGAACCTCTATTAGTAGCGAAAATATTGGGATCAGAAGGCGACCAGTAAGCGGTGGAATCGACATGACGAGTCTTTACTACTGGCTGCTACAAATACCATTACCGCAGCAATCTCGGTGCCAGAGGGTGTCACCGTAGCCACTTTCGCAACCGTGGCGGCTGTATGTTCCCCTCTCATTTCTACCCCGGGGCTCTGACTCTAGTTATTTACCATGTCTTTACGCCCCTGCAGCCACAATCGCCCCTGATCTATCAACTAACGTCAGAATCTAACACCGCCGAGGCACAGGACTCCATCCTGGGAGAACCCCCGATCTTAGGCGTTGGATATGGGGACCCCAGTACCGGCCTCGTCTTGGATTTCGGCGTGCAACTGGTGCAATTCTGTACCTATAAACCTCCCTGTTATGCCGTACGGCAATCTATCGCATTAACAAAACTACAAAGAAGACTTTTGTGTATACAGGGTGTCCCAGCTATCATGCACCAAGATTTTAAAAAGAGCAATGGCGTTACTCGAAGAAAACCTGGCACATAATGTTTCCGGTACCGTGAAGTAGCGACCAGTGTTTTTTTTTTCGTTAATAATAATTACTCAATTTATTTTTATTATCGAGCTCGAAAAGTACTGTCCTAACCATAAAGTGTCAACACCGGAACTTCTAGGTACCTACGACAGGAAGCTACCTGTGGTATTTTCAGCGACGACCTGATTGCGTACTCATTTTTTCTGACTGATAAAGAAACCCCGCGAAACATGAAAGATACGACGTGACTGCGCTCCAACCTGCGTCATAAACCAGCGTCCTCAAATAAGCTGATTGAAAGCAAATGCTTTAGCTGTCACACGTCCTAAAAGACAGCGCATCACGCTGATAATGGTATGCATTGAAGGAGCAGCAACAGCAAGTTTCGCTGGGCGCGTGTGGAAGGCACAACTTCGGTCGCGATTTCGTCTTTCTTTCTTTTCTTTATTTTCTTCTGGCTAACGCAGAGACGCGCACGACCCAGCTCAGTCTCCGCAGCGTAAAGAAAATGCGCTGAGTGTTTAGAGAACAACGTTACGGTATGTGCCCCCGGGCAACTTGTTATTTTTCTCTTTCTTGGTAGGCCACTGGCCCCTCCGTGAAGAAATTCTAATCCCGAAATTTCTAGAGCGCGTTAATCCCATGACGTGTATTTAAAAGCTAACTCAGAAGGAACAAGCGCACTCGCGTTCGCACAGATGCCCAGGACCCAGCTTAGCCTCCGCCGCGTGGAGAAAATACGCTGCGTGTTTAGAGAACAATGTTACGGTATGTTGATGATCATGATTGCTATTGGTCTCCCCTTTGAAGCCGGGTGATGACATGTCATCTTACCAAAAAGGACTAATATAATCATGTTTTACACTCTTGGTTTAATTCTAGGGCTGCTTAGGGCAGGCACTAAAGCTTATTAGGACCGTAATACTTTTTTCCCTGTTACAGGTGGTAACTGTCCTAGGCAATATTCCCCTCTCTGCTTTTTCGCCACCAGCATTCTAATCTTCTTTTCGTCCCCTCGACAGCCTCGAAGTTAACCCCTCTGTGATACCCTTAAATCCTAGGGCTTCTGAAAGCCCAATATTCCCTTCATGTAGATTTGGATGGATAGCCTACATTCTAACACTATGTGCCGCATAGTTCTGTTTCTTTTCCGCAGCACCACGCATTCCCAATCATTTTGTGAATACTTCCCCCAAAAACTCTTAGTTCACAGGCAACCTGCTCTAGCCTCAAAAAGCAAAGCACTGCCCAGGGAATTATCGTAGAAATTTTACCTTTCTGATGTTCAATTTCTCAGCCCTGTACATCTCTAACGACGTTTTAAACTTCCATTTTTTCCCTCCATTTATTCGTTTCAATCTGCCTTGCCTCTTTTTGTTACCTTGCTGCTGTTTTTTGGATTCTCAACCTTCATTCTTTCCCTATTTATTTGTTTAGCCTTTCTTACGGCTTTCTGGATTCCAAATGCGTTTTTTTCCACTCGTCTTTCAACCACTGCGTGTCCACGCTTTTCAAGTATAGGTACCTAAAAACCTTAGCTGGCCACCTTCGTTGATCCATTGCCCTCAACCTCATCTCAAAGCATATTTTACTCTGAGCTTCTCTAACTTCAAACGACGCCCAGCCCATATCTCCCTGAACTGCTTCGTTAGTTGTTTTTCCATGCGCGCCTAAGGCCAAATGTCCTAACGTTCTCTGGTTTACTTCAAGGCCCGATAGAACGTCTGATTTTAGGCAGAGTACAGCATTCGCAAGCGTGAGACCCGGAACCATTACTCCTTTCCACATTCCTCTTACTACTTCATATTTGTTATACTTCGACAGAGCTCTAAGCTTCATTATAGCTGCGTTTCGCTTTCCCTTAACCTTAAGTTGCTCCTCGTGAGTTCTTAAGTCGTTATCCCCTTCGTTTAACCACACGCCCAAATATTTATATTCCTTCATTCTAGGTAATTCGCCTTGCTGGATAGTAGACACTACATCAGTGGTAGCGTCATTGAAAACCATTATTCCTGATTTTTCTGCCCTGAAATATAACCCGAGTTCGGTGGCTTCCTGGCCGCTAATATTTATTAGCCGCTGCATATCGGTTTGGTTATCAGCTAAAAGAACAATGTCGTCTACGTATAACATTCCCGGAATATGCTGTTGTACCACTTCACCTTGCAGCATATGGGTCAGGCTAAACCCTACTTGACTTTCTTCCAGTTTCTTTTCCAACCCTGCCATGTAAAGCATGAACAGTAATGGGCTCAAAGGGCATCCCTGTTTCAGTCCCCGATGGATGTTGACCTGCTGGGCGCATTTCTGTCCTTCCCAAGTGAGGTGCACTCTGTTGTCTTTATAGATTGCTATAAGGAACTGTACTAACTCGTCATCTAATCCCTGGAGTTTCAGCGTTCTCCACAGCCGTTCTCCACCCCCCCCCCCTGTGCCACCGGGCCACTTTTTATTTTTCTCTTCCTTAGTAGGCCACTGGCCCCTCCGCGAAGGAATTCTAATCCCGAAACTTCTAGAGCGCGTTAATCCCCTAACGTGTATATAAAACCCAACTCAGAAGGCACAAGCGCATTCGCGTTCGCACAGACTCCCGGGACCCACCTCAGTCCTCCGCCGCGGAAGAAAATAAGCTGCGTGTTTTGTTGCAATATGTGCCCCGGGCAACTTCTGATTTTCCGCTGCACCGCACGGCGGTGCAGCGGTGGCGTAGAGGTAGAGAGTAGAGGTATAGTATCCGCCTCGCGTGTAGAAAGACCGTGGTTCGAATACCGGTGCCGGACAATTCACACCAAAAAACCGCGCAATTAAGGAATTGCAGTTGGGGCTTGGGGCGCGGCCTGACCCCGGCGACCATTGCCGGTAACGCACTTCCCTCACCAGAGCAGGATTGGCCACCCTGGTGTAGTAACAGCCACAACCTCCATGAATACGCCATTACCCACGGCCCTCAGTCTCCAGTGGCTGCGAAGCAAACTGACCATGGCGGCGGTCAGGACCTGTGACGCAGCAGGGGTGCTAAGAATACCTGGACCCGGACAGGCCGCCATTGGAATCTGAACCCGGCAACGTTTAACACGACAACCTTATCTAGTGAAGCGAGTCTAGAGCTGTTGTTCGAGGAATTAAAGGGCATCAAATGGGATGTCATAGGGCTTAGTGAGGTTAGGAGAACAGGTGAAGCCTTTAAGATGCTGAAAAATGGACACGTTCTATTTACCGTGGTCTAGAGGAGAGAAGAGAACTGGGTGTAGGATTTCTAGTCAATAAAACATAGCTGGCAACATAGAACAATACTATAGCATTAATGAAAGGGCAGCAGGTCTTGTAATTAGGCTCAATAAGAGGTACAAGCTCGAGGTCGTACAGGGCTATGCCCCCACATCCAGCCATGACGACCAGGTAGGGGAACGCTTCTATGAAGATGTGGAATCGGCAATGGCTAAAGCAAAAACACAGTATACCGTAGTTATGGGAGGTTTCAATCTAAAGTAGGCAAGCATCAGGCTGGAGACAATTGCAGTTGGTAATTATGGTCTGGGATGTAGAAATAACAGGGGGGACCTACTAGTTGAGTTTGCAGAACGGAATGACCTACGCATAATGAATACCTTCTTCTGTAAACGGGAGATCCGGAAGTGGACGTGGAGGAGCCCGAATGGGGACCATAAAAATGAAATAAACTTCATGTTATGCGATAACCCTGGCGTCGTGAAGGATGTGGAAGTGCTCGGAAAGGTAAGGTGTAGTGACCATCGTATGGTAAAAACTCGAATTAAGCTAGATTTGAGGAGGGACCGTAACAAGCTAGTACGAAAGAAGCCGATTAATGAGCTAACAGTAAGGCGTAAAGTAGAAGAATTGAGGACCGCGCTGCAGAACCGATACTCAGCTCTTACCGAGGAAGCCGAGCCTACGACACAGGAAGCCAGCGAAAACCTTACACACATTATTACGGAGTGTGCAGTAGAAGTCGGGGGCACGATGGCTAGACAGGATACTGGTAAACATTCCCAGGAGATGAAAGATCGAATTAGGAAAAGGCAAACCATGACAATGTCCATCCCAGCTGCCAGAATAGAACTAGCGGAGCTTTTGAAGTTAATAAGTGTAAGACAGCTGACATACGGAAGTATAATGTGGAGAGGATCGAATACGCTGTAAAGAACGGAGGTAGCCTGAAAGCAGTATAGAGGCGTCTTAGCGTGGGGAAAAATGAGATGTATGCACTTAAAGATAAGCTAGGCAATGTCATCACAAGTAGAGATAACATAGTCACAGTGGCTGAAGAGTTCTATATGGATCTGTACAGTTGCCGGGACATCCAGGATAATGCCGAACGAGAAAGTAGTTCAGAGGAGATAGACATCCCACCAGTAACGACCGAAGAAGTAAGGAAGGCTTTGAAAAAAATGAAAGGGGGCAAAGCACCGGGTGAGGATCAGATAACAGCAGACCTCTTGAAGGATGGCGGAGAAATTGTACTTGGAAAACTGGCAAACCTGTATACACAATGCCTAATTACCGCAAGCGTACCGGAATATTGTAAGAAGGCATACATCATCCTAATCCATAAGAAAGGTGACATGAAGGACGTGAAAAATTACAGGCCGATCAGCTTACTGTGAGTCGTCTACAAGGTACTTACCGAGGTAATCGCTAACAGAATTTCTGCAACCTTAGATTTCAGTCAACCTAAAGAACATGCAGGGTTCCGTAAAGGTTATTCAACAATGGACCATATTCACACGATAAAATCAGGTGATAGAGAAGTGCGCTGAATATTCTGAACCCCTATATATAGCCTTCACAGATTATGAGAAAGCATTTGACTCGGTCGAAACCCTAGCAGTTATTCGGGCATACGGAACCAGGGGGTAGATGAGCATTATGTAAAAATACTAGCGAATGTCTACAATGGGTCCACAGCTACCATCATCCTCCATAAGGAGAGCAGTAAAATACCTATAAGGAAGGGCGTCAGACGAGGAGACACAATCTCTCCAATGTTATTCACAGCATGTTTACAAAGAATATTCAGAACGTCGGATTGGGAACAGGTAAGAGTAAAGGTTAATGGAGAATACCTCAGTAACCTCAGATTTGCTGATGACATTGCCTTGCTAAGTAACTCGGGGGACAAATTGCAAAGCATGCTTTCCACGCCAGACGAACGGAGTAGAACCGTGGGGCTGAAAAGTAACATGCAGAAAAACTAAAGTAATGATTATAACGTCGGGACAGCACAACAGTTTGGGATAGGGGGTGAGGTAGTGGAAGTGGTGAAAGAATATATCTACTTAGTCCAAGTTGTGACCCTCGATCCAAACCATGCGGCAGAGATAATTAGAAGGATCAGAATGGGGTGGAGTGCATACGGCAGAAATTCTCAGATAATGAATACCAGCCTGCCATTGTCTCTGAAGAAGAAAGTGTATGACAGCTGCATCTTACCCGTACTCACCATGGGGCGGAAACTTGGAGGCTGACTAGGAGGGTTCAACTTAAATTGAGAACGACTCAGAGGGCAATGGAGCGGAAAATGATAGGTGTAATATTAAGGGACAAGAAGAGAGCAGAGTGGGTCAGGGAACAAACGCGTGTTAAGGACATACTAGTAGAAATAAAGAAGAAGAAACGGGCGTGGGCAGGGCATGTAGTGCGCAGGCAAGATAACCGTTGGTCATTAAGGGTAACAGAGTGGACACCTAGAGAAGGCAAGCGTAGCATTGGGTGGCAGGAGGCTAGATGGGCGGATGAGATTAATAAGTTTGCAGGGATAAATTGGTCACAGTTGGCACATGACCGGGGTAATTGGAGAATAATGGGAGAGGCCTTTGCCCTGTAGTGGGCGTACATAGGCTGGTGATGATGGGGATGATGATGATGATGAACTCAGACCCAGCCTGTTCGAGGGCGCTGCTTCGTGATGCGGGCGGGAGCGTCACGTTGTATTTTTCATATTTCGCTGGGTTTCTTTATCAGCCAGAATAAATGAGTACGCAATTATTTCATCGCTGAAAACGCCGCAGTTTCCTCTCGTGCGTACCTACAAGTGCCTCATTGACACTTTAATGATTAGGACAGTACTTCTCGAGCTAGCTTTTTAAATATAGATTAGCTATAATTGCATCTTATTAACGAATAAATTACTGGCCGCTACTCTACTGTACTGTAAACATTAATTATGCCCTATGTTTTCTTCGAGCAGCTCCATTGCTGCTTTTAAAAATCTTGATGCATGATAGCTGGGGCACCCTGTATAAGGACTAATTGTCAGGTCGCCATTTCATTGCCATGCCAGCACCCTCGGGTTTGGTGCGAGTTTGGGTGTGCTATCGAGGGATAAACAAGATCATCCACGAAGTGTCTATCCTATGCACCGTATCGGTGACGCTGTAGACTGTTTGCAAATAGCTGAGGTTTTTAAAGCCTTGCACCTTGGTTTTGATATTGGCACGTTGCATTGCACGAAGGTGAGAGAAAATTCAGAATCTACCACTCGGACATGCGTGTATGAGTGCAACGTTATGCCATTCGGAAATTTTATTTCTTCTGCTACGTTCGAACAAATGATAGACAGCGTTTTTTTAGTCCAAAATAGCTGTTTGGGGGATGTCGACGAAAAGAATATTTCGCTAATAGTTCTGCTGAACATTTGCAGAGCCTGGACCAGGTCTTCACACGTTTGTTACAACGTGTCTGCATCTATACACATGCTGTTTCGGTCACGCAGGTGTGGGCATTTCGGGTGGCGTGGGCAGCTAGATGGAATATAGCCAGAACCGGACAATACTGCAACTCTTGTCAGCGGTCTTCGCCCATTCAACCTAAGTACCTCCGGAGTTCTCTTCGACTGGCGTTATATTTTTGCCGCTTTTTTCGTAGCTTCATTACCGTTGCTACTGCCCTAATCACTCTTATCAAATGTGGAACCCCTGTCACGTGGTCTGAGGAGTCGGAAAGGGTCTTTGAACGGGTAACAGTCGGTCTTCCTTCTCGACCCCTCCTTAGATTTCTGAAGGAGCAAAAAAGTTTTTGTTGTTCATATAGACGCCAATAGACACAGAATGTGTATTCTACTCCTGTAACACGACGATGAACTTCAAAAAAAGCCTGTTTGATACGCCAGTCACTCCCTGACACTTACCGAGGCTTATTCGGTCACAGAGCAAGAGTGCCTCGACACTACTATTTTATCCTTCAGAGAATTACGCCCGTAGCTATACGGCCCCAAGTTAACAGTTTGGACCGATCACTACGCACTCTACCTCTCCGTGCGTCTCAGCCGCTGGATTTTCTGCCTGGAAGAGTAGAGTTCTACATCAGGCTGATCGGCCTGCCTTGGAAGAACCATCATGCAAAGGGAGGCTTGTGCGAAGGAAACTATTCCCATATACCTGAAATGGAGCAGTAGGGCTATAAATGGAAGCTAAACAGCTCTTTCAGAAACTTCGTACTTGAAGGATAGCTCTCATCGGCGATTCTAACCCGGTACACTGATACACCTGGTACACTGGTCTAAGATAACCTGGACGTAGCCGTTTGTAACACGAGTGCACATTGATTACCAACGTGAAGTGAGGGAAAATTATTAAGCGACAACTTAAAAATCCGCCAAGGAGGAGTACGTTGCTGGGAAGACAACTTGTGACATCCACCTGAAATGTAGCCGTACGGCTGCGAAGGTGAGCTACACAGTTCTTTCAAAAACATCACAGTAAAATAAAAGTTCTCCTAGTCCACGTCTTGAAACCAGGACCGCCAGCTTTCTCGGGTGTTTTCTCTACCAACTGAGGTAGCCTTGAGGCTAGCCACTTGTAGCGTGAGAGCGAATTGATCGACAAATTGGAATGAAGGACGAAGCCTAAAGTTTTGTCATATAATACTTTTAAAGGGACAGACAACCGATTTTTTGTAGACTACATGTACTCTGGCTCATAAGAAAGCAAGCGTTTTATATACTACAGTAACCTCAAGGAATTTCTAAATTGACAGGCGGGAATAATTTTAATCTTGCATTAACGTTCCGAAGACTGAAAGGTGGCGCCATGTAGTGTCTAAACGTGACACTAGGTTACGTGTCTGAACAACTCCGTCGGGTCGAGCGCGTGGTTCAAACACCCCGTAAAGGAATAGGAAAGCTTGCACAATATTGTTGTTTTCGCCGAGACTTCATTATTACATGAAAAAAGGAGAGGCTGATACCTGTATTAGTGCCAACTACTCCTTTTCGCATATGGTAAATGTCGGGGACAAGCTTTCAATTCATCTTTTTATCCTAAGTGCCGTTAAAAGTATGTTGCCGTACCGCTCACTGCCATAGTTGGCAGCATTGCTTTTGGCGGGACACGTATGGCTGGCAGATCTACAAATTCCGATTTCAAAAGTTCGGGGGCACTATTAGCAAAACCGTTTCGGTTGAAGGGGTTTTAAGTGAACCCTTTCGTTTAGAATTGAGAACGCACACTCAGCAAAAATCTGTTGACTGTTTCTTTAAAAAAGCGCCCGCATTGGGAGCATACATTTGTGTTGAGTTCCTATGTACGGTGTAGTCTTTTTTGTGAGAAATAAAACAATATTTTAACTTTCCAGCTGCCCACCTCTTCCAAAATGATCCCTATATTATCGCTGACGTTTGGTGATTTGCAATGTAGTCGCTCTAAAGAAATTATGTTTCGTGTGCTGTTTTGAAGCCGACGAATGCACTTTGTCAAAGCAACTACCGTCCGGTGGATGTCTGCTCAGGTTTCTCAGCAGTGCGTGGAATATAAAATGACAATGACAAAATAAATGGACAGGAAAATACACAGGTGCTGAATACCCAGCCAACATTTTTCATAAATATATCCTAATGGTTCTAGTTAAGAACATGCGAGTTAGCACTTCGGTATCTTTTTTCTTTGGTGTGGCAATCCGTCTTGTGCGGTTTCCCATAGCACCAGACCGCAAATTTGCAGTAAAAGTGACTCCTGACACTTGACAGCAAACTTTCTTCGAACCTGATTGTAACGCCACTGAAAACACAAATTTTGTTCCAAGTTACTATTTCTGTAGATTGGCACTGTTGCATACAACGAATAACTGGAACAGAACTCGCACCGTGCGGTTAAATAACTCGTTACTGCATACCCATCCTGCAGGTAAGAGTTGTGTAGGAAAAGCATGAAACTACAGGTGCAGTGGCGTCTCGCGCTTTTATGGATATGTACTTGTTGCAGAAGTAGTTGGCCTGTTTTACTGTGCATTTACGGAAAATTTAATGAGTGTGAGACAAGAACGAGATACGAATGAAACGTTATCAGTGACTTCATGCTGAGATAGGGAAACATAATAAACGTTGGTTTCGGACTTTCGTCGCGGAGGGCTGGGCTGGGATGCTACAAGGATCCTCATAATACAACCACACGTTGAAGATCACGTTGGTAGTTCATCTTGACGAAAAATCGATTGTCTCTGCCGTTTCTTCAAGGCATTAAGTTATTGGGCTCTCCCATCAAAAGGTTTTTCTGCTGTTTCACTGGACATCTATTTTTAAATGATCCAGGTGGCTTATAATTACTTTCAAACTACCATCAACTTCCTAAATTGAACTTCTTATAAATGCTTTCTCTTGTGTTTCCCGAAGAGTACGCTCATATTATGATCACAAACTTGTGCCTCATGTTTTTGAGGCAGCTCACTTACACTCTGACTTAGGTGTTCAGTTCTGTAGACATGCGCGTTCAGTCGCTCACCAAACTTATGACTCGTAATCAAATTCTTTGTAGTTGAGCTCTTATGAAGAAAACTTCTTAAACGCTCACATTGAAGGTAACAGAAAGAAGCGTTCTTTTACAAGCAAAAAATAAATGCACAAAGTAATTTCGTTCGTAACATTAGTTATATTACTACAGTACGCTTACCAGTATAGGGACAAAAAAGCATGACATATAAACACTCACATAAATTTACGGTAGAAGAATTGCCGTTTAAAGCAATAGGCATGATTTTGCAGCCATATTTTTTCATCATAAAGGCATATTTTTTTCTGGTGGTCATCTCTGCGTCGAACATAGCGGGGAACGGAGTCGTAATTCCGGTAATACAGCCAAATCTTTTTCTTGGTGTTAAGGTACTAATGGGGAAAAGGAAGCACCCCTGTAATTTACACATTTCATACCTACAGGTTCACCAAAAACCAGCGAAACTGTTTTGCATGTTTGCCGTGGCACCAGTAAGTAAATTTGTAGTTCCAAAGATGCTGTATGCTTCCCCCCCTGAGGACGCCTCTCTCAAGCATTTTCTGGATTGATTAAAGTTTATTCTCTCTCTCTCTCTCTCTCTCTCTCTCCCCCAAAAACTCCGCATAGAAACAGTTCCCAAATATACATCAGATATATTCTTGGACGTTAGAGCAGTGCAGTTATTCGCTGGAATAAAACCTTTCGCAAAAAAAAACACCTCACTCTAAAGTTCTAAATACGCTAACTCTTTATTTCTCAGTTCATTCGCAAATCCTTTCTACTATAGGGGCAGAAACAAAAGTAAAATTCCCGGGAAATTCTGTGCCTCCCTACGTTTCAGAGTAGGAGGTAGCACAGGAGATACGGCAAACGTTTCTTCAAGCACTTGGCAAAATACACGAGGTGCATGGCAGCCTAAACTGAACAGCTCGGTGCAAGGATAAAAATAGCGCTAGGTATAATAGACTGCCAAAATTTACATAAACTGACAAAGCACGCTGCGAAAAGAGTGAAATAATGTTCACAGTTGTATTTGACACTCAAGGATCGTGGTGGTGGCAATTTGCAAAACCACCAAGGTGGCAGGAGCATGCTGGTTCGCGGCGGCAAAGTTGACCTCCTGAAATTCTCAACTTTCTTCGTGGAAGCATCTAATCACAAGGTTTTGTCGAAGGAAATTACATTATCAGCACTGGCAAGCAGAGGTCGGCAAACTCACTCATGAGTCCACTCACTCAGACTCATTTGGACTCAAACTCACGCGTGAGTTTGAGTTTGAGTGAGCGCGAGGCTAGTCTGGCATGGTGAGTTTGAGCTTGAGTGAGTTTGAGCCGAGTGATCACGACTGAGTTTGAGTCCGATTGAGTTTGAGTCCATTTTGAGTTCTGAGTACATTTTGAGTTTGAGTCCATTTTGAGTTCTGAGCACATTTTGAGTTTGAGTCCATTTTGAGTTCTGAGTACATTTTGAGTTTGAGTCCATTTTGAGTTCTGAGTACATTTTGAGTTTGAGTCCATTTTGAGTTCTGAGTACATTTGAGTTTGAGTCCATTTTGAGTTCTGAGTACAATTTGAGTTTGAGTCCATTTTGAGTTCTGAGTACATTTTGAGTTTGAGTCCATTTTGAGTTCTGAGTACACTTTGAGTTTGAGTCCATTTTGAGTTCTGAGTACATTTTGAGTTTGAGTCCATTTTGAGTTTGAGTTCATTTTCAGTTCTGAGTACAATTTGAGTTTGAGCTCATTTTGAGTTCTGAGTACATTTTGAGTTTGAGTCCATTTTGAGTTTGAGTCCATTTTGAGTTCTGAGTACATTTTGAGTTTCAGTCCATTTTGAGTTCTGAGTACATTTTGAGTTTGAGCACATTTTGAGTTTGATTACATATTGAGTTTTCAGTACATTTTGAGTTCTGAGTAAATAGGAGTTTTAAGTAGCCTAGCAGGCAGCTATGGTTGGCTGTTAAGTTTCATGCGTCACTGTGGGCTCGGAATTCAAGTTACCTGCGGGTATGGCACCAATCGCGATCTGCATGATCGGTTGGGAGGGAGGTGGTGTCTGATTTTTTTTAGTTTCTTGTTGAATTTTTATGGCCATAAGCACTTGCTGTATACCTAATTTTCGCGGCTGGGTGCGTGAGTGATAATTGACTGGTGAGGTCATAAAAAAGGGTTGTCTTAACTTTGCCTCCTGACGGATCCACTAAGAGCGTGGGAAAGGGTGGTGGGAAAGCACACGGCGGCGCTGACGTGCTGGTTGTTCGCCTGCTACTGTTAACGGCTTGATATACTAGGGGTAAAAAAAGAAGAGGTGAGAGGCGGGGGGAAATGGGGGCGGGGGCTGTCCTTTCTACTGTTTCAAATGAATTAGCTGAATTGACTGGGCAGCGCCCCTTAAGACAGAATAATGACCACATTAGATTGGGTGAAAAGTGAAACTGATGAGGCTAAGGCGTGTAAGGTATCAAATGAAAGGTCCGGATTAACGGAATCACGCGGGATAAATAAAAAAATGCTTCCTGATTGTAGCCATCAGGCAGTCATAATGAGTCATAGATTGGGTTAAAATTCAAAATGACGCTGCGAGGGCATGTGGGGAATCAAATTCAAGGTCTCGATGTGGGGAATCATTCGGGACGAACATGTGATATGGATATATCAT